>JASGLE010000038.1:22500-1276216 GCA_030179965.1 Cyperus esculentus | reverse complement strand
CAGGATGCCTTGAGGATGAAGAGCTGTTTTTCAAGATAAACAGGTCAAAAAGTTAAGACAAACTGAATCAATATCGATATTAATTTAATGCAAAAATGCTACCCTTGTAGAGGCTTATTTTTTGATGTTGCAAAATCCAGAGATAATGAACACAACATTTTTTTTTTTTTTTTCAATTTAGAAAGATCAAATCTAGCATGCAACACATTATTATTGGCTCGTTCGGCGATCCCTTCTTAAGTCTCCTTAGACTTCCTTAAACTCTTAATCCTTTCAAATACAAGTTCCTTAGTACGGATTAAAAGTTTATTCTTAAGCCTCCTTCTGACCAGGACACAAGCCTTGCCCGGATTCTTAAGAAAGCCATACCCATAGCCTATGTTACCTAAGTGCGGGTGTACAACCTACCCCATGCAGACGAAATCGGAGGTCAAGAACGTATCATCTATTCCAGTGGTGTCTGAATTTACCGACGTGTTCCCTGAGACTCTACCCACCCTGAAATCTATTTGGATTCCAGAAGATGTTTCCGCACCAGTTGAGCTATCTATCCCTTTTCTCCATTTAATAAAAAAGAAAAAAAGAGAAAAATATCTTTTTCCACAACCGCTCCACTATTTAAATTCTTTGACTTTCTATTACTCACCGCGCATGTTGCTTGCTCCATCGTAACGACCTCGGATATTTTGAACACTGAGTGAGGTGTTGTCAAACCTTGGCTGGGTATCATATCCGGTGCGGTGCGGGTGCGGCGATACGGAAATTCTCAAAAAAATCCGATACGAATGCGGCTATATATAATATTTATTTAATAAAAAATAATAAATATAATAAGAGAAATTATATAAATAATAAATTTTATATTGATTGGTAATATATGTAGTTGAAAACAAATATTATCATGAAGAGGCCTTTGGCCTAGTGGTAGTGCTGTGTTGTGGGAAAGGAGGGGAGTTGGGTTTGAATCTCTCTTCAAGCAATTTTAGAAAGTATTTTGTTGCCAAAACGCACCCAAGCCGCACCCAAAACGCATCCAAGCCGCACCCAAAACGCACCCTGACCGAATCGGCTGGTCAAACTCATTAAAATAATCCAGTTCGCCATGTGGCGCACCCAGTACGCACCCGCACCGCACCGGAGGCGCACCCGCACCTGATACGCACCCGATACGGATTCTTCCCAGAAGTATTCGCATCCGGGTAACACAGCCCATAGCTTAAGGCTTGAGCTTTCTTAAGCCATTTTTTTTTTTTTTTTTCCGAACGAGCGTGACTTAGCAATGCTTAAATATTTAAGCCAATAACATCGCTGAACGAGCCCATTAGTTTTAGATAAAATATATGAATTCCCTCGTACATAATGCAGTTCAAATATATATTTTTTATTTACAAAAAATGATTCAACGACATACAATTGGACATCCCAATTTTTTTTTTAAATGCATCCTGATTGTGTTCTTGCATGCTCTTATCGGTTACATTTTCCTAGACCCAAAAAAAAATTGTCCACGTCCCCATGTTGCCGAATTGTTTTTGGCCAATTTATTCTATAAAATTATATAACCTGTAAAATGAGAAATATCCAGATTATTATGTATGAAATTTTAACCTATATACGTGGTTGTGAAAGGAAAGGTATTAAACTTTTTATATTTTACAATTTTTTTTCAAAATTCTACCATTAAATGAATAAATTAAAAAATTGGTGTGGAGTAATTTTAAACCAGAATCGGAATGGAATTATGGTTAAATAATAAAAAAAAAATAACGGGATTATGGGAATGTGTATTTGGCAATAAGAACAATTGAAAAGGTTAAAAGCACGAAGAAAAAGGGCACTCCTATCAATCGATCATAGAAGTATGTGCATAACCTAATATAACCTGCAATGGCATGTTATAATTAATAAACAATGGTTCATAATTTATGTGGGTCATTCACAAATCATGATTAGTAAGAAGTCTTTCCATTTGAAATAAGGATATCAACAATTAGAACACGATAGACAATAGTTGTGCACCGTGTCTGATTCGAGTCTGCATCCTCCGAAATGGTCAGCCATTCCAATATTGAAGTGGTCAAAATTTATATAATAATACTGTAGTATCACTGTAGCGCAGATCTGAAGTAGCTTTTTAGAAATGGTCAGCCATTCCAATATTGAAGTGGTCAGAATTCATATAATAATACTGTAGCTTTTTAGGGGTTTTTTTTTAACCTTACACCGTAGAGTACCCAGAGAGGACGTGAGTTCGTCTGATTCAGATTCTTTGACCAGCAAATCGAATTCTTAATTTCATATAGCATTGGATACTTTATTTTGTGAAGGGCCCTGTCAACTAAAAGAAGCTTTCACTCAAAAAAAAAAAAAAAATTAATAATGAAAAATAAAAGAAGCTTTAGAAGCCCTAAAGCTCAACAGACATCAATTTTACTTATTGGGTCTGTGATTTGAAACGGATAATAGATGCCAAAATTGATACAAAGGTATTATCAAAATTGATATCAAAAGTAATACAAACTGTAGTAGTATTCAAATTAAACAGATACGTACTCTAATTATTGGTTTCACTATATAACTTACTTTTTATATATAATGTATTGAGATATATTATATAAATAAGTTAAAATATTTTAACAAATTTCATTTTTAAAAAAATTTAGTTATTTTTAATGATTTTTTAAAGAATGACGTACAAAATTGATTTATTTTTAATTATTTTAAGAGGTATATTTCAAAAAATCATTAAAAATAATAATAAAATTCCTAAAATGGTAAAAAATTGGAATCATCCAACTTAATTATGTCAAAATTATTATGAGATATTTGCATTAAAATTTTGGACAATGAATTTTCGAATTTAGACTCTAAGCATTTCGATTTTGGTATACCGTACTGTAACAGAAAGTTTGTCCCGATATACTAAAGCATCAAGAAATAAACGGCACGTTACATATCTAATAACTATACAGCAATGGATAAATTTAACATAAGCAGAGATTACAAAAAAATATGACTGCTGCTACTATACATTTGGTTTGTTAAAAAATTGAATTCATTTCCACGGATGCAATTTTCCCAAGTGCAATCCAGCTTAATAGGCTGGAACTGCGAAAACTCCTTCATACCATAAGGTATAAATTCACAAAATTGGCTTCCTCAGCCTGCACCATCTAAATGGAATTGTAACTTCCCCACAGAACCTCTATCTTGATTTACTCATTTTGTTCTTGGTAATCAGAGTATTCACCAGTAACCCTGCATTATAAATGTCCAAGAAAAATATTTTATAACATTTAATTTATTATTTCAATCTGCATTCACAATACTTAAAATTGTGGGATATTTAAAAACTTATTCAATTTTTCCAATCCTCAATTTATTTATTTACATGCGGGGCTCAAACCTTAATTTGATACATTATATGAATTCTTAAACCAACAAATTGAAGAGTATAAAAGGTCACATACCGGTTGTACGTCAATTGGCAATCTCCAATTCTGCCTATGACCTTATTCCTTACCTTCCTTACATGAACCTGAACTTACAGTGTTAAAAAACTTGAGTTACAAACATTCAAAGCACACAATACCAATAATGGGAGGGGAAGACAGTGGTTTTAAAAGAAAATAGACCGAGTTCTCAAGAAGAGACGTACCGTTACGCCGTCAACGGGACCTAATTTTGGGTCATGATTCCGGTGTATGACAATACCATTGTCACATTTATTTATGAAGTGTGCACTGCCACTGATATCATAGAGACTAGGTGCGCCACCAGTCCAATTTTGCAACTGTACAAACAAATAACTCATATTACCAAAGTTATATACATTGACATGACAATGGGATCACAATCATACGCAAAAATATGCTGGTCCTAGAATAATGGTAATTGCTTAGACCAGCTCTAATCAACTCAAGTTTTTGCAGGTACCAGCCAGTCTGGTACTTAAATGCTTTCCATCTTATTTTGGAATAATTGGAAATGAAGAAAATGAATACAATTGCCACATTTGAAGGATAGAAAAATCATAACATCTATGACCTATTTCATAAAGCAAACCGTTAAAGACTGCGACATCTACTTTATGTTGTTGTACCTGTCTCGGATGTGCTACAAACCAAACATGACAAGAATGGTGTTGTGCAAAGCGCTTGATCTGTGTCAATATCTGGCTGACATACTCGGTTTCAGTTCTAAAAAAAAACAGGAAATATAATATTAGCAAGTGTGCCTAAATTTTTGGTAATTTATTTGACTTTTAGTTACAAACCAAAATGCAACTTCTTGATCTTATATGAGTCCTACGCTATGAGCACAGTGAGGTAACAAAATATTAGGTAGTAATACTTCCAATGGCACTGCATGAGCAACATTGAAGCACCGACTAATGAGTCTACATAATGAACAAAAAAATTTCCTTGAAAGAAGCGGACATGGGTATATAAGCATCTCTTTCTTTTTTTTTTTTTTCATATACTACTTTGGTTTAAAAAGAGGAAAGAGTATCTCAACTGGTTAGACCCTCGTTGGTGATCAAGTTCGTTGTAAGGATCAATGACGAGGCCTCGCACACCATGTCTCATGACAGCAGCTTTTGCAAGTTGGAGAACCCAGTTCACAGATGGAAGACTATCATCCTCACATCTTTTGTTTGGTTCAATAATAAAAACAAATAATTCAACACCTTTAATCACCAGAAAGAATGATTTGATGTCATTTACTGATGCAGTTTAAGAGTCCTGCTACAAAATTTACTGATTCGCATTTGGAGGTTTCATGTAAACTTTTTTTTTACAATAAAAAAAATAAAGGGGGTCTAATGTTGACTTAAATTTAAAACAACACTCTCCAAGTATTGTCTGACATCAGACCAGCTTAGTGGGTACAGAATTACAGATCAAAGCCTGTTAAGTAAAAATATGCATACCTGATCAAATAAAATGAATCATTCAACCATTTCTTCCCTTCCTCTAGCTCCTGTTTGCTCATTCTTTGCATATTTTCACCATACCTGATTCCATAAACACCATAATTAGATTTATGTCACTTACTAACATGTATATACCAGTAAAAATTTAGTTATGTGGTGATTTCTATATAAATTAGGCAGAAATAAAACCTCCGCTATATGACTCAGATTAGTTAGCAATGAAATAGAAACAGACTAATGGAATAACAGAAGAAGCTACTTTTACTGCACAGTTGGGTAACACAGAATTACAGGAATGGAACTACCAGTGACAGATTTAATAATGAAACAATACCCGAGATCAAAGAAAGGCTTCCGAACATGCTTTTCCAGAAGTTTCCTTGCATGATCCCTAACCTGCAATTTATTCCAGAAAAATTAAACAAAAGAAAACACCTACAAGAGGAACTTACATGTCGGTCCATTAAGATTGTTCATCCCATCGTCCTATAATGTTAAAATCTCACCAGAGTTGTGATTTAGAATTATGCAAGACTAAAATCAACCTTCACAAAACCAGCTACCTATCATCCAAGACAATAACATGAAACTAGGGAAAAAAAAAATTTAAATATTTGGTAAGCTACTACGATGTCTCTTATTTTCAGGAGACCGACAAAATTTTTTTCAGTAGAGTCCTGGTGACAGCACTGACATGACATAGCTCCCAGTCACACTATGTTAGTGCTGTTAGAACATGACACTTTTAATTATAATTCTTAAAACGGTACAAGCTTGGTACAAGCTTACAAGCTTACAATAGTCATACCATATTCTCCATAGAACAGAGAACAAACTTCCAGCCAATGTTATGATTCAAATTGACCATCAAAGCATCAATCCATTCACTCTTTCCAGAATTTGGGACACCTGATACCACTGTAAGTTCTCCAGGCATCACCTGTTAAATGGTTCAAAATTTATTAGAAAAAAGAAAAAAAACTAAAACGAAGTCGATTCCAACATCCGATACTAGACAAAATGATGGACATTATATCTCTACTTGTTGCTATAATATAATAAAATGATGCATACCTTATAATATTTGTCTAAACCTTCCCAACCGGTGGAAATGCCAAGATCAATCACATTTCCGTCATAAAATTTATCAATCTCCGGAAAGAAGTCGTTAAATTTAAATAGACCTCTTATAGGGTACATCTCAGCATTTTGCACTACCTCTCGAAGTGCCTCCTTCCCACTATAGAAAAGTACCTGGAACACAAATACACATCAACTTGAAGACATAAAAAAGGAGTTAAAACTTTCCAAACTATGACTTGATGCCAAAACTATTACTCACACAAGATGCTCCAAAGTAGTATTTTTATATGAAGGTATATTTGTCACATATCAGTGAGTTACCATAGAATTAGAATGGCCACCACTACAATTGTAAACTTTGTGTAACCATTTCTGAATATTATAATTTAGAATCAGACCTCATTAGCATCTTTGAAAGTTTCCTCGTTATTTTTCATTGGCCACTTGACTCTCCAACATCTGAAAATAATAAAAAGTTACAAAGGTGACTATTACAACTCATCTTACAAAATTATAAAAAAAAATGAACAAGGTACCTCTCTTTACCAAGCCTACGAGCCAGTTCCTCGGCCAAGGCCTGACCTGGACCGTCAGCATCAGTTGCTAGTATTATTCGAGACACCTGTGAATTTTGATTAATAAGTCAATTTTATTAAACAAAATAACTAATTAATTTTATCAGAATACATCCTGGTTGCAGATTCAATTGACCGAAGTTTAATTGAAACTATAGACAGTATTAACTACACACAATGCCTCAGACTGGTGCTACAATATACCACCATGCCAGAGCATGCAGGATACTTGTATTAAACAAGAGACAGACTGCCAAGAAGCTTGATTGTATTCAAATTAAAAAAAGGTACATAGCATTCTACTTTAGAGAAATATACCGATTTTAAGTAATCCTTGCAGTTCCACAGGTATTGATACTTCGTATCCTAGCTTAGGAAAAACAAAAGGATCACATAAGAACTATAAAGATAAATTATTTACCAAAAAAAAAAAAAAAAAAAAAACTGGCATGTACTAATTACTCCCAAAGAGCATGTATGGCAACATTGCTAATGTTCCTATACAATATATTAATACACTGTAGCCTAGCTAACTAAAACGACACCGGTTGATAGAAAAAGTAAGGATAGATTTAAAAGAAAAGAATTATGTTGCATCATGGCAGCTGAGAAGTACATGATGAAATTGTAAAATTATTATTTAACAATCAAACCTCCTCTTCAGCAGGGATATCTTTCTTAGAGACATTAGCGGGTGCACCATCGGGTACGCTTACACAATTCTTGAAACCAGCCTCCTCCATGGAAAGCTTATCAATCTCCCCCTCCACCTATAGAAAAAAAAAAATATCCACAGGGAGATAACCCAAATTACCATTTCAAAAGTTAAGTTGTAGAAACTCCTAAGGAAAACTAGTAAAATATGTTTTCAGTTGATTCAGTCTTACAATAATGATATCACGCTCCTTCTTGATATCATCGAGACCATAAAATATTTTCTCAGTACCTGCTTCCTGTCACATAGAGAAAACAAAAATGTTCATGCAACATTGATATTAGAAGGGTTGTAACCAACCCAACCATTATCTAATATTATGATATGTACTCCTAATCACCCATAACTTCCTCTAGGCCGATTAAAAGGTTTGCTAGATCATGCGACAGATGGGTAATTAAACCATAATTAAGATGCACAAACATATGATACATTGAAATAATAATGAATATGTAGTTAGTATTACTCCCATAAGCATAAGGTATGACCAAGGGAAAAAGAATATTCAATTGCTATCTGCATATAAGACATATTCCTTATTTAGCATCTGTACTCGCTAATGCAAGGTAATGGCATAATAGGCATTTTAAACCTTAAGCAGACAAATGCTGGAGCATCGATTGGTAAAACAGTACTTTCTACAGATATACAGATCATATTTTGCCTGTAATTCCATACACATAACATATATACCATGTATAGCAATTTCAAATTTAATGCAAGAAATTACCTGCCAAAATGTCTTGGGAGTCTGCCGATATTTGCAACTGACGAGAGACCGATCTCGTCGGTACGTAAAAGCAATAGCAGGCTATAAAAAGTGACAAAAAAAAAATTAAAATGCCATAATGAAAAAAATATATAATATTCTAAAGATTCCAGAGTACTTAATATTGAAAAACAAAACATGTAATTCCAACTAGTTCGAGACACTCTCATAATGTCCCATATGACATCGATATATCAACACCTGATTTGACAATTCCGTTTAAACCTGACCTGACCCCAACCATTTAAAACCAATTTATAACCAATTCATATGAGACTAGCATGGGTGGCATCAAGTCCTGCCAAAACAAGCCATTCGGGTCTTCCCTTTCACATAATCAATTACACTTGCAAATTTAATATAGATGTATTCCCTGTTCTTGTAACTCCTGACTTTTAGACATATGACTATTACCAAAGCAGGGATACAATAAACGTAGCTAGATTAATTTTTTAAATTTGATCTACATATCTCACATGATATATTAAACAATATACTTAACTAGAGCTGCTGCTGCAATCTCATAAAAAAAGAAAAAAGAAAAAAGAAAAAAAAAAGAAAACTCACTAGAGCTATGTTAGTCCCACCTAAATATGCCAGTATCAATGTCCAAATATGTAAAGCATATTTTTATTGAAACAATATACTTAAAATGATAACTTACAAGTGGTGAAACAAAAACTCAAGTTAGAAATATGGAAAATAAAATAATCATATATATACAGATAGATTTAGATAAAATACGTTGATAAACAATCATGCATACAAGATATAGCTAGAATCTTTGAGTACAGTGTTTGGCAAAACTTGCTCAGATATGAACAAGACGGTAATAAAAAGATGAAGTCATATGCAGAACCTGCATACTAGCCCAAATTATGGCATAAATTTATTATGATTACAAATCGTACCCCAGTTTTGGTTGGTCTTTGCATAACATGATTTCGCCGGAGTGTCTCTGCAGAAATGCCACGTGACTTGAAGTATGCAAAAAGCTGAAAGAGAGATAAATTGAAATAAAAAAAATATATGTATAGATCCTTAACAATAACCAAAAGAAATATATAAGAAGAAGAATTAAGGTGAGGGAAGGAAATTACGAATCAACATTTTACCTTCAATAAAGGTGTTAATTGGACAGTTAAAGACTAACCGTGATAATAATTGCAACATATTGTTAACTAAGGCCATAATTATTTGGGTTAATGATCATGAACAACGTACCACAAGCCATGTAAGAATTTTAAATCATCTCCATCAAAATTCAATCCTCAAACATACTACAACTGGATATGGTTCAAATAGCTATTTATTGCAACAAACTGTGACCCAGTTGATAAAATATACAGTACGTGCAGGTATTACAACGCAAACAAAATTATGAAAATAAGAATCTATCAAAAAATTGAAAACGTAAAGATATCAAGGTCAAGCTGGTAGGACTGATAGAAATAAAGTAAGTGTTTCTAGTACCTCACTGCAAAGCGGCTCGAGCTCTAGTTCTTGTTCATTGATTTTTTTTGGCTGTTTCTGGTTCTCAGCTTTATTCACCTTCGGTACTTGATTTCGAGTAGAAATCTCAGTATAGGGCTACCCAATGAAGAAAGAAAAATTAATATTTAAACTGTTTGCTGGTTTTAACATTATTCAGATTCTTTGTAAAAATTTGAAAAATGATCTTAGAAGTATGAATTGCTGTTTTTTTAATTACTAAAAGAGTTGCAGCTCTCAGATTGCTGCTTTCGGTCACTATTAAGTGTTTACAGTTCTCGTTGCGGTCATAACCACTTTTTAGTCTTTATGATATACAATTTGGGCAATTCCCATAACATTTGGTCAAAAAATGACATGAATTGTAGTCAAACAATCAGTCTGGTCAGGTGTTATGATTTACTACTTGTGGCAAGAACAAATTGGAAAGTTATGAACAGAAAAAGAGTTTAGCAAGCCAAGCCATTGATCCATAATAACTCTCATTCAAACCATACATACCTGTGCAGAACCTGTCCAGCCACATTTAGCCCTAAAGCAATTCCAGACAGCAGATTGCCTTATCATAGGAAACAAAATAATTATTTCAGTAAGAAAGATAACACAAACGAGCATAATTTATATTAGTTCTTTGTGCAACTATAAAATATTTTAATCATTTTGAATTCCAGCCCAACAATAGAGAAGTTGAAGCTCTTTTCCTCTTGAATGACATCACAAATCAGTAAAATTTCTAAGCAAAGGGTAAGTTGAGGTAGGCCTCAACTTAAATCAGATGATACACCTATATTAAGAGTGTTCAATGAACTCGACAAAAGGGCCATGATCACACCAACATTAAGCAACAAATGACACTTAAAATAACAATAAATTGAAGATATTTACCCTTCATTGTCGATGTGCACAGAGAGAGTCCTTTCCTGTGATAAACCTCCAAGGCACTGTTTAAAATGTGACAATCAACAATGACGCAGATTAATCTTAGATTTAAATCTTGAAATTCCTGGGTATGGTGCAGACTTTTACAGTAACTCATGTTCACTTAAGATGTTTAATGTTCAGCTTGATTGAAGCCCTAATCAAGCCAGAGCTTGAATCAATGTACACTTATACAGCCTTGACTTAAAAAAATAACTGTGGCATGAAAGAACCTTACGCGGGGCTATTTAAATACAGTATGTGCTGTTGCATTACTGACTTGATCCAGAACTAGGGTGCCGAAAACCATGCCAATTGCAACAAAATTGTTTTATATCTTCGAAGTGCATTATCACAGCATATTCTCTTAAACCCAACTAAGATTGTGTGTTCCTATAATAAGAAATGGTAAGTACCTGAGGGCATGTGAGGTGATCATACTGACCAGGTCTATATGAAACAAGCCGAATCCCAGCTTTTAGTAATTTCTCTCTCAATAAAATGAGTCGTTGTTGCAATTCATTTTCTCTTTTTCTGTCTAACATCACAGGATTACCTAACAATATTCACAGAGATATTTGAGTTGCTATTCAGAAATTACCCCAAAAAGAAAAATGCAAGCAGATAAGTGGAAAAATATCATGAGAGAATGCCACTTCTAGATGGTCCAACTAATTGATATTTTTAGTACAGCTATAAGCAAAAACCCCAAAACCACTAATTATTTAAATTCTTTAAAAAGATAAAAAGATTATCCTTAGGTTCTACCAAGCAAAGGCTGTCAAATATCCATGCTTAGAATACCTTTTGGAAAGCACAATATCACTAACGAGACAGTCAAATTTAGGTCAAAACAAATGGGTAGAGGCGTATGGTTCAATTCCGCTATGAATAATGCCCAATAAATGATACGATTTTGTTTAATTTCAGATTTGAGACTTCATACCAGATCTCACAGGAGGCTCTTCATGATCTACCAAAATTTAAATTTTAAATACGTAAACAACCATGAACTATAAAAAGATAGATTATAAGATAAAAAAAAAAAAAAAAACTTTAAGAGTTCTTAAGAGCAGATTATTATACCTGATTCCGACAGCAGGTCAGTGTGAACTGCAAAAAGAATTAAAAAACAGAATTTTACTCTGATACTCCCACCAAAAAAAAATTATTTTTGATCTGACGATTATAAATGATACTATCTATTAGGAGATTTTTCTGTAACCGATAAAATTATCTGAGTGTGAGCATAGAAGCAACATCCAAAAACAGAATTAAGAAAAAAATTACTTATGATAACATTATCAGTTACAATTTTGTCCTTTTCATGTTCTTCTAGTTTCATATCAATTCAAACTTCATTGTACACTTCAACTATTCTAATAGCAACAAATATTGTTACAATTAGACAGAATGTTAAAGTAACAAAGGAGACACAATGGTGACAATCGGACGGATTATGCATTCATAATGTCAAATTGTATACTTTACCTTGACGCCTAGAAACCACCGGGTGAACGGTCCGAGCCCCCGTGTGCTTCACACAGTTCACTGCAACGAGCCTCATGTTAACTGTAATTCAAAATCGGACAGATAGCAGACGGTTAAATGTTTCATTCTTTCAGGCACAGTTTCAGGAAATAACAAAGTCAGGCAGAGCTTCTTACCAGTGCTGTAAGGCAAAGCAGGAGGATAACCGAAGGGATAAGAAGACCCGTTCAGCTCCATCCTCCGCAACGGAACAACCGAATCGAGGCGCGATCGACGGAGGTAGCTCCGCGCCCGAGCACCGGAGAGACGGAACAGGCGGGAGTAGTTGGAGCTGTGCATGAGCGACCTGCTACTACTACTACTACTGCCGGCGCCGGTGGTGGTGCGGAGGAGGAGGAGGGAACGCAGGGGCATTATGGACGCGCGAGAGAGGGAAGAGATAAGGAACGAGGGTTTTAACAAGTCGCCATTGTTTGTCGTTGTTGTTGTAATAGTGAGTGAGAGGTTTTTTGAGTGGGAAAAATGAAAAGAGGAACAAGGAAAGAGAGGACGGAGAGGTTTTGGCTAGGGTTTTGCGATTCCATATGCCCTCCGTTGGATCGTCTCGAGATGCGTGATGGATCGGATCTCGAGACGATCCAACGGGTTACGTGCTGTGCTGCAAACTGCGGTAAGTTACGGGATGAGGCGAATTCATATCCCCTGCTGTACTGCATTGTGCAGTTCACAGCACCAGCCGTTGGATGATCCCGACATTCGTGCTAGAGCGGATCTCGAAACGATCCAACGGCCTACGTTGTGAACTGCACGATGCGGTAAGTTAGGGGATGAGCACTCGGGTTTTGCGAGTGGGAAAGAGTTTCGGACCCTGTACTGTGTACATTGCATCACGTGAGCCGTTGGATTGTATAGAGATCCCGGCGTGCACAAATCTCGAGACAATCCAGCAGCCCACATTACGAACTGCAGGTAAGCGCAAAGTCAGCGAGCGAGGTCGCCGGTCGCCGCTGAATCGGTGAAATTGATTCGAACTAACGAAGTAACGGTGATCCCAGCAGGCCTGGTTAAATTAGGCCCATAAGGGCCTTCTGAACTCCAGAGCCGGATTGGGCCTAGATTTTTTTTTTTTTTTTGAAGAAATGGAATACTCCACCAGTTTTATTGAAACTTTTTTATTTTGTACCCATAGAGAATTGCACTCATAACCTCTTGGATGTCATTCTAGTGAGCTAGCTACCACTTGAGCTACTAGACTATTTGCAGATTGGGCCTAGATTTGGAACGCAAAGATAATGCAGGTAAGTGGTAACCAAATGGGTGGACTGGGGTATATTCCTTAGTAGTGGTGATTACTGATTGGTGAAAGTTTTTTTTTTTTTTTTTTTTTCTTTTCTTCAAGTGCAGTGATGTGTGATTTCAGTATCCTAAAGCGGTTTAATATATTAATGGAAATGATTTAAGATGAAGCAAATTAAAGTACCTACAATTGTGAAGTAGGAAAATGATAAATTGATATTTTCATACTTGTTACGATAGTATTCATGTTAAACAAGTCAATATTAATATATATTAACTACCTCATATATCATTCAAATTAGTTCCGTAATATGTGCACTACATTGTACAAAATAAATAGCATATTAAAGTCATTATCAATTTTGGTATCATTTTTTTTATCACAGTAACAACTATTAGATGAAAGTAAATGAAGTACAAATTAAATTCACAATTTTAATCTTTTAATACTTTTTAACCTTCAATTTTTATTTATTTCACTACCATCAACACCAATTTATTTATTTTAATCACGTGTAATTAATACATCCATACAAGCATAGTAATAAACTAATAATATACAAACAAATCAAGTTATTACACATGCAATTTACAAACTTTTACAAGTTAAAAAAGAAACCAAAAAGAATTACAAGACTCTAATCAAGTTGTGCAACCATGAAAGCCATCTAATGCATCACATCATGCATGCATGCATACCGTTGGCAGATTGGGGCATGGGCCTGGGTTTAATGGTATTCACATTTCTTACTTTCTCATAGTTCCTTCCCTCTGCTCCTTTTATGCCTTCAGTAATTCCAGGTATGTTGTGAAGAACCACCTCTTCAAGTCTCACATTTTGCAGGCCCTCGGGAAGACTTTTCAATTTAGTACACCCAGATAAAATTAACTTCTTGAGTTTTGGCAATGCACCTTCGGGGATTTCCTTGAATTCCTCCAACTCGTTTGAGCCATTCAAATCTAACACTTGGAGGTTTTCGAAGCCTTTCGGACAGAACTCTATGTTCTTGTCACTGTAGGATTTGCATAGAGAAAGTCGGGTAAGAGAAGGTAGTTTGCACAAGAGATTGATGAATTCTTGTTTTACCATTGAATTGGTTATGGTGAGACTCATGAGGTTTGGCAGGTTATATAGGATACTGGTTCCATCTAGCTCTCCTAAGCTGTGAAGTTGCCCGTGCAACTCCATGCTTTGAAGGCAGCGGAGACTAGTAAATATTCGGGATGGAATTGATACATCATCATTTACCTTTAGGCTCAAATGTCTGAGGAACGCCAAGTTATTGAGAGATTCGGATATTTCTTCTATTTGGGCAGTTGAAAGCTTCGTTAATTTCAATATCCGGATGTTGCTTATGTTATCTAAGAACCCATCTTTCTTGGTATCAAGATCAAGGCCTTCATTGTTTTCCCTTCTCGCGAAACTCCCACCAGCTTTCTTGGGCTTCCAATTGGTGCAATCTGCAATTTGAAGTGTCTGCAGGTTGATGAGCTCCCCGATTTTCTTGGGTAGTTTGACAGAGTCTGAAAGAAGGTGCCTCAGTGTCGAAATTTCCCAGAATGAATTTGGTATTTCAACTACTGAGCTTTTTCGTATATCCAGGGTTTGTAGATTTCGGAGTTTGCCAATGGAATATGGCAGTTTCTTAAATTCTTTGCAACGAACTCCCAAGTACCTTAAGTGGATCATGCTGGTGATTCCACTAGGTAATTCCTTAATGATTAAGCCATGCAAGTCAATAACTTGAAGATATTTCGATTTAAGCAAAAACCTCAACCCGTGAAGCTTAGAATACACCGTTTGCTCCTCCAAACAATCACACAAGAGGGAACGCAATTTGGGTAAAGAGTTTTTGATTTGCACGTACTTATGTGAGTAATTTTGGATCGATAGTCGCCGAATTTTTGCTGGAGACACAAGATTAGCATTGTCTTGAATTTCAACAAAACTAGTCTCGTGTGCTTCAGACTGAAGAAAAGAATGAACATGGTCATCGACAGCAACAACTGCAGCTTCTCCAAATTCATCCTTCTCTTCAATTCGGACAAGGGACCTTGAGATGAGTTCTTTCAGGTAGCTCTCGCCAACCTCCTCCAATGTTTTACCAGATTTTGGTTGTATGAATCCCTCTGCAATCCATATACGTACTAGCTGGTTGGTCTCAATACCTTTACTCTGCGGCACAGCCGCAAAGTACAAGAAGCATGATTTTAATTGGTGAGGTAGATCATCAAAGCTCAAAGACAATATCCTATCAATGGGATAGGCCTCTTTGCTAGCCTTGAGATATTTGAATACCTTTTCCCAATCAGATAGTTCTTTTGAGCGTAGTACGTTAGCTAGAAGCACAATACTCATAGGGTGACCCTTGGTTACCTCATGAATTTGACGGATGTAAGGGCCATATCCAATGGTATAGGAACTTCTATCCCAAAACTTTTGATCAAAGAGTGCACTGCTTTCCTCCTGGCTGAAAGAAAAATCTTGTTCAAAAGCAGTGAACTCTTCTGTCTTAGATAACCTCGCAACCTCACTGCCGTTCCTTGGTATCAGTACGACTCGGCTACCATTCTGGTTGTCTGGTAAGGAGGGCCTTATCTTCTTCCAATCTTCTAGGCTGTCTATGCCACTCAAAACTATCAAATACCGCTTCTTCTTTAAGCAGAAACAAAGTGCCTTGCCCATGTCATGAAGTGTGCAATCTCCTTCCTCTCCGTCTCCTTGTTCTGATACCTGCAAACAATAGTACTTACTATAGTCATGACTCATGGCATGTATATTAATGGGTTAAATAGTCTAGCTAGAGACATCCTAGGTATAAAGGATATATTTGCATTTAACAGCTTACATTTATAGCTCATTTTTAGATCGTGTTTAAATAAATACAAATGTATGATATGGGAGTTAATATATTAAACACGGATCTCATAATAATAATGTTATGTTAGAATGTACAACATAGAGTACAGAAGAACAATTTTCTTTGTTGCAATACACTGCAATTTTGTATTGATTATGTAATTCTCAGTGTTTCTTTTCAGATACATGCATACAACTATACTCTATTGCTATATATAGTTATGTTAGATTGCAAGAATTGCACCCAAGTACATATATGTTCGCCGGTCGAGTTAGGTTATATTAGTAGTTTACAAAAACAAAATGACAGGCGAAGCTATATATATACTTAATGTTTCTACATGTGAACATTATAAAAACTATATATAAATTTATATTTTCTTAGCATTTTATCTTGATTTTCTTGTTAGAATGTGCTTGATCACTAAGAACAGTTCATCGACTTCAATTGGCGTTTTGTTCACCAAGTACTACAAAGTAATATATATGCATTATATATACTAGTAAAAAGCTCACATCTTGCTTTGGGATGAAATTATTACATCTTATAATAAAGGGCCGAGAGCTCATCCCTTATGAGGAAACTGATATGGGCCGGGATATTAATGTACGTCAACGGTGGTGATCAATCTAAGATTCTAAATAAACAACCTACGGCTGAAGTTTCTTTTTTGGAAAAGATAGAACTTTCATGTCAAAAAATCTAATCTCCTTTTATTACGAGTAAAGATGTACCTTCTTGTGAATATGAGACAATGTTTCGTCCAATCTGAACTTTGGTGGTAAGCTTTTCCAGGCGACAACCTCAAAATATTTCTGAATCTCAGTGCTGTCATAGGCCTTCTTTGCCAGCATTGATCTTCCACTGCCATTCTGACCAATAATGGAAATGAATTTTGTCTTGCCTTCATCTTCCTTAAGTTCTTCTATCAGTTTCTGGACTTGGCCTTCCAGACCTACTAGTGGGTCAGAATCTTGGCTACTCCTTAATTTGCAATAGCAAATACACGAAGTGTTAGTTCCAAATTTGAAAAAAAGAAAAAAGAATAAAGAAAGACAGCTTGGGTATATGTATCAATATCATGTATGCTTATATATATATATATATATAAACATTTTGGCTTAAATGCTTATGTACAGAACTACAGATCAAACTTTATAATTCTTTGCATGCATGTACAGAAAAAAACCTTTGTAAATATATAAACCTTATATATAAACATCTCTTGCAAGAAGTAAATTAAGAGAATTGGGGAATGACCCCAATCTTTTTCTCAAAAAAAAAAAAAAAAAATGTATCTCGATCCTCACTCATGAGCTCCATTATTTTTGTTTGGTTACATTTTGTGTCTTATTTTTCTATCTTGCTTAATTAGTCAAATATTAATTGTTCTCAAAAGGAAAATATCTTTGTAGTAATTTTTTCATACCAGGTGGTGATTGTGTTGCTGAAGGATGGAGTCCACGACGACGAAGAAGGAGTCAACTCGATCTTGTAGGTGGTCTTGTTCGTGTCGAGCTCTTTTATCCGGTCGTTTATGTTCCCGATCTTGCTCGACAGCCGGTGCGTGACCCATAACTGCGTGAAGCTGGTGGTTGCCCACTGGAACTGCAGTACTGCCTTCCAATCGTAGCATGACAGTTTCGCCTTCTCCACCTTTTATAGGAGGGAGGAAAAGAAAAACAATGATGATAATTAGTTACTGATAGCATACTGTGATATTCGCTTCATCAAAAGGAAATTATAGATGAAAGAGGTTTAAGTCTGTTTCAAACTTTTTAGCTATGCTACATCATCTATATACTCTTAAGTGAATCTTAACCATTACTATCAAAAACTATAAACAACAACAATGATTGTTTTGTCCCCTCTACTAACGGTTATGGAAGAGCTAGTATCAGAGGGGTCACTAATGCTGATCAATAACAGTTTCTGTTTTAACTTTTAAGTACTGTTATTAAAAGGCTCGACAAGACGACAATACTTGAGACAATTATTGTTTCAAAGGCATTACTAACTGTTTTAGAATAAAAACATTTGTACAAAGCTCTCCTCTCTTTATTAGAATTGTTGTGCCATGCAATACTTGAGAAAGATGATATAATTCTTTTCGACTTCAACAAAGCAGTTCAAAGATTGAAGTCTTGTGAAGCATTCAGGATATATGCATGTTTCTTGATCCATATATATAAGCGAAGGCAATTATCATACCCACTAACTTTGAGCAAGGAACTTATTATACATTTTTTAAAATTTGTTTATTGTATTAGAGACAAATTGGATTGTTGAAGCAATTAAGGATTTTATGGTAGATTATTTTGGATGTTATTTTATGTATTTAGGGTTTGAATATTAAAGAACTTTACTGTTTATTTATATGGATGTAACCACTTATATATATTAAATGAAATTTGTTACCTACAGGTCTTTAGTGTTCCAAAGAAAAAAAAAATGATGTAGATCTTTAATTAAAACTCCAGAGATTGATTGTTCTGACTTCTGAGGATGCCTAGCTATCCGTTATATATATAGCTGGAGTAATACCTAGCATCCGTAGAAAAACCATCTACAGAGTCTATAGTTACATTTTATGATGAATTTGGTACATTTTGGAATGTATCTGTTACATTCCATTCCGTACATGTCTATAAATGTATGGACGGTTTTTCAATAGATGCAAGATGTTTCTCATATAGTTGTTCATCAGTACCTCAATGACAAACATAATATATCAACTATAATCTTGATCAAGTTAATTTGTAGTTTTGTGCATAAACTAATTGGTTAAAAGAAGACCTTCCAAGAGAACTCATCCAGAACATCTTCCACATCAAACGCCGTGTCGCGGGCCTGCTTGACCCAGAGTGCGACGAATGCGTTCGTACTGACCCGACGCTGCTGGTCGGCATCGGTCAGCAGCGCCTGCAGCCACTCGAACTTGTCGCCAAGGAACTTGACGTCCTTGACCACCTTCATGATCAGGCGCCACTCGTCCCCCGCCATCTCGGTCAGCTTGTTCAGCACTGGCGTCAATGCTGCAGTCGCCATTTTTTCGATCTACGAATTCTCGATCTCTCTCAGATGATGATCAACTTGATGTCTTTGCTTAATTTCTTGCCTTTTCCAGTTGCATTCATTCATATTGGGTGTTATTTATAGAGAGGCGCCTTGGTACCGGATGGTAGATCTTCTGCAACTTGAGCTTTGTTTGGGTTCTCCTGATGTGAGTCATGTTACTGATACGTGGCTTTGAAAATTATATATGGATATGGATAGAGTAAGAGTTAGCGTCCACTCTTTTTTACTAATCTACCGGTCCATCGTATTTTCAGTGAACAAATATTATTTTTCAGTAAACATTTATATCTTTCCGATTAATAGGTATCGTTTTCCAATGAACAGATACGCTACGGTTTCCAGTGAACATTTATATGCAGGGGCGGATCTAAGGGGGGTTCCAGGGGGCGCCCCGCCCCCCCTGGCCCGATAGAAATTGTTGAACTCCGGTTTTTTCTGTTTAACTCAAGTTCATATTTGGTGTTATTTTTGTTAATTTGATGCTAAAAATCATTTTTTTGACATCAAAACATGGATTAATTAATTAAATATTTTGTTACTTGAGTGTGCAATTAACTTTTAATTTGATATATATTTTGTTGAATATATATATATAAAAGTTGTATATTATAATAATTATTTTTTATCTTTTGAGCTATGAAGTAACCTTCCAAACCCATTTTGGATCAATATTTAGAAAGTTGGAACCATAAATCGTCCCCCGACCCCCCTTTCATATTAGTTCTGGATCCGCCACTGTGTATAAGATTGTAGTAAGCACATGGATGCACGTGGTGTGTCAGAGCTGTGAGTGAGAGGGGTGGACTCTACATGTTTTTCATATGGATATCCGTTAGTCCTCATAAGAAATATCGATCCATATATAATTTTAATCCGTGATTCAAATTCATATATATAACAGAGGAGGGATCCATTGACAATGTCCATGTTGACAATCTTGACAATGCCAAATTTCAAAAATTGGAAAAAAAAAATAGTTAGAAATTCTCAAAGATAGAAAAAAGTTTACGGAACTATTGTTTAAGTTAGGTATAGATTATGTTTCCGATTATATTTAATTTAAGTGACGTTTGATAGCTCTTTAAAAATTCGTTAAATTACAACCGTTAAAAGATGTATGAAATTTTGATAAGCCATCAAACAATGTCTAAGTCGATTGAAATTTGAAAAACTATCAATCTATTAGTTAAATAATACATGCATCAACTTTTTTTCATTTTTAAAAATTTATATGATTTTATTCAAATTTTTTAAAGTTGGGATTGTCAAGATTGTCAAGATAGAGATTTTCAATGGATCCCTCCTCTATATAATATAGAAAATTATTAGTTATTGACTAGCTATATATTGATATTATATGCTATACGGTACAACTAAAAATGATTGGAATGATGATGCAATACATTCCTTGTTTGGCCGGGTTACAATATTTATAGGTGTCTTAAAGTTAATGTTATCGGTGCCAATACAACATTTGCTGTTGCAGAACGTGTAGAGTTAAATTCATAACAATTTATCGGTGCCAATACAATTATTTATAAATTCTGAGTGAATATACTCTGAACATCAAAATTATAGCGGATGCAAAATTTTTCATTTTTTGAAAATTTTTAAGTGTTCGTTTTGATTTTTTTAAAAGGTACAATAATAACAAAGTATTCATTATTTTTTTTATCACTTTTACCAAATACAAAACTACATAATAAATTTCAAAAATGAAAATTTTTTGTATTCCATAAGATTTATAATGAACTACTTGAATTGATTTGATATGATTTTGAGTTTAAACTTATGAAAAACCTCCATGAGCTTTAGGTCACAGTATATTTACTCATAAGATTGTTAGATAAATTAAGATGGGTTGCAACTTTAAATTCATAATAATATATAAAATGCTAACATATTATTGTCACACTTTTAGCCATTACCATTATTTATATTCTCTGCTGTTAATTTTGTTCCTTTCTCTCTATTTATGTTATAAAAAAAATTATCCAAGGTTTGAAATTGAGCCTCTTATACAGAGAGCATTGATCTTGCAAATATAAAAAGGGGAAATTGGCACCATTGCTAAACAATTTTTCAGATTGTTGAAGTTGAGCAGATAACACCCCCAAACGATCAAGCATGTAACATATTTCCAAGTTATCCGTTATATATTTTGAATCCTGAATCGTTATGACAGGTGAATATATATATAGTGCTGAATGTATAGTACTTTTGAATGGATTATAATCGCGGGATTTGGATCACAAAAAAGTTACAATTCAGGATACATTCCGGAATGTATTAATTTGAATGTATTAATTTGTTAAATTCTGTACATGTCTATGAATGTATGGACGGAGTTTCAATAATATTGGACACAATTGCAAGACGTTTCTCTTATTTGTTATTGTAGATATATATAGGCATATAGCTCTCTTGTTGCACCTTTCTACTCAATTTGTCATTCTTAATTATTCTGTGTCATCATGACAGTGACACTTACAGCTTATATATATATATACCTTGGTCCCTACATGTAGCAGTAACATGCATAGACTAATTATAGGCCATATATAGCGTGCCCTTAGCTTTTTACCCATGGCCGGTCAAGATGTGTTTCGGAAACATCTTGCGTCCCACTTATCACAATCTTTGTGTCTTCTATGGTTGTCCATAGAATGGACGCTAGGTCTTACTCTGTTTTGTTCTCCTTTCAAGTAAACAAATGTTACCAATACGTGCTAATTACAATTTACCAAGTTTTCTGTTCCTATTACAAGTGTTAATTTGTTCGTTCTTAGGGCGATTATATATGGAGGTTTTTCTATATTCCAAACCTTTCTTTAATTAATGAAAAATGTTCAATTCTATTTATAGTTTAAGGATTAATCTCATAATAAAGAGGAGGGATCCATTGACGTCATCTTGTGAACAAAAATATATTAGGTTAATTTATTGGACGGGAACAAAGAAATTTTCTCAGTCTCAGATGTAACAAATCTATTTATTAATTATTGGTATGAAAATTTTTACGAGTCATATATATAATCTGTGTTGTGTACATTTTATTTGTAATAATGAAATGCCATATTAATTCCAATATGGCTGCCAATACATAGGAAAGATATATCATTTTTATTCTGTTCAGCTCATTGTGTCCGGTGTAAGGAAATATCCTTTTGCATGCATGCATATTGTTTTATTTCACTTCACCACTTAATATACCTCATAGCTAGAAAACTTCACTATATTAATTGTATTAGTTTACCAATAGCGTATGGAAACATACCGGTTAGGGTTGCGGCCAAGGCTCAAACAATTATCTAGTTGACTATATATATATTGATATATATCATTTGGCTGGCACAACCAATTATATATATCTAGTTGACTATTGATATCATGTATACGTTACTAGTAAAAATGACTTGAAACCTTAATTCCCCTATAATTAAAACAAAGAACCTTTGTCAGTTGCTTAAGGTTGTTCACAGATCGAGAAGGCCTAACTACTAAAAATTTTAATTCACTTGACTTGAGTAGTCCATATATATAAAAAATTAAGACTTAAGAAGATGTTTTTGAAACAAAATAAAAGAAAAAAATTAAGAATATAAAAATTAAGAGCTACCATGGATATTTTTTGAATAAACTCAAATGCTTAAATAAAATTAGAAAAGATGAAAAAATATTGATGTAGCATATATATAAATCATTGGTTCAATTCACTAAGAACGTAAAAAAAAAAAAAAAAAAATTGGATTTAATTCTTGTCTGGCTCATATGTTTCATCTATTTCTCCACTCATTTGGTCCGGCTTGTATATAACGAGCCTATACCTTTTTAATCACATGTTGTTTAGTGCAACTAAATAAACTTTAGGGATAATAACTCTGGAGGCCTCCTAATTATGACTTTATGATAATTTGCTCCCTCCACCATGATATTTTATTAATATTTTCATCAATTAATACATAAAACATCGAATATATTAATCCAATATTTCAATTTGCTCCCTAGCTCCACCATATCAATAGATCTTTCATTTTTTAAAATCAAATGGTCATGATATGTCCTTTAGGCACAATAAAAAAAAAAGATGATTAATTTGTGGAAAAGAGAACTGCTCAATTAAAAATTGAACTACTGTTTGATTGATCCACACCAGAACATTCATTAATTAAATCATGTTTTAATCACCCTAATAAAAATCATGTGTCACACGATGTATGTGTGACGGAGCGCTGATTTGTATAAGTTCTCAATAATTACTAACGTTATATGGTTAATTTGAATATATAGAGCGACTTTGACTTATGAGAAAATATAAATTTTAATTTACAACCACAATGATTAACTTCACCACATTAACAATAATATTTTATATAATAAAAAAATTATAAATAAAAAAATAGGTGAATATAGATATATACTTTTAATATTTAGATAATTTGTATTTCAAGGTTGATATAACACAAGCATCACTTAATTAAAATATAACTTCATGAGTATGCATCTAACTTTTATTTTGAAGTATATTTGAAAGAAGAGTTCAACTACGGTACACTAACTTTATTTTAGAAAGAAGGTTGAATATTCGGAGTCATATCATCGATGAAAACTATCATCTTTTTTACAAGAATTATTGTGATGCACGAACGATAGAAAAAGTAATTGAGAAAATAAAAAAAGAGAGATTTTTGAGATCATGTAGGTCCCCTTTTTAGATAAACTAATACAAAACAGCTTTTTGCCAAAGAACACGACAACAACATTAAATAGAAAAGATGAGAAAACCTTAAAAGACGAAATAACTTAAAAGTGCTATAATAACTCTGAAAGGAAGACTCAAATCACGATTTTGATGAACCCACGAAATGGCTGAAACAAATCTTCGGTTGTTTTCTTTACGTCTTTGGGCTGTGAAGCTCCTGTCAAAATCTCAGCCCGAAACGGCTCAACTGTCAATGCACATCCTTCATGAACTGTCATTTTTCAGAACCAATAACGCTGGCACCTAACACGGGCTCATGCTCTCCTGAATATAACCCTTGTTTCAACAATTCGTGCACTTGTCTCTGTATCTCCTCATGCTCTTTGGGACTCATATACAACTTTACGAAGAACAACAGCCCATGGCACAATGTCAATGCAATGGTAGATGCCTCTCATAGGTCCCTAAGGCAATTCTATTGGTGCCATGTTAGCAAATTCTTCCACTATTTACAAGATCTGTGGGGAAAAAATTTGGAGCGTCATCATTAACCTCCGTCACCACCAAGGCAAACATCTCAGCCGTCTTTTCAAGTACCTGAAATACTAATGGAGATAGTAAATTATTCTTGACCTCTTTCGGCAAATCCGAAGGACCCAAAATAATGGATACACCTTCTTTCTGAAACGTGTAGGTGTTCTTGAACCAATCATGCTTTTTTCTTCTATCAAACTGCCGTGACCAACACAATAAAATATTGTTGAAGTGATATAGATCAATTATATTTCCAATTTCATACGATTTAAGTATCGTTTTTACGGTCTATCAATTAAGACTTTGCAACTGTTATAATTATTTATGTTTATTTCTTTTCCAATTTATTTAAAATGTAAATGTCAATGTTGTCACTGAAAAATTAATATTGTCAAGTGAGAAAATTGCTCAATTATTGATATGAGGACGTAAGGTCATTCTTTAATTATAATTCGATAAAAATATAATTTGGTTTCGTCGTCGACTTCTTTTCATTGAATCTGTCTCTTTCTTATACGAACTCCGAAGTATTAGCTAGAGAATTATACAAACATTATAAATATCTGGTTGTCGGATCCTTTTTTTTCTTGTCAACTAATTCAGCATTCCTTAATTACAGAATTATACAAACATTCCTTTCACTCCTAGAAAATCAAATCTGGTTGTGGGGTCCGTAACTTTATAAATATTTTTCACTAAACTATGGGAATTAAGTTTGACAATTTGTATTTTGCCCGGAGTTACAAGCTAAGACTAAAAAAAAAATTAACAAAAAGAAGTCAAGGGAGACATTAGCTGTATTATAATATCGTACCAACAGATGCCAGCTAATGTCATTTAAGGTTACTAGCTAGATGAAAGTCTAAATTATGGATGGTTTTAAAGAACAAACAAAAATTGATGATATGATGATTAGTAATACTTATTTAAGTATTATTATAATTGAGCAATACGTTGTTTTTTTTTTTTTTTTTAGGGAAGCAAATTGGCTATTTTTTTTTTTATTATCGCTCCATTGAAGTTAATCTTCTGATCAGTTGATCAGTTTTTTAGTACACCAAAGTTATTACATTCAGGGTGTGTTTGGCAACAAAAAATTAGAATGGAATAGCAAAATAATAGCTATTCCATGTGCCAAACAGAAAATAGCTATTCGAATAGCTCTAAAAATAGTTCTAAACAATATTTATCACAATACTATTCCAATTGTCATTTGCCAAACAATATTTCCACTATCAGAATAGCTCTAAACATCACTATTCTTTTTACTCTTCCAACAACCACTAATCCATTTTTACTAATCGGATAGCACTATAATAGTGCTATTCCTTGATTTGCCAAACGGACCCTCATTGAACTGTTAATCGAAAGAAACTGATTGATACCCTCTGATGCGCGATAACGTTACGTGCAAAATTTCAACCGTCTGATGGTTCTTCAAAAACCGGGCCCCCCCAATCCAAAAATCATGAGATGTGTGCGGAGTGTACTACCCGAATGACATGGCCCTTGAAATGCAAATTCATCCTTACTATTTTTACTATATATATAAAAGCACATCGGAAAAAATGATATGAAAGGGCTATCTTTCCCAAATAAGAAACCTGAGCCGTTGACCATTTCTAGAATAGATCAGAACTGTTGATTTACGTTAATGCCCGTTGACGTTAATGTCTCAGCCCATTAAAATTTAAGGCCATATCAAATTCCTCAATATAAGGCCCATTACATATTATCTTAAAAATTTATTATAAGAAATAACAATTTCAGCCCAAAGCAACGCGTGGGCTCTTTACTAGTATATATAAAAGTATATTGGAAAAGATAACATGAAATGGCTATCTTCCCCAAATAAGAAACCTGAGTCGTTGACCAATTCTTGGATAGATCAGAACCGTTGATTTACGTTAATGCCCGTTAACGTTAATGTCTCAGCCCATTAAAATTTAAGGTCCATATCAATTTCCTCAATATAAGGCCCATTACATATTATCTTAAAAATTTATTATAAGAAATAACAATTTCAGTCCAAAGCAGCGCGTGGGCTCTTTACTAGTATATATAAAAGTATATTGGAAAAAATGACATGAAAGGGCTATCTTCCCAAATAAGAAACCTGAGCCGTTGACCATTTCTTGGATAGATCAGAACCGTTGATTTACGTTAATGCCCGTTGACGTTAATGTCCCAGCCCATTAAAATTTAAGGCCCATATAAATTTCCTCAATATAAGACCCATTACATATTATCTTAAAAATTTATTATAAGAAATAACAATTTCAGCCCAAAGCAACGCGTGGGCTCTTTACTAGTATATATAAAAGTATATTGGAAAAGATGACATGAAAGGGTTATCTTCCCCAAATAAGAAACCTGAGCCGTTGATCATTTCTTGGATAGATCAGAACCGTTAATTTACGTTAATGCCTGTTAACGTTAATGTCTTAGCCCATTAAAGTTTAAGGCCCATATCAATTTCCTCAATATAAGGCCCATTACATATTATCTTAAAAAATAATTATAAGAAATAACAATGTCAGGCCAAAGCAACGCGTGAGCTCTTTACTAGTTGACAGAAATGCTGGTAATTTTCTGATTTCTTCTCTTAACTGATCTTAAGGCAGCAAGAACAAAAATTCTACCAAAAAAAAAAAAATGTTAGGAGATAATCAATAAATCACTGTATTTCTTGAGGCTTTGTTCAGCAGATATATGAAAGCAAAGGCCAGAGGTCTTGGCTAGGGTCTTTCGAATATAAAAGAGTTACGAACCCAACCTTAGCGAGCGACTTCAATCGCTGAATCAGTGAATTGACCGAAGTAAAGGTGAGCCCAAGAGACCGGGTTGGATCAGATCCATATAGGTCCGACCGGACTCAAAAGCCAGATTGGGCCTGGAATTGAGTTGCAAATTAAAGAGAATGCATATCGTAATTGAATGGGTGGACTGGTGTATTCACCCGAACCTACTCGAAGGCATCGCATCTAAAATTCTGAGATGAGATGACCATTTTTTTTGCTTGAAACCCATAGGAAAGGAAGGTACAAAATGCAAAATTGCTGCAGGAATAATTCTTCAAGAAATCTTCTTTTTTTCTCACTTGGTTTTTTCTGATTTCTTACATATGATCGTACAAATGACAAACTGCACCTAAAGTATGAACAATTCAATTTACTTTTTGTTTTTTTTTTCTGATGAACTGGGAAAACCAGATAATTGTATTAAAATTTATAAAATGTACATATACCGAGGACTCAAATTTAGGTGAATTTACATATGATCTTACATACATCACAAAGTGAATTTACATCAATTTATTGCACAATTACTTTACAGTATCTTACAAGTTAAAATTAAAAAAAGGAACATAAATAAGTAGTTTAACTACGCTTGATGCATCACAACATGCCTAATCTGAGAGAATTTGGCCGGAGAAGGTGGTGGTGGCGCGGCGGCATAAACCTCCCCTTTTCTGGCAGGTGGGCCCCATTATTGAACTGACAGGTGGGCCCCCTGTGTCAGAAATTCAATTAGTGAGATGATTAATCTGATCTGCACAGGTGTTGGCCTCTGATTGGCCCATTTGGTTAATTAATTTGATTAGCCCATTAACCAGCCCATAATTCAAATTCCAGCCCTTTTATCATTCTGTGAATTGAACTGTGTAGCTTTTGGTGTAGTGGGTAGGTTTTAGGCTTTAGATGGCTCACAGTGACATGCCACACACTTTCCTATTATTCCCCCAGATCCTTTGTATTATGTCCATGACAGGTGGGCCCCATCAGACAGGTGGGCCCCATTTGTCAGAATTCCTTTCTGAATTCTGCTTAGTATTTGGGCTGATTTGGGAAACTGGGCCTCTTTCTTAGTTTAATCTAATTCCTTATTTATCAATTCGGCCAGATTTAAGCATTTGGCCCAGAAATCAATCCTGGCCCAAAATTAAATATGATTTTCTGTTTGTTTTCTTCTGACAAGTGGACCCCACTTGTCAGTTTGACTTTTCTTTGATTGCCACGTGTCATCTCCTGATTGGTTGGCAAATCTGATTTTTTTCTTATTTTCTTTGCTGACATGTGGGCCCCACTTGTCAGTTTGACTTTTCTTTGACTGCCACGTGTCGTCTCCTGATTGGTTGATAAATCTGATTTTTCTTATTTTCTTTGCTGACATGTGGGCCCCACTTGTCAGTTTGACCTGGCGTTGACTGCCACGTGTCACCTCCTGATTGGTTGATAAATCTGATTTTTCTTATTTCCTTTGCTGACATGTAGGCCCCACTTGTCAGTTTGACCTGATGTTGACTGCCACGTGTCACCTCCTGATTGGTCAGTTTTGTTGATTTTGTAATTGGTATATCTTGAGCCGTGATACTCGGAATTTCTCAAATAATATACCAAAATTCTCAGAATTTCGTGTAGATTAACATGATTCCCCCCATTTCATCTTTCCCTTTGTTCTGTGACAAAAGCAATTTGGGGGCACCAGCAGATGTCTTGAGTTGGTGTATTCTTAACATCTTCTGGTGTCTCCGAATTGCTTGATTTGGAAACAAAGTCTCAATATATATGTTCTCGATTGTTGTCAGAATAGTAGGTGTGGGACTATTGAAGCGCTTGAGTGACTCTGTTCCGGTTCCAGTCTCTGTCTCAGTCGGCTGCTGTCTGTTTGATTTCTTATTGGTTGCTGACTTATTTCTTATATTCCTTGAGCTCAAAAACTCAAATTAAATACACTTTCTTGAAGTTATGAGAGACATTTGTTTTCTCTTCATAGCAACAAGTAGTTGACCATTGGTCAAATTCTTCAGCTGAATTTTGTTAACAGCTTTCCTTGTTTGACTTTCTTCTTGTCTCTTCAAGGAATTTTCAGTCGAATGCTTTTTTCATCGACCTATTTGAAGAATCTTTCCGGCTGAATCTCTCTGTCATCAGCTTGGTCTCTTGACTGAATCTCTCTATCATCAGTCCTTTCATTTTCTCTTTCTCTTTCTTTTTTTGCTTCTGAGTTCCTTGGTCAGCAGTTTTTAACTTTGTTTCTTCACAGGTGACCCTTTTTAGGGGTCAACAAGGATACATGGATATATACCACCCGCGCGCCCATACGATTACGTATATTTCAAAGTCATTAGTTATAAACTTACAATACTTATTAACAAGATCATGTGCTACACACGACTAGTAAAGATATATGATTCGAATGCTTTAATTCGTCTAATTAAAACAAAGAATTAAGTTGTACCAGTTTGCTTGATGCTCACTACTAGAATCTGCAGCATTAATTTGCTTGGGAAGCACGGGAGAATTGCTTTGAAATATAAGGACTGATATGCCCTTTAAAATGGTGGCCATTAATTCCCATAAACCAGCTGGTGCTTGTAGAATCTGATCCCACCACTTATGCACGCCACTTAATTTCATTTCTATTATGCAAGCCACTGTCATCCTTCACCCAAGCTAGAGACATTAGTATAAAGTGGACGGTAATCCTCTGACCGATGGCAAAGTGCTGCCACCAATCACAAACCTCGGTTTCAGTGGGGTCCACGTCCCTCGATCGGTCCCACCGAGGAATCTCTTTCTCTCTTTCTCTTTCCGTCGGGCACCGATACCGCACGTCAGTTGATAACAATTCGTATAAAGTTGGTTTTATATTTGAATAACTTTATTTTACATTGTTTTATCCCCCCATGCTAAGAGAATTCATATCCTCCACAGCGCAGTACTCTGGCTGTTGGATTTGCTTTAAGATTCATGCAACTCAATCTCAAAAAACCCCCTATAATCCACATCGTTGATTCGCTGTGTAGTACAATATTGCGCAGCAGAGGATAAGCACTCATGCTAAGAAGCCTGATTACGCACTCTTTTTACAGGAACAAGGGTCAAATTTCAGCATCTTAAACATGCATGGCACATTTATTCATATGCTGGAGGGACTCATTAATTGGGAATACCTCACTTTCCAGTTGACTTAATTATCATGCATCAAAAATATGAAATACATTGCAAGAAAATTCATTATACAGTGAATGCCACGAAATGAGAATCTAAAAGCAGCAAGTACTTAATTAACACATTACAAGATATATACATGCATTACAAAAAATGCATTAATACAATGATATACATAACCAAATTACAATTGGATTGAGCTGGAAACGCAAACATAGAAAAGTCGCACAATATTGTTCATACAACTAATTATGACTCCTTTTTGAACTATCATCCTCGTGTTATTGTACATATCGGTGCACAGAAGGGAGTTTGTAGAGAACAAAGTGAAAGAGAACATTGAATTGGGTGCTGCTTTTATCAATTGATGATTAAATATGGACCTAAAATTGTATGACCTTTCATGCCCTGCAACCCAAACCCTGAATTGAGTTAGTGAGCCTGAGCGTAACAGACCTGGTCGAATTAGGCCCATACGGGCCTGGCCGGACTCGAGTTGAGTTGAGTTGCAAATTAAAGAGAATGCATATCGTAATTGAACGGGTGGACTGGTGTATTCACCCGAACCTACTCGAAGGCATCGCATCTAAAATTCTGAGATGAGATGATCATTTTTTTTGCTTGAAACCCATAGGAAAGGAAGGTACAAAATGCAAAATTGCCGCACGAATAATTCTTCAAGAAATCTTCTTTTTTTCTCACTTGGTTTTTTCTGATTTCTTACATATGATCGTACAAATGACAAACTGCACATAAAGTATGAACAATTCAATTTATATTTTGTTTTTTTTTCTGATGAACTGGGAAAACCAGATAATTGTATTAAAATTTATAAAATGTACATATACCGAGGAATCAAATTTAGGTGAATTTACATATGATCTTACATACATCACAAAGTGAATTTACATCACAAATTCATAAATTTACATCAATTTATCGCACAATTACTTTACAGTTTCTTACAAGTTAAAATTAAAAAAGGAACATAAATAAGTAGTTTAACTACGCTTGATGCATCACAACATGCCTAATCTAGCCTGATATATACATTTCCAGTGGAAGAGTATTCAACACTAGAATCACGCTTGAGTTTAATGGTTTTTACATGTTTTATTTTTTTATAATTATTTCCAGTTTTCTCTCTGATGCCCTTAATGATTTCATCCATATTGTAAAGGGAAATCTCTTCACGTAGTTTCAAATTCTGCAGGCCCTTAGGAAAGCTTTTGAACTTAGGACACCCAATTAGAATGAGGTTTTTGAGTTTTGGCAAGGCACCTTCCGAAACTTCCTTCCATTCCTCCAACTCGTTCAAACCACTCAATTTCAGCTCTTCGAGGTTTTGAAATCCATTTGGATGGAACTCTATACTCCCACCATTATAGGACTTCAATATACGAAGTTTCGTAAGAGAAGGTAGTTCGGACAGGTAATCGATTATTTTTTGTCCTAACTTGGACATGATTAAGGTGAGAATAGTGAGGTTTGGCATACAATACCGGAAACTGAAATCTTTTTCTTCTTCCTCCAAGTCATGAAGTTGCCCATGCAATTCCATGCTTTGGAGGGATCGGAGGCTTCTCATTGTAAATATTCTGATTGAAATATGATTACCTTCTCTTACCTTCAGGCTCAAATGTCTGAGAAATGCCAAGTTATTGAAAGACTCCTGTATGTTTTCTGCCTGATCTGTTGAAAGCTCCTCTAATTTCAATATTCGGATGTTGCTTATATTCTCTAACAACTTATATTTTTTGTGGTTCCAATTGGTGCAATCTGCGGTTTGAAGTGTTTGCAGGTGGATATGCTCCCCAATATGTTTGGGTAGTATGACACAGTCTGAAAGAATGTGCCTAAGTGTTGGAATTCTCCAGAACGAATCTGGCACATTCTTTACTGAGCTTTTTCTTATATCCAAGGTTTGTAGATTTTGGAGCTTGCCAATGGAAGATGGCAGCCCATCAAATGTACTACAACGAATCCCCAAGTACCTTAAATGGATCATGGAGCTGATTCCACTAGGTAATCGCTTGATGTTAATGCCATGCAAGTCAAGGACTCGGAGATATTTCGATTTAAGCAAAAAACTCATTTGGTGAGGTTCAGAACCTACAGTTTTCTCTAAACAGTCACACAAAAGGGTACGTAATTTGGGTAGAGAGTTATTTATTTGCACGTGCTCTTCTGTGTAATTTTTGATAGATAATCGCCGAACTTTGGCTGGAGATACAAGATCAGTATTGTCATGAATTTTGAGAAAACTGGACTCTTCTGCTTCGGACTGAAGAAAAGAATGAATAGGGCCGTCGATAGCAACAACTGCAGGACCTCCAAATTCATCCTTTTCTTCAATCCGGACTAGAGACCTCGAGATCAGTTCTTTTAGATAGCCCTCCCCAACCTCCTCCATTTTTTTACCAGATTTCTTTTGCACAAAACCCTCTGCAATCCATCTGCGCACCAGCTGGCTGGCCTCAATACCTATGGTCTGCGGCACTGCCGCGAAGTACATTAAACAAGACTTTAATTGGTGTGGTAGATCATCAAAGCACAAAGACAACATCCTTTGATAAGTTATATAGGCCTCTTTGCTTGCCTTGAGATATTTGAACACCTCTTTCCAATCGGATACTTCGTCTTTTGAACCTAATAGGCCTGCTAGAAGCACAATAGTCATCGGTTGACCTTTGGTTACCTTATAAATTTGACTTATGTATTTGCCATATTCTATGGGATAGAACAATTTTTCAGGAAACCTTTGAAGAAAGAGTTCCTTGCTTTCCTCAGGGCTAAAAGAAAGCTGTTGTTTGAAAGCAATGACCCCTTCTATGTTGGATAAGCTTGCGAACTCACTCCCAATATTTGGTATCAAGATGATTCGGCTGCCATTCTTGTCATCCGGCAAGTATTGGCTAAGAATTACTTTCTTCCAACATGCCAGGTTGTCTAAGCCATTCAAAACAATCAAATACCGCCTATTTCTTAGGAGACCCCGAAGTGCCTCGCCCATGTCATCCTTGTGTGTGCAGTCTTCTTCCACTTTGCCTTCTTGCTCTAATATCTGCAAAAAGAAATAAATACATAAATAATTGCCGTCATCATGACAGAATGGACTAAATAGTTCAATCGACTTAATATTTACTCTCTCTATATATAAGGGATACGGTGTTTCGCACAGTAAAATGGTGTTTTAACTTTGTACTCGTCTCTTTGCAACCGTAACTCAAATGAATAATCTGATCCAACCGATACATTCTACATATCAAAATTTCATTGTATACCAAATTTTACAATTTTTTGAGATTTCTAACTATTTTTAATGATTTTTTTAGAATATGACCTCAATTTGAATTCCAAACGGATTACTTTATTATTATTTCTTGGCCGGTCATCTTTCAAAAATTGTTAAAAATAGTTAGAAATCTCGAAAAATAGAAAACTTGGTATCAATGAGATTTCTGTACGTAGAATGTACTGGTCGGATCGGATCGTTCATTTGAGTTATGATTGTTGAGATACGAGCGCAGAGTGAAAACACCATTTTACTTTGAAAGATGAGTTATTTTATAGGCAAATGTTCTCATTTTCTATTATTTATTTTTTCTCATATTTCAAAAATCATTAAAAATGGTAAACAAATTCTAAAAATGAAAAATTTTGGTTTCCTAAGATATTTTGATATTGAGACTCTTAAATTGAAATTTTAGATACGGGAAGATATAATTTAAGCCATGTATATATGGGCTGATATAAAAACGTTCTTACGGCAGCCTAACTCTATATGTGTACATACATAAGTTGGATTTATTTAGCTCATTATATTCTTTATATCAAAACTTTGTAGAATACAAAAGTTTTTCATTTTTAAAAATTTTCAAGTATTTGTTTTTAATTTTCTAAACGTAACTATTCAATATTTAAAAGTTTTGAAAAATGGAAATTTTTGTACACCAATCCTGTAGAATTATATCTAGATTTTCAAAATCAAAATGACAGGACGAAGCTTTTTTTATAATGTGATCTTCATGTGAATATATCAACGGTTTAAATAGCGCTCATGGCGGCCGCTATAGCGGTCGATATAGCGTTTTGGAAGCAAAACACTGCGACGTTATCGGTTTTTCCCCGCTATTTAATACTTTATATAGTAACATATAAAATATGGTTAGAATCATCTGAATTTTCAATTATTTTATGATTCTAACACTTAATAGTTCTTATTTATGTTTTAAAATCGTTTAACACATAATTAATTGGATTTGTAACCACAATCAATGTTATATAAACTTAGTATCCACATAAGAAAAATAATGGGATTGATTAGTGAAGATGAAAGTCATATTCTTGAAATCCATTAAAATATTATATAATCAATAAATATTTTTTTACATAATGTTTTATCATAATTTGTTTACAATTTTTCTATTATTTTTAGATTCTAACGTTTTTTCTTGAAAAATGATAGATAATTTATTTTTGATAACATCAATAATCCATTTAATTTTTTAATATTTAGGAAAAGTAATTACTCAATGATTCAATTTGAAATCCTTTTGATAGAAACAAATGATACTTACAATAAAAGATTGACCAACATGTTGTACTATGTCAATATATATCTGAATAAGAATGCTTTGTTTCAAGAGTGATACAATAATTATATAATTTTTAAACAATTTGGTTAGAAACTTTATACATTATTCTAATTATTCATCATTTTTATTGAATATGTTAGCTCATGAACAAATAAGTTAGTTAAAATATTCTATATAACAGGAACTGGTAGCGCCCGCGATAGCGCCGATATTCGATATCCGCTATCAAATATACCCCGCCACGACGAGTCCGCTGTCCGCTATTTAAACCTTTGAAATATATTATAGAAATATATATATTTACGCTTTTTTATTTTATTTTCTTTTACTATGCATATCTGTTAGAATGTGCTTGCATGATCATCAATGGGAACAATTTCATGACTTGAGGTGGTGCGATCTATTGACAATGACTATATTGAGTATTGACAATCTTGACAATAAAGCTTTTCAAAAAATTATAAATTTCACAAAAAATCTTAAAAATGAAATTTTTTTTATAGATGCATTACTTAAATTATAGATTGATAATGTTTCAAGTTTCAATCAATTTGAATATCGTTTGATGAGTCTTTAAAGAGCTAACAAATGTCGCTTAAATTGAATATAATCGGAAACATAATCAATCTATAAGCTACGTAATACTTCCATAATTTTTTTTTCTATTTTTCAGATTTTTTGTGAGTTCTTATAAATTTTTAAAAAATACTGTCGTCAAGATTGTCAAAATAACCATTGTCACTGGATCGCTCCTCTTATATATATGTAGTTATATATGGAGTCACCTTGAAGTAAATATCTGCCAGTGTTTCCTCCAATCTGAACATTTGTGGCAAGTTTTTCCAGGCGACAACCTCAAAATGGCTTTGAATCTCAGAGCTGTCATAAGCCTTCTTTGCCAGCATCACTGTTCCACTGCCTTTATGACCAACAATGGAAATAACTTGTCTCTCTTTTGCATCATCTTTAAGTTGTGTTATCAGGTCCTGGGCTTGGCTATCCAGACCCACCAATTTTTTAGAATAATTTTCTTTAGCCCTTGATCATTAAGCAAATATATATACACTATGTTAATTTCGAATTCTAAAAGGAAAACAGATAAATGAAATTAAGGAGCTAGAGACAATATATAAGTAATTGGCTATTAATTATATAATGTCCAGGATTCCAAAGGAGAATTTCTTAAACAAAAAATATTAATTGTAAATTAATTAACAAATGGCCTAGTAGCTCAAGTGGTAACTAACTAGAATGACGTCCAAAAGGTTATGGGTTCAATCCTCAATGGGTACAAATAAAAAGTTTCAATGAAACTGGTAAAGTATTCCACTTTCATCGAAAAAAAATTAATAATTAACAAAAACTATTTTTATTATCTGAGGTAAATTAGGATAATTAATTCTAGTGACATATATATCCATGGTTGAAGAAGTGAAGCTGCTTCTAATATCTGTGATAGATAAGTTAGCATAATTCTCACTATATATATACATCGATCCTTAATAAAACTAGTATATTGCCTGTGGCAATGCAGAATCACAAATTAAAAATCAACAATTTTTTTTTTCAAAAGTAGAACAGTATTTAATTATAGGAGTTGGAAGTATTTAATTATGCGCGTTAAGTTGGTCGATCCCAGGGCTGTGAAAATCAAAACATCAATATTGATCGATCAACGGTGATGATTAAATCAAAAGTAATCCATCCAATGGCTGAAAATTGATTTGGACAGATAACCATTTCAATCTCCAAAACAACTCCTCCTTTTATAAGGAGTAAAGATAAAGATTAAAGTTTCAATCAAGCAGAAAATTAAACTATTTGTATAGTGGGTTTAATTATATACCAGGTGGGAATCGTCTTGTCTAAGGATGGAACCCATGATGAGGAAGAAGGGTGCAAGTCCAAATTGTAAGCTTGTTTGTCTGCGTCGAGCACGGCTAGTTTCGCTTTTATGTTCGCGATCTTGCTCGATAGCCTGTGCGTGACCACGACTCCGGTGAAGCAGTCGGTTGCCCACCCGAACTTCAGTACATCCTTCCAGCTGCCATAGCATGGCAACCTCACCTTCTCCACCTTTTTAAGAATGTAAAAACAGTACAATGGGATTAATGAGTTATTAATGATCATATATTGCGACATTATGTTTCATAAAATAAGTAAACAATGATAATGATATATAATGACGACGATGAGGATTACAAATATATCTATAATAATGACTTATATATAATTATGAGAACTTATTCATGATGTTAACAAATGTTAAAAAAGTTAATGATATATATATATTCTCCTATTAAGGATTCTTATGACAACTTTTATAATTAATGTAAGGGAATAATTTGATGACAATCATTTATTTTGACAACCTCAAAAATAGACTTCATACAAAATCTTCAAAATGAAAAGAGAATTTACTTACATATATTTTTGCTTATGCATTGGTTGTGTATTAAAAATTTAAAGTTTATACAAGTTTAATTTTCTATGAATTCATGTTAATATATCTGTTGTCAGAATTATTAAAATAAATATATAATTATCACTTATCAATGGATCCATACCCTTAGATTAAAAGTCCAGAACTTGATTATTCTGAGTGATAAGCATAATGAATAAATAAACTAATAACAATTTACAATTGATCAAGTTAATCTGTGAATAAACTAATTAATTAGTTCAAACAAGACCTTCCCGGAGAAATCATCCAGGACATCTTCCATTTCAAATGTTGTGTCGTGTGCCTGCTTGATCCAGAGTGCGACAAACGGGTTCTTACTGGTCCGGCGCTTCTGTTCAGCGTCGTTCAGCAGCGCCTGCAGCCACTCGAACTTGTCGGCAAGGAACTTGACATCCTTGACGACCTGCAGAAGCAATTGCACCTCTTGCCCAGCTAGCTCGGTCAGCTTGTCAACCACTGTGCTCAGTGCTGCATCAGCCATTTCTTCTCTGTTAGAATGACCTTTTTTTTTTGTTTTCGCTTTCTTCTTTCTTGAATTCAATAATGAAATCCATCATATATATGCAGTTCTATTTATAGAGGCGCTTTTGTAACGGATGCTTGATCTTCTGCAGCTTGAGCTTGTTTCGGTGTTCCTGACGACGTGACTGATACTTTCATATGATACGTGGCTGATTCCTACATACAAGTTTTTAGAGTGCTCATCCCCTAGACTTACTGCATTTTGCTATACAGCACGTGAGCCATTGGATTGTATCGACATCCGATCTGGCACGAATCTCAAAATGATCGAAGTTTTCATATAGAGGATACATGGATATATAACACCCGCACGCCCATACGATTACGTATGTTTCATAGTCATTAGTTATAAACTTACAATACTTATTAACATGATCATGTGCTACACACGACTAGTAAAGATATATGATTCGAATGCTTTAAGTCGTCTAATTAAAATTAACAAAGAAGTTGTACCAGTTTGCTTGATGTTTCATTACTAGAATCTGCAGCATTAATTTGCTTGGGAAGCACGGGAGAATTGCTTGGAAATATAAGGACTGATATGCCCTTTAAAATGGTGGCCATTAATTCCCATAAACCAGCTGCTGCTTGTAGAATCTGATGCCACCACTTATGCACGCCACTTAATTTCATTTCTATTATGCAAGCCACTGTCATCCTTCACCCAAGCTAGAGACATTAGTATATATAAATTTGGTTTTATATTTGAATAACTTAATTTTACATTGTTTTATCCCCCCAATGCTAAGAAGCCTAATTATGCACTTTTTTTAGAAGGGTCAAATTTCAGCTTCGTATATATACATCTTAAACATGCGTGGCATGCACATTTATTCATATCCTGGAGGGACTCATTAATTGGGAATATCTCACTTAATTCCCGGTTAACTTAATTATCATGCATCAAAAACATGAAATAAAATGCACGAAAATGCATTACAGTAAATGCCACGAAATGAAAATCTAAAAGCAGCAAGTACTTAATTAACACATTACAAGATATATACATAACAAAAAGTGCACTAATTATTTTCAGAATACGTATCACCACATTTCGGAAGAAAAGATCTACAATAATTATTTTCTAAAAAATTAAAATAAAAGATTTTTGAACTTTAATCGGCTGGGGCGCACAATTTTTTTTTTTTTTGTGGGGCGCGCTTAGCATGTGCGCCTCAGCCAAAACTATCTGTGAAAAATATTTTTAGTCCACGGTGTTCTGTCTAAATTTAATTAGTCCCATGGTTATCTATGAAAATAGTCTAGAAAAACACAGATTCTAGACAACGATGGGAGCATGAAAATAGTCTAAATTTAATTAGTATCTGGAAATTTGTAGATGGCTAAGATCTACTCTTCCAAGATCAGACGGTTTGAGAACTGTTATGCACTGTTCAAACAACAGTGAATTCACCAGCGTATGGTCCAGATACGAAGTTAATGACAAACAAAAGTCTCATATTTTCTCAAACTACTTTTCATATTAATTAATGTAGTTCAAGTAGAATCGCCTTTATTAATATTAAAATTATATACATAAAAAAATTACAATCGAAGAGTTTCACATTGTCTGATCGGAAATCAGAAATTACAATTAAAAAGTGTTTAATTAATGAACTTAATCTCATAGTAGCATGGTCTTATTGAATAGAAATTTGATACACAAAATTTGAATGGGTTAATGTCATACATATCCCTCAACTCTTAATTAATTTCATATTTACTCATCATCTCTTTAATAAGAGAGTAATTCATGCGCTGGTGGAGTATTCCAGTTTAATTAAAAAAAGTCTGGTAAACTAACAAAAAATTCCGCATAGGAAGTTCTCCCCGGCATCTATCAAAATATAGAGATGGCCCCCCCCTATCAATCACTATGACACTATTATCTCATGCTCTTTGCTGGTTAGGAAGATAGTTCCGCTCCCTAGCAACCTACATCCTTCTCTCCGCTCGCAGATTGCGGAACTCCAAGTTTTTGTGTACACAGAACGTTTGGACTGTGAGCGACTTTGAGCGACTTTCCGGGCTACGCAGATCTAAGTGGCTGGGGAACTCAGGGTCATCATCTGGACTGTCCTTATTGCATGGGTGATACGAAGTCAGTTCGACTACAGCATGGTGGGAAACACACATGGTTTGGCTGTCATAGATGCTTCCTGCCGGCCAATCACCCATTTCGCCGAGACAAAAGAAACTTCAAGCGTAACAAGGTCGACAACGATTCAGCACCACCGAGGTTGACAGGTAAAAGAGAAGTGCCAAAATTTGTTTTGTAATTCCATCCCTCTTTATTAAACGCTATTCAATTCAGTATGTGACCATGAAATGTTGGCAGAAAATTATAACAATGACCATTGATTCACTGTTAAGCCTATCACCCATTACCCACTCCTTTTAAATTTCATTCTGTTGTTTAATTTTAGTAATCAGTCTATTAATTAAAGTTACCATTATTATAATGGATCAGAACTACAAATTTTCTTTTAAAATTTGTACTGTTATTTTATTGATCTTCTCTGCTGTTGTTTATCAATAGGACATCAGCTGAAGAGGAGACTTGACAAACTCAAAGCTATCAGATGGGGCAAGCTTAACGGTTTGAAGCAGCTTGATGGATATGGCAAAACTCGTCATTGGCAAAAAAGAAGTATCTTCTGGAATTTAGCATATTGGCCGGACTTGCTGATTCGTCATAACCTGGACACATGGCTTGCAAACTCGGCCGAGTCAACTTGGACTCGGCCGAGTTGACTCGGACTCGGACCGTCGACCCGAGCCGAGTTCCGGCCGATTCCATGGACTATGCGAGTTTTGGTGGGAAACTCGGAGAACTCGGCCGAGTCGACAGCGAGTCGTCCGAGTTACTAGCCGAAGTCAGCCGAGTCAGTCGAGTCATCCCGAGTCTGAGCCAAAACACGAAGCTTTTGTCAGATTGGATGGTGAAGGAGACTGTAGCAATTCAAGCAGTGGTGATGGTAGCAATGATGCAACAGCTAGTGTCCCCAGTACGTACATTGAAACTCAAAATGAAGGTAATGAACCTAACTATGAGCATTATCAAGGACAGTATCATGCTGATCAAGAATCAGATGATTCCCCGAGAGGTAGACGTACGAACTAGAGATGTCAATGCACTGTCTCGAGGTTTTAATAATTATGAGGGGATGTCTGGGACGAGTACAACAGATTTAAGTGAGGGATATTCTATACCATATACATATGGTGTACAACCTGGCTACAATACAAGCAGCAGCCAAGAAACTCTAGCACATGGAACCCGTATGAAGGATATGAATATGGCAATAATCCTCAATTTAGCTTTGCAGTTTCTTCAATTTTTGGCTCTGTTGAACAGTATCATCCTTGGTATTTCAACACAGAAGATGGCGAAGGGATCCAGCCAGCTCGACACAGTTTCTGGCAGTAAATGAGTGTGTTTCAATTGTTATCTATATAAACTAAGTTTGAATATTTATATGCAATTCGAATTGTCATTAAATAAATATGTACTTGAGCATTTTTCTCTCTTTTTTTATATGTTTTTGTACTATATGTGAGAATTCATTAGGCTATCTGGTTAGTTTGAATATTTGTATTAAATTAAATTAGTGGTTTAATTGTGTGTAATATGTTGTTTTAACATTATTTTGTGATTAAATATTTTTTTTACATTTTTTACAATTTTTTTAAGTGAAAAATAAGCTTTTTATGAAAAACTCTGAGTTTCCGATATGAGTTGCCCGAGTCCGGCCGAGTCGGCCGATTCCGAGTCCACAGTCCCATGGCCGAGTCCGAGTCCGATTCCGAGTTTGCGAGCCTTGCCTGGACATGATGCATATTGAGAAAGATGTAGCAGAGGACATCTTCTATATGATACTTAACATAGCTAGCAAAACAAAGGACAACAAGAAAGCGCGCAAGGATGTAGCTGACCTTTGCAACCGTCCGACTCTCCATCTCACCCCAGACGGAGAAAGACCATTGGCTCCATATTCTTTAGACCGGGGCCAAAGACGTAAAGCTCTGACATGGCTCAAGGAAAATGTTTGATTTCCAGATGGCTACACATCTAGTTGGGCCAGATGTGTCAACCTCACTGATTGCAAAGTGACCGGGCTGAAAAGCCATGATTTCCACATATTCATGGAAAGACTTCTCCCTGCTGCTTTCCGGCCGGGACTTCATTCCCGACTCGGTTTTGGGACCCTGGTGTGAGCTTTCCAGTTTTTTTAGGGAGATTTGTGCCAAGGAGATTGACCCGCAGCGTATAGACAAACTAGGTGAGGATGTGATCGTTACCTTGTGCAAGCTAGACAAAAAATTTTCCTCCAGGTTTCTTTAACTCGATGCAGCACTTAATTGTCCATCTTGCTTATGAGGCAAAGAATGGAGGACCGATGAACTGCCGCTGGATGTATGGTGTCGAAAGGTACCATATCAACCATTTTTAACTTTGCACCTCAGCTTTACTTTACTTTTAGGCTACCATATCTGAATTGCATATATGAAGTTTCTTGGAATATTAGTCAAAGTTGAATAATATTTGATTGCATAAGTATGATATAGGAGCCTCTTGAATGAATTTGTTTCTTTCCATTATAGCAATAACAGAAATATTAAGTACTGGAGTGGAGTGAGGGGCAAATTAAATTCAAAACACGAGTCATAATTAAGATTAAATATTAAAGATTACAGTAGGTACATCATCAATTATTAATGATTACTTCTACTATGTAGGAACGACAAACTGTCCAAGATGATGGTCACCAACAAAGCTCGGGTTGAGGGATCAATTGTCCAAGCCACGCTTATCAAGGAAATTGCCACTTACTGTTACAAATACTTTGCCGAAAAATTTGCCTCAAAGCTGTCCAGTAGGGATAGATATCGGGTTCCAGAAAATGATAGTTCCAGGTTAACATTGTCTATATTTGATAACATAGGGGGTGGTATAGTCCGAGGAACTAAAAGGACCTTAAGCGAGGAGGACTATGCTACCGCACACACCTACGTCCTTCTTAATTGCCCCGAGATAAAGCCATGGCTGAAGTAAATATTTTAAAATCAATTTCTAACAGTTTAATATAATGCCCCAATAATCCTGCTTATTTTTATATATGGGTCTAATTGGCATTAAATAATTTTGTTTATGTAGGGAATTTGATGAATGCATGGTCAATAACAACCGGGTAACTAGAACACAAACCTTGGATAAACTTCGGCAAAAACATTTTGCTCAATGGCTGCGCAAAAGGGTACTTGTCGAACGTATAGATGATGCAAATATCTGTAGGCTTGCTCTCATGCCTTCAAAGACAGCAATGTTCTACAATGGGTATGATGTCAATGGTTATCGCTTTCACACGGAAGCACATGCTCAAGGTAGGTCCACTATCAATAGTGGAGTTTGCGTTAGAGGTGAGTCTTCTGATAACATAACAGATGACTACTACAGAATTCTGCAAGATATCATAGAATTAGAATACCAGGGAGATGGCAATAGAGTTGTCATTTTTAAGTGCCGCTGGTTTGACTTGGCTAATGGAGTTAGAGAGGATAAACAACATGGTTTTGTAGAGGTCAACATACATCCACTCTTCGAGGGAATGATAATTTCATCTATGCATGTCAAGCAATTCAGGTGTACTACTTACCTTATGCATCAGATTCCTCAGAACGGCCCCAATGGTGGATCGCAATGAAAACGAGGCGCAAGAAAAGAGTGGCCGAACAAGGGGGCGAAGCAATTCCAGAGTTCTATCAAGAGGAACAACCAGATTGTTCTTTGTTAGTATGACATGACAATTATGACAATGCCATGTTTCAGCAAAGTGAAGTGGAGCCGTCGAGCACCGAACATGAAGGTACTGAAGAGGAGGATCAAAGTGATTCTGACGAGAATTATCTTAATGAATTTGTCGAACCACCAGATATGGAAGAATCAGAAGAAGAAGAAGTATGATAGGGTTGCGGGTCTATAATATGTCACTGCTTAATTCTGTTGCATATTAGGGAAATTAATTTTATTATGAGGCACTCTCCTGTAGTTGGTACTTAGGGTAATGAGTGTAGTTCCAATTGATATTTTGAATGGTTCTAGTTTAGAGGGAGAACTCATGAAGTTGTTTTCAAAATTTGTTTGGATTCTATGCAGTTCAAAGACTGCTATTTTGGTTATATTTGTGCATTCATACCATCAGCGGTTTGAATGTAAAAAACTATCAATCCATTTTTGGTGTCTTGTTGTTCATCGATTAGTGATTTTTATTAAAATCCAATTTACACAAGCAACTAGGATACGGAGGTGGCCCACCTATATATTCGGATGGCTTCACTGCTTGAGCTTTTGGGGGCGTACTTTTTAATTGCAAAAATAATGTTATAAATAAAATAATGCTTTCTCTAATTGATTGAACGGATTCCCTCTTTTGGTACGTGGGTAAGTGTTCTCTGTTTCGTGGCAGAGCATTGTCTATTGTGTGAGTAGATTAATATGTGGGCTTTCCCACCAATCTGTTAAAGTGTTGGGTTGACCAAAATTTTTTTGTGTAGGTTCTTCAAAGCCCACCTATTTGCCTATGCCTTCCCACGAATTTACCCCAGGATTCTAGTAGTGTGATGGCTCTTCAAAAACCAGGTTCCCCTCCAATCCAAAAATCATGAGACGTGTGCCTTGAAATGCAAATTCATTGACAGAAATGCTGGTAATTTTCTAATTTCTTCTCTTAACTGATCTTAAGGCGGCAAGAACAAAAATTCTACCAAAAAAAGTTGTTTTTTAGGAGACGGCCTCTTACAGAGAGAGATCGATAAAAATTTTACCAAACAAAAACATTTTTCTTGGAAAAATAATAGACCAACAATCAATAAATCACTGTATTTCTTTAGGCTTTGTTCAACAGATATAAAAGAAAAGGTGAATCAATGAATCACGTAATCCTTCTTGTGCGGGAAATTGACCAAAGTAATGGTGAGCCCAACAGACCTAGTTGAATTAGGTCCATAAGGGCCTAACTGGACTCAAAAGAGAATGTAGATCGTAAATAAACTGGTGGACTGGTGTATTCACCCGAACCAACTCGAAGGCACCTAAAATTCTGAGATGAGCTGACAATTTTTTTTTGCTTGAAACCCATAGAAAAGGAAGGTACAAAATGTAAAATTGTCACAGGAATAATTCTTCAAGAAATCTTTTTTTTTTCTCACTTGGTTTTTTCTGATTTCTTACATATGATCGCACAAATGACAAACTGCATCTAATGTATGAACAATTCAATTCATTTTTTTTTTGATAAACCGGCAAAACCAGATGATTGTATTAAAATTTATAAAATGTACATACATCAAGGACTCAAATTTCGGTGAATTTACATATGATCTTACATACATCACAAAGTGAATTTACATCACAAATTCATAAATTTACATCAATTTATCACACAATTACTTTACAGTTTCTTACTGGTAAAAAAAAAAAAAAGAACACAAATAAGTAGTTTAACCACACTTAATGCATCACAACATGGATTATCTAGCCAGATACATTTCCAGTGGAAGAGTAGTCAACACTAAAATCACGCCTGAGTTTAATGGTTTTTACATGTTTTATTTTTTCATAATTATCTCCAGTTTTCTCTCTGATGCCCTCAATGATTTCACCCATATTGTAAATGGAAATCTCTTCAAGTAGTTTCAAATTCTGCAGGCCATTAGGAAAGCTTTTGAACTTAGGACACCCAATTAGAATTAGGTTTTTGAGTTTTGGCAAGGCATCTTGGGTAACTTCCTTCCATTCCTCCAACTCGTCCAAACCACTTAGTTTTAGCTCTTGGAGGTTTTGAAATCCACGCGGACGAAACTCTATATTCTTCTCATTATAGGACTTCAATATACGGAGTTTAGTAAGAGAAGGTAGTTCGGACAGGTAATCGATTATTTTCTGTCCGAACTTGGACATGATTAAGGTGAGAATAATGAGGTTTGGCATACAATACCGGAAACCGAAATGTTTTTCTTTTTCCAAGTCATCAAGCTGTCCATGCAATTCCATGCTTTGGAGGGATCGGAGGATTCCCATTGTAAATATTTTGATTGAAATCTGATTACCTTCTCTTACCTTCAGGCTCAAGTGTTTGAGAAATGCCAAGTTACTGAAAGACTCCCGTATGTTTTCTGCCTGATCTGTTGAAAGCTCCTCTAATTTCAATATTCGGATGTTGCTTATATTCTCTAACAACTTATATTTTTTGTGGTTCCAATTGGTACAATCTGCGGTTCGAAGTGTTTGCAGGTGGATATGCTCCCCAATATTTTCGGGTAGTTTGACACGGTCTGAAAGAATGTGCCTTAGTGTTGGAATTCTCCGGAACGAATTTGGCACATTTTTTACTGAGGTTTTTCTTATATCCAAGGTTTGTAGATTTTGGAGCCTTCCAATGGAAGATGGCAGCCCATCAAATGTACTACAACGAATCCCCAAGTACCTTAAATGGATCATGGAGCTGATTCCACTAGGTAATCGCTTGATGTTAATACCATGCAAGTCAAGGACTCGGAGATACTTCGATTTAAGCAAAAAACTCATTTGGTGAGGTTTGGAATCTACAGTTTTCTCTAAACAGTCACATAAAAGGGTACGTAATTTGGGTAGAGAGTTATCTATGTGCACTTGCTTTTGTGTGTAATTTTGGATAGATAATCGCCGAATTTTGGCTGGAGATACAACATCAGTACTGTAATGAATTTCGATTAAACTGGACTCTTGTGCTTCAGACTGAAGAATAGAATGAATATGGCTGTGGATGGCAACAACTGCAGGGCCTCCAAATTCATCCTTTTCTTCAATCCGAACTAGAGACCTCGAGATCAGCTCTTTCAGATAGCCCTCCCCAACCTCCTCCATATTTCTACCAAATTTTGGTTGTACAAATCCCTCTGCAATCCATCTGCGCACCAGCTGGCTGGCCTCAATACCTATGGTCTTCGGCTGTGCCGCGAAGTACATTAAACAAGATTTTAATTGGTGTGGTAGATCATCAAAGCACAAAGATAATATCCTATCAGTTCTATAGCCCTTTTTAATTGTCTTGAGATATTCAAACACCTTTTCCCAATCGGATACGTCGTATTTTGAACCTAATAGGCCTGCTAGAAATACAATGGTCATCGGGTGACCTTTGGTTACCTCATGAATTTGACGTATGTATTCGCCATATTCTCGGGGATAGGATAATTTTGCAGGAGACCTTTGAATAAAGAGGTCAATGCTTTCATCAGGGCGTAAAAAAACCTTTGAATAAAGGTTTTGTTCGAAAGCAATGACCCCTTCTATGTTGGATAAGCTGGCAAACTCACTCCCAATTTCTGGAATCAAAATGATTCGGCTGCCATTCTTGTCATCCGGCATGTATTGGCTTAGAATTACTTCCACCAAACAAACCAGGTTGTCTATGCCATTTAAAACTATCAAATACCGCCTATTTCTTAGGAGACTCTGAAGTGCCTCACCCATGTCCTTGTCCTTGTGTGGGCTGTCTTCTTCCACTTCGTCTTCTTGTTCTAATATCTGCAAAAAGAGAAAAAAAGAATTAATTGCCGTCATGACATCGTGACAAAATGGACTGAAAATGGTGTTTTGGTGTATCACTTCGCGTATCTCAAACGGGTTATTTTATTATTATTTCTTGGCCGGACATCTTTCAAAAATTGCTAAAAATAGTTAGAAATCTCGAAAAAAAGAAAAAATTGGTATTTAATGAGATTTCGATACGTAGAATATACTGGTCGAATTGGATCGTTAATTTGAGTTACGGTTGTTGAGATAGGAATGCAAAGTAAAAAACACCATTTCACTTTGAAAGATGAGCTTTTTTATAGGCAAATGTTCTCATTTCCATTTATTTTTTTCGTTCATCTTTCAAAAATCATTAAAAATAGTAAACGAATCCTAAAATGGAAAATTTTGGTATCCTAAAAAATTTTGATATGAAGAATTTATTGAGACTCTTAAATTGAAATTTTGGATTCGTGAAGATATATTTTGAGCCGTGTATATATGGGCTGGTATACAAACGTTTTTACGTAGCCTAACTGTAAATGTGTATATGTATGAGTAAATATATGGTGAAAACTCATGAAGGCTTCCGTGAGTTTAAGTTTAAATTATATCAAAACACTTTTCAAATTTAGCTCATTATATTCTTTATATCAAAATCTTATAGAATATAAATTTTCCATTTTAAAAACTTTTAAGTACTTGTTATAATTTTTTTTTTAAAAAGTAACTATACAATATTAATAAAATATCTAATGTTTTATGTATCATTTTAAGAAAATCCAAAACAAATACTTAAAAATTTTTAAAAATGGAAAATTTTTGTAATTCAATCCTGTAGAATTATATCTAGATTTTCAAAATCAAAATGACTGGACGAAGCTAGTTAATGTGATCTTCAAGTGAATATATTATAGAAATATATAAATTTACCCTTTTTAAAAATCTTTTTTTCTTTTACTATGAATTTTTGTTAGAATATGCTTGCATGATCATCAATGGGAACAATTTAATTAATGACTTGAGGTGGTGCTTTGTGTCACCAGTCTAAAAAGTAATAAGCATTATATATATATGTAGTTATATATGGAGTTACCTTGAAGTAAATATCTGCTAGTGTTTCCTCCAATCTGAACATTGGTGGCAAGTTCTTCCAGGCGACAACCTCAAAATGGCTTTGAATCTCAGAGCTGTCATAAGCCTTCCTTGCCAACATCACTGTTCCACTGCCTTGATCACCAACAATGGAAATAACTTTTCTCTCCTGATCTGCACCATCTTTAAGTTGTGTAACTTGTGCTATCAGTTTTTCGGCTTGGCTATCCAGACCCACCAATGTTTTGGAATAATCTTCTTTAGCCCTTTTCATTAAGCAAAGATACACATACACTGTGTTAATTTCCAATTCTAAAAGAAAAAACAGACAGATGAAATTAAGGAGCTAGAGACAATATATAAGTAATTGGGTATTAATTATATAATGTCCAGGATTCCAAAGGAGAATTTCTTAAACAAAAATAATTAATTGTAATTAACAAAAACTATTTTTTTATCTGAGGTAAATTAGGATAATTAATTCTAATGATATATATATATCCATGGTTGAAGAAGTAAAGCTGCTTCTAATATCTGTGATAGATAAGTTAGCATAATTCTTACTATATATACATCGATCTGTAATAAAATTAAAGTTTCAATCAAGCAGAAAAACTATTTGTAGTGGTTTATATACCAGGAGAAAATCTTCTTGTCCACCTTAAATGTTCCCCACCAAGATTCTAGTTTAAGATTCAGATTCTCACTAATTATACATTTATATTGACTCTAAAAGTCGGGTCCCACCACTTAATAGTCAAATTTGTTGTATCATAGCGTTATGATAAATAAATGTTTGCGCAAATCTGGTGTTCATACTTATTCTTTGGGGTGTTCATATCTCCCACGATGAGGTGTTCATAGTCGATGTACTTAGTGTTCATACCTGCATATCGAAAATTCCGTGTGGACCATCCAAGATTCCAAGTTGTGTTGAATGATTATGTTGACCGTTTGTCCTAACTTGAATGTTCATACAATGTATTATCGGGTGTTCATACTATTACATTGGGGTGTTCATACCTTATGTACAAGAGGGTATACAGACGGGAGATATTTAAGGGGGATTTTTTTGGGGGACGGTTAGCATACCTCATATACCAGGAGGGAATCGTCTTGTCTAGGGATGGAGCCCATGATGAGGAAGAAGGGTGTAACTCCAACTTGTAAGTTTGTTTGTCTGCGTCGAGCACGTCTAGTTTCTCTTTTTTATGTTCGCAATCTTGCTCGATAGCCCATGCGTGACCAAGACTCTGGTGAAGCAGTCGGTTGCCCACCCGAACTTCAGTACATCCTTCCAATTGCCATAGCCTGGCAACCTCACCTTCTCCACCTTTTTAAGAGTGAGAAAAACAATGAAAGTAATTAATGAATTATTAATGATCATATATATTGCAACATTCAATTTCACAAAATTAATAAATAAGTAATGATAATGATAATGACGACGACGATGACGATTATAAATCTATAATATTAGTTCAAACAAGACCTTCCGAGCGAACTCATCCAGGACATCTTCCAATTCAAATGCCGTGTCGCGTGCCTGCTTGATCCAGAGTGCGACAAACGGGTTCTTACTGGTCCGACTCTGCTGTTTGGCGTCGTTCAGCAGCACCTGCAGCCACTCAAACTTGTCGGCAAGGAACTTGACATCCTTGACGACCTGCAGAAGCAAGAGCACCTCTTGCCCAGCTAGCTTGGTCAGCTTGTTAACCACTGTGCTTACTGCTGCATCAGCCATTTCTTCTCTCTTAGAATAACCTTTTTTTTTTTTTTTTCACTTTCTTCTTTCTTGAATTCGATAATGACATCCATCGTCATGCAGTTCTATTTATAGAGGCCACTTTGGTAATGGATGCTTGATCTTCTACAGCTTGAGCTTGTTTCGGTGTTCCTGACGATGTGACTGATACGTACATATGATACGTGGCTGATTCATATATACAAGTTTTCAGAGTGCTCTCATCCCCTTGACTTACTGCATTTTGCAGTACAGCACGTGAGCCGTTGGATGGTCTCGACATCCGATCTGGCACGAATCTCGAAATGATCCAAGTTTTCATATAGAGGATACATGGATATATATATAACACCCGCGTGCCCATACGATTACGTATGTTTCAAAGTCATTAGTTATAAACTTACAATACTTATTAACATGATCATGTGCTACACACGACTGGTAAAGATATATGCATGATTCGAATGCTTTAATTCGTCTAATTAAAAACAAAGAATAAAGTTGTACCAGTTTGCTTGATGTTCATTACTAGAATCTGCAGCATTAATTTGCTTGGGAAGCACGGGAGAATTGCTTGGAAATATAATTAAGGACTGATATGCCCTTTAAAATGGTGGCCATTAATTCCCATAAACCAGCTGCTGGTTGTAGAATCTGATGCCACTACTTATGCACGCCACTTAATTTCATTTCTATTATTATGCAAGCCACTGTAATCCTTAACTCAAGCTAGAGACATTAGTACAAAGTTAATTGGTTTTATTTTGAATAACTTTATTTTACATTGTTTTAATTATCCCCCCCATGCTAATTAATTAGAAGCCTAATTATGCACTTTTTTTAGAAGGGTCAATTAATTTCATCTTCGTATATATACATCTTAAACATGCATGCATGGCACATTTATTCATATCCTGGAGGGACTCATTAATTGGGAATATATATCTCACTTAATTCCCAGTTAACTTAATTATCATGCATTAAAAACATGAAATAGATTGCAAGAAAATGCATTATACAGTGAATGCCACGAAATGAATAGAATTCAACAACGGTACACTAACTTTATATTAGAAAGAAGGTTAAATATTCGGAGTCATATCCAGTGTTCTGAAAGTCGGCCGATTTGGACGATTAATCGTCCGTTAATTCGGACGCGGCAGGCAAACCGATACAAACTATTGATGCTGATACCATTTCACGGCTGAAAACGTCAAAACGGTTGAATTTTCCGATTAGTCGGTCATTTCCCGTTTAATCGGCCGATTAAACCCGTATAATCGTCAAAACAATTAATATGAAATGTTATGTATTGGTTGTTCTTTCATTTTGGGGCCCACAAACACATGGTCAATGACTCTTGTTTTATTATTTTAATTCGTTCATCCTTTTCTTTGTGTGCTGTGCGGCTCACGGGTCGGTATCTGCTGAGATCCAAAACCGATCTCAAGGTCCTGAGATCCTGAACCAACGGTTCTTAGGGTCTGTATCTGCTCAGTCCGGATTTCGGGGTCTCCGAGAACCGTCGGATCGAGATCTCAGGATCCTGAGATCGGTTTTGGATCTCAGCAGATACTGATGCGTGGCTCACAATCCTTCGACTCTTCCTTTAAAATTTTTATTATTATTCCTTCATTATTTTGATTTTTGTTCTTTTCAGTTGGATTTAAAAATTTTTTATTTAAATTGGGATATGAGACTGCCAACTTAGCTTAGTTATTTCAATCAACCAAAATATTTTTGCTTACAAGTCGAACAAAAAAAATTGTATATCACTGTGTTTTATTTCTTACAATGAATAAAAATTAACTTACTGTGAAATCAAAGATAAGGAAAGTTGCTATATTATCTAAATAACTAACTTAATTTTCCATATATATTTTTTGAAGATGAATGAGGCTATTGTACTATTAATAGCACAACTTGCTTCATACTATTGACTTATATCTCCGATTTCAAAATATTAAAAGTCGATCCGAACTGTTCATTATGATCTTCATATATAATTTTACTTATAAACCAAAATTTATATTTCTTTAGAAATTGTTTACTATTTTTAAGATAATTTATTTCCCCCGCCAATACCACTTTGCTATTTACCAGATGAAAGAAACAAACCTTATGAGCCATCTAAATATGTGACATTTTAAAATATCTAAAAAAATAGTAAACAAATTCTAAAAAATATATATTTTGGTTTATAAGTAAAATTGTACATGACTATCACAATGAACGCATATGATTGACCATTATTTTTTTGAAATTGAGATATGAGCCAATAATACAGGGCACTCTGTATTACTAATAGTACAATAGCCTCACTCTATTTTTTAAAAAAAATATAAGGACATTCAAATTTAATTGTCTAAACGAGACCATTCGGGTTGGAAATCTTTGACCTACCTTGTAGAGATAAGTATTGTGTGTTCTACTTAGACCAATTTGTCATATATTTATTAATCACAAATAAATTGATATACTTCAAATAGCTAAAAAAAAATTGTTCTCCTAATGTATACGTTTATGAAATATAGATGATTGAGAAAATGAGAAAGAAAAATCAGCTTATTTCTAATAAAAGAAATGATTTTCAAGCACACATTAAATAATAAAACATAGCTTATGGCATATTGAACTCTATATATGATAAAACACCTATAAGTAAGCTTATTTTTTAAACAAAACATAACAATTATGCACAAATTATGAAAAACGCAAAATTATCCGCAAAAATCCGATTAATCGGCCGCATAACGATTAATCGCTTGGCGGTACCCTATCCGTCCGACGAGCGCATTCCGTTTTTTAAAACACTGGTCATATCATCGATGAAAAGTATCATCTTTTTTACAAGAATTACTGTGATGCACAAATGATAGAGAAAGTAATTGAGAAAATAAAAAAAGAAAGATTTTTGAGATCATGTAGGTCCCCTTTTTAGATAAACTGATACAAAACAACTTTTTGCCAAAGAACACGACAGCAACATTAAATAGAAAAGATGAGAAAATCTTAATTAAAAGACAAAATAACTTAAAAGTGTTGTAAGAACTCTGAAAGGAAGACTCAAATCACGATTTTGATGGAATTCTATTGGTGCCATGTTAGCGAATTCATTCTTCCACTATTTACAAGATCTGTGGGGGAAAAATTTGGAGCGTCATCATTAACCTCTGTCACCACCAAGGCAAACATCTCAACCATCTTTTCAAGTACCTGAAATACTAATGGAGATAGTAAATTATTCTTGACCTCTTTCTCCAAATCTGAAGGACTCAGAGTAATTGATACACCATCTTTCTGAAACGTGTAGGTGTTCTTGAACCAATCATGCTTTTTTCTACTATCAAACTGCCACGACCAACACAATAAAATATTGTTGAAGTGATATAGATCAATTATATTTCCAATTTCATACGATTTAAGTATCATTTTTACAGTCTATCAATTAAAACTTTGCAACTGTTATAATTATTTATGTTTATTTCTTTTCCAATTTATTTAAAATGTAAATGTCAATGTTGTCACCGAAAAATTAATATTGTCAAGTGAGAAAATTGCTCAATTATTGATATGAGGACGTAAGGTCATTCTTTAATTATAATTCGATAATAATATAATTTGGTTTCGTCGTCGCCTTCTTTTCATTGAATCTGTCTCTTTCTTATTCTTGGTTCGAAGTATTAGCTAGAGAACTATACAAACATTATAAATATCTGGTTGTCGGATCCTTTTTTAAAGTCTCCTTTTTTTTTTTTTCTTGTCAACTAATTCAGCATTCCTTAATTACAGAATTATACAAAAATTCCCTTCACTACTAGAAAATCAAATCTGGTTGTGGGTTCCTTAACTTCATAAATATTTTTCACTAAATTATGGGAAGTTTGACAATTTGTATTTTGCCCGGAGTTACAAGCTAAGACTAAAAAACAAAATTAACAAAAAGAAGTCAAGAGAGACATTAGCAGTATTATAATATCGTAGCAACACATGCAAGCTAATGTCATCTAAGGTCACTAGATGAAAGTCTAAATTATGGACGGTTTCAAAGAACAAACAAAAAGTGATGATATGATGATATATAAGTAATTAAGTATTATTATAATTATTAATTAGCAATACGTTGGTGTTTTTTTTTTTTTTTTTAAGGAAAGCAAATTGGCTATTTGTTTTATCGCTCAATTGAAGTTATCTTCTCAGTTAATCAGTTCTTAGTAGTTCTTACTACAGGAAAGTCATAACTTTTATTGAACTGCTAATCGAAAGACATGGATTGATATTTTCTGCCGCGCGATAACGTTACGCGCAAATTTTCAGCCGTCTGATGGCTCTTCCATTTATATAAAAAAAAGGGCCCCCTCCAATCCAAAGATCATGAGACATGTGCGCAGTTTACCGCGCATCAAAAGATGCGTACCCGAAAGACATGGCCCTTGAAATTGCAAATTCATAGACATAAATGTTGGTAATTTTCTAATTTCTTCTCTTAACTAATCTTAGGCAGCAGGAACAAAACTTCTAACAAAAAAAAGAAAAATTGTTCTGGGACTGCCTCTTTCAGAGAGATCGATAAAATTCTTACCAAACAAAATACTTTTATTGGAAAAATATAATAGAACAACAATCAATAAATCACTGTATTTCTTTTGGCTTTGTTCAGCAGATATGAAAGAAAAGGCCAGAGGTCTTGGCTAGGGTCTTTTCGAATATAAAAGAGTTTCGAACCCAACCTTGGCGAGCGACTTCAATCGTTGAATCAGTGAATCATGTAATCCTTCTTCTTGTGCGGGAAATTGACTGAAGTAACAATGAGGCCAACAGACCTAGTTGAGTTAGGCCCATAAGGGCCTGATCGGACTCAAAAGCCAAATTGGGCCTGGATTTGAGTTGCAAAGGGAATGTAGATCGTAATTAAACGGGTGGACTGGTGTATTCACCCGAACCCACTCGAAGGCACCTAAAATTCTGAGTTGAGATGACAATTTTTTTTTGGAAAACACGTAGAGTCCACCTATAAAGTAAGTCACCTGTTGTAACATCTCAAAATTTTGAATTTCATAATTTATAATTTGAATTCATTAGTTAAATTAATTTTCATATATTAGTATATTTAGATATCAATTATCACATAATTGTTATAATTAATTTAGTACTAAGATAGAAATAGTAGCTATAAATAGATTAAAAATAAATAAATAATAAAAGATGAAAGAAACTAAAAACAGATATAATTATCAAATAGTCGTGTCTTTGCTTTGTCCCATACACTGACGTATCATAAGAAAATATTAAAGGCATCATTTAAGTATCTAATAATTAATTATTACTGGCTTGTAATTAAACTGCTATTTGCTTATTTGATCGGCGTCAATTAATATCCAATTGCTACCCTGCCCTCTCGGATAAATTTAATTCCGAAACTTTATATGATGTATATACAACTAAGAGCATCTCCAAGAGACTCCCTAAAAATGGATCCCAATATATCTATATTGGGTGTCATCCTGAATTTTTTGGGAGCAAATTTCACCTCAATCTCCAACAAATTCCCAAAATATAGATCCCAATACATTTAAACTGGGCCAAAATACGGATCTCAATAAATTTGAACGGTTTGGATTTGGCTCTGGTTTTGGGAACTTGGATTGGGAGTGCCCAAAAACGCCACCAAAATAGCTAAACTTGGTTCTGATTTTGGGAGTCCCAAAAATAGGGATAGCTCTTTGGGAATCTGTTGGAGACTGTTTTCTCTCCTTAATTCCCAATTTTTGGTTTTAGGAGTGTTTTAGGGAGTCTGTTGGAGATGCTCTAAATAGTGAAACCTAATAACCAAAATCCCTCCATCATCTCAACAATTATTCAATTATAAATAAAACCAACTCCAACCATCTATGACCCTGCGTTAATTAATTTGACAGAATTAAACTCGTCGACTGTATCAGATGCTTCAATTATCGTATAACCAACTAAGCATACCCTATGTATATATAAGAACTAAACCCCCAAATGCGCCGTCAATCCCCTGTCAAATTCCCCTGTTTCAACCCGACCCAAATAACCTCCCTCTGATGACTCACAAGCCGCAACCAGAGAGAGAGAGAGAGAGAGTCTGTGAGATAGATGTCGTCGGTCGGTCGTTAGTCAGTCGAGCCTCGCACGTACGACGAGAAGGAGACGGAAGAATCATAGGCCATGCGGGTGATGGAGTACTCGAGCGGTGATCAATTCAACGCGAAAACAATCGGACGGATTCGAGAATCGTCGACAACGGAAGGTGCGTGGTCCTCCCTTTGGCAATTTATTCCATTTTGTGTGATGATTACTTTGTTGTTAAAGTAATCAAAATATCTATTGAATTTGCAATGTTTTTATTTGATTGTGATCATCCGACGTTTTTATAATTGAATTTTCCGGAAATTAATATTTAGAAGTAAATCTGCGATTGCTAGAATTGATCAAAGATTATTATAATATCATGTTGTGATCATTTATACGTGTAAATAACTAATTGGTATTTGACCCGTTGTCAAATTAAGTTTATAAATTTCTGTTATAATATGATCAGATTGTAATTTATATCATTGACGATAATCGTACTACTATATCTTATGCGATAAATGACTCTCTGGACCATTTTTGATGGTCTGAATTTAATTGGCTGAATTTAATTAATAACTTAAACGAATAGTTTAAATAGTTTTGTTTTATGTTATAATAAATGAATTATAATCTGTTTTAACTGCTTTTGTCAAAAACAAATTGGGATCCGAGTGAAATCCGAGTAATGTTTTGAATAATGTATTTGGTTATTAGTATCTGTATACTAGTTTGATATTAATTAGTGAGTTAACAAAATTAGAAATGAAAAGAGACATTTTTGTTTGTGCGAGATGGTACTATGGGTTTGATATGTTTCGTTGCCTCTATGTTTTGATCGGGTAGCCCATTATAGTGAGAAATACTTTAGTACTGGTATTTCCCCCCTCTTTCGATCTATCCGGGACGCTGGATGAGGGATTTGTGAGAAGCTCTTCGGTTTACCGAGTGTTCCCCCCCTCACAATTTGTGAGGGATTAGTTCGGGCATAACCCAATATGGTGAGAAATTCTTCGTTTAATGAATTTCCCCCCTCATAAGCTGTGAGGGATTCGTTCGGCAACGTTAGCTTTTGATTAATCAGTTAGTGTGTTTCATTATTAGTCTTTGACTTGCGTACGTTTTTGAATTGGGATGACAAACAAAGAACCGGCAATAGGAATAGGTATGACCAAATAGCTAGACTTTAATTTGATATTTAATTGAATTAATTAAATTGACTTTTAATTGAATGATTAATACACTTTGAAAATTATCTCGATTGTTGCATATTCGTTTGGAATTCCGTTTGCACTGGGAAACACTAGGTTTCTCATGCGCTCTTTTGTGCACTTTTTCGCAGGTGAGGAAGACGTTGCTGAGTTGCCACATAAATGAAAGATTATTTGTTTTTGCTTACAAGTTAAGTTTAATTTATTAATTATGCATTAGAAGACTTCCGCTGTATTTGGTATAAAATGATGTATGTAATGTTTATTTATTTTACTTTTAACAATGTTAGAATTATTATAAATTTGTGGCATGGAATTTGTATTGTTGACTTGCTTGTTTTGACGCCTTGCGTTGAAAAACGCGGCGGACGGTCCATATTCCTTTTATGAAAATTTGGGCCGTTACACCTATCCACCCATGTGTTCATCACAGTTGCATAAATGTTTACTGGAAATCGAAGTGTATACGTTTACTGGAAAATGATATATATTGATCGGAAAGATATAAATGTTCACTGAAAAATAATATTTATTCATTGAAAATCATAGAAAAAGAGGTGGACGCTATGACAATAGTGCTTCTAGCGGGCTTTTGTTAGGAGACAACCTCTTTCAGAGAGAGATCATAAAAATCTTTACCAAAAAAAAAACATTTTTATTGGAAGAATATAATAGAACAACAATTAATAAATCACTGTATTTCTTTAGACTTTGTTCAGCAGATATGAAAGAAAAGGCCAGAGGTCTTGGCTAGGGCCTTTCCAATGTAAAAGAGTTTCGAACCCAACCTTGGCAAGCGACTTCAACCTTGTGCGGGAAATTGACTGAAAAGCCAGATTGGGCCTGGATTTGAGTTGCAAGGAGAATGTAGGTCGTAACTGAACGAGTGGACTATTGTATTCACTTGAAACCTACTCGAAGGCATCCAAAATTTTGATATGAGATGACAATTTTTTTTTGCTTGAAACCCATAGAAAAGGAAGGTACAAAATGCAAAACCAGTTAATTGTATTAAAATTATAAAATGTACATATATCGAGGACTCAAATTTAGGTGAATTTGCATATGATCTTACATACATCATCACAAAGTGAATTTACATCACAAATTCAATAATTTACATTAATTTATCACACAATTACTTTACAGTTTCTTACAAGTGAAAAAAGGGGACTCAAATAAGTAGTTTAACCACGCTTGATGCATCACTACATGGATAATCTAGCCAGATACATTTCCAGTAGTTGAAGAGTAGTCAACACTGGAATCACGCCTGAGTTTAATGGTTTCTACATGTTTTATTTTTTCATAATTATCTCCAGTTTTCTCTCTGATGCCCTCAATGATTTCACCCATATTGTAAACGGAAATCTCTTCAAGTAGTTTCAAATTCGGCAGGCCATTAGGAAAGCATTTGAACTTAGGACACCCAATTAGAATTAGGTTTTTGAGTTTTGACAAGGCATCTTGGGCAACTTCCTTCCATTCTCCAACTCGTCAAAACCACTTAGTTTTAGCTCTTGGAGGTTTTGAAATCCATGCGGACGGAACTCTATATTCTTCTCATTATAGGCCTTCAGTATACGGAGTTTAGTAAGAGAAGGTAGTTCAGACAAGTGATTGATAAAATTCTGTCCCAAGTTTGACATGATTAAGGTGAGACAAATGAGGTTCGGCATGTTATACCGGACATCGACATCCTTATCTGATTTCCATTCATGAAGCTGCCCATGCAATTCCATGCTTTGGACGCATCGGAGGCTTGACTTTGTTAATATCCTGGTTGAAATAGATTCACCTTCTCTTACCATTAGGCTCAAATGCTTAAGAAAGTGGAAGATACTGAAAGACCGCCGTAGGACTTCTACTTGGTTTGTTGAAAGCTCCTTTAATTTCAATATCCGGATGTTACTTATATTCTCTAACAACCGATATTTGTTGTGGTTCCAATTGGTGCAATCTGCAGTTTGAAGTGTTTCAGATGGGTATGCTCCTTAAGATGTTGGGGTAGTTTGACATGGTCTGAAAGAATGTGCCTAAGTGTTCGAATTCTCCAGAATGAATCTGGCACATTTTTTAGTGAGCTTTTTCTTGTATCCAGGGTTTGTAGATTAAGGAGCTTGCCAATAGAAGATGGCAGCTCCTCAAATCTACTACAACGAATCCCCAAGTACCTTAAGTGGATCATGGAGCTGATTCCACCAGGTAATTGCTTGATGTTTAAGCCATGCAAGTCAAGGACTCGGAGATATTTCGATTCAAGGAAAAACCTCATTTGGTGAAGTTCAGGAGCATTTTGTTTCTCCAAACAATCACACAAAAGAGTACGCAGTTTGGGTAACACATTACTGATTTTTACGTGCCCATGTGTGTAATTTTGGATCGATAATCGCCGAACTTTGGCTAGAGAGACAAGATCAAAATTGTCATGAACTTGGACAAAGCTAGACTCTTGAGCTTCAGACTGAAGAAAAGAATGAATATGGTTGTCGACAGTAACAACTGCAGGACCTCCAAATTCATCCTTTTCTTCAATTCGGACTAGAGACATTGAGACCAATTCCTTAAGATAGCTCTCCCCCACCTCCTCCATTCTTTTACCAGAGTTTGATTGTATAAAACCCTCTGCAACCCAAATGCGCACAAGTTGGTTGGCCTCAATACCTGTACTCTGCGGCACAGCAGCAAAGTACATGAAGCAAGATTTTAATTAGTGTGGTAGGTAATCAATGCTCAAAGATAGCATCCTATCGATTGGATAGGCCTCTCTGCTATCCTTGGGCTGTTGAAATACCGTTTCCCAAGCAGATGCTTCTTTTGAGCCTAATAGGCCCGCTAGAAGCACTATTGTCATAGGGTGACCTTTGGTTACATCATGAATTTGAGAAATGTATTTGCCATATTCTTTGGGATAGAATGATTTTTGTGGAGACTTTTGACCAAAGAGTTCAACGGGCGGCGGCCGACGGAACAGCGCGACGGGTCACGGGCTCGGCGCGGCCTGGCCCGGCCGCCTGGGAAGTGTCAAAGAAGTAAAGAGTCAGGATTGGCCTCTCCTTGCTTTCACATATGGACTGAGTAGATTTAGTGAGAAGAGAGTGAGGAGGTGAGGTCAATGGGTCTGACTTCTGAGTGAGCGAGAGTGAGAGTGAGTCGGCTGGGGGAATGGGTTTAGGGTTAGGAGTTAGGACTTAACGCTTATATAGTTAGATATCAACGGACGGATGTAAATCTGATATTTTGATGGACGGTCCAGATCAGCTCGTTTATTAAACGAGCTTCATAGGACCGAGCTGGCCTATGTGCGAGCTCGCTCATTTAATTAAACGAGCTAACGAGCCAGCTCGTTAGTGGCTCGAGCTGCAAACGAACGAGCCAATAGCGAGTCGAGTTCGAGCCACTAACGAGCGAGCCACGAGCTACGAGTTTTTTGCCACTCCTATTAGTAGTGATTCAAGTAGATGATTTAATTTATGATTTGTGTTATTCAACTTAATACTACAATGTTTCAAGTTAATACGTTAATTGTTTCAAGATAATTTGTTAATGTTTCAATTTGGATATATTTTACATTATAACTGGTATCTGTTTTGGTATCTTTTTTCGTATCTGTATATCTGGACCGTTTAATTAATATTCTTATTTACATGTTCTAGCAAACTGATCAAACATCGTTCTAGTATATCTTGTTCTGAAATAATCATCTATTGTGCTCCTTCCACAAGTTCCAAAAGATAGTCAGTTATATATTACTGATACCTATACAAGTTTTCACATTGAGGAAGTTATATGGATAGCACCCCATACGATCATGTATGTTTCAAAGTCATTAGTTATTACTTACTATAACATCATATGCTACACGTTACTAGTAAAAATGTTTCAAATGCTAACTTCCCCTAATTGAGACAATAACCTGTGTGTGCCAGTTGCTTGAGGTTGTTCACAGATAGAGAAAGCCTAACTATATGAAATTGTAATTCTCTTGACTTGACTCCAATATATATATGTAATATGTGCGGTAGCGTTGATTAAGGTCTCCATAATTAATTGACAATCAAGAAAATCCATTAATTAAAGTTAAAACAGAGCTCGATGTTTAAAAAAAAAAACATGGTAAACATTTCAAGTGCGTTGATCAGCAACTATTAAAAACTAGGTTATAATCTTTTTGTAATGTCAATTAAGACAGTTGAAAATGTTTTTGCAAAAATAAAAGTAAAAAAATTAACAATAAGAAATTAATAGTTATGCTTCATGATCTTATAATTGATTTTTTTTTTTTTTTTTTTTTTGAAATAAGGGTAGGGGCCCGTCAGTCGCCATGTCCCACTATATGTAATTGAGGCTAATTCTACTATATGGATAGGATTAAATTTGGACCGTTTAATTTTCAGAATAAGATGGTCATGATATTTTATTATTGATACATGAACAAACATGATTTTGATATAATAAAAATAATACATTTTGAATGAATAAGTTAATGTTATAGCCTGATATATTTCAGTTTTAAACTACAATGTTTTTAGAATACTATCCTTACTCCTTATAAAAGGATGAGTTGATTTGGAGATTGAAATGACTATCTGTCCAAATCAATTTTTAACCATTGGATCAAGCTCTTTTAATCGATCAGAACCCTTGCATTCTATTTTCGTTGCTTCGATTTTTTTGTGTAAAAGCGTGTTTTTTAACTTCCTCCAGCGTTAAATGCCTCTTCGCTCCCAAAGACGCGTTAAATTTCTGACGAGGTCCTCTCTCTTCGCCACTAAATCCCAACACCCTTCACTCTGCTCATGTCTCACCAATTACACCGTTGTCTTTTTATAAATTTTGAATGTATGATATATCAATAATTTAATATTTTTAATTTTTTTAATTTTATTTAACTATTAAGAATTATTCAAAGAATATCCTATAAAAAAATTAATCAAGAAAAATGATATGATCTAGTCATATTTCTCACCAAACTAATAGAAATGTTGAGAACATGATCTTTAACTGATACAAAAAAAAAAAAAAATCAAGATAAAAGATTTGCATCAAAACAATGTAAGAGTTTATTGAAGTTTTTTAGTATTTATAAATAGATCACTTACAAATATAAATCCCATAAATTTAATTTGTGAGTATATATGGATTGTTAAATAATTTTTGGTTTGTGGGTCTGGGACTCCAGATAAAAGGAGTAGAAATAATATTATTTCATGATCAATGTCATTTGTGAAAAGAAGTTAGTTGTTCAACCATTAAGAGAAATAATTTATTATTTAGCCTATTTATGGAAAAATTTTATAAAGTGTGCTTAACGATGTCTCCATTCAAAACAAAAATGCATATCTCAAAGTTGTTTGGACCATCGGATCGTCGGATCGCCAAATCGTATGGCTCTTAGCTCAAATCAATGCGGTGCTTGCATTTTCATCTCCGTCCCCGTTAGGGGTATATAGATAATTGCCCATTTAGTTCTCACATTAACTTAGTATATATAATTATATAGAGCAAATATACCGTGAGCTTAAGGCGGAGGCATCACCACTTACGAGTTACGAATTCAAAAATGGAAAATTCTTTTAATTGAATTAAACATATATCTTTTCATAAAAAGACGAAATACATCACCACTTGCAAATTAATAGGCGAAGGCATACGACAAGTCGACAGCGTGCCTACAATATATATATGTATGTTTCATTAGTCATTTAATAAAAACATTTGTTAGACATCCTAATAAAAATCATGTGATACACAATGGTGACGGAGCCCTGAGTTAAGGCTTCAATAATTGCTAACTAAAATATGGTTAATTTGAACATAGTCCTTTGACTTATTTTTAAAAAAAAAAATTTTAACAAGTGTATTCTACAACTAGTGGAAATTTCCCATCTACAATGATTAACTTCACAACATTAACACTAAATTAAAATTTTCAATGTAATAATAAAAACCGTGATTAATTAGTCCTTATATTAAGTGTATTTCAAAATTGATACAATACAACCCATCATCTTTCTCAAATTTTTTGAGATGCTTTAAAATTTATTTAAAAGAATACAATTAATTAATTGTCGTAATAGTTCATGAGTCATGACGTTAAAAATACTAGAGGACCTATATTTGAAGTTACATAGATCAACAATATTTCGAATTTCATACAATTTAAGTATGGTTCTTATGGTCTACCAATTAAGTCCCATTTTATTTTTTTAATTTATTTAGAATTCCATTGTCAGGGACTCAGGGTTGTCATTGAAAATTAAATAACATCATCATTCAAGTGATGGTCGCTCCTCTTTACATATCGGATTTATATATATCAAATATATGAACCTATAAAACTAACAAATCACAGTTTTAAAACGTTGATTTATAATCAGTGAATTAATTATACTAAGCTGAAATTCGGGCTTCGCCCCGAAATATGATATCAAACAAATAAGAAAGCTAATAAATTTAAAATATTTATTTTAAAAAAATAAACAACATATTGAATTTTTGATGTGATATAATAATAATAATAATAGTAATAATAATAACAATAACAACAACAACAATAATTAAATAATAGCACATAAATGTTGGACTATTTTAAAGGTTAATTTTTGTTTTAGACATATTATATTCATCTTATTAAATGGGGAGAGAGAATACATATAAACCATTGGATCAAAGTAGATGAAAATATTTAAACAAAATCAATAGTTAATAATGTTGATGATGTTGCATAGTTGAAGTGCTTGGAGTACTACCCCTCTTTCTAGAATATAGATAGGAAATTATCGGGGATAAATACATGGTGCAACCAGTGAGACCATTTCAAAATGAGGTAATTAATTAATTATTTAATTAGGTGGGCTCAGAAAACGTGAGAAAATGCTTCATTATAATTATATAAATATAATCTAGCTCTATATAGTCATATTTTAATTTGCATAATGTATTTTATTTTGTCGTAAACGACTTGCATATATGCTTATCGTTGAACCAGTCTCTTAATTTCATCATTGGTCCGGAGTACTAATTAAAAAATTAGCAGATGGTAACGCTATCATATAATATTCGTATGCATTCACCAGCGCAAATTAATTAATCTGCTTAATTACTTGTCTTCCTAATTAATCAGCTTCTCCGAGTAAATCGACCGGGTCTAAGGATTCATAAATCATAATCTAAAACAAGAAGTGTGTCAAGTTTAAGTCTTATATTGCTCAAGGGAATAAGGGTACATGATTTTCGAGAGAGAAGCCATCGCTTTGATGAGCTCTATTTAATTAACTATAGGTATAAGGGTTTGGTCTAGTGGCTAAGGGCAACGCTCCCTGTGTGGGAGGTCGCGGGTTCGAAACTCAGATGGAGTCTTCTATACAGGAGCGGAGCCAGGAATCTGGCATAGGGGGGCCGGACTGCCGGAGTCAGAAGACAAACATATATAAGAAAGTTGTCGAGTATCGTCGAGAGCTCGAACACGTACGAACAATCATAATAAAAGACAGGACTGATGAGAGGGATGAAGAGATGAACACAAAAATGGTTAAGTTTCATGTAATTAAGAAAATAATTAGAATTAAGAAAAACAATGAACGTTTCAATTAATTTTATGGCGTCACTTAATGGGCTCCTCATAAATTATATATAAAGTCTAACTCCATATGTAATTTGAGGAGGGATTCAATAATCATGGTTATTGATGTCCATGGTGGCCATTTCATTATTTATATATAAATTGACAATCATATATCGTTAGATATATTATAAATCATGTAAATAACATACACACAAAAACTGATAAATTTTTAACATTTCGATAGTAATCAAGAGAATAATTTTAAATTTTTAACGCCCCTACTTCTATAGACATTTAAATTTGAGTCTTTTGACCCTCATCTCTATCTCAAAAGAAATTATAGGTATAAGGGAATAAGAGGTGGGGGCGCTTAATTTCCGCCCTCTAGCTCTTTTGTGGCATTTCATAATTAGTAACGATTTTGATTGTTCCCACAAATTTCGTTCCATACATTCATAGTAATCTTGATTCTTCAGGTCGTTTTGTACAAGATGAATTCTAAACTACATGATTTTCACGACGATCGAAAGAAACACATCAATCTTAATTATGTTGGATGAGATTTCTACATCATAAACTATATATAGCAACCATTAACTTTCTTATTTCTATTTCTCTACATTTGTTTCTCCTTTTGGTCCTTGTCAAAAAGTTTTTGTACCTCCATAGGTCCGCAAGAGGATATTATATTAAATAAATTTTTCGCTCCAAACAAAAAGGAGGAGACAGTTGCTATAATAATGGTGGCGTAAATTTTCAAACCTCATATCTCCGAGCATGGGCGGAGCCAGACTCCGATGCACGGGTAGGCCAACTTTTTCGATGGAACATAGTTTTGTAACTATTTAAGAAGTTAGGTAAATTTTTGTAAATTTTTGAAGGTATATTTGTGTAAATATTTTTTAGGGTAGAGTCAATTTTGTATATTTTCTTAGAAATCAAGTATATTTTTGTAAATTTTTCTCAAAAAATTGATAATTTTGTAAATTTTTAAGGACATATTTTTGCAAATTTTTTTTTAGTAATGGGCCAGTGCCCACCCCTAAACAATGTTGGCTCAGCCCCTGTCTCCAAGGAATGGTTATCTTTTTCTTACTTCATAAAATGGTATCTACCATAATGTTTCATTCCCACGTGAAGTAAATTAAATTCAATCCAACAAGAAATGGAGAATAAGGTAAAATTTCCATATTATACTTAATATAAATACTTTTTTTGAGATAAAGATGAGGATCAAGCCACTCAAATTTAAATGTCCATAAAAGGCCCTATCCGGATTTCGAATCCGCTACCTCCCACACGGAGACAGAGAGCATACTTAATATAAATACTAACATTTATAAAAAAAAAAAAATAAAAAATAACATTCCAAATTACAACCAAAGGCCATTGTCCATGAAACTGCCTACTAAGAAATAGAGAATAAGGTAGATGCATGAGGGCTTTCGATCGAATAAGGAAAAAGAAGAAGAAGAAGATAGAAGATTTATCTAAGCAGGTAAACTCTGGCTTGGAAAATAGATCCATATATCTGTCATCAATTTGGTGTTGATGCAACAGATTCACATCCGCGCGCGGCCGTAGTTTCTATAGCAGCAAGTTGCCATACATTTTTGTGTCATGATAAATAGGACCCACAAAAAATAAACCCCGGCCGGCCCTATATTCCAAATTATCTTTAGCTGTTTAAACTGTATCTGCCGGTTTGAAAGCTATGGCAGCAAAATTAGGTGCCATAGTTTTTTATGGCAGCAGATTGAAACCCTTGATGCAACATTCTGGTAGGTGTCATTTTAGCAGGTATTACTGAAATGTACACTTGAAGAGTGTTTTGAAGATTAATTAATTAACAGATAATTAAACAGGAAGTGGTGTACGACACATGTCGACTGAAAGAATTTGGTCCATATATATATTATCAACTCTCGACCTACTTAGAGACATCGACAATCTGCTTTGGGATTATTTTTCATTTTTTATTTTTTTGCTTGATGGCATAGAAATGTAATGTATGCAAGTATGTCACTAGGACAAATCTTCATGAAATCTTTTAATCACTTGGTTTCTTCTAATTTGATACATATGAGCATACCAATGACCAAATGCCCTAAACTATGAGCAAATCAGTTTATTACAGCCATCATACAATTTTTTTACATATACAAAAATAAAAATAAGAAGAACCCAATATGTAGACTAGGCCACAGATCACTTGCCAGCCGAAGAGAAGTAGCTAATACTTGTATCTCACCTGATTTTGATAGTTCTCACATTTCTTATTTTTTCATAATTCTCTCCTGTTTTATTTCTGATATCATTAATAATGTTATCCATATTGTAAATAACCACCTCTTCAAGTCCCAGATTTTGCAAACCCTCGGGAAGACTTCGCAAGTTGGTACATCCAGATAGAATCAGCTTTTTCAGTTTTGGCAAGGTATATCTCGTAATTTCTTCCCATTCCTCCAAGGAAATCAAATCACACATCTCCAGTTCTTCAGGGTTTATAAATCCTTTCGAAAGGAAATCTACGTTTATGCCATTATAGCAATTGCGTAGATACAATTGAGTCAGAGAAGGTAGTACTGATAAGAGTTTGAGAAATCCCTGTTCCAAGTTTGACATGGTTAAGGTGACACTAATGAGATTTGGCAGATTATACTTGGGATTGAATGTTTTATTGCTTAGCAGTTCGTCTAGGCCATCAAGTTGCCCATGCAACTCCATGCTTCGGAGACATCGGAGGCTTGATATTATAATTATTCTGGATGGAATGGAATGACCTTCTCTTGCTTTTAGGCTCAAATGTCTGAGAAATGCCAAATTAGAGAGGGACCTCCATATGTTTTCTGCTTGGTCTCTCGAAAGCTCCTTCAAATTCAATATTTGGATGTTACTTATTTTTTTGAGCAACTGTTTGTTGTGGTTCCACTGCGTGCAATCTGCAACTTGAAGTGTCTGCAGGTTGTTAAGCTTCCCGATTTCTTCAGGTAGTTTGATACCGTCTGAAAGAATGTGCCTTAGTGTCGGAATTTTCCAGAATGAATCTGATATAGTTTGTACTAAGCTTTTTCTTATGTCCAAGGTTTGTAGATTCTGGAGCTTGCCAATTGTAGATGGTAACTCCTGAAATCCAATGCAACGAATCGCCAAGTACCTTAAGTGGATCATGTTGCCGATTCCACCAGGTAATTTGTTAATAATTAAGCCTTGCAAGTCAATAACTCGGAGGAAGTTTGATTCAAGTAGAAACTTCATTTTGTGTGGTTTCAAATGTTCGGAATGTTCCTCCGAACAGTCACATAAGAGGGAACGCAATTTGGGTAAAGAGTTTTTGACTTGCACATACTTATGTGTATAATTTTGGATAGATAGCCGCCTAATTCTGGCTGGAGATGCAAGATCAGCATTGTCATGAATTACGACAAAACTGGACTCACATGCTTCAGACTGAAGAAAAGCATAAATTTGGTCATCAACATCAACAATAGCAGCACCTCCAAATTTATCTTTTTCATCAATTTGGACTAAAGACCGTGAGATCAGTTCTTTTAGGTAGTCCTTCCCAACCTCCTCTAAGGTTTTCCCAGATGTTGGTTTTATGAACCCCTCTGCAACCCATATGCGCACCAACTGGTTCGCCTCAAAACCTGTACCCTGCGGCACAGCCGCAAAGTACAAGAAACAAGGTTTTAATTGGTGCGGTAGGTCATCAAAGCTCAAAGATAGCATTGTATCTATCGGATACGCCTCTCTGCTATCTTTCAGACGTTGAAATACCTTTTCCCAATGAGATACTTCTTTTGAGCGTAATAGCCCCGCGAGAAGCACAATACTCATTGGGTGACCTCTGGTTACGTCATGAATTTGACGAATGTAGGGGCCATATTCACTGGGATAGGGAATTTTATCAAAAAACTTTCGACTAAAGAGTGCACTGCTTTCATCCGTGCTAAAAGCTAGCTTTGGTGTGAAAACAGTGATCCCTTCTGTCTTGGATAACCTTGCGACCTCACTACCTACCCTCGGTATCAGAATAACTCTGCTACCTTTCTTTTTATCTGGCAAGCAGGTACTTAAATTCTTCCAATCTTCCAGCCTATCTATGCCATTTAGAACTATCAAATACGGCTTTTTTCTTAAGAGATGACGAACTTCTTTGCCTATGTCATCTTGCTTGCAATCTTTCTGTGCTACCTGCAAACAATAATAATTACCATCTTACGGTAGATAATGTATTATATAGTCTGATCTGACTTGGTATCTTAATTTTGACGTCCCAAATGTCTAAAAATTAATTATCTTATATTATATCATTTTGCAGGTCTAACTATGCCGTAGTGCTCTACAAATAACGTGTTCACCGATCATCTAGGTACATATCTTGATTCCCCAAATCTAAATGATAGACCAACCTATTAATTCGTAGAATTTTAAAATTAACTTTACTTTTTTTTTTCGTTTAGTGCTGTTAATTGTTCGAATGTGTTAGGATATCAAAGAGCAATTCAAATCATTGAATTTTCCTCCTATATATGATGCTTTATGGTACCAGACTACCAGTACAGAAAGTAATAGTCATTATATGTACCTTCCAGTGAATATCAGAAAATGTTTCAGTCAATCTGAACTTCAGCGGTAAATTTTTCCATGCGACAGCCTCAAAATAGGACTGGATCTCAGAATCGTTATAGACAGTTTTAGCCAACAATGATCTTCCGCTGCCATTTTGATCAATAATGGAAATAACTTTTTTCTTTCTTCCACCGTGCAGAAGTAGATTTTTCAGCTCTTGGACTTTGCTTTCCAGCCCTACCGGTGCGTCAGAATCTTGATGAACCCTTTTCAATAACAAATATACACAAGCATTAATTCGGATTCTTCCTCTCTTTAATAAAGAAAAAAAGGGATGATGAAAAAGAAGAAGATGCATTGTAGATTTTGGCTAATACCAATTTACAATTGCGATGCTTCAGGACCAAGCTTGTATAGATATCAACTTTTGTAAACTCTTCACCGGTCGTGTGACTTGAAATACTTATAGAAATTTTTTTTCCTTGTATCAAAAGTTTTGTACAAAACTCTTATTAATATTGAGAATTGAGATACTAGTAATTAATATGCATGACCGACATGAAGGTGCTTTCAAAAATCGAAGGGTTCCTGAAGATACTTAAACGATGATCAGGTCGCTCGATCAGAATATATATCGATGGTTATCTATACAGTATAATGGATTAATTTCAATCAAAGCAGATCCTAATTAAATGTCATTTCGTTGTAGTTTCTTCATACCAGGTGGAAATCGTTTCATTGAAGGATGGAGTCCAGGACGACGAAGAAGGATTTAACTCGATGTTGTAAGTTGTCCTGTTCGTGTCGAGCTCTTGTAGCTTCACTTTGATATCCTCAATATTGCTCGATAACCCATGTGTGACACATGCTCCGGTGAAGCAGTCGGCTGCCCATTTAAACTTCAGTACGGCCTTCCAACCATAGCCTGACAGCTTCACCTTCTGCACCTTTTTTAAGAGACAAAATTAACAATGAAACTAATGATTTAGTGATAACATATTGTGGTATTCACTTTCATAAGAAACAAATAATGATAACGATATAATGATGACGACAATCATAAAACATATTGTATAGAACCTCATGTAGTGAACTTATAAGAAAATTACTAATTAGGTAATGATGAAAGTATATATTAAAATATGAGGTTGTAATATTAGTTTAATAAATCAATTATCCTCCCATTAAGATACATTAATTCTTAATTATCAGAACTTTAGATTGCTATAAGGGAGATAATTTGTAGAATTTTATTTATTTTAAAAACCAAAGATAGGCTTTAAATAATTTCATATATAATCTACAAAATGAAAAAAAACTTCTACAAACATACATAATTTTTTACTTAATGATCATTAGTTGACTTTCTTCTAATTTTATTACAATTTATTGAAAATTAGTTGTCAAATTTTTAGAATATTTAATCGTTACTAAGGATCCATGCATGCCCTTAATTAAAAACTATATAGAAGGTGATAAACATATTGAATCAACTAAAATCTGGCAAAAACTATAATTGGTTAAAGGAAGACCTTCCAAGAGAACTCATCCAGGACGTCTTCCACCGCAAAAGCTGTGTCACGGCCCTGCCTGACCCAGAGTGCGACGAACGGGTTCTTGCTGGTCCGACGCTGTTGGTCGGCGTCGTTCAGCATCGCCTGCAGCCACTCGAACTTGTTAGTGAGGAACTTGACATCCTTAACCACCTGCTGAAGCAGGCGCACCTCTTGCCCAGCTAGCTCGGTCAGCTTGTTAACCACTGTACTTATTGCTGCATCAGCCAATTTTTTTTTTCTCTCAATTATTAACTTTAATTACTTTCTTTCTTTCTTGCCTTTTCCAATTGCATTCTATTTATAGAGGCACTTCTGTACCGGCCGGATGCTCGATCTTGTGCAACTTGTGTTGGAAATTTTGAGTGTAATTTCTAATATAATATTTTAAAACAACTTAAGAATAAATCTTTAGTTTAGTGTCAAACGGCACCGTGTAGGAGGTTGTATACATTTGAGGTCAAAATTAATGTACACTTGACGTATTGTCGTGACATTTCATTAGTCTGGAATACTTGACGTATTATCTAGAAATGTTGTTATTGTGATGGTATATCGGTAATAGTACAGTATATATTAACAGTACGTACGTTGATCAACTTTTGTTTCATAATAAAATTGAAATCTTGTAAACCGCATAATTAATGTAAAAAATAAAAAATAGAAAATAGAAAGTGTGCTCCAATAATTATAAGTTCATACTACTTTATTAAAATAGGGTCCATTTGGCAAATCAAGGAATAGCAATAGAATAGTACTATCCGATTAGTAAAAATGGATCAGTGGTTGTTGGAAGAGTAAAAAGAATAGTGATATTTAGAGATATTCGGATAGTGGAAATATTGTTTGGTAAATGACAATTGAAATAGTATTATGATAAATATTTTTAAAGCTATTTTTAGAGCTATTCGAATAACTATTCCGTTATTCGACCAAATAGGAGGAATAGCGGATTAGCAATTTTTTAGAGCTATTCGAATAGCTATTTTCTGTTTGGCACATGGAATAGCTATTATTTTGATATTCTATTCCAATTTTGCTATTCTATTCCAAGTGAGATTAGTAAAAGAATAGTGATTTTTGGATTAGCTTGAAAATAGTTAAAATATGGTACTAATCGGAATAGTAAAAATATTGTTTGGATTGCATATTTAGAATAGTGATGGAGAGAATGGATATTAAAATTATTAGTGGATTAGTCATGGGAGCTATTCCATTTATGAGATGGATTAGTGGATTAGCACTTTTCCGGTTCTATTCTGAATAGTAAGAAGTGTGTTTCGATGCTTCAAATTTAGATTAGCAGTGCTATTCGGAAGATAAACGCTAATCCTTACCAAGTGAAAAATAAAAATAAAATTAACCGGTCTCAATCAGAGGGCATCTCCATTATTTAAGTTGTCTTCATCGCTTTTTAATTATGACAATGAAATCCACGTGAAGTGAGTGTTGATCCAAGGGTGGTTCTGCTATGTATCAGTTAAGTGACCTTTCATTTTGAATTGAGTGGTTCTTACTAAGTATGTCTCTCTAATTGTATCTAGAAGATATATCGTGACTATCTGATTATGAAAAATGAATGGCCCATATTTCATCCAATCCATAGCAGAATTAATTAGTCTTCTTTTGCACAAGAAGAAATAGTATAGAAATTAACAATAACTAACAATAAGAATAATTAATTATGGCATATATTAGAATCCTCATCACATCCTCTTTAATAAAAAGCTCTTAAAATATATAAACATATACCAGCCCATTGCTTGCTTAATTTTACTGATAATTAACTCCCAACTGAATATTACAAGAAGTGTCATAACAGATAGCATTAGTTAATGGACAACCAAAACACAAGAAATCAAGAATACAATGATAGAAGTGGGTGAACAGATTTTCCATTTTTAGGAGCAAATTAACACTCTTATCTCCTATCATGTAAGCCCTAATTTCCCATTTGGGGCTTCACTAAATGTTATGCAGGCACTTAAATCAATTCTTTTACCCAGAATATATATATATATATGGTGTTCATACTAAAATAAAAGCATAAATTTGTTCATTTTCAATAAAAAAAATTTGCATAACTGAGAATTAATTGGGCATGTAATTAATGTAGTCAACAGAAAAGGTTGAACTATGGCATATATAATGTTTAATTAATTATGTTGGAATAATTAATTATGCTCTCTAATTAATTAAGCTGTCATTTTAATTTGTGCTCTTAAATTCTGATGCTCTTTACATATGTACAACTTTAATTTGGACAACACATTTTTCCTATAAATGGAGTGCCCTCATCGTACTATATATATCACCATCGCAACCGGACGACAGGTTCTTTGTTGAATAAAGGGATCATATTATGCACTGTCTGATATTGTGCTTTATGCCAACAATAATGCAAACTTTTTCACATGTAGTTTTATTCGGAACAACGACAGCTGCTTTATTTGAAAAAAAAACAAAAAAGAAAAAAAAATCTTGTTGTCACTGACAAATTAATGCACAATATTTTCCTAGTTAGGTTTACGTAAATATCAAATTTAAGGAAAAATACAATTTTGAAAATGTAACATCTCGGCAAGCAGGTTGCTTGGTGGAACAGTAGCCGTGCTGATAAGCACAAAGCTATAAAATATGCAACAATATACTTTACTAATAACAAGTAAATAGCCACAATTTTCAAATATCCAACCCCCAGGTCCCAAACCCTTTATATTAAGTGGAAACAAATAATATCATGAAATCCCGTGAAATCTCCTGTGGCAATTTCCCCAATCCTTTGCCTCACCCCAAGTCGTCCTTTCATCGCAAGCCTGTAACCTGGAACCAACAAAAAGTAGAACGGGTGAGAGTCTGAAACACTCTCAGTACGGTATTTAGTTTCAGCCGGTAATATTTATCAAATCCACTAGCTAAACTGAATACCACTAAATAATCAGTTTTAATAACAACAATATAAATAGTGCTTATCAAATAAACACACCGCACGTCAGTGACGATAATAATTATCCCTGCAACTACAAAAGAGTAAGACGTCAAGTCGATAAATACATACCATTTTCCTTTTCAAAACCACTTTTATGTTCAACTTGCAAAAGCTCACAGACCAGTTCACTATATCATCTCAAACCAACGCAAATACCAGAATATACACAAACAATATAAACCTGTACCAGAAATCCAAATATCACGCATAATACACAAACATGTATCAAATGAATCCACAAGCAACCTGCATATCCCGTGTATCTCAGCACGTATCACAAACCAAGTCAAACAATCAGAATCCCGTGCACAAGCACGTATCAGATATCACACAGAACAAGCACACGCAATCCCGTGCATCCAGCACGTATATCCTCATGTACCTGACGAACCCAGAGATCCAAATATATATCCCGTACATGCCTGTACATGCATGTCCGTAAACCATAGCGCTATAGTGAGGTAGCTAATCTCCTGCCGGTATTTCTATTCAAGTACATGATCAACAACCACAAGCACAATAACAACATCAATAACAGCAACAACAGTATTCACAAACACACACAAAGATGCATAATACCATATATGCAATCACTTACCTTTATCAGTCATGCAACAAATAATGCAAGCATTCAGATCAGTTCACATAATTCAACGCATAACCAGTATATCAACAATATAAGCAATCACACAAAAACATTTCGATAAATAAAGTATTCAATTCAATTCATAGATTTGATAAATAACCGGAACCCGCACCTGTTTGACGATCCTTTCGTGGGAGACTGAACTCATCTTATCTGATCTCATAATCGTATCACTATCCAGTCTGACAACCGGTCGACGATCATCAGAGACTCCAAACATCTCAACCGATATATTCCTAGCATCCGTAAGTATAGTTGTATTATATATATACACCAGTGACCATAATTAACTATGAGACTTCAAGTTACAGACATCTAATGTTGACTGTTATATTTGATCCCTCGTATCAACTTCGAGCCCCATTGTTCTTCTTAATTTCTCATTCCAAAATAATAATAGACTTATATATATATAACAGCCCAGGAGTAATCTATATGAAGTCCTCTCCCTGAGCAACTTTCCTTAGACCTGTACACAATGAACTAATTCCCAGTCCCGGATTATATTCATTAATTAGTTAATACTAGTTAGCTAATTAGTTGAAATCGTTCCCAGTCATTGACTTAAAACCTTACAACAGGACCATGATCGAAACATAGTCTACAACTGATACCACTGACATCGCGCGGTCCTTATTAGTTTTCACCTTTTTAATTATACTTTAATTTATCTCATCTTTTAACTTTAACTACACTAAATATTCACCTTGATACATAATTCCATCGGCATTTCAAGTGAGACAAGGCAGAACTTGCCATTCATTAATTTTGTTACCAACTTAATTAGATGAGAAAAAGACACAAGAAGAAAGAATAATTTACCCAAAACTCTCCATAACGTTATCTTTATTCCTCTTGAGAAGCAAAGCATGCTAAGTTCATAACACACATATAAAGGTATATAACAGATTTTCAGTCGAAACTCTGACTCGGTGCCCGAAAGAAGTGAACCGCGCCCAAGCCCTCGTTAGCTAACTCATTATGAAGATGATAACTCAGCCAAAAGCTCAATACAAGAAATGAGAGAGAGAGATCGGAAAATAAAAGATTGTCCAATTTAATCTCATTAAGCAGCTTACTCACCACAGAGCTTTCTGGAAGAATTAGCTAACAGAGCCACGTACACAGGAAGAGAATAAGAGAGAGATCGGCTTCTTATTTAAAATTACGTAATTGCAACTTTTACCTTATGGGTGTGCTCCAGAAGGGGGGAGAGGAGGGGAGGGGAAGGGAGGAGAGAGCTGATCAAGTTCGGAGTTACATGTCCAAAGTCATATTACTTGCTCCACAACTATAATTACTAGAGAGGAGAGAAGGGTAACAAGACACAAATTATATTTATAGAGCAAGTAACATGACCTTAAGTAGGTAACTCTAGACTTGATCATCCCCCCCTCCCTTCCCCTCCCCTCCACTCCCCTCTTCTAGAGCACATCCTATGAGTTTTAAGAATTATGAACATACCCTTTTTCCTGAGATTAACCCATGACTTATAGATTTGTTACCATTTCAAATAACATATTTTCTCTATTCGCTTAATTAATAAATGGGTGAGACCAAGGCAGTTAGAGGCGAAAAGCGCAATCAAAGCGCAAAGAGCTGAAATCGCCTGAGGCGCAAAGCGCATAAAAAGCGCATGCCTGAAGAACAAGAGGCGCATGACTAAGATTTAAGATACTTAACATAATATAATCTTTAGAAACTAAAATTTTAAGGACAATAATAACTTTAATAAAGCATTACAAATGATGGAATAGTAATTACAAGAATAATTGTGACAAAGAACCAGCCTTTGGTCTAATGCTAAGAGCAACGGTCTCCGTCTTGGAGGTTGCGGTATCGAAACCTGGATGGGGAGTTTTTTATAGACATTTAAAATTGAGTGGCTTGACCCTCATATTTATCTAAAAAAATTAACATTAGTGTCATACTTATTACTTTGATTTTGTAATAGCTGAAATTTAAAATGTATGTATTATATATTTAACAATTATCTCCTGTGATATATATTATATTAAACAATGTACGTTTTAAATTAGTCTCATTAACCATCACAATGGCCTTATATTTATATTTATACTTATAATAGTAAAAAGAAAAGTATGTGAATAAAATAATAATAATATATTTTATGGTATTGATGAAAATACTTAGCAACTGTTACTATATATCATTAAATCATTATATTAACTTAAGTTATAATTTGCCGCAACATCACATTTTTTTTTTTTTCAAAACACCAAGTATAATAAAAGTTGTATGAAATATAACTATAAAGTATATATAGGTGGCAGCAATTTTTTCAATTTTTTTGAAGACAGCTAGGTAGCATTGAAGTTACGTGGCAAATATGCCTTTAAATGGCTCGTGCAGGCTCCCACACCGCTCACACATCTATTTTTTATCTTAATTTTTGAGAGTTGTGCTTTAACTAAGTCACAAAAATCAGAAAATAAAATGTGAGCAGTCATTTTATCCCAGACCGTACGAGAGGCGCACGCTTCAGCGCCTTGCAACTCGCCAATTAAGCGCAGTTAGGCGCACAAAAGCGCTCGCTTTAGTAATCGCGCCCACCTCAAGGAGCAGCGAAGCGAGCTGAAGAAAATCGCTGCGCTTTTGCGCTTAAGCGCACCAGGCGCTCGCTTTTGTACTGGGTGAGACTATGAGTCCCCAGAGAAAAATCCCCGGAAACAATCCCCCACGCGTCTTTCCATTTCTGGACAAACGCGTCTTTCCAAAAATGGAAAGCACGTGGAGTCCACGTGTGCTTGGCTCCTGAAAGGATGTGTTTTGAAAGTTATTTATGTTTATGATTAAATGTGTTTTTGATATGCATTTATGTTCCTTGAAATTTAATAATATCATTCCTTTAGAAAAATTCAGGAAGATGCTCTTGGTCCTGAATCATAGAACTCTAAAGATGGGATATGTATTTCTAAATTAGCTCATTATCTTGATAATTAAAGAGGAACATTAATTATCAGTAAGATCATCATGTTGATAAAAGTATATTGTAGTTCTATAAATATAAAGTTTATCACTATAAACATGAGTGTATAAAATTAGATGGATATTTTATACATTGAGCATGACCAATTTAAATGAAACATCATATGGATTGTGTTTTGTGTCATTGATGTTTCATTGTGTCTTTGAATCTACGATATGAGATATGTATATTTTTCACATGAGTAACACATGATGTGATTATCATTTAAACCCTATCAAGTTATAGGATAAAGTGATAGTTCGTTGTGTGAAACTTGTGCGGGAGAAATCTATGTATCAACAGTATCATTGTCACTCAATATGAGTAGTGATATTACTGGGCCCCTTGGTAAAGTGGGATTATAATGCTAGCAATATAACTGGTATCAGTTATAATTATAATTCACTTATAGAGACCAACAAAACGAATGCAGTGCAAAAATGACACGTTCCTATTTTGCGCAGCATTCAGAATATCACGTGACAAGGATAGACACAATACTAGAGGATTTGGCAAAATAATGTGCAGCATTATTTATGTCATTTGAAGGACTATATGTAGTGATAGAACCTCTGTAGTCATTTGAAATAGACTAGTTATATCATAACTTCAACATGACATAAATCCCTAAACGGTCACACCAAATGAATAAGAAACAACTAGATTCTATATCTTATAGATTATTTCATGGTTGAAATAATAAGGATAAGATATTAGAATTAACTTTCTAAAATTACTTTATAAAGTAATTAGATGGAATTATTGGAGGCGGTTTTAACTATCTAATTTAATTTATAAAACAAATAGGGGTGTTTTTTTTTGTCATGCCGAAATGGGAAACAAAAATAGGGCCATGCTATATATATATTAATAATAATATTAAGAGCGCTATTATTAGTTTGGTGCTATTATTAAGTTTTTTCTGATCTTCGCCTATAAATATAGGCGATCAGATCACAAACAAGATCATCCGAAAATTAGTAGTTATTTTCAGCCTCCCTCTTCCTCCATTGTTCTTCTCATGTGTTGAGAATTAAAGAACAACTAATTCCATTAGAGAGTGCTAGGGTTAGGTGTTCATCTATCGTGAACACCGATCGCGAGTTGTTTGTAGATTCAAGGTGAACTAAGGGCTCTTCCGCACCGCTGCCTCGCCTTGAAGTCGATCGATTCAGGAGGAGAAGAGGAAGAACGAGCAACGAAGAATAGCCAATCGCCTTATCAATTCCGCGCAAATCAAGGTACAATTCTTATGTCATCTTTGTGAATTAATTAGAGTTTAATTAATAGAGAAGATGATTGGATTGCATGTGTTCTCCCATGCAATCATGATAGAATTGTTTTGTGTAATATGTTAGAATTACATGTGTTCTCCCATGTAATTAGATGTTTGATTGTTGCATTAACGAAGATCTTTTAGTATAGTTATGAACTTGGGGTCAAAAATTTTAAAAATTCGACCCTAGGCTATACATGAAATCCCAACAATGGTATCAGAGCTTTTGGTTCTGTTTTTGTGACAATTTGGACTATTTAATTCGTGCCAATTGTGGTACGGGGTTTTGGTAATCCATCTCTTAACTTTTCAGTTTTAGAAATTACTGTTTTGATGTATTAAATACTTAAAACGAATTTTTGATGAGCAGTTTCAGATTCAGTTATTGTTTTGTTGCAACTTCAAAAGTCCATAACTCTTTACTCGTTTGTTGGATTTGGGCAAATAAGATAACGTTGGAAAGCTTAGAAAGTTAGCTTTCTGTAAATATATATTTTGCATATAAGTTTCTGTCGGGTTTTACCAGTAAAATTGAAAAAACCGAAACTGGTACGTTCTGTTTTCCAGAATTAGAGTAGCAGTTTGTTTTGATCATTACTTTTAAACCGTAAGTCCAATTGGAGTGAATTTTGTTTTGAAATTTAGATTAGAAAGTCTAGTTTTCAGAAAAATTATTCTCAAAATTTTACAGTTAACAGACAGAGACAGTTTTTATTAAACATTGACAGATGCGCAGAACTGAAACCTTGGAATTATCGGTTTCAAGCATCTTGTGTTTTAAAACTTAAAAATAGTTTAAAATTCAACAAATAGAAGTTAAAGTAAGTATTTAATAAGAGTTAAACTGAAAATTAGAAATTCAAAAATCATTTTTGGGATTTAAATGATTTAGAGATGAATTTAATTAAGAGATGAAGGCTTTACCAAAATATAAATTAAATAGTATGAACATGCATATTATACTTGTGTTGGCTAACTTTGTTTTGCAGGAGGATTGTGGGTTAGTATGGCCCAAGATTCAATGCCTTGTGTGTTGTAATTGTATGAATGATGTGATTTTATGTAAGCGGCCTTTGGTGCCCCTGATTATTAATAATGCAGCCTTTGGTGCCCCTTAATTAGTTTTATGTATAGGATCATTTATAGGCTTGCATGCCACTTGGGGATGGGATTTCCTAGTTTATTTTCTTTTAGGTTCTATAAATATTTTAGTTTAGAATAGAAAGAAAATGGGTGGGTCTTGTAGCATAAGAACAGGTACACTCGAGATGAGGCGCATCAGGCTACAAGAATGCAAGCAGGGGCCATACAACCACACTTGATTGTTTGTGAATATTTATGATGATTGTGATTGTTTAGGATAGGTATTGTTTGTGATGTGACATGACCTACCAAACTTACAGTCATAAGATATATTTACAAATTAAAATGTCCATGAAAAACATAAGAGTACTTTCCTTCTCATTTTATCCACCTTACGCTAGTAGCCAGAAAAACCGTGATCGTGATCCAGCTATTGGAAATCGTGGAACATTCGTGCATATATGTCATTAGGCCAAAAGTGAGTAGGGACTGTGTGATCCTTTTCTTGCTCATTATGTGGGAATGACATGTTCATGTTTGTTGACCAATAAAGTGAGTTTTCTTATGAAGATCTCAAAGATGTAGGCTTGGGGTTTGGGAAAGAGAGTTTCATTAAAAAGGCATGTTTTATACATTCTTAATGGAAACGGTAAGAGTCATAAAAGTAAGTTCATGTGGAACTTAAAGGTTATGATTGGTAATCTAGCTACCTACCTGATCAAGTAATATGAGTGATCTCAATTATTTGAGAGGGATCTTGAGCGACTAACAAAACAGACAAAATTATTTTGTTAGTACATATTCCTGTGTATCATAAACATAACTAATGCCTACCCTTTTTTTTATATTTTAGCAAAATGTCTTCACTTCCTAATTTTCTGCGTTCAATGGTCGAAAAATCCCCACTTGCCAACGACGGATCAAACTATTCTGATTGGTACCTCAAACTCTGCATCGTGTTGAGGCTAGAGGACTTACTGCAGATACTGGATGACCAAGAACCAGTACCTAAAGATTCGTCCAAACCAACTGACGCTGAAAAGGAGGCTCAGAAAAAGTGGAAGGAACAGGAAAAGATAGTTCAGGCGCTGATCTTGGCCACTATAGGCGATCAGTTGCAAAGAAAGTTCATCAATCACTCCACTAAGGAGATTACGAGTGAACTAGCGAAACTATTCACAGATAGTGCTCGTAAGGAGCGCTATAGGACCACCGTAGCACTCACAAGGTGCAAGAAGGTGAATCTGTCTCGATGCATTTTCTGAAAATGCAGACCTATCTAGAGAAATTGGAGAAAATGAAGACTCCAATGCCTGAAGAGCTTGCCGAGGACCTTGTCTTAGGCTCGCTACCTGTGTCCTACAAGAGTTTTATCTCACTGCACCACATGCGAGAGAAACCCATGAGTTTGAGCGAGCTCCACAATGCGCTCAAGACATTTGAGGCAGATAACGGTAAGACGAAGGAAAGTTCCGTCTTAGCTGTGGCGTCGTCTAGCAAGAAGGTTGCCAAGAAAGGCAACAAGAAAAACAAGATTGAGAAGACGCAGTCCTCTCTAAAGGGCAAGAGTGGAGGCAACACCTCTAAGGGAAGCACGAAGAACTCCCCGAGTTCTGATACTGAATGCTTCTATTGCCATGAGAAAGGACATTTCAAAATGAATTGCCCCAAGTATAAGCGTGACTTGGATGCAGGCAAGGTTGAAAAGAAGCGTCACAAAGGTATGCTTGTTATTGAATTAAATTTAAATATAGCCACATCTATTCAGGACTGGGTATGTGATACCGGTTCATGTGCTCACTTAGTTTCTAATGTGCAGGCACTAAGGAATAGAAGATCACTTAAAAAGGGTGATGTCGTTTTGAAGGTAGGAAATGGAGCCTGCATTTCAGCGGTGGCTGTTGGAAGCCTCGACCTTCATTTATCTAGTGGCTTAGTTTTAAATTTAAGGAATGTTTATTATTTTCCTTCAGTATTTAGAAACATTATCTCTGTATCATGTTTGGATGCAGAAGGGTTTGATTTTAAGTTACGTAACTCACGTATGGTTATTAGGAAGGAAAATATCTTTTATGCAAATGCTTTAGTTTCTAATGGTTTGTATTTGCTTGATACAAAAGATGATAAACAATTAAATATCAATAACAAGAGGCTCAAGACGTCTCAAAATGTAGAGACTCTCTTATGGCACTGTCGCCTGGGTCATATAAATGAGAGACGCATGAAGAAATTGTAACAAACGAATCTACTTGATTCATTTGGAGACACAGCAATTGGGACATGCGAATCTTGTTTAACTGGAAAAATGACCAAATCACCATTCAAGAAGAAAGGTGAAAGAGCAAAAGATTTGTTGGAATTGATACATCAGATGTATGTGGTCCAATGAGTCAGAGTGCAAGAGATGGTTATAGGTACTTCATTACTTTCACTGATGACTATAGCCGCTATGGCTATGTCTATCTTATGAGACATAAGAGTGAAGCCTTTGACAAGTTCAAAGAATACAAGAATGAAGTAGAGAACCAACTAGATAAGAGAATTAAAACTCTACGAACAGATCGTGGAGGAGAATACTTGAGTAATGAGTTTAGCACATACTTGAAAGAGTGTGGTATTGTTCCACAACTGACGCCTCCTGGAACACCGCAGTGGAATGGTGTTTCAGAAAGGAGGAACAGAACCTTGCTAGACATGGTTCGTTCAATGATGTGCCAAACTGAACTACCTGTGTACTTTTGGGGTTATGCACTCCGAACAGCTGCTCATACACTGAACATTGTTCCATCGAAATCTGTAGAGAGAACTCCACATGAGCTGTGGATGGGTAGTCTGCCCAGTCTCACTTATCTAAGGATTTGGGGTTGTAAAGCATACGTCAACCGTATGAAGACAACCAAGTTACAACCAAAAGCGCATAAGTGCTTCTTCATTGGATACCCTAAGGAAACAAGAGGGTATAGCTTTTGGCACAAGCTTACGAATATAATAGTCGTAAAGAAGGGTGCAGTATTCTTAGAGAAAGAGTTTCTCGAAAGAATCAAAAGTAATGACAGTAGGGTGATACTTGAAGAAATTCAAGAAGACCTACAAAGTGATCATGAGATAAATGATGATCCTTTAATGTCATATAGACCTCCTGTGGTTAGTGGGAGTAGAGCTTTGTTAGTGTTTATGTACTAGAGAAACATACATATTTATATTTATATATATATGGTATTCGCTTGTTCATGGTTATTCTTATTTGGATGTTTTATTCATTAGTTTCCTTGAATTGATGTTACGTTATGGCTTGTGTCGTTTACGACAAGAGCAAGTGATATGCCACGATGGGTATGACGTCAATTCTAAAACTGCCCTGATCTATGATAACTAGCATGGTACTCTAGTTGGTCGGATAGGATCAGCATATGAGTCTAGCAGATGGGTTTGTATCACGTCCCATTGATAGCGCGGCTATCAACTAGATCATATGGATGCATGTGCACATTCTCTGTGACATGGCATTGGACTGACCGCGACAAGAATATGACAAAAGGAATGTGTTATGTCATTCATATTCTTGTCAGTGTTGGATTCACGGTTGAAGTTGTCATGATCAAATATCATGACTGCACACTGTGACTAGTTTCCTATCCCAACCGTAACAGGTGGCATAAGGGATTCCAGTTCGGTGTGTAGAATTGGTAGCTTGGATCATGGATGATCAAGATACTGGAATGTCTCTCATCATAGATGAGTTATGATATCCTCTGGGCCCCTTGACATTATGGATTACACACGCGCGCAATGATTAATCTTAGTCATGTGTTTAATCTATATGGACGTCAAGTAAATGATATATATTTGTGGGGATGACACAATCCTGCCTCAGACTTTATCTTGGATATTCATATGACATAGAATCAACACAAGTAAGGTACTCTTACTCGGGATCAAGATACTACGTGGACGTGCGTACTGTCTGTATCATTTGGGGATCGTCACGTGGATGGCTTCACACTGATGATGATCAGCATTGAACAGGTAGATGAGAATCACTGTTAATGCAACCCAACATGATCCAGATCCCTATAAGGTCACACCTACAAAGGCTCTCGACCATTAGTCCTGTTCAGGTTCGTGTCACGTCGGCGAACGTGTAACGAGTGATGGCAATAAGTCAAATCAGGCGCGGCCTTACTTGAGCTTGATTGGGCATCATGATAACCTGAATATCATCATGGCTATGATGTTTTGATCTTATGTCTCGAACATATGAGAGAATACTTGTCATTTGGTTCTGTCAGCAATCTGTGACAGAAATCTGGTTCTGTCAGGTGTTGCGTTATAACGCAATATTGGGTGCGTTATAACGCAACCTGACAGAAAGGCAGATTAGGGTATGTGATTAGGGTTTCCTTAATCACTCTTGACAAGTATAAAAGGGAAGGTTTCATGCACGAAAAAGTTAGTTTTCCCCAGCCACCTTTCTTCCTCTCTCTCTCTCATGTGTTGTGAGAAATCTCCTCTATCAAACCTAGGGTTTAGGGTTGAGATTCATGCGAGGAAAAGATCGAAGGACCCGCCGGCAACGTCTTCTCGCCTAGACGGACGGTGGTGGCCGACCCTTTGGTGGACAAGGGTGACGCGCGCGACGGGACAGCCGAGAGCAACCAATCACGCGTCAAAGGTATAATAACTACTGCCTCTCTATGCATGTTATTGTGTAGATCAGCGATAAGTCGTTCGTTTGGCAAGATCTGATTGAACTGCACATGCTTTGGTTAGAAAAAAATTTAATTTCCGCATCTCTAGCCATCGTGCTATTCCTTTCAGTGGTATCAGAGCCAGGTTGGCCAAACTTGAACTGATTTGTTGCTTTGAGGCGATATTATGCCTTGTAATTGAGATTAATCGATTTGATAAACACGTGAATAATTGTTAGAGTAGATAATTGATTGAATTGTGCCCTTAAGGCCTTAGATTAATTTTTAATAAATTCGAGGATGTCACAGTACTTGATTGACATGTTTTGTGATGTGTTTGGATCATACAAAGTGACGGTTTTGATCGCGGATCGAAACGGTAAGGGGCAGGGTCTGAAAACAGAGAGGTTTCATTATAACGCAACTCTCTGTTGCGTTATAACGCAACTGTCGGTTTTGCAGACTGATCCGGCGAGATCCGTTATGACGCAACATCTGTTGCGTTATAACGCAACCTGTGACAGAGGCTGAATTTAATTAGTTATTGCTTAATGATTATTACTTGTTTATAAATTGATTAGATCTGATTACTCTACTTGCAAAATGTCTTGTATGTGTGTATGAGAATGTTTGCAGGTGCGGGATATATGGCCAAAGATCAATGCCTTATGTGATGTATTGATTGTTTGTGAATGTTTGTAATGCGGCCTCGGTGCCCCGTGGTATATTAATGTGTTAATTAATTAATTTGAGGCCTGCGTGCCCCAAGGGTTAATTGGGTAGCATTAATATATGTTTTTCATTTCATATCGCTTTAAGGAATAGTTTTATTTCTAGTTAGGATATGTGAATGGAAAAACAGGTACCAAGCTTAGAACTCGCGCGATCTCGGCGGATGGAGCTTGGAGCAGGGCCATATATCTCGCGGGGCTTGTATGCCCTAAATGCTTGTCAGCTGTTTGAGATTGTTGTGAATTTATTGCTATGTTTGAGTCGTAGAATAAATAAGTATGGTATTCGGTTATATCATGCCCCACCAACTCGCAATTTGACCTGCATTAGTCCAACCAACCCAAGTACAATTTCCCGTTGCCTTCCTTATCCACCTCCCTAAACGAGCTCTTGGAGACTTGACCGAATTAAGTAGGAAGTCGAATTGAGGGAGTGACGGGTCGTGGGGTATGCCGTGCATGCCGAACCAAATAAGGAGAGGTTACGACTTGGCAAAGGCCATGCCGACGCTGGCTTTGGGGATAGCATCGAGGTCGCGGACCTTGATGCGCCAAGAGTCGTGCGCGGCACGATTGACCTGGCGTGGTCTACCTAAAATAGGTTAAATTGTAATACCTAGCCGCCGCTGGACAACTTAACTGAAAATATGGATCTTGGACCTACTATGGTAATTGGACGAACTTTACAAACTATAGTGGAAGTTGTTTTCTTAAGAACAAAATGAATTTCATGAACTTAACTGCGATTTTCTCTTGTGATAATTTTTTGTAGACATGGCTAACACGAACTCCCTGCGTCCAATCTTGGACCGCAATCCTCTCCGTTCCAACGGTGCCAACTACTCTGATTGGCTCCGGAACCTCAGGAATGTTCTGAAGAGAGAGAGGAAGGAGTACGTCTTGACTACTCCCCTACTGGAGGGCGAGGAAATGCCTCCGGAGTTCATAGTGGAGAAGGCGGCCACGGATACTAACCCGGCCGTCATGGCTAAGAATCCGGCTTACGTCTCGGTGCAGACGCACCTGGCAGACGAGTTGGACGTTGGGACTCTCTTGATCGCGATCATGGATCCTGAGCTGCAGAGGCGGTTCGAGGACATGCCTACGCACAAGATTATGCAACAGCTCGCGGACTTGTTCGCTGAGCAGTTGCGAGTCGAGCGTTACAACGTGTTGACTTCTTTTGTCAACTGCCGAATGTCTGTGGGGAGTTCTGTATCGGCTCACATGCTTAAGATGATAAGCTACGCTGAGCAGCTGGAAAGGCTCGGCGCGCCTCTCCCTAGGGATCACACCGTGAATATCGTGCTCAATTCTCTCCCACACACCTTCAGCAGCTTTGTGACTCACTATCACATGAGTGGGATGGAGAAGACGTTGTGCGAACTCCATGGTCTCCTCAGATCGGCGGAGGTGGACTTCAAGAAGGCTGGGCCTTCCAATGTCCTCACCGTGTCTGAGCAGGGGAAGAAAGTTAAGAAGGGCAAGGGCCAGCGCAAGCCAAGGCCCAAGAAGAGCAACAAGGGCAAGGGCGTGGTCGTGGACCAGCCTAAGGCCGCAAAGGTAATCCCAGCTGACGCCGAGTGCTATGAGTGTCATGGCAAGGGTCATTGGAGGAGGGACTGCCCCCAGCTCAAGACTAAGAACCCGATCCAAGGACCAGGTATCTATGTCTTTGAGACACATCTCGCTACTATTTCCAAGAACTGGATTTTGGATTCAGGTTCGGGTGCTCATATTATTGGTAATGTGCAGGCACTAAGAAATAGAAGACGGTTGAGCAAAGGGGACATACAGCTACGTGTCGGCAATGGTGCGATTATATCGGCGACCGATGTTGGCGACGTAGATTTATCTTTGCCTACGGGCCTTATCTTACATTTGTCAGATGTTTATTTTTGCCCTTGTATCACTAAGAACATAATCTCTGTATCGCGTATGGATTCAGATAGATTTAAGTTTACTATTATGAATGGTCTTATGGATTTTTCATTGAATGGTTTACATTATGGTTCTGGTGTTAAAACAGATGGTCTGTATTTGCTCGACTTGGATACGCCTATTCTTAGTATACAAACCAAGAGACCAAGGATCTCAAATGAAAGCGAGGCTTTCATGTGGCATTGCCGCCTAGGTCATATAAATGAGAGTCGCATTAAAAGGTTGAAAGAAGCGGGGCTTCTTGGCCAGTTTGAGATGGACTCACTGGACACCTGCGACTATTGCTTGCTTGGCAAGATGACTAAGGCGCCTTTCAAGAAGAAAGGTGAAAGAGCAAATGACTTGTTGGGACTAGTGCACAGCGATGTGTGTGGGCCCTTAAGCATTAATGCCTGAGGTGGGTACTCGTACTTTGTTACGTTCACTGATGATTTTAGTCGATACGGTTATGTCTTCTTGATGAGACATAAGTCTGAAACCTTTGACAAGTTCAAAGAGTTTAAGAACGAAGTAGAGAATCAACTCAACAAGAAGATCAAGGTCTTGCGATCGGATCGCGGTGGTGAGTATCTAAGTATTGAGTTCACCTCTTACCTGAAAGATTGTGGGATCGTCTCACAATTGACCCCGCCGGGGACTCCTCAATGGAATGGCGTTTCCGAGAGGAGGAACAGGACATTGATGGACATGGTCCGATCAATGATGAGTGCTGCAACTCTCCCAGCATCGTTCTGGGGATATGCGCTGGAGACAGCCGCGTTCATGCTAAACCGTGTTCCGTCTAAGTCTGTGGAGAAGACACCATACGAGTTATGTTTTGGGAGGGTGCCTCCCTTGTCTTTCCTTAAGATCTGGGGATGCGAGGCATTCGTGAGGAAAGATAAAACCTCAGGAAAGCTAGATTCTAGATCGGACAAGTATTTCTTTGTGGGATACCCCAAAAACACTCAGGGCTACTACTTCTTCCACCGGAATGAGAACAAGGTGATTGTTGCTCGTCATGGTGTGTTTTTGGAGAAGGAATTTCTTGCAAGAAAGAGTAGTGGGAGCAACGTCCAACTTGAAGAAATTCAAGTGGAGTTGCAAGATGGAAACTCGAGTTTTCCACCCAGGGTTGCAGGGGTTAGTGGGAGCTTCTTAAGCTCTGATCCATCGCGGATGGAAGAGGCCGAAGACATTCCTGCCGAAACTCAAGTGAACACACCCTCGACTCCGGTTGAGGAAGTGCAAACTCGAGTAGACGAGGAAGTGCCTTTGCAGGATGTGCCTGAGCCACAACCTGAAGAAGCATCACAACCGCCTCCGAGGGTTATTCCTAGAAGGTCACAACGTGTGGTTCGTCAACCTGAAAGATGGTTGGGTCTGCATGAGATCACCAGTTTGGATACTGATGATCCTGTGAGCTTCGATGATGCGATGAGCAGACCAGATTCCGACTCGTGGTTGGAAGCCATGAAAGCCGAAATTCAGTCTATGTACGACAATCAGGTTTGGGACCTGGTTGACCTTCCTCCAGGCTTTAGGCCAATTGAGAACAAATGGGTTTTCAAGAGGAAGAGTGACAAAGACGGGAATTTGACTACGTACAAGGCCAGATTAGTGGCGAAGGGATATCGACAGATCCAAGGGATCAATTTCGATGAGACCTTCTCACCTGTCGCCATGTTCAAGTCAATTCGGATCCTTTTAGCCATTGCCGCATTTTATGACTATGAAATATGGCAGATGGATGTCAAAACCGCTTTTCTAAACGGCGATTTAGAAGAAGAGTTGTACATGGTGCAACCGTCGGGTTTTGAAGATTCATCAAGTGCTAAGAAGGTGTGCAAGCTTAAGAGATCCATTTATGGACTTAAGCAAGCATCTCGGAGTTGGAACCTGCGATTCGATCGTGAGATCAAGAAACTTGATTTCAAGAAATGCGAAGAGGAACCTTGTGTATACAAGAAGGTTAGTGGGAGCTCGGTCGTCTTCCTGGTCCTATACGTTGATGACATATTGCTCATAGGCAATGATGTGCCAATATTGAACGGGGTCAAGTCTTCATTGATGAAGATTTTCTCGATGAAGGACTTGGGCGAGGCCGTCTATGTGTTGGGAATCAGAATCTATAGGGATAGATCTGAGCGACTTATCGGACTAAGTCAAAGTACCTACATAGACAAAGTCTTGAAGAGATTCGGCATGGAAGATTCCAAGAAGGGATTTCTGCCTATGTCTCATGGCATTAAATTGAGCAAGAGTCAATGTCCTTCAGGGACTGATGAGCTTAAGAGGATGAGTCGGATTCCGTACGCGTTAGCGATCGGATCGATCATGTATGCCATGACTTGTACTCGCCCTGATGTTGCATATGCTTTGAGCATGACATGCAGATATCAGTCGAACCCCGGTTTCAAGCATTGGACAGCTATCAAAAACATACTGAAGTATTTGAGGAATACTTCTGAGATGCTCCTGATCTATGGTGGTCAAACTGAGCTTGTAGCCCGGGGCTACACAGATGCTAGTTTCCAGACCGACCAAGATGATCTGCTTTCGCAATCAGGATACGTGTACACGTTGAACGGTGGCGCTGTGAGCTGGAGGAGCTCAAAGCAAGAGTGCGTGACAGACTCTATCACCGAATCCGAGTACGTAGCCGCAGCTGAAGCCACCAAGGAAGGGGTTTGGTTGCGCAAGTTCTTGCAAGAACTTGAGGTTGTTCCGAGTTCACTTGAGGCGATTGAGCTCTATTGTGACAACAACGGAGCTATCGCTCAAGCCAAGGAGCCGAGATCGCACCAGAAAAGTAAGCATGTCGACCGCAAGTATCACCTGATTCGCGACTTTGTGAATCGAGGTGATGTGAGAATTAGCAGGGTGGATACGGACAGCAACACAGCTGACCCGCTAACAAAGCTGACCCGCTAACAAAGCCACTGTCTTTGGATAAGACGAATCTTCATAGATCGGCCATGGGCATTCGACGCCGCGTAGGCTGGGTCTGATAATGTAGTGGTTGTACTTTACTTTTGTTTTAGGGTACACTTCACTGGACGTAGAGGATATGATGTCTCTAGTCCAAGTGGGAGATTGTTAGTGTTTATGTACTAGAGAAACATACATATTTATATTTATATATATATGGTATTCGCTTGTTCATGGTTATTCTTATTTGGATGTTTTATTCATTAGTTTCCTTGAATTGATGTTACGTTATGGCTTGTGTCGTTTACGACAAGAGCAAGTGATATGCCACGATGGGTATGACGTCAATTCTAAAACTGCCCTGATCTATGATAACTAGCATGGTACTCTAGTTGGTCGGATAGGATCAGCATATGAGTCTAGCAGATGGGTTTGTATCACGTCCCATTGATAGCGCGGCTATCAACTAGATCATATGGATGCATGTGCACATTCTCTGTGACATGGCATTGGACTGACCGCGACAAGAATATGACAAAAGGAATGTGTTATGTCATTCATATTCTTGTCAGTGTTGGATTCACGGTTGAAGTTGTCATGATCAAATATCATGACTGCACACTGTGACTAGTTTCCTATCCCAACCGTAACAGGTGGCATAAGGGATTCCAGTTCGGTGTGTAGAATTGGTAGCTTGGATCATGGATGATCAAGATACTGGAATGTCTCTCATCATAGATGAGTTATGATATCCTCTGGGCCCCTTGACATTATGGATTACACACGCGCGCAATGATTAATCTTAGTCATGTGTTTAATCTATATGGACGTCAAGTAAATGATATATATTTGTGGGGATGACACAATCCTGCCTCAGACTTTATCTTGGATATTCATATGACATAGAATCAACACAAGTAAGGTACTCTTACTCGGGATCAAGATACTACGTGGACGTGCGTACTGTCTGTATCATTTGGGGATCGTCACGTGGATGGCTTCACACTGATGATGATCAGCATTGAACAGGTAGATGAGAATCATTGTTAATGCAACCCAACATGATCCAGATCCCTATAAGGTCACACCTACAAAGGCTCTCGACCATTAGTCCTGTTCAGGTTCGTGTCACGTCGGCGAACGTGTAACGAGTGATGGCAATAAGTCAAATCAGGCGCGGCCTTACTTGAGCTTGATTGGGCATCATGATAACCTGAATATCATCATGGCTATGATGTTTTGATCTTATATCTCGAACATATGAGAGAATACTTGTCATTTGGTTCTGTCAGCAATCTGTGACAGAAATCTGGTTCTGTCAGGTGTTGCGTTATAACGCAATATTGGGTGCGTTATAACGCAACCTGACAGAAAGGCAGATTAGGGTATGTGATTAGGGTTTCCTTAATCACTCTTGACAAGTATAAAAGGGAAGGTTTCATGCACGAAAAAGTTAGTTTTCTCCAGCCACCTTTCTTCCTCTCTCTCTCTCATGTGTTGAGAAATCTCCTCTATCAAACCTAGGGTTTAGGGTTGAGATTCGTGCGAGGAAAAGATCGAAGGACCCGCCGGCAACGTCTTCTCGCCTAGACGGACGGTGGTGGCCGACCCTTTGGTGGACAAGGGTGACGCGCGCGACGGGACAGCCGAGAGCAACCAATCACGCGTCAAAGGTATAATAACTACTGCCTCTCTATGCATGTTATTGTGTAGATCAGCGATAAGTCGTTCGTTTGGCAAGATCTGATTGAACTGCACATGCTTTGGTTAGAAAAAAATTTAATTTCCGCATCTCTAGCCATCGTGCTATTCCTTTCAAGCTTCACATGTCGAAGAGACTCCAACTACACCTCCACCAGTTGTTCAAGCAACTCAGGTTGAGGATGAACCAATTCAACAAGAAATTGTTGAAGAAGTTCAAACTCAAGAGGAATTGCAAGAACAAGGAGTAGTCAGGAGATCATTAAGGGAAAGGAGAAGACCCGACTTTTATATGGGTCTTCATCAGATCTTAGTAGTAGATACTGAGGATCCCCTTACATATGAAGAAGTTATACAGAGAACAGACTCCAAAGCATGGCAAGAAGCCATGGAATCCGAAATACAGTCCATGTACGACAATAAAGTCTGGACTATGATAGACCTTCCTAATGAAAAGAGACCCATTCAGTGCAAATGGATTTTCAAAAGGAAGATGGATTTGAATGGAAACATGACAACCTACAAGGCAAGACTTGTAGCAAAAGGTTTCAGTCAGATTCATGGGATCGATTATGATGAAACTTTTTCGCCGGTTGCTATGTTTTAGTCAATTCGGATTATGCTTGCTATTGCTGCATTTCATGATTATGAAATATGGCAGATGGATGTCAAAACCGCCTTCCTTAATGGAAAGTTAGAAGAGGAAGTATATATGGTACAACCTCGAGGTTTTGAAGATACATCCAATAGCAAGAAGGTGTGCAAGCTTCAAAGGGCCATTTATGGGTTGAAGCAAGCATCAAGGAGTTGGAACAAACGCTTTGATGAAGAGGTAAAATCTCTTGGATTCATTCAAAGCATGGAAGAACCTTGTGTATACAAGAAGGTCAGTGGGAGCAAAGTACAGTTTCTTGTTCTATATGTCGATGACATATTGCTCATGGGGAATGAGATAAGTTTGATGGAGCAAACAAAGAACTCATTGAAAACAATCTTTTCAATGAAGGACATGGGCGAGGCCAAATATATCTTAGGGATCGAGATATATAGAGATAGGTCTCGAAGACTCATTGGTCTGAGTCAATGCGTGTACGTTGACAAGATCTTAGAAAGGTTCCATATGGAAAAGTCTAAGAAAGGGTCAATACCAATGAGTACGTCTGTGCAGCTTAGCAAATCTCAAAGTGCAGCGACGCTTGAGGAAATAGAGTACATGAAGGATGTGCCTTATGCTTCAGCCATAGGCTCAATCATGTATGCTATGACTTGCACTAGACCAGATGTCTCGTATGCTCTAAGCATGACAAGTCGTCATTAAGCTTCACCAAGTCCAGAGCACTGGAAAGCAGTCAAGAACATTCTTAGATACCTTAACAGGACTAAGAGTAGAGTTCTTGTCTATGGTGGTCAAACAGATCTCATCGCAGAGGGTTACACCAATGCGAGTTTCATGACCGACCCGGATGATAGAAGATCCCAATCCGGATATGTCTTTCTTCTGAATGGTGGTGCTGTGAGCTGGCGTAGTTGGAAGCAGTCCACTACGGCCGACTCGACCACTTCTGTAGAAGTTATGGCAGCAGCGGAAGCAAGTAAGGAAGGAGTCTGGATCAAGAAGTTCCTTGAGGAGCTGGGCGTTGTCCCATTTAATCAAGGACATTTAGAGCTATTTTGTGATAATAGTGCATCTATTTCACAAATCAAGGAGCCAAGATCACATCACAAGACAAAGTACATGGACAGGAAGTACTTTGTCACTCGAGACTTGATAGAAGAAGGCAAGATTGCGCTAAAATGGGTAGATACAAACAGCAACACAGCTGATCCTTTCACTAAGCCGTTATCACAGGCGAAGAGTCAGGCTCACTTTGAGTCTATGGGTCTGCGGGACTATGGACAGTGGCCAGAGGATTGATTTATCTCTTTTTGTTTTGTTTTCTTACATACGTTATGTAACTTTAAAAACAAGTGGGAGATTGAAAGGATGTGTTTTGAAAGTTATTTATGTTTATGATTAAATGTGTTTTTGATATGCATTTATGTTCCTTGAAATTTAATAATATCATTCTTTTAGAAGAATTCAGGAAGATGCTCTTGGTCCTGAATCATAGAACTCTAAAGATGGGATATGTATTTCTAAATTAGCTCATGATCTTGATAATTAAAGAGGAACATTAATTATCAGTAAGATCATCATGTTGATAAAAGTATATTGTAGTTCTATAAATATAAAGTTTATCACTATAAACATGAGTGTATAAAATTAGATGGATATTTTATACATTGAGCATGACCAATTTAAATGAAACATCATATGGATTGTGTTTTGTGTCATTGATGTTTCATTGTGTCTTTGAATCTACGATATGAGATATGTATATTTTTCACATGAGTAACACATGATGTGATTATCATTTAAACCCTATCAAGTTATAGGATAAAGTGATAGTTCGTTGTGTGAAACTTGTGCGGGAGAAATCTATGTATCAACAGTATCATTGTCACTCAATATGAGTAGTGATATTACTGGGCCCCTTGGTAAAGTGGGATTATAATGCTAGCAATATAACTGGTATCAGTTATAATTATAATTCACTTATAGAGACCAAGAAAACGAATGCAGTGCAAAAATGACACTTTCCTATTTTGCTCAGCATTCAGAATATCACGTGACAAGGATAGACACAATACTAGAGGATTTGGCAAAATAATGTGCAGCATTATTTATGTCATTTGAAGGACTATATGTAGTGATAGAACCTCTGTAGTCATTTGAAATAGACTAGTTATATCATAACTTCAACATGACATAAATCCCTAAACGGTCACACCAAATGAATAAGAAACAACTAGATTCTATATCTTATAGATTATTTCATGGTTGAAATAATAAGGATAAGATATTAGAATTAACTTTCTAAAATTACTTTATAAAGTAATTAGATGGAATTATTGGAGGCGGTTAACTATCTAATTTAATTTATAAAACAAATAGGGGTGTTTTTTTTTTGTCATGCCGAAATGGGAAACAAAAATAGGGCCATGCTATATATATATTAATAATAATATTAAGAGCGCTATTATTAGTTTGGTGCTATTATTAAGTTTTTTCTGATCTTCGCCTATAAATATAGGCGATCAGATCACAAACAAGATCATTTGAAAATTAGTAGTTATTTTCAGCCTCCCTCTTCCTCCATTGTTCTTCTCATGTGTTGAGAATTAAAGAACAACTAATTCCATTAGAGAGTGCTAGGGTTAGGTGTTCATCTATCGTGAACACCGATCGCGAGTTGTTTGTAGATTCAAGGTGAACTAAGGGCTCTTCCGCACCGCTGGCTCGCCTTGAAGTCGATCGATTCAGGAGGAGAAGAGGAAGAACGAGCAACGAAGAATAGCCAATCGCCTTATCAATTCCGCGCAAATCAAGGTACAATTATTATGTCGTCTTTGTGAATTAATTAGAGTTTAATTAATAGAGAAGATGATTGGATTGCATGTGTTCTCCCATGCAATCATGATAGAATTGTTTTGTGTAATATGTTAGAATTACATGTGTTCTCCCATGTAATTAGATGTTTGATTGTTGCATTAACGAAGATCTTTTAGTATAGTTATGAACTTGGGGTCAAAAATTTTAAAAATTCGACCCTAGGCTATACATGAAATCCCAACAGCTCCCACCCGACGCGTGACCACCCGATGCAAGCGGGCCGGTTCAGAATGGGCCAAAGCGCAGAAGCAAGCGGGCCGGTTCAGATTGGGCCGACGCGTGACCACCCGATGCGCAGAAGCAAGTGGTCTAGCGACTTAGCCTTTATTTGTGTTTATATTTCTTACATAGGTATTTATATTTTTGTTGTATGTATTCATATTTTCTATTGTAATACAAACTTATACAAAAGTTCTCTGAATTTTTATACTTCTTAATCAGGTATTTTATATTTCCAATGTTTATATCAAAACATGATTGTCAACACATAATCTACAATACCAAGTACTACCATAACCAACTATTTATAGTTCAGTAACCATATTACTGTGGCAACCATTTGAACATCCATAACAAAGTCAACCAAAACAAAGATATCTAAACCAACAAGCAAAGCACAGAAATATTAAAAGTCTTGACTACTAACATAAGCAAGCAGAAACTTTAATCTTTCTTTCTATAATCTTTCTTCGGATCGAACTTCTCTTTGTTATCAGCATCCATCAACAACTTGTAAGCAATAATAGCTCGATCTTTCTTGATGTCAAACTACAAAAATAAGTGCAATAGAAATGTTACAAAAAGCACAGAAAAAAGAAGTTCAACAAGAAATGGAACTACAAAATATAAACATATAATGGTGATACCTTATCAAACTTCATAGGATCATCAGCAACAATGTAGTGGACGTATCGTACCACAAACAATCCACAATCATGACCGTTGTCTTGCTTTGGAATTCCCTCAGCCCAAACAACTTCCACACAGTCTCAATCTCTTGACTCTGCAAATAATGACAATCATCCATAAAGTCAAAAAATTATATTTAAGCTCTAGGTATTTACATTTCTGTTTCAGGTAGCTATATCTCATTTGGTAGTAATAAATAGTTATATCTTTCACAGGTACTTATATTATCATTCTAGGTATTTATATTTCTGTTTCAAGTAGCTATATCTCATTTGGTAGTAATACATAGTTATATCTTTCACAGGTACAATGTGTAACATCCCAAAATTTTGATTTTCATATTTAATGATTTGAAACCATTAGTTAAATTATTTTTTTTTTATATATTGGTATATCACTACCACAAAAAACAGCAACAATGACTGTTTTTGGGACCCCCTACTAACGGTTATGGAAGCGTCAATATACGAGGGGTCACTAATGCTCAATAACGGTTTCTATTTTAACAGTCATTAAAAGGCTTGGGCAATACTAACGGTTAATATGCAGAAATAGTTATTATTTCATAGGCATATTACTAACGGTTTTTAGTATAAAACAGTTAGTAAAGCCCTCCTCTCTCTCTCTCCTCTCTCCTCTCTCATTTCTTTTTACTTTTCTAACATATGATATCAGAATTGCACAATCACAAAATTAAAATGCCAATTATTCATTAGCACACAAATTTTACAATCACAAAACAAAAATCAGTGGAAATGCTACATCAATTGCAATGCCAATTATTCATTATCACACAAATTTTACAAAACAAAAATCCCAACAATTTTCTGATCACAAAGTGTCAAGTGTCTCTATACTAAATCAATTGCAATTTACAAATTGCACATCTAAATTAAAATGCTAAATTTACTATATATCTTCTTAAGCACTCATCCCTTGATAATAATTCTATAATAAAGAGTCTCCCGTCTCCACCTGAAAGAGAAGATAAAAATAGTTATTACTAAACCGAAATAAGAAGGTTTTGCCAATATATATTAATTGGTTATGCATCATGAAAATTGCAAATTAATTGACAACATACCATGACTTAGCCAGAAAAAAAGTCAGATCCTCATGAAAATAAAGCAAGCATTCCTTATCAGAAAAGAAGAGGAACAAACAGACGCAGGCGGTTCGGCGCAGAGGCGGCGGGCTGTTTCGTCGCGGAGGCAGCAGGCTGTGCGATGCTTTGCTTCATCGCGGCACCAGCAAGGGGCGGTAGTGCCTTGCTTCGTTGCGGCGGTGCTTTGCTTTGTCGCAGACGGTAGCGCGAAGGCGGCTCCATGCTGTGTTGCAAGGTTAGTGGACAGCTTCATCGTGGACTGGGGTTCGCTGTGGTGCGGACGACTTCGTCACGAGGTTGGTGGACAACTTCGTGCTGTGGCGTGGAGGCGGCTTCGTCGTCGACGAGAGTTTGTGGGAGGGAGAACAAAAAAAAAAACGTCTAAGGGTTTGAGGAAGAAGAATATCAGAGAAGAGAGAGAGACATGCACGGAGCGGCTGAGTTTAAACTCTGTGAAAAGAATCAATGACGGTTATGGATCCATAACCGTTATTTAAAGCCATTAAACAATAAATTGGAGGGAAAATTCCCTCCGTAAAAATAAATAACGGTTTCTATTGAAAAACCGTTATTGATGCTATCTACCAACTTAGTGACTGTTTTGTTGTAGAAACCGTCATTAATTGTGGGAACTATTACTAACGGTTTTTTTCTTGGAACCGTTATTAATAGTTTTCTCATATCTTTTATTTTTTACTACGCTCTTTACTAACGGTCCTTATGGAACAACCGTCATTAAATATTTTCAGTAAAATTTCAAGATTGCCACATGACCCTTTTAGTAACGGTGGTTTATACAAACCGTTATTAAAGTGGAGTTGCAGATGCCCTTTTTTGTGGTAGTGTATGTAGATATGACTTATCACTTAATTGTTATATTTAATTTAGATTCTAAAATAGAAATAGTAGACCATGGTTCGGGAAATAATTTTGATCCTGGATCGCTTGATGTAAAATTAACACTAATTGTAATTCCATTTTGATGACGGACGTATATATCTTACCCATCAGTGGTATGCCTCTTCCGTTCAATTAAATTCCGAAATTTAATAACCAACCATCAGCCCTTTATTTTATACAATTTTATAAGATCAAATTCAGGATATCAATTAATAACTGATCGAAACCCAAAACCCCTATCAGCCTCTGCACACAACGCACTCACAGAGAAATAACCAACCTGCGCCTTTATATTTAATTCAATGATTAATCAATCGATCCCCTAATCCCCTGAACCGCCTCTGTCAATTCCTAAAACGAAACCCCAGCATCAAATTAATTAAACCAAAACCCTACTACATCAGACAGAAGTTAAGACCCTGTTCAACCCTCCTTGAGCAACCGGCAACCACCAAACTCAGAGAGACACAGAGAGAGAGTCCGTGACAGAGAGGAAGAAGGGGAGTCGTCAGTCAGTCGATCGATTAGTCGGTCGGGACTTGCACGTGCGAACGAGGAGGATGGAAGCCGGGTGGTGTTTGATCTTGCATGTGCGGGAAGGCAAAACGCTCGAGCGCAATTGAAACGACACGAAACGAAGTGATGATCAACGAAGTCAAGGTGCGTGGTCCTCCCTTTGGCTTTATGATCCATATTTGTGTGCCAATCGTTTTTGTTGTCGAAACGATCAATTATCTAGTAAATCGCAATGTTTTACATTGATTTTGATTATCTGACATTGCACAATTTCTAATTGAATGTTCCGAAAATTTGATATCATAAATAAATAAATTGATCGACTCCTTCTAATTGATCTGAGATTTATATTAGATGTTATGTTGTTTATTTTAGAAACTTCACTTGACTGGAATGTGTGTATTTACGAAATCTAGGGTTGAAAATAATATATGTATAATCGGACTAACATAGGATTGGCTTTGGCAAATTGTATCTCTGGATGATTTTGACATACTATTGATGTTAATTTTACTGGGCGACTCGATTATAGGAAATTTTAGTTTTGAATACGACTTGATAATATTCAGATTATTGATTATAGATCGGTGAGACATTAATTTACAGTCATAATTGCTCAAAAGTACTTCTGTTTTGTAAATTTCAGTTTATATGATATGATCCGAATATACACTTTGTAAGTACATAATATGATGAATTGAAAAATAATATAACTGTTAATTGGAAAATAAATAAAATATGATATGAATATTGGAATCCGATAGAATAATTGGCCTTAAAGATTTGTAAGAATGGTATTCGTTTGTTTGATATGAGACAATGGATTTGATTCGCTTCGTTCGCCACTTTAGTCCGGGCTATGCCCACCTTAGTGAGAAATTCGTGGTACCCGTCTTTCCCCCCTCTTTTGCATGTCCAGGACGCTGGATGAGGGATGTGTCTGGCAACGTTAGTTTTGATTGATCTTTGATCAGTTTGTGTGTTTCGCTACCAGTCTTTGACTTATGTTGTGTTCGAATTGGGATGGTAACCAAGAACCGGGATTAGGAATATGGGATGGCCAAATAACTAGACTTTAATTTGACAATTAATTGAATTAAATTGGCTTTTAATTGAACGATAAATACACTTTGATAATTGATCTCGATTGTTACATATCCGTTTGTTGGAATTCCTTGTTGCATTGGGAAACACTCGGTTTCTCATGCGCACCTTTGTGCCCCTTTTTCGCAGGTAAGTAAGAACTCGCTGAGTTGCTATGTAAATGAAGAATTTTGAAGTTAAATTTAAAGATTTAGTTTTAATTTTTTTTATTTGTTATAAGAAAAAGACTTCCGCTGTCTTTTGTTTTAAATTGATGTATGTTATTAAAAATGTATTATGAATTTGTGGCATGAAATTTGTATTGTTGACTTGCTTGTTTTGATGCCTAGCGTTGAAAAGCGCAGCGGACGGTTCAAATTGCCCTTTGTGAAAATCCGGGCCGTTACATTATGTTATCATTCTAGGTATTTATATTTCTGTTTCAGGTAGCTATATCTCATTTGGTAGTAATAGATAGTTATATCTTTCACACAGATTTTCATATTAACAGTATAGATATTTATATCTATATTAATACCAGATCTCCAATTTAGGAATCTCTTCAGCCATGTAACATCTCCAAATTTTCGGCAAATACAAAAATATTTTAATTAAAATTTTATTGACAAAATAATAAAAGAATGATGGAATATGGTGAATAGCAATTAAGATTTCACTAAAATTTTCTAAGAAAACAATGAAATGACCTACCACATGATTAGCCACACTAAAATTGATCAATGATAATGTTATAAAATTGAATTTGTTAAGCTATTGAATGACCAATTAATTTATGGTAGCAAATTTTTAGAAACTTCAATTTAATTTGAGGTAAATTAAGAATTTAGAAACCAAATAATCACAACGAATTGATTGGATTAAATTTGTGGATATTTTAAAACATATAATAGCCAATTAATTACAATTCCAAGAATTGAATCAACCATAAGAAACTTAGGAAGTAATTCATCACACAAATGACCACACTTCCTTAGCCACGTCCGATCCCACCAAACACATCTCATCTAAGTCATCTTCTTCCTCTCCTCCCCTCCAGTCCACTCCCTCTCCCCCTCTCGCTGCTTCTCCCTCACGCGCCCCACACCAGGCCGCGCACCCCTCCTCACCACCGCCGGACTCAACGTCGCCGTCACCGCGCCGTCCCACCCTCCAACCCTCGCCGCCACCTCTCCTCCCTTTCTCTTTCCCCTTGCCACTACCAAAAACCCGTGCCCCACACCCCTCCTCTGGCCGGCGACGCAACCAGCCAGCCCGCACCACGCCCTCCCCGCAGCCACACCACCTTCCCCTCCTGCACTTCTTCTCTCCCCTTCTGTTCCCCCTCACCCAAAACAGCACACCCCAAACCCTAGCAGCAGCCCCGAGCCCCGCCCCTCTCGACCTCCTGCTGCTCCTCTCCGCGCCAACACCAGCAGCAGCCAGCAGCAGTCGTCAGCAGCAGCAGCAGCCGGCAGCAGCAGCCGGCAGCAGTAGCAGTTCAGCAGTCAGCAGCAGCAGCACCTTTCTTGAGTATAATTCACACCAAAAATGAGAAAGACAAGTTCCGATTGTCCAAATGTCTTGAAATTTTCAGAAAATATAAACAACAACCAAAAGAACAACTTGCCCAAATTTTACCATTTTTGCAATTTTCTGTGATTTACTGTGATTTTTCGAAGTTGGAACAGAAAATGGAAACTGAATTGAAAACAGCCATAGGCTGGTACTGAAAAGAATGAATAAACTGCTATGTTCCGTGAATTGGACCATATTATTTTATTTTATATTCTTGTAGAACACATTGATTTGAACTGCACACAAATTTTGGTTAGAAAACTCCAAGTTTAAAGCCTTCAAATAAATTGGTAAAGACAATGGCAGCAGAAATTCCAGATTTGACCCTACTTGTGAAATTGACTCAAATGTATATGAAAACAGTACCAAAATGAAATGGTCTCAACATAAAAAATGTTTCCAAAACATCCCTTTAAGTGTTTGGGAAATAAAAATGGTGCATCTTTAATAAAATTTTCAAGTTATGGACTGATTTGCCCCTGACAGTCTGCTGCTACAGTTCCAGTATACTGGCAGCAGCTGGAATTCTCTGTTTTCTCCCATATTTTGAACATAACATAGTCACATGAGATCATTGACATGTAATATATAGTCTTAGGTGTCCCTTGACCAAATTTCACATTTTTTCAAATTTTTTGTGAATTGTTATGATTTTCCAAAGTTCAGACCAGAAAATGAAAAACTGACAGAAAACAGTCGGCAGGCTGGTATGCTGGTAAATTGCAAAACTGAACCATTCCGTTATTAAACCTCTGATCAGTTTACTTCTTTCCGATTGATCTAAAACAGAAAAAAAAAAGAGTACAAGCTGAATTGTCAATGTTGCTAGAGAAACTGAGTTGATTCAATTGTCAATTTGTTGTCTTTCTCCTATTGAAGGTAACCGGACTTCTCTATGACTCGATTTACTGTTTAGTAGTTAATTATTATTCTCAGTTCTTAATGTTAATTAGTATGTGCATGTGATTCGATGTTGAAAGTGTGGATTTGTTACGTGCATAGAAATGTGTTGTGTGGAAAATGGTTTGTGACATGAGAAAGGGATTTATGCATGAAATTGGTTTTGTTATGGTATTTCTTTTATGTGCATGAAAAAGGATTTGGGATTTTGTGGGATTTATGACGGTGTATTTATCGAGCCCCGGTCGTCGGTCTTATGGTTTGATGACATGACAGTTCATGGAATCGCCGGAAAGGGATTCAAGTAAATGACGGTGTACTGATCTGAGAGGCCGACGGTTGACTCGGTAAATATGCGAAAGTAAATGTCACCTGTCCTGTGCATCAATTTTATTGCATTGGTAAAGTACTTTGGTATTACAAACTTGTCATAGAGAAGTGCGTCGTTAAATAACCGGTTACTGAGCTTTTTAGCTGACTCCGTTTTGTTGTTTTCCTTTCTTTTTGTTTGCGACGTGGGTCGACGGACCGTCGGATGGATGCACAGGATACCGCACCGTAGCGCCTCCGTGCCGGGGCGTTACAAGCCATGCCAAGAACATTCTATGAAAGTTGAGATACCGATTCTATCTTGTATTGCGTGCCAACGAGTTGTACATTGTCCATGTTTTCTTTTCAAGATCCACAACCAAGAGAAGCCAATGGTTTTCACCAACCAAAGGTACTATTAGAAGCTTCGACTTCTCGAATTGCTTGTTGAAGAGAAATGGATGAGATACTTTGAGATCACCAAATGGTACATGGTGTATGGTGGACTACAAAAAAACACAACAAGAAATGTGTTCAGGTACTCATATATTTCAAGCAAGTATGTATAACAACATAATCAGATCAAAGTTTTTATTGCAAACTTACAATGGCATATGGATTGATAAAAATCCATGGAATGTTTGTTGGTGTGGTCTTTTGAATTATATGAATTATACATCCAATAGCCTATAAAAAATGTTTTACAACAGATAATTGTTAGCATGAAAATTTTCCAATTATGTAATAGTTAATGAAGGTTATATAGAATAATAACTTACATCTGCCGATGCCCAATTGTTGTTCATAATATCATATACATCCATTGCTTTACATGTGAACTTGCCATCATCGTAAACCAAAGAACCGTCATGAATTTCCTTGGATTTATACTTAGACCCCCATTGGTCAAGAATTGCACTGACCCCTGCACCGACTCTGCTACGCCCGATGTACCTGATTTTCTTGTCACTTTCTGTCATCGGAAGACCAGATGGATCATGGAAAATGCTTCTCTCAATACAATCAGTCCTTGACTTCCTCTTGTACACAAAATTTGGAACAACTTCATTTGCTAAAAAGTACTTGGCAAATGTACGATAGTTCACCGACTCAAAAATAAGTTCATTATCTTGAAGATAACTGACTCTTTCACCATCTATTTCATCAATTTGTTCATCAAGGTCCACATTAAAATTGACACCCTGATTATCCAATATTCTTGGAGAAGTTTTTGCATCAGGTGGCATTTGTCCAAAAACAGGAGTAACAGAATCATACATCAATGATATGATAGGAGGAAGAGGAGTTGGAGGTGTTTCGACTTTTTTCGCCTTCTTGTTCTTATTGCTAGCCCCATCACTTTTTTCTAAAAATAAATATAAGTGCCAGAAGAAGAAATGTAAGAACCTGTTATATGAATATAAATGATATGATGATCATATTTTCTGGTACCTCTTACTGGCTTATTATGATTACTTGTTTCAGTAGTATAAGTACATGAAGAAGAAATACAAATACCTAATCATATAAAATAAGAACCTGAACAAACAAAACTCAAAACCTACTAATATCAGTGCTTTGTGGTTTGCTTCATGGTTTAAACCCCTTTATATAAAAATCTGAACAAGTAATATAAATACATGACCTAGTAATATAAGAACGTGAACAAGAACACTTAAAAACCATATATATAAGTGCTCTCTGGTATGGATCATATAAGTGCTCTCTGGTATGGATCCCTTTATAAACATCCGGGCAAGAAACCTGAACAAGTAATATAACAACCTCAAGAAGAAAAAGAAATATAAAATACCTTCATGATCTTGTTCTCCATCATCCAGTTTAGCATGAATTCCATTTTCGCATTCAAATTTTGAAATTGCAGAACACAAAATTTCTGTGAACGTACGATTCTCATTTCCTACAGAAGGGTCATCAGGTTTGTAACCTGCATTGTATTGTACATCGAAAATAACACTCTATCAGAGACTAATAATCATTTAACACATTCTATGTTATTAGACTAATAACTAAATTCAGTAAAATATCTTCCGTCACCTGGATAATTAAGCTGGAGAAATCTCTTTGCAGGAATCTTATCAACTACTTCCTCAACAACTTCATAACCAAATAGTGCATAAACAGGAGCCATTTGAGCTAGCAAAGCAGCCAGATGTTTCACATTGTATGAAACCATCAGTTTAGGATTCTTCAAATGTTCGACGTACTTGATAGCCCCAAAACCTGTTCCTTTAAATTCATTTTCTGCAGCTGTTGCTACAAGTGGTTCATTCTTCACACTACTCATAGGAACAGCATCCAAATGTTTTGCAAAGAACTTCCTAGTAGTTGTTTCAGTGAACTTCCAGTTCTGGTATCTTGGAATGAAACCATCCGCATCCTTGAAGTGTGCAAACTTAAGATGCTCATAAAACCATGTCTGAAAAAGGAACAAAATGAAAATCTATGAGTTGATTTTTTTTTATTAACAGTTGGGGTCTATGTCTTTGTATTTTATGTATCTAGTCTTTATATCACTATTCTATGTATTTATATTTTGAAAGACTAATACTGCAATTTTAAAATTCTATCAATCAGTCTCTATATTAGCACACCAAGTGTTTACCAGTCTATTGCATGTCTTTATATTTTGAAATATAAACAGAAAAGGCTGTAAGATATTAAAAACTATAAAGAACAAACCATTAATGCAATGGCACACCCGGGAAGGCAAGCCTTATCAGAAGATGCTGTGACATTCTTTCTCTTTGCTTTCTCATCCTCATCGTCATCAACACCAGCATTTTTCTGATCCATGTACCGTACGCAAGCGGCACATTTTGGTATAGCATCATTCAACATATTGAAAACCGCCTTGCCCCATGAAAAACCCCTCAGAGTATTTAGGTTATCTACATGATGAAACAGCTAGACTGGTACGGAAGAGCTAGCGTTTGGAAACAGAATTGTAGTGAACAAATACATCACTAATAGAGCCACTACATTACATACTGGTACTGGGTTGGTCTTCTCGGAAATAAGCTCAATGATTTTGGCTTCTAACTGTTCCAGTCTTATTGTGCCGGTTTTTGAGAAGTATGTTTCACGAACTCTTGAACATTTCAATCATTTTCTTGTTAGTACCACATTATAGTTATTTGTTGGAAGGCACATCACTAGTGCTATGTCATCTGGAGTGAAGTTCATGGCATTTCCTTTGAATTTAAAGCAAGCAGCATCAGCATCCCACCTGCAAAAAAGGTTATAAATGCGAAAATTATATACCTATTATAATACAAGAATGCCATGTTTTTACAAATGTAAATCATGGACTTATATTTCTCAATCAGAGACTTATATTTCTCAATCAGGGACTTATTTCTCTCAATCAGGTATTTATATTTCTCAATCAGGAACTTATATTTCTCAATCAGGGACTTATTTCTCTCAATCAGGTATTTATATTTCACAATCAGGGACTTATATTTCTCAATCAGGGACTTATTTCTCTCAATCAGGTATTTATATTTCTCAATCAGGAACTTATATTTCTCAATCAGGGAGTTATTTCTCTCAATCAGGTATTTATATTTCACAATCAGGGACTTACATTTCTCAATCAGGGACTTATATTTCTCAATCAAGGACTTATTTTGATGCACCGCATTTATATCTGCATTTTACCAGACTTGCACCTTTATTTTGGCCTAAAATTCCTAAGTTCATATGCATTTAGGTAGTAAGATGTCTAGATTCTTGTTACTTCCTTGCTTTTGTCCAAATTTCAAGTAAATTGGGCTTTTGGAGCCATTTGGACGTGATTTGACGCTGGAACGCACTGTCTGCTGGCAGCAGACAAGACCTTGCGAGCCGCAGACAAAGGGGTTGCGAGCCGCAAGCCCGTTACTGCGCTGCTGCTTCTTGTTCTGGGCCCTAGCCTATTTAAGATCGTCTCTTTGGACGTTTTTGGCATCTTACCATCTCTCTCAAAACCCTAGCCACCAAACCCAAGTGCGACAGTACCCGTGCTACAGTACCCGCACTACAGTACCGCGCAACTGCCATCTCTCCTCATATATCTTACTTCCTCTCTTTTCACTCTCCTTGATCCGAGCCGCCATAGGAGAAGAAGAGGAGACTTTGTGCATTGATTTTGAGGAGGATTTCGCGAGGATTCCTTGGAGAAGTTGAAAACGGAGTTGATTCCTATTCTTCTTTGGTTCTTTTGTTTCATGGACTCTCTTTCTTCTTTGTTTTCTTTGTTTTCTCTCACCATAAGTGAGTAGTTTTCTAGTTTCTAGGGTTGATGACTATGTTCATGTCTATGGATTGATTGTACTATGTTTTGATTCACGATATTTTCATGATTACTTGCGCTTTATCTATTATGTGTTCTTGACTTGACTTGTTCATCCGGTAAACCTACGGATTAGGCCAAATCCGGGGTGGTTATCAATTCGTTTGACCAAGAATTGTTATTTTCACTATTTGGGTTGATTGCTTGCTTTCCAAGAAATACCGAAAGGTTGAATAGTGGTTTCGACGAGAGTCGAACCGGACCCTCGAACAAAAGTAACTCGAACGTAGGTTTAGGAATAAATCTATGAATTTCTGTTGAACTAGAATTGTTAGAAGGACCAAAATATGTCAGTTGAGGAACTTGTACTAAATCTGATTTGACAGGAATTGATAACGTGAGTCGAAACACGAACCAGAACAGAAGCTGCTTTCTGTCTGTTGTCTGCGGACCGCAGAGACATCTTGCGGACCCGCAGACAGTTGCAGCAAGTGCAAGACAGAGTTTTCCACACTGGTTGTGAACGCAGGAGACATTCTGTGGTCAACAGTCAGTGTCGGCATCTCTAACCAACCTCCTGCGACCCGCAGAGACATCTTGCGGGACCGCAGACAGTCAATCCAGAAACTGAACTGAGTCTGAAAACCCTAGGAACGCTTTTTTATTGTCTGTTTTAGAATCTTTACTTACTGTTGGCTTTATTTACCTGTTATATTGATCTTTGACCAGACTTCGACAAACCCCCCTGTGCCACCCTTTTCGCCGCCCGAAAGACGCTTTAAAAAACGTTTTCGTCAGGAAAAGGACACGGTCACCCTTGTACATATGCGTTTGTTAGTAAACGTTACGAAACGTTCACTCTCAGACACTCACGTTCAAAGGTTTTAGAATTTTCAAGTGATTGTGAGTTCTTGGATTCCAATGAGCGCAAGCCCTCATTGTTAATTACCCTGAAGCTGTTAACTCCAGGCATCTCTGATTAAGAATAGGAAAATGCTAAAATGTGTGTGCAAGTATATCATTTAAAACGTACTAATGTGAACACAAAATTCCTACATGTGTTTTTGATGAGAAATTGTTTACAAGAAAACGACGAATGCATAGAATGTCGTGGTCCAAGTGTCTTCGCTACTTGGATGTCTATTTATTCACTTTTGAATTTATTTACTTGCTTTTAAATTTATTTACAAGAAAAGGCACATTTGTATTTTTAATTTGAAATTTCATAGTGTGCTCAAATAAGCATAAAAGTCCTTAAAATTTGTACAAAATGATGTATAGGAATTTTTACAAGAAAATGAAGAATTTTATTTTTGAAAATTTATGTTTTTGTCCTTTTTATATTTAAATTTGAATTCGAACTTGAAAATTTGAATTTTAAAAATTTGAAATGTTTTTATATAGAAAAATCAGAAAATTTCTAAAATGAATTTTAAAATTGATTTTGGAATTTTTGGAGCTCGGGAACTATTTTTAGAATTATTTTTATTGAAAATCCGGAATAAATAAACTTATTTATAACTTGGGCCAAATTCAAATAATTTTTGGGCTTTGATTAAAATATCAGACTTTAATTGAATTGGGCCCAATCTGGCCCGTTTCCCTTTCGTTTTACTGGACGTCCCAGATTAGATATAGCATTAAGATCCGCACTTTATTTTCTTTCTTTATTTCATCAGGGGCGTCGGAGGTGGTAGATGATGGATGTCAGCGCTCGGAACTCCGATTGACGATCGGTCAGTTGCGTTGGAATCGTGGGATCGAGTAGAATACATCCGTGGTCTCAGATTAAAGAGAAATGCATCAGGGAATACTCGCCTCTGCTGAGTTCCTTGAGTCCGACTGGTGTCTGCTGCAGATCTTACATTCAGTTTCTTTTCAATTTGTGTACCGTTTTTTGTGAAATTTGTTTTGAACATGGTTGGCTTGACGTGTTTAATACAATTTTAAGTTTAATTTAGACCAATTTTAACTGTATGATATATGGAAACATTGTGCCCATTAATCAATTTTGAATGTTGAATGACTGATGCTTGCAATTTGCTTGCTTAAATTTATTTCAATCACACCTGCACTTTTAATTTAGGAATATACAGTGTGTTCATATCACTTGCTTCGCTAAGTGGCAATCACCAGTAATTCAGATTCAGTAGAAAACAATGAAGAACAGAAATGCAGTTGCATCAAGCTTTTATCAGATTACCAGAGATAATGTAACTATGAACTTGAATATGGCATATTGAGATAAGACACGTTTCATTGTGTATGGATTCACTATTAAAAAAGATTAGTGTGTTAATTTAAGAAATCCTTTGTTACTAGCATCATCATCATCAGAATTTCAAGGAACTCAATGTCAGTACTAGATGTAACCTCCTTTTTGTGATATTTTCAAATATAAGTGTCCAGTATTTTTTATCAGAAACAGGCATCAAGAAGTTAGTAACAAATTTGTTATTCATTAAGTGCTCTAATTTTATATATTTCTCAGTGCTTTAATCCATTCCTTGAACCAGGGGCAGATCTGTCAATATCTTATCAGAAATCTGTTATTTTCTATAAGAATTTTTCTACAATGAATTTGAACAAGTGTAAAACATGAAAGTTGCTTAAAATCATGTCAGGTGTGCATATAAATTAATAAAAATATGCAGTATGAATAAAGAAAAATGTGCTTAATTAATCGACAGAAGTTCCAGTGAAGCAGCAGAAAACTGTGTCAGTGCAGTTGTGGATTTGTCATTTTTATAAACATTTTTCTACAAAGAATTAGACTACACTCTTTATATGTAATTTATGTAGAAAATCATGATCTCTTCAAATAAAATATTTAAAATATATGTTAGGAAAGTTAATTTTATGTTATGCTCGACTTTTTGAAACTCAGACCAGCATGATTTATGCAACAGAAAACAAATTATGCTGGTATTTAAACTTTTGTGATAAATTTTAAAATATAATCATGCAAACAAGTTTAACAGTAAACTAGATCATGCTATTTTAAACATTTTGGTAACAAATTTTTGTAGATTTGGTTTAGAAATGTTCATGTTTCACTCCTTTTTCAAAACACTGTCAAAATCTGTCCTCTATGTACAGCAGAACTTATTATTTTCATATGAATTTATTCACAAAGAATTTCATAAAACTTTTTATATGAAAACTACTTATAACTTCACTGTGAACAAGTAAAAATTATATATAAAATACACTATGTTCACATTTTCATGGAAAAGAGTTAGAGTTTGCTAAAAATCATAACTCTTCTCAGTTTTCTGAACCTGAGAGTATTTTGACAGCATTTCTCTTAAAAATCATTTCCCTTATGAATATACATTACATCTGGAACAATTTTGGCAGCATATCTCCATATAAAATAGAGATTTGACATCAAAATTGTCTTCAAATGAATGTAAATTCATTTTCAGATTATGAGAGGGCCATGGTTTATTGAGAAACATGATCTCTTTCATCTCATTGATTTTGAGATCAATTTGGCAGCATTTCCCCTATATAAAATAGGTGAATTGTTGTCAAATATCATTCTTAAGAACCCATACTTCATTTAGGATAATTTTGACAGCATTTTTCTATGTAAAATAGAAAAATGACATCAAATTTATCTCAAAATGAATTTAGATTCATTTCAAGAGATGAGAGGGCCATGGTTCTTCACCAAGCTCTAACTCTCAACTCCTTGCTTCGCAAGAGAGTTCTCTTCTCTGGACACGTCCAAAAGAGGGCCCATGGAGCTATGCTCACATGTATATTTTATATAATTCTCCCTTAGAATAAGTTCTTAAGGGGCCCATGGCTATGCCATGTTTAATTGTGTGTGTTATTCTCCCTTAGAGCAAGCTCTTAAGGGGCCCATAGCTTAGCTATGTTTGTGTAAGTGTGTGTGTTAAGAAAGAACAAAAAGGATTCAAGAATTAGTTAACAAGTATATAATTAAATTCACAATTCATTTTCAGTTTATAATTCAAAACAGTTTCATTCAATTCAATCAAAAGAGGAAGAAAATGCAAGAGATATCATCAAGAAACACAAACATGCTCTCAGAGCATTAAGAATCATGTAATCAAGACCACAAAATCACAATTCAACACATTAAAAGTATGAGGAATGAGCTATTGATTGAACTCTTCCTTTTTCATTCAATTTCCGGCAGTTTACATCATTTCTTACCTTCTTCTTCTTGAATTACAGCATCTTTCTAACTCAATTGCAGCAATTAATGACTATCCTAACTAGTATTTCAGTGGAGGAAAGAGTATTTGAAGTGTAGGATGGATTCTGGTAGAGTTTCAACAGGGTTTCAGTTTCTGGTACTGTTTCTGGTAAGGTTTCAGCAGCACTTCGATATGGTTGTGTGTGTTGTTTGGCTCCTGGTTTGAGGGGTTTATATAGGGCTCTTATGAGGATGCTTAGGGGAGAAGGAACCTCATTTGATTGGAGGAGAAGATGTCCCACGGATTGAGATAATTGTGAGTTGATTTCAGCCCTTGGATCTAATTTGTGTTTTCTCCATGCTACTTTCTGCCTTTGGATCGGATGGAAGGTTCCAGAGGTGATTACCAAGGCAGCTGGCTCTTCTGAAGGTTCTTTGGGCGCCAATTAAGTGTATTGAGGGAGTTGGTCTTCTTAACTGCACATGGTCTAGCATAATCCAGCAGGAAGTTACATTACATTGCTTCTTGATATAGCATGCACCAGTTGTTTTCGGGGAAATGCAGCAATTTCATTGATAGAGGATGTGTGTCATGAATTGTACCAACTCAATTGACCTTCAGCCTTTGGATCTGTCTCAAGCCTAGGCTGCACCCTTGGATTAGTTTCAATCTCTTTTGGCGCCTTAAGGAAGAGAGGAGGACTGCCCTTGATATCTTGTGCTGCAGGATCATCTTTGAGAGGTTAATTTGGTCAGCCAATGGTTCATTTTGATGTAATGGGAGGAAGCCAGCTTGGTGGATTAATTCTTTTTACAATGTGCAGCAGGGACAGCATCTTCATCTTGGCGTTTTAAAGCAAAGGATTTTTTTTGGCTGCACATGGTTTAACTCTGAACTCAAAGAAATGCATCACACTTGTGAGTTCTTCTCTCTTATATCTGTACACCAACTGGGAAATGCTTTGTGCGAGTAAGATGAAGCTATCTGGCACTTCAATTTGATCAATTGATTCTTCTAACATGGTTTTCAGCCAAGCCCGACACTGACTTGAAGCACAAGAGGTGGAATTCAAGGTTCGGAGATCAAGCAGCGAGGTTTGAATATTTGCACATCATAAGGGTGTTACGGTGAAGCTCAGGCAGTTGGAGGAATATACATCTCTGCTGATCTTCTGAATCATGAACCTGAAGCGCCGTGTCAGATCATGTCTCAGGAATTGGTGGTCTCAGCTGATAGGATTGTATCTTTTGAGACTTGACGAAGAGGAACATGCATCTCTTTTCGTCTGATGGAAGAGGAATATGCATCTCTTTATAATTGTTGGAAGAGGAGTATACATCTCTTTTCATATTAGCGGTTGGAGGAATATACATCTCTGCTGATCTTCTGAATCATGAACCTGAAGCGTCGTGTCAGATCATGTTTCAGGAATTGGCGGTCTCGGCAGATAGATCGTATCATTCGAGACTCGACGAAGAGGAACATGCATCTCTTTTTCATTTGATGGAAGAGGAATATACATCTCTTTCCGTGTATTTAACGAGGAATATACATCTCTTTTCAAATCAGCAGTTGGAGGAATATACATCTCTGCTGATCTTCTGAATCATGAACCTGAAGCGCTGTGTCAGATCATGTCTCAGGAATTGGTGGTCTCGACAGATAGGATTGTATCATTTGAGACTCAACGAAGAGGAACATGCATCTCTTTTTTCATCTTTTTGGGGAGGAATATGCATCTTTTCTTTTTTCTTTTTCTTTTTTCTTCTTCTTTTTTTTATCTATTCAGGGAGGATTATGCATCTCCTTTCATATCTTCTGTGAGGATTATGCATCTCTTTTCATCTCTTCTGTGAGGATTATGCATCTCTTTTCATCTATTCAGGTCTCACGGCTCGTAGCCATGTGCTTTCTGAAGAAGTTTCGGTTGTGTTATTCAAGATCCGGTAGATCATCCTCCGAGTAGAGTAAAAGTAGTCGGGATGCTCAAAAATCGGCTTCATTTGCGATTATCTTTTAGTTTCACCAATCCTTAGCTCATTGAGATTCATGTTATTGCTTCAGCCACCGTCGAGCGAGGAAAGGATAATTCTTAATGCTGAAATTTCTTGGATGGACGAGTGTCCTTTCATGCTTATCTGGAGTAGCACAAGATCTAGCCACCATACAGATTTTTTTCTTCACATTATCAGAAGTGGTGCAAGGTCTAGCCACCATTTAGGTTGTTTGTCATCACATTTGTCCGAAGTAGCACAAGGTCTGGCATCATTCAGATTCCTTTTTCTTCACATCATCAGAAGTGGTGCAAGGTCTAGCCATCATTATGATGCCACTGTTTTTATTTGGAAATATGTTATAGTACTTAGAGTTGGAACATGGTAATCCTCACGATGCCATCCAAAAATTTTGTCTATATTTTTATTTTGTTCTTTTGTAAATCTTCTATTCTATCATTTTGATCATTTATTAATTGTGGCATGTAATTATGAACTTGTTTTGTTGAGATAAATGAATGAATTGTCTTTATTTGAAGCCTTGCGTGTACGTGTCGTTGGGTACACGTGGCGACTGTCATGCTCGGACCGTATCTTTTTGGTTCGGGGTGTGAAACTTGCCTAATTAATAACCCTATATTCCAAAACCCTTGGGTTCTCCTCTGCGCAAGGAAGAAAACCACCAAAACCAAAACACAAAAAAAAAAATACAGTAAGAGAGAGAGAGAGGCTGGGAGAAGAGGAGAAAGGAGAGGTCGGGAGACCGGGCGGTGGACGTGTTGCACGTGTGGATGACGAGGTGCTCAAGCGACGATCGAGATGGCACGACTCAAAGCCACGATCCGACGAACCAACAAAATTGAAGGTGCGTGGTCCTCCCTTTGCCTTATTGATTCGTATTTGTGCATCGATCGTTTTGTTGTCGAAATGATCAATCTTTGATTGAATTGCAGTGTGTTTCTTTGAATTTGATTATCCGACATTGCAAAGTTACGAATTGTTCCTAAGTTTAATATCATATTAATTGACTGTTATAATTGACTTGATATTGTTAGATGTTATATTATTTTTTTTTTTAGAAATTGTACATAACTGGAAATACACTAATGAAATCTGGAATTGGACTTGACAGAGAAACAAAATTAATATCCGGGATATAGGTGATGTTCAAAACGAGATATTTGAATATGTATAAAAGTTATGTTGAATATTGAATGATTCAAATCGATATTTCGTGAAATTAATTTTAGAAGAATCTTTCTTATATGCATTGACAGAATATTTGTAATATTTTGCGACTGATTATAATAACTGCTTATAAACTTTAATTTGTGGTAATTGATCAAGTAAGATGCGATTCGAGTGTAATATGAACTTGTATATTTAACTATTAGGCATCTGTAGTATGATTGACATACGTAATAAGTTTGAGAGAGTATATCGAATAAGTTTAATTTAATTGAAGGATATGATATACGAAATTAATTGATAGAATAATTAAAGACCCTTTGATAGAATGGTATTCGTTTGAATCGAGACTATCAATTATCGCCTCGTTCGCCATTATGTTCAGGCTTTTGCCCCCCATTGCGAGAAATTCATGGTACCGTGTCTCTTCCCCCCTCTTTTGTTGATTGATCTAGGACGCTGGATGAGGGATTCGTTCGGCAACGATAGCATAGATTAATTAATTGATATTGATTGATGTTATCGACTTATTGATTATTGATTAACATTGATATAGTTTCGTACCAGTCATTGACTTATGTTGTGTTCGAATTGGGACGGTTAACCAAGAACCGGAATTAGGAATATGGCACTACCAAATAGACAGACTTTATTAAATTGACATTTAATTGATATTAAATTGAATGAATTACATTTTGAAAATCGATCTCCTATTGTTATGTATCCGTTTGGAATTCCTTTTGCACTGGGAAACACTCGGTTTCTCATATGCACCTTTGTGCCCTTTTTCGCAGTTGAGGAAGAACTTGCTGAGTTGCCACGTAGATGAAGAACTTTGAAGTTGGTTTTAAATATTTACTTTTAATATTTTTTTTATGTTATAAGAAAAGACTTCCGCTGTAGATATTATTTTTTTATTTAATGTATATTTATATAAAAATGTTATGTTGTAAAATGTATTAAGACTTGTGGCAATGAAGTGTGTATTGTTGACTTGCTTGTTTTGATGCCTTGCGTTGAAGAGCGCGGCGGACGGCTCAATTTGCCCTTTTGAAAATCCGGGCCGTTACATGATGACAATTTGTTTTTGCTTGAAACCCACAGAAAAGGAAGGTACAAAATGCAAAATTGTCACAGGAATAATTCTTCAAGAAATCTTCTTTTTTTTACTTGGTTTTTTTCTGATTTCTTACATATGATCGTTCAAATGACAAACTGCACCAAAATTATGAACAATTCAATTTATTTTATTTTTTTTCTGATGAAATGGGAAAGCCAGATAATTGTATTAAAATTTATAAAATGTACATATACCAAGGACTCAAATTTAGGTGAATTTACATATGATCTTACAAACATCACAAAGTGAATTTACATCACAAATTCATAAATTTACATCAATTTATCACACAATTACTTTACAGCTTCTTACAAGTAAAAAAAAAAAAAAGAACATAAATAAGTAGTTTAACTACGCTTGATGCATCACAACATTAGAATCAAGAATCACGCCTGAGTTTAATGGTTTTTACATGTTTTATTTTTTTATAATTATCTCCAATTTTCTCTCTGATGCCCTTAATGATTTCATCCATATTGTAAATGGAAATCTCTTCAAGTAGTTTCAAATTCTTCAGGCCCTTAGGAAAGCTTTTGAACTTAGGACATCCAATTAAAATTAGGTTTTTGAGTTTAGGCAAGGCACCTTTGGAAACTTCCTTCCATTCCTCCAACTCGTTTAAACTACTCAATTTCAGCTCTTGGAGGTTTTGAAATCCGTTTGGATGGAACTCTACACTCCGACCATTATAGGACTTCAATATACGAAGTTTCGTAAGAGAAGGTAGTTCGAACAGGTAATCGATTATTTTCTGTCCTAACTTGGACATGATTAAGGTGAGAATAGTGAGGTTTGACATACAATACCGGAAACTAAAATCTTTTTCTTCTTCCTCCAAGTCATGAAGTTGCCCATGCAATTCCATGCTTTGGAGGGATCGGAGGGTTCCCATTGTAAATATTTTGATTGAAATCTGATTACCTTTTCTTACCTTCAGGCTCAAGTGTTTGAGAAATGCCAAGTTACTGAAAGACTTCTGTATGTTTTCTGCCTGATCTGTTGAAAGCTCCTCTAATTTCAATATTCGGATGTTGCTTATATTCTCTAACAACTTATATTTTTTGTGGTTCCAATTGGTGCAATTGCGGTTTGAAGTGTTTGCAGGTGGATATGCTCCCCAATATGTTTGGGTAGTATGACATGGTTTGAAAGAATGTGCCTAAGTGTTGGAATTCTCCAGAATGAATCTGGCACATTTTCTACTGAGCTTTTTCTTATATCCAAGGTTTGTAGATTTTGGAGTCTGCCAATGGAATATGGCAGCTCATCAAATGTACTACAACGAATCCCCAAGTACCTTAAATGGATCATGGAGCTGATTCCAGTAGGTAATCTCTTGATGTTAATGCCATGCAAGTCAAGGACTCGGAGATATTTCGATTTAGTCAAAAATCTCATTTGGTGAGGTTTGGAATCTGCAGTTTTCTCTAAACAGTCACACAAAAGGGTACGTAATCTGGGTAGAGAGTTATTTATTTCCACGTGCTTTTGTAAGTAATTTTTGATAGATAATCGCCGAACTTTGGCTGGAGATACAAGATTAGTATTGTCATGAATTTCGAGAAAACTGGACTCTTCTGCTTCGGACTGAAGAAAAGAATAAATAGGGCCGTCGATAGCAACAACTGCAGGACCTTCAAATTCATCATTTTCTTCAATTCGAACTAGAGACCTCGAGATTAGTTCTTTTAGATAGCCCTCTCCAACCTCCTCCATTTTTCTACCAGATTTTGGTTGTACCAATCCCTCTGCAATCCATCTGCGCACTAGCTGGCTGGCCTCAATACCTATGGTCTGCGGTACTGCCGCAAAGTACATTAAACAAGACTTTAATTGGTGTGGTAGATCATCAAAGCACAAAGACAACATCCTTTGATAAGTTATATAGCCCTTTTTGCTTGCCTTGAGATATTTGAACACCTCTTTCCAATCGGATACTTCGTCTTTTGAACCTAATAGGCCTGCTAGAAGCACAATAGTCATCGGGTGACCTTTGGTTGCCTCATGAATTTGACGTATGTATTCGTCATATTCTTTGAGAGATACAAAATTTTTAGGAAACCTTTGAAAAAAGAGTGCCTTGCTTTCATTAGGGCGAAAAGAAAGCTTTTGTTCGAAAGCAATGACCCCTTCTATGTTGGATAAGCTTGCAAACTCACTCCCAATTTTTGGTATCAAGATGATTCGGCTCCCATTCTTGCCATCCGGCAAGTATTGGCTTAGAATTCCTTTCTTCCAACATGCCAGGTTGTCTAAGCCATTCAAAACTATCAAATACCGCCTATTTCTTAGGAGACCCCGAAGTGCCTCGCGCATGTCATCTTGTGTGTGGTCTTCTTTCACTTTGCCTTCTTGTTCTAATATCTGCAAAAAGAAATAAATAAATAAATAATTGCCGTCATCATGACAGAATGGACTAAATAGTTCAATCGACTTAATAGTTACTCTCTTTCTCTCTATGTATATATAAGGGATACGGTGTTTTGCACAGTAAAATGGTGTTTTAACTTTGTACTCGTATCTTAGCAACCGTAACTCAAATGAATAATCTAATCCAACCAATACATTCTACATATCAAAATTTCATTGGATACCAAATTTTACAATTTTTTGAGATTTCTAACTATTTTTAATATTTTAGAAGATGACCTGAATTTGAATTCCAAACGGATTACTTTATTTATTTCTTGGCCAGTCATCTTTCAAATATTTTTAAAAATAGTTAGCAATCTCGAAAAATAGAAAATTTGGTATCAATGAGATTTCTGTTCGTAAAATGTACTGGTCGGATCGGATCGTTCATTTGAGTTACTATTATTGAGATACGAGCGCAAAGTGAAAACACCATTTTACTTTGAAAGATGAGTTTTTTTTATAGGCAAATTTTCTCATTTTCTTTTATTTATTTTTTCTCATATTTCAAAAATCATTAAAAATAGTAAACAAATTTTAAAAATGAAAAACTTTGGTTTCCTAAGATATTTTGATACTGAAACTCTTAAATTGAAAATTTGGATACGGGGAGATATATTTTAAGCCATGTATATATGGGCTGATATAAAAACATTCTTACGGCAGCCTAACTCTATATGTGTACATACATAAGTTGGATTTATATGGCTCATTATATTCTTTATATCAAAACTTTATAGAATACAAAATTTTTCATTTTTAAAAATTTTCAAGTATTTGTTTTTAATTTTCTAAAAGTAACTATTCAATATTAATATAAATATTCAATATTTAAAATTTTTTGAAAACGGAAATTTTTGTACTCCAATCCTGTAGAATTATATCTAGATTTTCAAAATCAAAATGACAGGACGACGTTTTTTTTATAATGTGATCTTCATGTGAATATATCAAAGGTTGAAATAGCGCTCACAACGGTCGATATAACGTTTTGGAAGCAAAACGCTACGACGTTATCGATTTTTTCCCGCTATTTAATACTTTATATAGTAACATATAAAATATGGTTAGAATCATCTGAATTTTCAATTATTTTATGATATCGAACACTTAATAGTTGTTATTTATGTTTTAAAATTATTTAACACATAATTAATTGGATTTGTTACAGCAATCAACATTATATAAACTTAGTATCCACATAAGAAAAATAATGGGATTGATTAGTGAAGATGAAAGTCATATACTTGAAATCCATTAAAATATTATATAATCAATCAATATTTTTTTTACGTAATGTTTATCATAATTTGTTTACAATTTTTCTATTATTTTTAGATTCTAACATTTTTTCTTGAAAAATGATAGAAATTATTTTTGATAACATCAATAATCAATTTATTTTTTTAATATTTAAGAAAAGTATTTACTCAATGGTTCAATTTGAAATCCTTTTGATAGAAACAAATGATACTTACAATAAAAGATTGACCAACATGTTGTACTATATCAATATATATCTGAATAAGAATACTTTGTTTCAAGAGTGATACAATAATTATATAATTTTTAAACAATTTGGTAAGAAAACTCTATACATTATTCTAATTATTCATCATTTTTATTAAATATGTTAGCTCATGGACAAATAAGTTAGTTAAAATATTCTACATAACAGGAACCGGTAGCGATAGCGCCGATGTTCGATATCCGCTATCAAAAATACCCCACCGCAACGAGTCCAGTATCCGCTATTTAAACCTTTGGTCAAGATTGTCAATATCAAAGGTTTAAATAGCGGACAGCAGACTCGTCGCGGTGGGGTATATTTGATAGCGGATATCGGACATCGACGCTATCGCGGGCGCCACCGGTTCCTGTTATGTTGAATATTTTAAATATTTTATTGGTTCATGAGCTAACATATTTAATAAAAATGATAAATAATTAGAATAATGTATAAAGTTTTCTAACCAAATTGTTTAAAAATTATATAATTATTGTATCACTCTTGAAACAAGGCATTCTTATTTAGATATATTGACATAGTACAACATGATGGTCAGTTTTTTATTGCACAAGTATTATTTGTTTCAGTCAAAAGGATTTCAAATTGAATCATTGAGTAATTACTTTTGCTAAATATTAAAAAATTAAACGGATTATTGAAGTTATCAAAATAAATTATCTATCTATCATTTTTCAAAGAAAAAAAGTTAGAACCTAAAAGTTATAATAGAAAAATTGTAAATAAATTATGATAAAACATTATGTAAAAAAATATTTATTGATTATATAACATTTTAATGGATTTCAAGTATATGACTTTCATTTTCACTAATCAATCTCACAATTTTTCTTATGTGAATACAGAGTTTATATAACATTGATTGTTGTTTACAAATACAATTAATTAAGTGTTAAATGATTGTAAAACATAAAAAACAACTATTAAGTGTTAGATATCATAAAATATTGAAATTTAGATGATTCTAACCATATTTTATATGTTACTATATAAAATATCAAAATAGCGGGAAAAAATCGATAGCATCGTATCGTTTTGCTTCCAAAATGCTATATCGACCGCTATTTAAACCTTTAATCTTGACAATAAGACTTTTCAAAAAATTATGAATTTCATAAAAAATTTTAAAAATAAAAAAAACTTATAGATGCATTACTTAACTTATAGGTTGATAATGTTTCACGTTTCAATCAATTTGAATATCGTTTGATGTCTTATCAAAATTTTACATAGTTTTTAACGGTTGTAATCTAATGAGTCTTTAAAGAGCTAACAAATGTCGCTTAAATTGAATATAATCGGAAACATAATCAATAAGCTACGTAATACTTTCGTAATTTTTTTTTTCTATTTTTAAGATTTTTTGTGAGTTCTTATAAATTTTGAAAATACCATTGTCAAGATTGTCAAAATAACCATTGTCACAGGATCGCTCCTCTTATATATATGTAGTTATATATGGAGTTACCTTGAAGTAAATATCTGCTAGTGTTTTCTTCAATCTGAACATTTGTGGCAAGTTTTTCCAGGCGACAACCTCAAAATGGCTTTGAATCTCAGAGCTGTCATAAGCCTTCTTTGCCAACATCACTGTTCCACTGCCTCCATGACCAACAATGGAGATAACTTTTCTCTCCTGATCTGCACCATGTTTAAGTTGTGTAACTTGTGCTATCAGCTTTTGGGCTTGGCTATCCAGACCCACCAATGTTTTCGAATAATCTTCCTTAGCCCTTTTCATTAAGCAAAGATACACATATATACACTGTGTTAATTTCGAATTCTAAAAGAAAAAAAAGACAAATTAAATTAAGGAGCTAGCTAGAGACAATATAAGTAATATTGGGTATTAATTATATAATGTCCAGGATTCCAAAGGAGAAATATTTCTGAAGAAAAAATAATTAATTGTAATTAAAAAAAACTATTTTTTATTATCTGAGGTAAATTAGGATAATTAATTCTAGTGTTATATATATCCATGGTTGAAGAAGTAAAGCTGCTTCTAATATCTGTGGTAGATAAGTTAGCATAATTCTTACTATATGTAATATATATACAGAGTTTGACTATTATGCTAATGTTAGCATTTTGGTCCGAAATGCTAACGCCTCAAAATTGTTGTTATCGCGTCCGAAATCATGATTTATGGTGCTCAATAAATTCTTTATATGGAAATATTGAAGAATACAAAAATTTTTCATTTTTAGAGTTTTCTAACTATTTGTTTTGAATTTTAGAAAAGAGCTCTTAAATATTAATAAAATATTGATGTTTGTATATGCTATTTTCAAAAATGCAAAACAAATACTTAGAAAACTTTAAAAATGGAAAACTTTTGTATTCCCCAATATTTTTATATAAAGAATTTATTGAGCACCATAAATCGTAATTCCGGACACGATAACAACAATTTTGAGGCGTTAGCATTTTAGTCCGAAATACTAACGTTAGTATAATAGTCTAGCTCTATATATATACATCGATCTTTAATGAAACTAGTATATTGCCCCGTGGCAACGCAGAATCACAAATTAAAATTCAACAATTTTTTTTTTTCAAAAGTAGAACAGTATTTAATTATGCGCGTTAAGTTGGTCGATCCCAAGGCTGTGAAAATCAAAACATTAATATTGATCGATCAACGGTGATGATTAAATCAAAAGTAATCCATCCAACGGCAGAAAATTGATTTGGACAGATAGCCATTTCAATCTCCAAAACAACTCCTTCTTTTATAAGGAGTAAAGATAAAGATTAAAGTTTCAATCAAGCAGAAAATTAAACTATTTGTGTAGTGGGGTTTAATTATATACCAGGTGGGAATCGTCTTGTCTAAGGATGGAACCCATGATGAGGAAGAAGGGTGCAAGTCCAAATTGTAAGCTTTTTTGTCTGCGTCGAGCACGGCTAGTTTCGCTTTTATGTTCGCGATCTTGCTCGATAGCCCGTGCGTGACCACGACTCCGGTGAAGCAGTCGGTTGCCCACCCGAACTTCAGTACATCCTTCCAGCTGCCATAGCATGGCAGCCTCTTGTCCACCTTTTTAAGAGTTCAGAGAAAAACAATGGAGTTAATGAATTACTAGTAAAAAGTTCACGCCTTGCTTTAGACTGAAATTGTTATTTTTTATGAGTTGAGATACAGTGCACCATGTTTATTTTTTAAAAAAAACTGAAACTTATATGAACCATCATACTAGAAAGGGTATTTGAGAAACATATAAATTTATTGGCTGCAACAATTTAATTGGTTTTTTGCTTTTAAGAATTTAAGGCTCCTTGAAGATCGTCTTTACTTTTCTAAAAATTCGCAGCCTTTAATTTTCTTAAAATTCGCAGCTAGTAGAGCTGCTATGATTTCTACAATTTTTTGGTTCCATATTTTCATGATGTTGTTTCCTTAATGACAAGTTGACATTATGGCTCGGTCCCTTCTTAATTTAAATCAAGCAGCACATAATTCAATTAACATGATATCATTTTAGAAAAGTTTATTTGTATTTGATATAATTAGAATATAGATAATATGTATAATATGATTATCAATTATGTTATGAATTTATATAATTTTTATTTTTTATGTTATGCATTTATATAATTTTTATTTTTATGTACGTATAATGAGCTAGACTATTATGAAAATGTTTGCATTTCGCTCTGAAATATTAATGGTCCAAATTATATTTTGTTATTTCCAAAATTTTGATTTATGGGTTCCATTAAATTCATCATATGAAAATACTACGGGATACAAAAATTTTCTATTTTTGGATTTTTTATAAGTAGTTGTTTTGAATTTTTCAAAATGACTCTAAAATATTAATAAAATAATGCTTGTTTTTGTACATGGATTTTAAAAAAAAAATCCCAAATAAGTACTTTAAAAATTCCAAAAACGGAAAATCTTTGTATTCTTTATTATTTTCATATGATCAATTTAAGGGGAACCATAAATTGAAACTTTGGACATGACAAAATATAATTTGGACTGTTAGCATTTCGGAATGAAATGCAAATGTTTTCCCAGTAGTTCTACTCATGTATAAGACACTAGTATCATACCTGTGTGTTGGAACGGTGACAATTCGACAAAAGTATGAAATTTTAAATCTAAATTAACTAAATAAAGGGTATTGGAAATTGATTTAACTCAACTAAGCTGACAAAACACCTAGAAAAAAAAATAATAATAGATCAGCCAACATTAAGTTTAATTAAACAAGTAAAGATAGCGTGAGCTTAAGCTCACAAAGCTATTCCGTAATTAGCGCACCTCCAAAAACATATCAAATTACTTCCAAATTTTAATTTTTATGGCTCAATGATTCTTTATATCAAAATGTCATGGACTACAAAATTTTCTATTTTTTTTGAAATTTTTAAGTAATTGTTTGAGATTTTTCAAAACTAATACATGAAACATTGATTATTTTATTAGTATTGTATATTCACTTTTAAAATATCTCAAATGCTTAAAAATTTTCAAAAATGAAAATTTTTTTGTAACCATAAGATTTTGATATAAATAATTTATTGAGCCATATAAATCGTAACTTAGAAGTGATTTGATATGTTTTTAGAAGTGCACTCACACTATCTTTACTCATTTAATTAAACTTAATCTTTACTGGAAAACATATTCGTCTTGTATTAATGATTTCATTGAAAGCAACACAATACATGTCAGCGGAAAATTAATATTTTACAATTCTAAAAATTGACTTTTACGAAATTGCATATTTTTTTATAGCCGTTTATTATCAACAAAATTATATTAACATGCGATTAACATTTTTATATAAATGTGAATTAGTCATAAGTTTTTATAGCACTAGTGCCTTTTATGCCAACAGAAAATATGCTTACACAAAAGGAAATATAGAAAATTATATTAACATGCGATTAACATTTACATTGATTATTTTATTAATATTGTATGATTAAAAAATCTCAAAGAAATATTTAAAAATTTTCAAAAATTAAAATTTTTTTTATTTTATAAGATTTGGTATATAGAACTTATTGAGCCATATAAATTGAAATTTGGAGGTGATATAATATATTTTTGGAGGTACACTCACAGAAGCTCGACAGTACTTGTTCTTAAAAATTTTAAGATGATGCTACAATAATTAATCAATAATTACTGAATGTTTGCATATGAAAAGAATGCCATTTAAAAAATCTAAACTAATACTAAAAATTCTTCAAAAATAAAATATTTTTATAAGAGAACAATAAATTGAAATCTAGACGTGACTGAGTATAATGTGATGAGTTATGTACATTTTTGAGCCGAAATACAAAAATTCACAAAATATTCATACTCGTAATATATGTAAATTTATTTATAAACGATTTTACAAACCTATGCATGATATTTTGTTTAATACGTACATATATTTATCTATTGAGATGGTTCCAATGCTTCAATTTTTTGTGCCTCCATCATGATTCATGCCTCTACTCTTTAAATTTCAAATAACTCAATATTTAAAACTAATTTTTCAAAACAAAAACAATTAGATTTGATCAATATGATATTCCCTTTGTGCACATAACAAACTTTTTCACTTTTTATATTATTTTTATATAAACATTATATTATATGGACAATGGGTTAAAAAAATCAACATCTAGAAAGTACTCATATTAGTGCATTTTTTTTTAAAGTTATTGATGTCAAACAAAATAATATTTAAATTTGATAGTTTCTTAAATATGTATTAAAAATTGATATAGATTAGATCTAACAGTTTTGTTATAAAAAAAAATGTTTTAAATCTTGAATTATTAATTGGCTTATATTTTTATTTGTTTGTTAATATCAATCTTAATGAGCTAGGATATATAGAGTATGGTTAAAAATCTAAATTTATGTTAGTTATTAACGGATAACAGATCAAATTGGAACACTTATACAAGTATACCTATTGTACATAATATAAAATTACTTAATATATAGCTCGATATAAATTTCAAAATATGAATGAACATAATACCGAATAATTATAAAAACAGTTATGGGTTCCAATCAAATACAAGTACTTAAATATATATATTTTTTTTTGTTAAAAAAAAAAAGCAGACAACATAGTAAAGCGGTAAAGGCATGCAGCAAATAATTAATGAGAAAAATAATTAATAAGGTGCAAATTTGTCTATTAATAAAAGTAGCAAATACTGTCTCTAGTCCCGTAGCAGGCCCACCCATTTGCTGGTCCCTCCAATTAATTACTTGTCATTTATTTTGTTAATTTTCTTTGCTTTTAGTGCACAACTTTTAATAGCTTAACATAGCATTTAATTGTTCTCCATAAGTGTTATTGCAATTTGACAGATTTGTTGGAGGATGTACAAATACTCAAATACTCTTGATACACTTTAATGGTAATGCTTTAAATTAAAAGTCAGCCGTTGGATCAAATCAATTATAGCCGTTCATTTTTTTTTGTGGTGTACTGTATCTCAACTCATTTTTTATAATAAACTTTTAAGATAATATGTAATAAGCCTTAAATTGAGATAATTTATATGGGCCTTTAATTTTAATGAGTTGAGAACGTCAACGGTAGTAATCAATCTAAGTAAACAATCAACGGCTAAAGTTTATTTTTTGGGGAAGATAGATCTTTGATGTCAAAAAATCTAATATGCTTTTATTAGGAGTAAGGATTAATGATCATATATTGCGACATTCAATTTCATAAAATAGATAAATAATGACAATGACGGCGACGATGAGGATTATAAATCTATAATATTAGTTCAAACAAGACCTTCCGAGAGAACTCATCCAGGACATCTTCCATTTCAAATGTTGTGTCGCGTGCCTGCTTGATCCAGAGTGCGACAAACGGGTTCTTACTGGTCCGGCGCTTCTGTTCAGCGTCGTTCAGCAGTGCCTGCAGCTACTCGAACTTGTCGGCAAGGAACTTGACATCCTTGACGACCTGCAGAAGCAAGTGCACCTCTTACCCAGCTAGCTCGGTCAGCTTGTTAACCACTGTGCTCACTGCTGCATCAGCCATTTCTTCTCTCTTAGAATAACTTTTTTGTTTTTTTTTTTTTTGTTTCACTTTCTTCTTTCTTGCCTTCGATCGATAATGACATCCATCATGCAATTCTATTTATAGGGGTACTTTATTTGTATAATGGATGCTTGATCTTCTGCAGCTTGAGCTTGTTTCGGTGTTCCTGACGTGATTGATACATATGATATGTGGCTGATTCCTATACAAGTTTTCAGAGTGCTCATCCCCTGACTTACTGCATTTTGCAGTACAGCACGTGAGCCGTTGGATTGTCTCGACATCCGATCTGGCACGAATCTCGAAACAATCCAAGTTTTCATATAGAGGATACATGTATAACACACCCCATACGATTACGTATGTTTCAAAGTCATTAGTTATAAACTTATAATACTAATTAATTAACATCATGTGCTACACACGTTACTTAATTGTAAAGATGATTCGAATGCTTAACTAATTCGTCTAATTAAAACAAAGAAGTTGTACCAGTTTGCTTGATGCTCACTACTAGAATCTGCAGCATTAGTTTGCTTGGGAAGAACGGGAGAATTGCTTGGAAATATAAGGACTGATATGCCCTTTAAAATGGTGGCCATTAATTCCCATAAACCAGCTGCTTGTAGAATCTGATGCCACCACTTATGCACGCCACTTAATTTCATTTCTATCATGCAAAGCCACTGTAATCCTTAACCCAAGCTAGAGACATTAGTATATATAAATTTGCTTTTATATTTGAATAATTAAATTTTACATTGTTTTATCCCCCAATGCTAAGAAGGCTAATTATGCACTTTTTTTAGAAGGGTCAAATAATTTCAGCTTCGTATATATACATCTTAAACATGCATGGCACATTTATTCATATCCTGGAGGGACTCATTAATTGGGAATATCTCACGTAATTTCCAGTTAACTTAATTATCATGCATCAAAAACATGAAATACATTGCAAGAAAATGCATTACAGTAAATGCCACGAAATGAAAAATCGATCTAAAAACAGCAATATATATATATAGAATTTTGCTAAAATGAGTCATGACTCACGGGCTGCTCCGTGAGTCACGGTCCAAAAACATATTAAATCACCTCCAAATTTCGATTTATATGGCTCAATAAATTCTTCATATCAAAATCTTATAGCACGCAAAAAATTTTTATTTTTGGAGATTTTTAAGTATTTATTCTAGATTTTTTAAAATGATATATAAAACATTGATTATTTTATTAATATTGTATAGTCACTTTTAAAAAATCTCAAACAAATATTTAAAAATCTCCAAAAATGAAAATTTTTTGCGTGCTATAAGATTTTGGTATGAAGAATTTATTGAGCCATATAAATCGAAATTTGGAGGTGATTTGATATGTTTTTGGATCGTGACTCACGGAGCCGCCCGTGAGTCATGACTCACCGTAGCTAGACTCTATATATATATATATATAATTTTGCACGCGAAAATTGGAAGAGTATGGAAGGGGCACAAATAATTGGAACTCAACAATGCATGAGCAACCAACTACTAGTGTCTAGGGCGGAGAAGGGACATTAAGAGAGCGAAGCGAAGTGCATTGCCTGATTTCAGGACTATATTGTGTTATCCTTCTTGCGCGGGAATTAAATTGATTTAAGTAACGATGAGCCCAAGGGGCCTTGTCGGATTAGGCCCATACGGACCTGGCCCGGACTCAAGAGCTCGAATGGGCCTACATTTGGAATGCAAAAAGAATGTGTGGGCTGCATAGTACTGGTGTGGTTCTTTTCTTTTTAACCAGTTAAAGTGCCGAGGATCTGAACCCCTCTTCACGTAGTTTTTTTTTTTTTTTTTTTTTTTTTTTTGAGATAAGATTAGAAGTCTAAGCTGTTACCGGATAAAATAATAGTTGTTATTTATCCGATCAAGGCTCTATCATTGAGAACACTTTCCTTTAGGGATGTAAAAGCAACCAGGGCTTGGCCTACAAACTGGTTTGACAGAATGCCTTACTTACAGAGGTTCTTGTTTGAAAGCATAGAAATGTAAAAGCATGCGAGTATGCCGCTAGGATAATTCTTCATGAACTCTTTTAATCATTTGGTTTCTTCTAACTTAATTAAAACATACGAGCATATACGTACCAATGATGAACTGCCCCTGAGTTGTGACTTACGATCAAGCAAATCAATTTATTCTTTTTTTTTTTTTTTTTTTTTGAGTGGTAGGCAAATTGGCAAATCAATTTATTACATCCACCTTACAACTTTTTACAAATACAAAAATAGAGAAAAATAAGGGAAATAACTTATACTAGCCACATTTCCAGCCTAAGAGAAATAACTTATACTAAAACTCACGCCTGAATCTAATGGCTGCTTTTTTTATTTTTTCATAAATCTCTCCGTTTTTCCCTTTGATGCCCTCAATAATTCCTTGATCCATATTGTAAATAATCACCTCTTTAAGGTCCAAATGCTCCAAGCCCTCAGGCAAGCTTTGTAATTTAGTACACCCAGATAGAATTAGCCTTTTAAGTTTAGGCAAGACATTTGTAGTAACTTCCTTCCATTCCATCAACTCACTTAAACCATTCAATTCCAGCTCTTTGAGTTTTTTAAACCCGTTCGGACGAAATTCTATACACTCTTCACTATAACACTTGATTAGGTGAAGTTGAGTAAGAAAAGGTAGTTCCGATAAGAAGTTGATCTCTCTCTGTCGTAACTGTGAACTTTCTAAGGTGATACTATTGAGGTTTGGCATGCTATACCGGACAACAGTACCCACTTCCACCTGTTGATTTTCTTGGAGGTCATGAAGCTTCCCATGCAATTCCATACTTCGGAGGCTTCGGAGGCCCGATATTGAGAATATTTTAATTGGAATAGACTCACACGCTCTTACCTTTAGGGTCAAATGTTTGAGAAACACCAAGTTATCAATAGCACGGTATATGTGCTCTGCTTGGTCTGTTGAAAGGTTCGTGAGTTTTAATATATCGGATGTTACTTGTATTCTCTAACAACAGACAATTGCTATGGTTCCAATTGATGCAATCTGCGGTTTCAAGTGTCTGCAAGTGGATAAGCTCCCCAATATGTTTGGGTATAGTTTGACACAATCTGAAAGAATGTGTCTTAGTGTTGGAATTCTCCAGAAGGAATCTGGCACACTTTCTATTGAGCTTTTTCTTATATCCAAGGTTTGTAGATTTAAGAGCTTGCCAATGGAAGATGGCAGCTTCTTAAATCCCTTACAACGAATCCCCAAGTACCTTAAGTGGATCATGGTGCCGATTCCACTTGGAAATTGCTGAATATATAAGCCATTTAAGTCAATGACTCGGAGAAACTTTGATTTAAGCAAGAAACTCAATCGGTTCTCTTTAAGAAACTTTGATTTAAGCAAGAAACTCAATCGGTTCTGTTTAGTTTCTACAGTTTGTACTTCCAAACAATCACACAAAAAGGAACGCAGTTTGGGAAAAATGTTATTGATTTGCACGTACTTATGTGTGTAATTTTTGGATAGATAGTCGCCGGATTTTGCCTGTAGACACAAGGTCAGTATTGTCATGAACATCGACAAAGCTGGACTCTTGTGCTTCAGACTGAAGAAAAGAATGAATATGGCTGTTGACAGCAACAACTGCAGGACTTCCAAATTCATCCTTTTCTTCAATTCGGACTAGAGACCTTGAGATCAATTCTTTTAGGTAGGTCTCCCCAATCTCTTCCATCCTCTTACCATTTTTTGGTTGTATGAATCCCTCTGCAATCCATATGCGTACCAGCTGGTTGGCCTCAATACCTACACTCTGTGGAACAGCCGCAAAGTACAAGAAGCAAGATTTTAATTGGTGTGGAAGATCATCAAAGCTCAAAGATAGCATCCTATCAATTGGATTTGTCTCTTTGCTAGCCTTGAGATGTTCACATACCTTTGACCAATCAGATACTTCTTTTGAGCCTAATAGGCCCGCTAGAAGCACAATAGCTATAGGGTGACCCTTGGTTAACTTATGAACTTCATGTTTGCAATTGTAAGATTTTATGGGATAGGACGTTTTTTCAGAAAGCTTTTGACAAAAGAGATCCCAGCTTTCTTCCGGGATAAAAGAATGCTTTTGTTTGAAAGGAGTGATCCCTTCTATCTTGGATAACCTTGCAATCTCACTCCCGGATCATGGTATCAGAACAACTCGGCTACCATTCTTGTTATCTGGAAAGACGTTCCGGGATTGCATTATATTCTTCCAATCTTCCAGGTTGTCTAAGCCATTTAAAACTATCAAATACCGCCTTCCTCGTAAGAGCTCAGAAAGTTCCTCCTCCTTGTTGGCTTGTTCCGTTTTGCCTTCTTGTTCTAATACCTGCAAACAATAGTAGTTACCACCGTCATGGCAGGATATATTTGCATTGTGCATGCAGATTTCAAACAAAGCTCATTTGTATCATGTTTTAGTTTAATAGTTAATACAAATGTACAAACAAGAGTTAATATATATATATTAATTGAGCACAAAACTGCTAAAAAAATTATTTTAAGATGTAATTAAGAACGCTTAATTTATTCTATAACAAAATACAGAAGAACAATTTTCTATGTTGCAATCAATATACACAAGGCAAAACATTCTATGATTATATCATTCTTAGTCGTCTTAATAGGTTTGCAAGAAAAAAAAATTATGTTTTATATCATTCTAAGAAAAGAAATTCTAAGAAATCTGACTTTTTGTTAGAAAATCATGTGCATCAATTAATTATCATGTACCTTGGAGACAATATCAGGAATTGTTTCGTGCTGTCTGAAATTTGGTGGAGTATTTTTCCAGGCCACGACCTCAAAATGGTCGTGAATCTCGCAGCTGCTATAGGCCCTTTTTGCCAACATTGATCTTCCACTGCCGTTACCAATAATTAATGGAAATAAATTTTGTCTCCTCTTCATCTTCTGTTAGCAGTTTTATCAGATTTTTCATTTCCTCTTCCAGACCTACTGGTGCATCAGAATCTTGGCTACTCCTTTGCATTAGTATTGTAACGCCCCAGAACGGGGCGCTACAGTGCGGTATCCTATGCATCCATCCGACGGTCCGTCGACCTACGTCGCAAACAAAAAGAAAGGAAAACAACAAAACGGAGTCAGCTAAAAAGCTCAGTAACCGGTTATTTAACGACGCGCTTCTCTATGACAAGTTTTTAATACAAAATACTTTACAAATGCATTAAAATTGATGCACAGGACCTGTAATATTTAAAAATGAAACTAAACATGCCATGCAATGTATTTATCACAACATATATATAACATTTTTAGGCTATTGAATTTTAAGAAAACTTGTCGATTAAAAACATTTAAATATGTTCTGTATTGAACCGAAGTTCAATTATGTCTGATTTAATACATTTTATCATAAAGAAAATTTCCTTGTAATTTAGGAAGTCATTCATAACAAAGGTTTTAATATGTCCCGTACTGAACAAAGTTCAGTTATGTCCGATTAAATACATTTCTTTTAAAAATAATGTCCCGTATGTCACACCGTCCGTTCCCTAACCCGACTAGTATGGGCACCGTAAGGGACGTTCACTTAAGTACTTAAGATTCCGTAGTAATGGGAATATAATCGCGACATAATATTCGACACCGTCTTTATTCCCGTAGTGACATTTAGTAAATTTTAATTATTCTTAATTTCTTTTAGGAAAACTTTATTTCCTTTTCTCATCATAGCATATTACAAAACAGTAAACACATGCACATACAAACCAACTATAATCTTGTATTTATTGCAAATCTATTTTTGTTGTAGATTCTTTAAAAAAAAAACATCCGGTTTCAATATTAATCAATGAAATAAAATTGATGCACGGAACATATAACATTTACTTCCGCATATTTACCGAGTCAATCGTCGGTCTCTAAGATCAGTACACCGTACACCGTCATTTACAGGAATCATTTTCTGGCCTTTCTGGCGATTCCATGTACCGTCATGTCACAGAACTATAAGACTGACGATCGGGCTCGATAAATATACCGTCATAAATCCCACAAAAAACCCAAAATCCTTTTCATGCACATAAAAGAAATACCATGACAAACCCATTTCATGCATAAATCCCTTTTCATGCCACAACCCATTTTTCACAAAACATTTCCATGCACATAACAATTACACATTTTCAAGATCAAATCACATGCACAAACTAATTAATATTAAGAACTGAAAATAACAATTAACTACTAAACAGTAAATCGAGTTATAGAGAAGTCCGGTTACCTGATTTTGAATTCAAGCGGTGACGATAACCAAATATCTGGGTGATTCGAATCGATTTCGAGCAACATCAGTGCCTAAGCATTTTGACGTTTTATTATCTCCTAAGATCAATCAATTCAAGCACACAACCGAAATTGATCAGATATTTGACTAAGGAATAAGTCATTTTCATTTATTCAATTGCACAACAATGGAGGAAACAAGGGAGTGTCATACCGTAAAGCAAGAACTTAATTTTTCTTGACCAGTCGGAAATGGGAAACATAATCTTGACAGGATGTCGAGCTCAAGTGTCGTGTACGGAGCGACGCGAGCTCGCATGGCGGGCTCGGCACGGCGGCTCGTCGCGGCGGGCTCAGAACGGCGGCTCGACGCGAGCTCGGCACGGCAAGCTCGGCACTGCGGCTCGGTGTGGCGACCTCGGCACAGCGTTTCGGCGCGGCGGTGATGCAATCCGGCTTGGGTTATTGCATTGAGCAAGAGGGTTAGGGTTTGGGATTGTTGGAGCCGAGAGGAGAAAGGGAGAAGGGAAAGGGAGGAGGGCGGTGGCGGCAGCTCGTCGCTGCCGGTGCGGTGGTCGGATCGGCGGAGTGGAGGCGGGGGCTACGTGCAGGAGGGGTGGGGTTTGGGGCTGCTGCCTCTGCCTCCGGTGTACAGAAAGAAGAGAAAAAAAAGAAACGAAAAAGAAAGAAAGAAAGAAAGAGTGAGACGGGAGAGGGGGGGTGGGGTTTTGGTCCAGCGATTTTTTTTTTTTTTTAAGAACTGTTTTAGAACTGTTTTCTTGATTCTAATAAAATTAATGCCAAATCAATATGATTAAAATAGTATCAAAAGATCTAAAACTTTAATTGTTAAAACATGGTACATTTATACATCAATTTTATCAACTAATATTTCTTTGAGGAAAATATGATATTATATATTTATTCTATTAAGTACACCATCCTATTAACATAATTTACAATTATGACATTAAAATGTGTTGAAGGCTTACCAATTCTCCTACGTAATATAGTTGTCAATCTTGATTTAACTTTAATGCAAAATTAATGCATTCCAACATTTATATAAGAGATTGTACATCTTGTCCTTATAATTATTTTATAATTTCTATTTGGGCAAACCAAAATTTATTTCCCTGTTATATATTACAATTGTTGACACAATTTTTTTTTTTAAACTTCCTTGTTCCTACAAGTAATTGTTCAAAACCATTGTTGATTTCAATTGTTTTCTTAGAAAATAATAGTGAAATCTTAATTGCTATTCACCCCAATCCATCATTCTTTTATTATTTTGCCAATAATTTTTTATTAAAATATTTTTGTATTTGCCGAAAATTTGGAGACGTTACAAGTATCAAAGATATATACATGACACAAGTGTTAGTTCCTGATTTAAAAATTAATGAAAAGAAAAACGGATAAAGAAAAGGAGACACGTTTTAACTATTCACAGGTGGTAATTAAATCAAGAGGAGCAGAAAAGGTCTTTATATATCAATGTTCTAAATAGCGCGCTATAGCGTTTTTTTGACCCAAAACGTGATGCTATTGGCCAACACTGTGCAAGTTGCGCTATTTCCGCTATAGCGTGCGCTATAGCGCATAGCGTGATAGCGCTAAAATAGCGCGCTATGCTACATAACATATTTTTTAAAAAGATGAGGATAATGAGCCGCCAGTTAAGTCTGATGCTAAGCCAACAGATAATGAAGTGTCTGAAGAATCTATAGAATAATATATAGTTTGACTTGAAATTAGAGTAAAACCTGATATATATGATATTTTATATAGGGTTGATAATAGGATTAGTGACATTTTGTGCAGAAAATAACTTAGGATTAATGACTCTTTTGTGCAGGAATCTAGGAAATGACACAGCTTGTGACAGTTTAGATCTTTTTGTATAGAAAACAATCCTATATCAGATATTTTGAATAGCAACTTGGAATTTGTACTAGTTTAATGCAAAAACATTAGTTTGTTAATATTTTTTTTTGATTATTTGCTCTATAGAATTCTTATAGAATTCTTAGTAATGTTGAAATTTAATACAAAAACATAATACAATTCATAAAATTAATGGACACGCTACGTACGATAGCTTCCGCTATAGCGGCGATAGCTTTTCCGAAGACCCGCCGCGATAAAGCTATAATCGCGATTTAGAACATTAATTGATATATAGTACTTTACTTTGCTCATACCAGGTGGTAATTTTCTTGTTGAACGATGGAGACCAGGATGAGGAAGAAGGGTGTAAATCAATATTGTAAGTGTCCTTGTCGTCCTGGAGCTTTTGTAGCTTCTCTTTTATGCCCTCAATCTTGCTAGATAGCCCATGTGTGACCCATATTCCGGTGAACCAGTCGGTTGCCCACCGGAACTTCAGTACGGCCTTCCAATTACCATAGCCTGACAACTTCGCCTCCTCCACCTTTTTTTTTTTTTTTTGGAGAGAACAAACAAAACTAATGAAATTGATGAACTATGCATAATAACATATTGTCATATTCACTTCCATAAATTATAATTTATAAACAAATAATAATAATGGTGTCGATGACGACGACAATATGAAGTGATGATTATGATGATGATAATGATAATGAATGGGGATAATGATAAATAGAAATAGAACCTCAAATAGGGAAATTTTATGAAAACTTATTCAATATATATAAAGGTTGTATTCTTGGAGTAAATCTAGGGTGCTCCTAGGAATACGGAGGCCTCCGTGCTCCTAACTCAAAAATCATACTAAACCATCATAAAATTTTGATTTATCATTCTCATTAAATTCTTTATATGAAAATATCTTAGGATACAAAAATTTTCTATTTTTTGAGTTTCTTAAGTATATGTTTTGGAATTTTTTAGAATGACTTCAAAATAATAATAAAATAATGCATAAAACTATGTCATCTTTAAAAAATACAAAACAAATACTTAAAAATCTCAAAAAACAGAAAATTTTTGTATCAAATGATATTTTGATATAAAGAATTCAATGAGACTCATAAATCGAAATTTCGAGATGGTTTAGTATGATTTTTGAGTTAGGAGCACGGGAGGCCTCCGTGCTCCTAGGAGCACCATAGTTTTACTCATATTCTTGTATATAATAGTAATTAATTAAGGATCTATAGCCCTGAATCTGATTAAAACTCTAGAACTCGATAAATATAATCAATAAAGTAAATTGCGATCATGGTCTCTAATGTATCATCGTTTTACCAAATTGGTCCTTACAGTTTAAAAGTTACCGATTTGGTCCCTAAAGTATCAATAACTAAACTTTTGTTTACTAAAACAAATAGGATAAAACTTAAAACTTAAAACACAAGACCTTCCAAGAGAACTCATCCAGGACGTCTTCCAATGCAAAAGCTATGTCATGCGCCTGCCTGACCCAAAGTGCGACAAATGGGTTATTACTGGCCCAACACTGTTGGTCAGCGTCCAGCAGCGCCTGCAGCCACTCGAACTTGTCAGTGAGGGACTTGACATCCTTGACGACCTGCAGAAGCAAGCGCACCTCTTGCCTAGCAAGCTCGGTCATCTTGTTAACCACCGTACTCCTTGCTGCATCCGCCATTTTGTTTCTCTCAGATTAACTTTGTTTCTTTTCGATCTTGCCTTTTCCAATTGCAAGTTGACACGCGTGAAGTGTATGGGCTTTTAAATTCCCAGGGCCACCCGCAAAGGCTCTGTCCACAGAACGCAACCATGCATGATAATGCAGTTGACCTGCCGCCCTTGCTCCAGCCACAGGGTAACTTGGAAGATAGCCTCCTCCCCACTGACAGGCCGGACCTGGCTCAAATCTTCTTGCATGAAACCTCCGAACTCGACAACCACATTGATCGGCTCTCAGAATCTTACATCATTGATGCGCGCTTCATACATAACCATTCCACTCCTCTCATCTCTCTTCACCTCCACAAAGCCCTCCCTATTCACACCGACTTTGATCTTTCACACATATCCAAGGCATTCTATCTCTTCTCACTCAACTCACACCTGTCAGAGCCCGAGTTCAAGGTGATCAGGGAGCAGCACTTACTCCCGTTGGGATATATCATCTTCCTCTGGTCTCCTCTATTGAACACCACTAACCAAGCGCTAGGATTCAAGGTATGGGTCGACCTTGTTGACGTTCCCCCCCACCTTTGGTCCTTGCGAGAAATCACTACCATGTCTTCCGTCTTTGGCTTGCTCCTGGCTCACTCTCCTCTGTCCCCGGTTCCATCCTTTGAGCGACTAAGAATTCTGGTGGCAACCGACTCGTTGGCTAAGATACCGCGACGGCTCTCCATACTATTCAAAGCGCGCCAAACAATCGTTCATGTGGTAGTGTGTGGATGGCAGCAGGAAACTACTACATTTGAGGCCATCCTAGATACCATGCCACCACCTACAATGTATGAGAGTGCGGCCATGGCGGCATACGAACTCACCATAGGTCCAACTAGACCGTCCTCAGACTCTTCCTCGAGCTCCTCAGAGCGATCATCATCGTACCTGGGAAAACGAGTGCCTCTCATTGACCTCCTCCCCAAAAAGAAAATGTTGGTGGATGCTGATTTCATGCATCAGCTTTGCCAGCAAGCATCGCCCTCGGAATTGCGAGATACCGTGCTCGCCACCATCGAAGCTACCGCCTTCACCCCGGAACCGCCGTCTGCCCGCCAACGCCTCTCTAGTATGCAAGCGGAACAGGATGCCTCCAGATTGAAGCCAACTGCAGATAACAATCAAAACCCAAAAAAACAATTCATCTCCTCGGGCCCCACATTACCTGGATTACCTAACCTGAGCACCGTTGCAGACAAAATGGCTCTTTCTCTGAGACACTCTGAGACATCCTCTGACCAGAACAAAAAGCCGTCACTTCCACTTCCTATCCATTCACGCAACCACTGACTCATCTTACATTAGCTCCATCAGGCACGCCATCTGGGCACGCTAACTCTATAAAGCCTACTACCAGCTTTGACCCCCGTCGCTCCAAGAAAGTCAGACGTGAATGGGCCCCTCCTCCCAAAACCTCTTCGCCAGGCCTATTGGGCCCTCCCCCCGCGCTACATATCTCGCCTCTTTTGGGCAGTGCAGCACCCAATCCTCCTTCAACTCATCCACGGCCCATAATTAGGTCAGTTGTTATTGGGCCACAAACTACTCCCACCACAAGCCCGCTAACACCAACCAGGACCATCCAACTTGGGCCGCAGCACTCCGACTTGGGCCGACTCCTACCATCCAACAGTGCGTCCAAAACCTCGGATAGATGGGCTGACCTGGTAGACCAGGACCAGGGATTTGACCCGACAGTTATTGGACCCCCTCTTACCTCCATGACTCCTTCCCAGCCTCCTCAAATTCAGCCCATCAACGAGCTTTCCCAAGCTCAGCCCATCAATGAATATGGTACCAACTTCAATTCCATCATATACAAGCTACTCTCTACCACAGCTGAGCCTGCAAAAGAACTCTTCCCTCTCACTGAACCACCCCCGGCACCCTCTCATCCTCTCATAACCTCATCCTCTGCACTGGACTCGACCACCGTTGCTGCACCCAGCAAAGGAAAAAATAAAAAAGAAGTGACGCCACCACCTTTGGCGACGCTACGACGCAGCACGAGAAACATTAAAAAAACCACGCTGTTCCCGAGCATCATTCCAACCACCTCCAAGGCAAAGAGCAAGCAAAAGCAATCAAACACCCCAATGGCAGTTAAGCGAGCTATAGCAGAGGCAGGATTGACGGAGAGTTTGCAACAGGAGGAGGTCAAAGCTAATCCTGTTCCCGCCCATGTCATTGATCAGATAAGACATTTAGTCTCCTTTGAGATCACAGAGGATATCTACTTGCCACCATCTGATCCAATACTGGACAAGTCGCCACGAACCACAAAGCGAGAATTACAACAGCTGGGCTTCCCTCCATCCTCTGACGAAGATGAGGCAGACCAGACCCACGCTCTTCAAGATGAAGGGATTAATTTGGATGACTTGGATGCGGATGACGAGGATGAAGAATATGAAGATGATGACATCATCCCTTCTCAGCCAAGGGGGCGAGACTGGGACCCTTAAACTCCTCCCACTACCTTCTTCCTTCTTCTACTTGTTTTTATCTTTCTTAATTTTGGGCTTTTGTAAAATTTAGGATGATGAATCTAGGAAATCTCAGTATTATTAGCTGGAATGTACGGGGTCTGGGTGACCCCCAGAAATGTACTTTAGTAAAAGATATGGTTAGATCCTCGAACTCTTCTGTTTTATGTTTTCAAGAAACTAAATTAAACACTGTGGACACCTTCAAACTACACACTTTCACAACTTCTTCTTTCTCACAATTTAATACAACTATGGCTCAAGGCTCTCGGGGGGGGGGGGGGGGGGGGGGGGGGCACACTCACCACATGGCCGCATACATATACTCTCACTCACTCCTTCTATCTTACTTACTCTAACACCGTCATTCTCTCTAACACCTTGGGTTTTTCTTTCATGGTAACCAATGTCTATGGACCCACTTCTGATAGTTAAAAAGAAAAACGGAACAATTCGCATTTGTGTGGATTTTCGGGATCTGAATAAGGCTTGCCCTAAAGATGACTTCCCATTGCCGGTTACAGAAATTATCATTGATTACACCTCATCAAGCGAAGTCTTCTCATTCATGGATGGGTATGCGGGGTACAACCAAATTAAAATGGCTCCCGAAGATGAGAAACACACGGCTTTCCGCACACCAATCGGGGTATATTGCTATAAAGTGATGCCTTTTGGGCTTAAAAACGCCGGTGCAACCTATCAAACGGCGATGACCCGAATCTTCGACGATCTGATACACAAGGAGGTCGAATGCTTTGTTGATGACCTGGTCATTAAGTCCATGACGTATAAGGAGCATCTACAAAACCTAAGGACGGTGTTTAACAGATTTGAGGCAACACGCGCTTAAACTCAATCCGCTAAAATGTGCATTCATGGTCTCATCTGGCAAATTCTTAGGGTTCATTGTGCGCCACCGAGGCATCGAAATAGACCCGACCAAAATCAAAGCAATACAAGAAATGCGTCCGCCCAGAAAGATTAAGGAACTCCGATCTCTCCAAGGACAATTGGTGTATATTAGACGATTCATAGCCAATCTATCCGGGCGAATTCAACCTTTCACAAGGCTCACAAAGAAAGATGTCCCGTTTAAATGGGATGAAAACTGCCAACAAGCTTTTGACAGCATCAAAGCATATTTGCTTAAACCACCAGTTCTAGCCGCGCCAATTCTCGGAAAAGAACTGATCCTCTACACCACCGCCTTAGATGGATCGTTGGGTGCCTTATTAGAACAAGAAAATAAAGAAGGGAAGGAGAATGCGCTGTATTACTTAAGTAGAATGATGGTGGGAGCCGAGCATTCTTATTCTCCAATTGAAAAGCATTGCCTCTCCTTAGTATTTGCTGTGAAGAAGTTGCGCCATTACATGCTTTCGCATAAGGTGGTTTTGATATCAAAAGTCGACCCAATCAAATAACTCATGACAAGACCAATGTTGACCGAAAGATTAGCAAGGTGGGTCATCACTCTCACCGAGTTTGACATCACTTATGCACCAAGAAAGGCTATCAAAGGACAAGCACTTGCGGATTTTCTAGCTGCACACCCAGTGCCAGATGATTCTCCACTTGCGTGTGAATTCCCAGATGAAGAAATCATGTGCATAGAAGAAGAGGAAGAAAACCCGTTTTGGGAGATGTACTTTGACGGCGCCTCGTCGATTCGACCAACGCCCAGCCCCATTATCCCAGAAATTCGAGCCGGAATCGGCTTAGTATTCATAACACCGGAAAAAGGAATTATCCGGCATTCTCTTGCATTAACTGAACCATGCACAAACAATGAAGCGGAATATGAAGCGCTAATTGCCGGATTGGAAATTGCTGTAGAAATGGAGATCAAGCAGCTTCACATCTTCGGCGATTCTCAGCTGATTATCAATCAAGTAACCGGAGAATACAAAGTGTTCAAGCAAGAATTAATTCCATATCACAAGAAAGCTGTGGAGCTGATGAAGAAAATACCAGAAGTGACAATTGAAAAGGTGTTGAGGGCCTCCAATGGGAAAGCAGATGCGCTTGCAAAGGTGGCTAAAGAATTAAGTGAAACAGGAGAAGATGTGCAGATCACTATGCAGACTCGGAAGGCCCTGTCCTCATGCTTCGCTAAAGAAAGCCTTGTTGAAGGCGAAGATGTCAAAGAGAGACATACCCTGAAAAGACAAAAGGAGTGTGCTTACGAAACGAAAACCTCGGAAGATTGGAGGCAACCCTTTATCGATTTCTTCAAAAACAATATCCTTCTGACGGATAAGCCTCAACGAGACCAGTTGAGGAAAAGAATGCTCCGCTACGCATTTGTGAATAACACACTGTATAGAAGGTCCTACGATCAACTCTGGCTTCGGTGATTGTCTACGCAAGAAGCTCAGCAGATTATGAAAGAAGTGCACTCCGGATTATGCGGAGCACACCAATCAGGGCCAAAGATGAAGCTAAAAATCAAACGATTAGGGTATTATTGGCCGACGATGGTGGCTGATTGTGAAGATCACGCGAGAAAATGCCACATGTGTCAGATTCATGGAGTGTTCCTGCATCAAGCACCAAGCCCGTTACACCCGACAGTCTCCTCGTGGCCATTTAACATGTGGGGCACAGACATTGTTGGCGCAATCGATCCTCCTTCCTCAAATGGGCACCGATACATGTTAGCCACAACCGATTACTTCACGAAATGGGCTGAAGCAAAACCGCTCAAAGAAGTCAAAGCAAGTGATGTTGTGAGATTCTTCAAGACCCACATATTCTACCGATTCGATACACCAAGAAGAATCATATCTGATAACGGCACCGCTTTCAAGAATGATAAGATATATGCATTGGCCGAGAAATTCAAAATCAATTGGAGGTATTCATGAATTTACAACCCAAGGGCGAATGGATTGGTCGAGGCTTTCAACAAGACACTCATTGGCATCATGAAGAAGACAGTGAGCGGAAATCAAAGAGATTGGGACGAAAGATTACAAGAAGCGCTATGGGCTTATCGAACGACCTACCGCACCCTGACACAAGCTACTCCGTACTCTTTAGTATTCGGAGTAGAGGCGGTTCTCCCGCTAGAAATAGAGGTCCCTTCTCTCAGGATTGCCCTGCAAACAGAGTTACCACTAGAAGAACAGATGAAAGTTCGATTCGATGAACTAGATGCCATGGATGAGAAAAGACTGGTGGCTCAACAAAGTCTCGAATTATACCAAGCAAGAATGGCACGAGCATACGATAAAGCGGCGCAAATGAGAACTTTTCAAGAAGGAGAATTGGTTCTTGCATTAAGTCTACCAATCAGGATAAAAAATGGTAGATAGGGTTTGGTATTGTCTCCTAAACAATCACCTCTGGTTTTGTTTGTTTGGCCAGGCTAAATAATCAAATGAACACTGTCAAACCAAAACCTCTTCAAACATAGACTACTAGAACCCAAAGGAGTTTTAAGGAAGAGAATAGAAAGATAAGTTGGGGGCAACGAGATGTCGAAAACATGTTAGATATCGCAAACATAAAAAGAAGTCGATAAGAATATGGAGTGAGATCGAAGTAGCTCCAAAGCAAACCATAAAGCACAAGTCAAAACAAACAAAAATAGCAAGTGATAAGCCAAATCCACAAGCAACCAAAATAAAAGGTCTATGTCCAAGATCCACATACAAGCATCAACGACCAAGGTCACAACATCCAACTAGTCAAAGTAACTAAACAAAAGAATAGGTACAACTAAGAAATATACATGATAAACTCTCTAAGCTGCTACTTCTCGCTCTCATCCTCATCCTCATCCTCATCCTCATCCTCACTAGAAACCCAATGGTCTGCTAGAGCCAAATCTATGAGGTTGCCCTCACGATCAGACATAACCTCACAGTCAGACATGTCAGGCAAGCCAAGTGACCCGTCTGGACCAAAATGAGGAAGTCCAAAGTCACCAAGAAGATCTGTCAAACAATTGAAGATCAGAGAGTGAGAGCCAAGCCTAAAAGAGAGAAGAAAAGGAAAGAGATGAAATGAGATGATACCTGCCGGGACGTCACCAATCTCCTCCAAGTCCGCATAAAACTGAACCTGAAACTCAGTGCTGAAAGGAGGGGGTGTGCTCTGAGGAACCTCCTCGACGACAGCAGAAGAAGTAGAACCGCTCACCAGAAAATCAGAAACAGGAGCACTCACAGAGACAGGAGTACTAACACGGTGGCTAAGAGTAGAAGTGTCCGCCTGGTGGCTGAGAATAGGAGTACTCTCACGGTGGCTAGAAGTAGTGCCACCCACAATGATAGAAGCGAGCCTACCACTCGAAGTAGCTGGAGTTGTAATAAATAAAAATGTCAGTTTTCCTTGCAAAATTGGGAAATATAAAAGGGCGAAATACAAGAATTATACCTGAAGCAGGTCCCAAAGCTCAAGATCTGCTACGTACCCTCCTCCCGGTGCTCTGAGTGCTGTCAGGACGACGCGCACACGCCTCAGCTACCCTGCTGCTCTCTCCGCGCTCGTAAGTAGCTGCACATATCAAATAACCAAGTGAGAACAAGGCATAAAGAAAAGATAGAAAAGAAGAGCAAAGCATAATGGTGCCCAAAGAGAAATAAGAAAGAAAGACTGGTACCTTTCGGGCGCCGATCAGGGACATGACCCGTCCGAGCACCAACCCAAGCAGGAGGGCGATGACTCTCGAGAGTGCCAATGCCACGAGCCCTAGAGGGAGCTGAAAAAAATAAAACTCAAGTCAGAACAATAGGAAGAAAAAAAAGAGAGAAAGAAAACGGAAAAGAGATAGGAAAGTACTGTCATGATTTCCTGAACAAGTTTCATGTATAAAGTTTGACCTAACTCCTTGTAAATAAATTCTCACAAAAATGACAAATGGATGACTGCATCAGCTCCTTTTCTCACTTCTTCTCTGGAAATTGTGATAAAATTTGATCATATATTTCTGCCTTCACAATGCATATTTTTAATAATTTTAATGCATTCCTGACATGATTTTAAGCAACTTTCATGTTTTATACTTGATCTGATTCATTGTAAATAAATTCATACAAAAATGTGAAATCCTTGACAAATTCTGTGAAAAAGTTGCAATTTTAACCCTAAGGAAAAGAATTTCAAAAACACTGTGAATAACTTAGAATTAGAACACTTGATGAACATAAAAGTTGTTTCTAACATCTCAATGAACATTTCTGTTTAAAAACATTGAATTGTCACATTCAATATGTTGCAGAGAAATCAAACTGATAAATAATCAGTTTTCTGTCAATTTTATGACAGAACTGTTAAATTCAAATCCAACTGTGAAATTCAAGTTATTTTGTGAGTTAAATGATGTCAATACACTGCACACACTGTAAAATAAGCTGTTTGCATGATTTAAACAAGTTTTCATGTCTTGAAACTGGTACCAAACTTGCATCTGCTGTACAGTCCAAATTGATTTAAATTAAATATACATATATGTTCTTTATGTCAAGACGATTCAAACGAGCCAAGTCTCACACAAATTGGTCGAGAAATGAATTAGAATTTTGAAATCGAAATTCAAGTCTAAACTCGGCACAATCCTCTAAACACGAGCTCATTCGAGCTAAATCCAAACCCCCCCCAGTCAAATCCAACACCATAGATGTGTTCCCTGTGGCAAGACGATCCCAACGCCGCCGGCCGATCGAAAATCCGACCATCCACCGCCGAGATCCGTCATCGACGGCCCAGATGATCCCAGTTCATATCAGGGGCAGCACGAATCTCAATGCAGATCTAAGGGACAGCACGAATCCTGATGAAAATCCAACAGATCTCATCTTTCCCACCAGCACGAATCTCAATGCAGATCCAAGGGACAGCACGAATCTTGATGACAGATCTAATAAACCTCATCCCTGCCACCAGCACAAATCTCAATACAGATCTGAGGGCAGCACGAATCTTGATGTCAGATCCAGCAGATCTCATCTCAGCTCAGCAGCACGAATGTTGATGCAGATTACAGATCAGCACCAATCCTGAGGCAGTCTAAGAAGTAAAACAGGCCAAAACTCAGTCCAAAGTTCAAATTCGGCCCAAAATTCAAACTCCGCCCAAAACTCAAATCTGGCCCAAAATTAAAAGTTGGCCCAAAACCAAAATTCAGCCCAAAATCAAAAGTTGGCCCAAACCCAAATCTGACCCAAAATTAGTTGGCCCAAAACCAGAATTCAGCCCAAAATTCAAAGTTGGCCAAAACAAAATCCAGCCCAAAAAGGAATCGGGCCCATAACACAGTTTCGGCCCAAAATCCAATTAAAGTGATTTATTCCAGATTTTCAATAAAAATAATTCTAAAAATAGTTTCCGAACTCCAAAAATTCTGAAATAAATTTTAAAATTCACAGAAAAATATTTCTGATTTTTCTGTGTAAAAACATTTTTTCCATTTAAAAATTGAATTTTCAAATACAAATTCAAGTTCAAATTTGAAAGAGAAAACATCATTTCTTTTGAATTTCAAAGTGCAAAAACAAAGGGTCAAATCCAAGTACTCTTTATGAAATCTTGTGCTCACTTTAAAATAAGAAAACAAAACCTTTTGAAATCAAGGAAATCATTGAGCATCTGAACGACAATTAGACCAACCGGTTACTAGTTCACTGTTCAAACGACTGATGAAAGCAATACCAAGTTACTAAACGGCGACGTCTTGCACTTCAGTTAGGAAACCTGACGAGAGAAAAAAAGTTCTCGGGAGCACCAGAGTCAATTCCAGATTTCCTCCAATTGACAGTTGATCATACCCCGACAGAGAGACTGGGCGTGAGGCTGCAAATTGGACCCTCAGTTGCAGATAGACTACCAGTCTTGATCTGTCGATCGCGGATATCGTTTGAAGTGCTTTAAGAAATCAAGTTTCCACTCGAACGATCGCGGCTTGCCAAGTCGTAGGAGGCCTGAAAGAGACATAAGCGTCTCCGGGACCATCGAAACGTGTCCTAGGTTTCCCTGCTAACATAAACCTGAAAGAGATATAAGCATCTCCGGTACCATCAAAACATATCCTAGGTTTAACCTACTAACACTTACTAACATTCGCTAACCTAATTTATGACAATCTTGACGTTTAAAAGTGTGCATCCATCTATGCATATCATTTAGATAAGATTGTTTACTTTGTATTGAACGATAATTACACACATTTTAGCACTTTCCTATTCTTAATCAGAGGTGCTTGGAGATAATAGCTCCATGGTAATTAACAATGAGGGTTGCGCTCATTGGAATCCAAGACCCCATAATCACTTGAAAATAATAAAACCTTTGCACGTAAGTGTCTGAGAGTGAACGCCTCGCGACGACTATTAACACACGCATGCATACAGGGGTGACCGTGTCCTTTTCCCATTTTATGAAAGGTTCTTCCCTTTTCTTAAGGCGGCGAAAGGGGTGGCACAAATGGACAGAAATTAGGATCTTCGGACTTATTCGCATCTTCTGGGCGCTTAATTTTCGGCAATTCTAGTCCCGCTATTAGAGCGTCTTTAAAGATTTTGGCCACTTTGTCCTTCCTGAAAGAGTATGGCTTGGACATTAGATCGCGCATGGCACTTCTTGCATTGGGTTTCAGATTGTTGTAGCCACCGTTGTTGTTGTTGTTGTTGTTGTTGCTTGGGGTATTCGTGTTGGCTACAAACTTCTTTCGATTCTTTGAGATGTAAGCCACTTTTACCTCGTTCTTTCTTCCTCGAGAGGTTTGCCCTTGGGACAACCCGGCCGGCGGTGTGTTTCCAAGTTTGGATAGTGCGTCTACTAACTCCTGGTATGTACGGACTTTGCCCATGCACAAGAAGGGGTGTAGCCATGCATCCATGTTCTTGATCATTAATTCTACCGCTTCTCTCTCTTCTATTACACTATCGCACTTAATACTGAGATTTCTCCATCTGTGCATATAGCTGATCATGTTTTCACCTTTGTTGGGTTTCACATCTGCTATATCGGCTACGCTGATTCTGTCAGAGATTGTGGCGAATTTAGCTTGGAATGCACTCTCCATTTGTTGCCACGTGGATATGCTGTTGTTGTCCAGGGATGACTACCACTGGAATGCCGGACCCCCTAAGCTTTGAGGGAATTGCCTTAGTAGGAGAGCTTCATTGTTGACTGTGTTGCCGCATGCGATTAGGAAATGAGAAACATGTTGTCTTGGGTCCATATCTCTGTTCCCTTCTCCCGTAAATATCTTGAATCTCAGTACGGTATATCCCTTTGGATAAGGCACCAAATCATAATGTGGAGGGTGAGGCCTACCACACTTTCTTCCTGTGTCAATGTCGAGAGATACGTCAACTGCTCTCAGCTGTTGATTAATGTACTCCCGGAGTTCATCTTGGGTGAAGGTTTTGGCATTTGCATTGGAAGCCTCACCTCCTTTCCTTTTGCTCTTATCTTTCTTTCTTTCTTTCCTTTCTTTTCTTCTTTTCTTTTCTTCTTTCTCACTTTCTTCGTGCTCTTCCGTTGCTCGGGCTGCTTTGGGCTTTTTAGGAATGGACTTAGTACTTCCTTCATCCCACGATTCACTGTCATCATTTCTGCTTTTGGGTTTTGCCTTTTGCAGCTCCTCGTACATAGCGAGTATCTCGGCATTTTGCTTCTTAAGATTCTTAAGCTCTTTTTCTTGCTTATGGTACTTAGCTATTTGCCAATCTTGTGCGATAATTGCCTCCCTCATTTTCTCTATGAGTTCTTTCTGTTTCTTTTCTTTTTCAGTTTCTTTTTCTTCATCGCTTTCTTCATCTGTCCCTACAATAGGTGGGTCCTTTGTTCCACTGGTTCCTGCCTCGTTTTCAGGGTTTTCGTTAAGAGGGTCGTCGTTACTCTTCTTTTCTTTATCATTTGGAGATTTCTTTTTCCTCCCTCTTGCCCTACCGGCATGGTTACTTCGAGCTTATTTCTAGACCCGCTCTGACTTTCGTCGTCGGAGTGGTCGAGTATCATGTAGGCTCTATGCCCTCTTCTTCGTCTTGAAAGGTCACCCGCCTTTTCTTTTGCTTATGGTTAGGTACTTGGACTGTCAGATTGCGAAATTTTGGTTCGACCTTTGGACCAAGGCGATCAAAGACGCTATCCTCAGCTTGTATCTGATTCTTTGGTATCCATTTCTGGATCACTTTCCTCTTCGTAGGATCCGACGCAAGACTTCCCGTTTCTTGAGTCAGATTTTTGCAGTATTTGGTTTTTTGATAGGGAAAGGTTAGTCGAGACTTCACTGATTGCCCTGACTGAGTCTGGGTTTGTGGGTTGTATCTTGGTTTCTGATTTTGCTTTCTGGCTTGAACAATCTGATGAGTCTTGTAAATGGCCTCAGAGAGAGTCGGTTTCCGTACTTGAACTGGTACGTACTGAACAAGTGTTGGCTGAGGTATCTCCCAGGACTGTCTAACTTGACCATTAGAGGAGTTCCTTTTGACCATTCTGAGAGCGGAGAAGGGGTTGGTGACTGGTACATTGGGTATAGCCACCATTTCATTAGTTAAATCTTCCAGAGTTCTCTTTCTGGAGACCTGGCTGTATACTAGGGCTGTGGGAGAAGTCTTTCTCTTGTTCCAGTGGTGCTTCCTTTTCGGAGACTTGGGAGGGGAAGAGAGAATTTGGTTTTGGATTCCCTTTGGGGTTAGTTGGAAGTAACTTTTATCTTCCTCCTCGATCTCTTGAATGAGAGGGAGAGTGGTTTGAGTGACCGGGGCGGAGTAGGAGATCTCCGGAGGCGCCATGCCAAAGTTTGGCAGAGAATACTGGGCAAGCCCTGCCGGCATAACAAGAGTGGTGCCGGACGAGTAGAGAGGTGGGAAGAACACCTTTTGAGTTGGTGCCATATTGAAAGTTGTGAATCCTGTTTGATTGAGTGGTGGGAATGCCGCGTCATTCGCCATGTAGGGCATGTAGCTCCCCTCGCCCCACGGAAAAGTCGGTGGTGGTGCCATTCTTTCCTGTACTAGACAACAGAAAACACTTAAAACCACATTAGAAACCTTGTATACAAAATATGCACACATTTTATCATTTTCCTATTCAAAGATGAGAGGAGAATCCAAGTCCCACCGGGCGTGCCAGAACCTGTGCCACCCCTTTTGCCGCCTTAAAAAAAGGGAAGAACCTTTCATAAAATGGGAAAAGGACACGGTCACCCCTGTACGCATGCGTGTGTTAGTAGACGTCGCGAGGCGTTCACTCTCAGACACTCACGTGCAAAGGTTTTATTATTTTCAAGTGATTGTGGGGTCTTGGATTCCAATGAGCGCAAGCCCTCATTGTTAATTACCCTGGAGCTATTATCTCCAGACACCTCTGATTAAGAATAGCAAAGTGCTAAAATGTGTGCAATTATCGTTCAATACAAAATGGGTGGACTGGTGTATTCACCTGAACTTACTCGAAGGCACCTAAAATTCTGAGATGAGCTGACAATTTTTTTTTTTTTTGCTTGAAACCCATAGAAAAGGAAAGTACAAAATGCAAAATTGTCACAGGAATAATTCTTCAATAAATCTTCTTTTTTTTTCTCACTTGGTTTTTTCTGATTTCTTACGTACATATGATCGTACAAATGACAAACTGCACCTAAAGTGTGAACAATTCAATTTATTTTTTGTTTTTTTTTTCTGATGAACAGGGAAAACCAGATAACTGTATTAAAATTTATAAAATGTACATATACCGAGGACTCAAATTTAGGTAAATTTACATATGATCTTACATACATCACAAAGTGAATTTACATCACAAATTCATAAATTTACATCAATTTATCACACAATTACTTTACAGTTTCTTACAAGTAAAAAAAAAAAAGGAACATAAATAAGTAGTTTAACCACACTTAATGCATCACAACATGGATAATCTAGCCAGATATGTTTCCAGTGGAAGAGTAGTCAACACTAAAATCACGCCTGAGTTTAATGGTTTTTACATGTTTTATTTTTTCATAATTATCTCCACTTTTCTCTCTGATGCCCTCAATGATTTCACCCATATTGTAAACGGAAATCTCTTCAAGTACTTTCAAATTCTGCAGGCCATTAGGAAACCTTTTGAACTTAGGACATCCAATTAAAATTAGGTTTTTGAGTTTATGCAAGGCACCTTCGGAAACTTCCTTCCATTCCTCCAACTCGTTTAAACTACTCAATTTCAGCTCTTGGAGGTTTTGAAATCCGTTTCGATGGAACTCTACACTCCCACCATTATAGGACTTCAATATAATAAGTTTAGTAAGAGAAGGTAGTTCGGACAGGTAATCGATTATTTTTTGTCCTAACTTGGACATGATTAAGGTGAGAATAGTGAGGTTTGGCATACAATACCGGAAACTGAAATCTTTTTTTTCTTCCTCCAAGTCATCATGAAGTTGCCCATGCAATTCCATGCTTTGGATGGATCGGAGGCTTCCCATTGTAAATATTCTGATTGAAATATGATTACCTTCTCTTACCTTCAGGCTCAAATGTCTGAGAAATTCCAAGTTATGGAAAGACTCCCGTATGATTTCTGCTTGATTTGTTGAAAGCTCCTTCAATTTCAATATTCGGATGTTCCTTATATTCTCTAACAACTGATATTTTTTGTGGTTCCAATTGGTGCAATCTGCGGTTTGAAGTGTTTGCAGGTGGATATGCTCCCTAATATTTTTGGGTAGTTTGACACGGTCTGAAAGAATGTGCCTTAGTGTTGGAATTCTCCAGAATGAATCTGGCACATTTTCTACTGAGCTCTTTCTTATATCCAAGGTTTGTAGATTTTGGAGTCTGCCAATGGAATATGGCAGCTCAACAAATGTACTACAACGAATCCCCAAGTACCTTAAATGGATCATGGAGCTGATTCCATTAGGTAATCGCTTGATGTTAATGCCATGCAAGTCCAGGACTCGGAGATACTTCGATTTAAGCAAAAATCTCATTTGGTGAGGTTCAGAACGTACAGTTTTCTCTAAACAGTCACACAAAAGGGTACGTAATTTGGGTAGAGAGTTATTTATTCGCACGTCCTTTTGTGTGTAATTTTTGATAGATAATCGTCGAACTTTGGCTGGAGATACAAGATCAGTATTGTCATGAATTTCGAGAAAACTGGACTCTTCTGCTTCGGACTGAAGAAAAGAATGAATAGGGCCGTCAATAGCAACAACTGCAGGACCTCCAAATTCATCCTTTTCTTCAATCCGAACTAGAGACCTCGAGATCAGTTCTTTTAGATAGCCCTCTCCAACCTCCTCCATTTTTCTACCAGATTTTGGTTGTACCAATCCCTCTGCAATCCATCTGCGCACTAGCTGGCTGGCCTCAATACCTATGGTCTGCGGCACTGCCGCGAAGTACATTAAACAAGACTTTAATTGGTGTGGTAGATCATCAAAGCACAAAGACAACATCCTTTGATAAGTTATATAGCCATCTTTATTTGCCTTAAGATATTCGAACACCTCTTTCCAATGGGATACTTCTTTTGAACCTAATAGGCCTGCTAGAAGCACAATACTCATGGGGTGAGCTTTGGTTACCTCATGAATTTGACGCATGTATTCGCCATATTCTAGGGGAAATACAAAATTTTTAGGAAACCTTTGAAGGAAGAGGTCAATGCTTTCATTCCTCCAAAAAGAAAGCGTTTGATTGAAAGCAGTGACCCCTTCTATGTTGGATAAGCTCGCAAACTCACTCCCAATTTTTGGTATCAAAATGATTCGGCTGCCATTCTTGTCATCCGGCAAGTATTGGCTTAGAATTACTGTCTTCCAACATATCAGGCTGTCTAAGCCATTTAGAACTATCAAATACCGCCTATTTCTTAGGAGACCCCGAAGTGCCTTGCCCTTGTCATCCTTGTGTGTGCAGTCTTCTTCCACTTTGCCTTCTTGTTCTAATATCTGCAAAAATTAATAAATAAATAAATAATTGCTGTCATCATGACAGAATGGACTAAATGCTTCAATCGACTTAATATTTACTCTCTCTGTATATAAGGGATACGGTGTTTTGCTCAGTAAAATGGTGTTTTAACTTTGTACTTGTATCTTAGCAACCGTAACTCAAATGAATAATTTGATCCAACCAATACATTCTACATATCAAAATTTCATTGGATACCAAATTTTACAATTTTTTGAGATTTCTAACTATTTTTAATGTTTTTTTAGAATATGACCTGAATTGGAATTCCAAACGGATTACTTTATTATTATTTCTTGGCCGGTCATCTTTCAAAAATTGTTAATAATAGTTAGAAATCTCGAAAAATAGAAAACTTGGTATCAATGAGATTTATGTACGTAGAATGTACTGGTAGGATCGGATCGTTCATTTGAGTTATGATTGTTGAGATATGAGCGCAGAGTGAAAACACCATTTTACTTTGAAAGATGAGTTTTTTTATAGGCAAATGTTCTCATTTTCTTTTATTTATTTTTTCTCATATTTCAAAAATCATTAAAAATACTAAACAAATTCTAAAAATGAAAAATTTTGGTTTTGTAAGATATATTGATATTGAGTAGAGGTGGCAGAAAGTCGGGTCGGGTAGGGTTCGGGTTCGGGTTTGGGTCGGGTCAGTTTGACCAAATGAAAAATGTCGGGTCGGGTCGGGTCAGGTATCCGGTTGACAGCTGCCGGCATTTTTTCGGGTCGGGTCGATATCGGGTTGACGTCTGCCGGCATTTTTTCGGGTCGGGTTGGGTTCGGGTCGGGCGGGTCGGACGGATTTTTCGGGTTTGGTCAGATTTTGCATCTATATTCTCAGGTTAGGTCGGGTTCGGGTCAGCCTGACGTCCCCTGAAACATGGGTCGGGTCGGGTTTGGGTCAGGTCGGGTCGGGTTCGGGTCAGTTTGACTTCCCCTGAAACTCGGGTCGGGTCGGGTTTCGGGTCGGACGGGTTGGACGGATTTTTCGGGTCGGGTCAAAATTTGTCACCTCTAATATTAAGACTCTTAAATTGAAATTTTAGATACGGGGAGATATATTTTAAGCCATGTATATATGGGCCGATATAAAAACGTTCTTACGGTAGCCTAACTCTATATGTGTGACATCCCATAATTTAGTATGTCAAATTGAATAATTTTTAAATACGCTAATCTAATTATATTGCATGTATCAACATATTTTGGTTCCATTTACCACTTAGTTACTCTATACTTACATACTAAAGAAAAATAGTGCGCCATAATTAGATGCTAAACAAACGAGATTAATTTTGTGAATCAGAATCGGATTATTATTAAGACCAACACAACTTAGATTTTCAAATACAATTTTAGAATATAAATAATTAGGCCCAACTCATATAGTGTTTAAATTAAACCTATAAATATAAATTTAATCTGTAAATTCTGATTTGGGCCGTGATATTTGCCCATCCGTGTCTCTAATATATTTGTCCAACTTATATAATGAACTCACTAAATATAAAGATTAATGGTCCGTGATAATCATGAGGTAACTAATATATTTAAAACCCAAGACAACTTGGATGGATAAGTAAATAACATGGCAACAATGATTAAACCCGACGGGCCGCCTCCTGTGTTTGCCCAACACATATAACTTCCAAAGTATACTTTCTTCTGATTATAATTAAAGTCACATTGCTCCTACGCCAAGACCCTTTCTCTCCCACTTCGAAGTTATTAAAATCAAAACCCCATATCAATTAACACGGTGCAGTACCCCTGTATTCCTTATTCCTCTACACGTCCGACCCTTCCCCTGCTGCAACCAAAACACAGAGACAGAGAGAGAGAGAGAGAGAGAGAGAAGAGGAGTGAAGTCGGAAGACGGGGCAGTCGAGGTCTTATACGTGCGGGTGATGGATTACTTGGGCAGCGACTGAGATGAGACGAATTGAAGCGATGCAAAATCGATCGGACGGATTTGAGAATCGTCGACAGCGGAAGGTGCGTGGTCCTCCTTTGACTTTATAATTCGTATTCATGTGTCGATCGTTTTGTTGTCGAAACGATCAAATACAATTGAATTGCAATGTTTTCTTTGATTGCGATTATCCGATACATTGCAAACTATCTTATTGAATATTCCGAAAATTGAAGTCATAATTGAATTAATTAGTTGATTTGTGATCAGTGATTTAAGTTTATGAATTATTAACCAAATATATATTCCAACTGACTTATGCAATTACGGATGGAGATAAAAATGATCAGATTATATCTATATTATGCATCGGATTCAATAGATACTTTGAGTATACGATACATTAATTTATCTGGATAAATGGAAATTTATTTGATGAACTGAGTATTCTGTTTAGTGAATTAAATACGAAAAATAACTCAATATATATTATAGGTGTATAGTATGATTCTGAAAGAAAATTTGAGATAATTATTTATAGAAGCCATTTCTGTTAAATTGTAAGAAAGACAATTATGTAAATTGAAAATTCAAACCAATAGATTAATGGCCCCTCTGAAATAATGGTATTCGTTTGTTTGATACGAATCTATGGATTTGATAAGCTTCGTTTGCCTCTATGTTTTGGGTAGCTCATTATAGTGAGAAATACTTTAGTACTGGTGTTTCTCCCCTCTTTTGATCTATTCGGGACGCTGGATGAGGGAATAGTGAGAAGCTCTTCCAGTAGTGGAGCTTCAGCTACAATGAAGGGGGGGCTAGCCAACAGCAAAGCAACTCATAATACTTTGAAAAAACACTCGACACATAAAACGCTACATCAAAATCATCACACAGAATCAATAACAATACTTTCTTGACCTTTAGTCAGTATAGAACAGAGGATTCTTGGTTTTTGTGACATAGAGAAAGGACAAAGGAGAGTGAGTGTTTACTTTTCTTTTGTCAGAAGAGATGAGAAGTAACAACATATAATAATGTAAATAATGTAAGGGGGGCTGGCCTTGATGAAATAATTTGTGCGGATCAGATTTACATTGAATATTTAGACTAATTGCTGAGTTAAGGGGGGGCCACAGCCTGATTCAAATGCATGAAGCTCCGCCACTGAGCTCTTCGGTTTACCGAGTGTTTCCCCCCTCACAATTTGTGAGGGAATGGTTCAGGCATAATCCAATATGGTGAGAAGTTCTTCATTTTATGGAGTATTTACCCTCTCATAATCTTTGAGGGAATGGTTCGGCAACGTTAGCTTTTGATTGATTAGTTAGTGTGTTTCGTTATCGGTCTTTAACTTATGTTATGTTCAAATTGGGACGACAAACAAAAAAGCGGCAATAGGAATAGGTATGACCAAATAGCTAGACTTTAAATTTAGACTTTAATTTGGCATTTAAGTGAATTAAATTGAATTATAAATAAATGATGAATGCACTTTGAAATTTATTTCGATTGCTATACATTCGTTTGGAATTCTGTTTGCAATGGGAAACACTAGGTTTCTCATGCGCTCTTTTGTACTCTTTTTCGTAGGTGAGAAAGACGTTGCTGAGTTGCCACATAGATGAAATATTATTTGTTTTTGCTTACAAGTTATGTTTAATTTATTAATTATGCATTAGAAGACTTCCGCTATATTTGGTATAAAATGGTGTATGTAAAGTTTATTTATTTTATTTTTAACAATGTTAGAATTATTATAAATTTGTGGCATGAAATTTGTATTGTTGACTTGCTTGTTTTGATGCCTTGCGTTGAAAAACGCGGCGGACCGTCCATTTTCCTTTTATGAAAATCCGGGCCATTACAATATGTGTACATACATAAGTTGGATTTATATAGCTCATTATATTCTTTATATCAAAACTTTATAGAATACAAAATTTTTCATTTTTAAAAATTTTCAAGTATTTGTTTTTAATTTTCTAAAAGTAACTATTCAATATTAATATAAAATATTCAATATTTAAAATTTAAAATTTTTTAAAAACGGAAATTTTTGTACTCCAATCCTGTAGAATTATATCTGGATTTTCAAAATCAAAATGACAGGACGACATTTTTTTTTATAATGTGATCTTCATGTGAATATATCAGTTTAAATAGCGCTCATAGCGGCCGCTATAGTGGTCGATATAGCGTTTTGAAAGCAAAACGCTGCGACGTTATCGGTTTTTCCTCGCTTTTTAATACTTTATATAGTAACATATAAAATATGGTTAGAATCATCTGAATTTTCAATTATTTTATGATATCTAACACTTAATAGTTGTTATTTATGTTTTAAAATCGTTTAACACATAATTAATTGCATTTATAACAACAATCAACGTTATATAAACTTAGTATCCACATCAGAAAAATAATGGGATTGATTAGTGAAGATGAAAGTCATATACTTGAAATCCATTAAAATATTATATAAACAATAAATATTTTTTACATAATGTTTTATCATAATTTGTTTACAATTTTTCTATTATTTTTAGATTCTAACATTTTTTTCTTGAAAAATGATAGATAGATAATTTATTTTTGATAACATCAATAATCCATTTAATTTTTTAATATTTAGGAAAAGTAACTACTCAATTATTCAATTTGAAATCCTTTTGATAGAAACAAATGATACTTACAATAAAAGATTGACCAATATGTTGTACTATGTCAATATATATCTGAATAAGAATGCTTTGTTTCAAGAGTGATACAATAATTATATAATTTTTAAACAATTTGGTTAGAAAACTTTATACATTATTCTAATTATTCATCATTTTTATTAAATATATTAGCTCATGAACAAATAAGTTAGTTAAAATATTCTACATAACAGGAACTGGTAGCGCCCGCAATAGCGCCGATATTCGATATCTGCTATCAAATATACCCCACCGCGACGAGTCCGCTATCGCTATTTAAACCTTTGGAATATATTATAGAAATATATATATTTACGCTTTTTAGATTTTTTTTTCTTTTACTATGCATATCTGTTTGAATGTGCTGGCATGATCATCAATGGGAACAATTTAATGACTTGAGGTGGTGCTTTATGTCACCAGTCTAAAAAGTAATAAGCATTATATATATGTAGTTATATATGGAGTTACCTTGAAGTAAATATCTTCTAGTGTTTCCTCCAATCTGAACTTTTGTGGCAAGTTTTTCCAGGCGCCAACCTCAAAATGGCTTTGAATCTCAGAGCTGTCATAAGCCTTCTTTGCCAACATTACTGTTCCACTGCCTTTATCACCAACAATGGAAATAACTTTTCTCTCCTGATCTGCACCATCTTTAAGTTGTGTAACTTGTGCTATCAGCTTTTGGGCTTGGCTATCCAGACCCACCGATGTTTTGGAATAATCTTCCTTAGCCCTTTTCATTAAGCAAAGATACACATATATACACTGTGTTAATTTCGAATTCTAAAAGAAAAAACAGACAAATTAAATTAAGGAGCTAGCTAGAGACAATATAAGTAATATTGGGTATTAATTATATAATGTCCAGGATTCCAAAGGAGAAATATTTCTGAAGGAAAATAATTAATTGTAATTAACAAAAACTATTTTTTAATATCTGAGGTAAATTAGGATCATTAATTCTAGTGATATATATATCCATGGTTGAAGAAGTAAAGCTGCTTCTAATATCTGTGATAGATAAGTTAGCACAATTCTTACTATATATACTATATATACATCGATCTTTAATAAAACTAGTATATTGCCCCATGGCAACGCAGAATCACAAATTAAAATTCAACAGTTTTTTTTTTTCAAAAGTAGAATAGTATTTAATTCTGAGAGTTGGAAGTATTTAATTATGCGCGTTAAGTTGGTCGATCCCAGGGCTGTGAAAATCGAAACATCAATATTGATCAATCAACGGTGATGATTAAACCAAAAGTAATCCATCCAATGGCTCAAAATTGATTTGGACAGATAGCCCATTTCAATCTCCAAAACAACTCCTCATTTTATAAGAAGTAAAGATAAAGATTAAAGTTTCAATCAAGCAGAAAAACTATTTGTATAGTGGGTTTAATTATATACCAGGTGGGAATCGTCTTGTCTAAGGATGGAACCCATGATGAGGAAGAAGGGTGCAAGTCCAAATTGTAAGCTTGTTTGTCTGCATAGAGCACGGCTAGTTTCGCTTTTATGTTCGCGATCTTGCTCGATAGCCCGTGCGTGACCACGACTCTGGTGAAGCAGTCGGTTGCCCACCCGAACTTCAGTACATCCTTCCAGCTGCCATAGCATGGCAACCTCACCTTCTCCACCTTTTTAAGAATGTAAAAACAGTACAATGGGATTAATGACTTATTAATGATCATATATTGCGACATTATGTTTCATAAAATAAGTAAACAATGATAATGATATATAATGACGACGATGAGGATTACAAATATATCTATAATAATGACTTATATATAATTATGAGAACTTATTCTTGATGTTAACAAATGTTAAAAAAGTTAATGATATATATATATTCTCCTATTAAGGATTCTTATGACAACTTTTATAATTAATGTAAGGGAATAATTTGATGACAATCATTTATTTTGACAACCTCAAAAATAGACTTCATACAAAATCTTCAAAATGAAAAGAGAATGTACTTACATATATTTTTGCTTATGCATTGGTTGTGTATTGAAAAATTAAAGTTTATACAAGTTTAATTTTCTATGAATTCATGTTAATATATCTGTTGTCAGAATTATTAAAATAAATATATAATTATCACTTATCAATGGATCCATACCCTTAGATTAAAAGTCCAGAACTTGATTATTCTGAGTGATAAGCATAATGAATAAATAAATTAACTAATAACAATTTACAATTGATCAAGTTAATCTGTGAATAAACTAATTAATTAGTTCAAACAAGACCTTCCGGGAGAAATCATCCAGGACATCTTCCATTTCAAATGTTGTGTCGCGTGCCTGCTTGATCCAGAGTGCGACAAACGGGTTCTTACTGGTCCGGCGCTTCTGTTCAGCGTCGTTCAGCAGCGCCTGCAGCCACTCGAACTTGTCGGCAAGGAACTTGACATCCTTGACGACCTGCAGAAGCAATTGCACCTCTTGCCCAGCTAGCTCGGTCAGCTTGTCAACCACTGTGCTCAGTGCTGCATCAGCCATTTCTTCTCTGTTAGAATGACCTTTTTTTTTTTTGTTTTCGCTTTCTTCTTTCTTGAATTCAATAATGAAATCCATCATATATATGCAGTTCTATTTATAGAGGCGCTTTTGTAACGGATGCTTGATCTTCTGCAGCTTGAGCTTGTTTCGGTGTTCATGATGACGTGATTGATACATATGATACGTACGTGTGGCTGATTCCTATACAAGTTTTCAGAGTGCTCTCATCCCCCGACTTACTGCATTTTGCAGTATAGCACGTGAGCTGTTGGATTGTCTCGACATCCGATCTGGCACGAATCTCGAAACGATCCAAGTTTTCATATAGAGGATTGTGCCACCCCTTTCGCCGCCCGAGGAGGCGCCTCTGAGTGAAGAGATGTTTCCGGATGGGAAAAGGACACGGTCACCCCTGTACGCGTGCGTTTGCTAGTAGGCGTCGCGGGATGCTCATTCTCAGACACTCACGTGCAAAGGTTTCGTTATTTTCAAGTGATTGTGGGGTCTTGGATTCAATGAGCGCAAGCCCTCATTGTTAATTACCCTGGAGCTATTAACTCCAGGCACCTCTCATTAAGAATAGGAAAATGCTAAAAACTTGTGCAATTTATTGTACAAAACAAAGAGAAAACAATCAAAAGAAACAATTTTACTTAAATGACATGCATGAATGGATGCACACTCAAAAATGTAAAGATTGTTATTATTTTGTTAGTGAGTGTTAGTGGGTTAAACCTAGGATACTTTTGGTGATCTCGGAGATGCTTATATCTCTTTCAGGTTTATGTTGGCGGGGAAACCTAGGACACTTTTGATGGTCCCGGAGACGCTTATGTCTCTTTCAGGCCTCCTACGACTTGGTAAGCCGCAATCGTTCGAGCGTAAACTTGATTTCTTAAGACGCTTCAAACGATATCCGCGATCGTCAGATCAGGACTGGTAGTCTATCTGCAACCGAGGATCCAATCTACAGCCTCACGCCCGGTCTCTCTGTCGAGGTATGATCAACCGTCAATTGGAGAAAATCTGGAGTCGACTCTGGTGGTCCCGAGAACTTTTTCTCTCGTCAGATCTCCTAACTGAAGTGCAAGACGTCGCCGTTTTGTAGCTTGGTATTGCTTTCATCAGTTATCTGAACAACGAACTAGTAACCGGTTGGCCTAATTAACGTTCAGGTGCTCAATGATTTCAAACCTGGATTTTCTTGCCCTTTGATTTGAAAAAGATTTTTGATTTCTTATTCTTAAAGTGAGCACAACATTTCATCAAAACATTCCTACTTGAAAAATGCTTGGATTTGACCCTTTATTTATGCACTTTTAATAAAAGAAAGGATGTTTTCTTTTTCAAATTTGATCTTGAATTTATATCTGAAAATTCAAATTTTAAATGAAAAAAATATTTTTACATGGAAAAATCAGAAATATTTTTTTAAGAATTTTAAAATTTATTTCAGAATTTTTGGAGTTCGGGAACTATTTTTAGAATTATTTTTAGTGAAAATCCGAAATAAATCACTTTAACCGGATTTTGGGCCGAAACAGTGTTCTGGGCAAACTTTTTATTCTGGGCTGAATTCTGATTTTGGGCCAACTTTTTATTCTGGGCTGAATTCTGATTTTGGGCCAACTTTTAATTTTGGGCTGAATTCGGGTTCTGGGCCAACTTTGAATTTTGGGCCGAATTTGGGTTTTGGGCCAGCTTTAATTTTTGGGCTGAATTGTGGTTTTGGGCCAACTTTGAATTTTGTGCTGAATTTGGGTTTTGGGCCAACTTTGAATTTTGGGCCAAATTTGGGTTTTAGGCTGAGTTTTGGCCTATTTTATTTCTGAGACTGCATCAGGATTGGTGCTGATCTGTAATCTGCGTCAAGATTCGTGCTGCTGAGCTGAGATGGGATCTGCCGGATCTGTCATCAAGATTCGTGCTACCCTCAGATCTGCATTGAGATTCGTGCTGGTGGCAGGGATGAGGTTTATTGGATCTGTCATCAAGATTCGTGCTACCCTCATATCTATATTGAGATTCGTGCTACTGGATATTAACAAAATCTGTGAGATTTATCATCAAGATTTGTGCTGCCCTTAGATCTGCATCAAGATTTGTGCTGCTGACAGGAATGAGATCTGTGAGATTGACATCAAGATTTGTGCTGCCCCTGATATGAACTGGGCTCATCTAGGCCGTCGACAGCGGATCTCGGCGGTGGATGGTCGGATTTTCGATCGGCCGGCGGCGTTGGGATCGTTTTGCCACGTGAAACACATCTCTGGTGTTGGATTTGACTGAGGGGGTTTGGATTTAGCTCAAATGAGCTCGTGTTTAGAGGACTATGCCGAGTTTTAACTTGGATTTCGATTTCAAAATTCTAATTCAATTCTCAACCAATTTGTGTGAGACTTGGCTTGCTTGAATCGTCTTGATGTAAAGAATATGTATGTACATTTAATTTAAATCAATTTGGACTATACAACAGATACGAACTTGGTACCAGTTTTCAGTTTTTTTGAGTGACAGTTCATGAATTTGACACACAAGAACTTGTTTAAATTATGCAAGTAACTCATTTGCAGTGTGTGCAGCGTATTAACATCATTTAACTCACAAAATTACTTGAATTTTACAGTTGAATTTGAGTTTAACAGTTCTGTCAGAAAATTGACAGAAAACTGATTATTTACCAGTTTGATTTCTCTGCAACATTTTGAATGTGACAGTTCAATGTTTTTAAACAGAAATGTTCATTGAGATGTTAGAAACAACTTTTATGTTCATCAAGTGTTCTAATTCTAAGTTATTCACAGTGTTTTTGAAATTCTTTTCCTCAGGGTTAAAACTGCAACTTTTCATAAAACTTGTCAGGGATTTCACATTTTTGTAGGAATTTATTTACAATGAATCAGATCAAGTGTAAAACATGAAAGTTGCTTAAAATCATGTCAGTAATGCATCAAAATTATCAAAAATATGCATTGTGAAGGCAGAAATATGTGATCAATTTTTTATCAAAATTTCCAGAGAAGGGACAGAAAAGGAGCTGATGCAGTCATCCATTTGTCATTTTTGTGAGAATTTATTTACAGAGAGTTAGATCAAACTTTATACATGAAACTTGTTCAGGAAATCATGATCTTTTCATATAAAATATTTAAAATATGTATCCAGAACATGAAATATGCATCAAGATCAGTTCTTTGAAGTTCAGACTTGCAGTTTAGTGTTACAGACAGTCAGATCTTTATTTCTTGGACTTTTATGAAAAATTCTTGAACATGAGTGTTTAAATAAACTTGACAGTAAGTTAATACATATTGTTATGAACATTTTGATATATAATTTGTACACTTTTAACTTAGAAAGATCACTGTTTCATTAAGTTTACAATACAAAGGGCATTTTCTGTCATTCTGTGCAACAGATCTTGTGATTTTCATATGAATTTTTCTACATAGAATTTGACAACAACTTCTACATGAGAAGTGTTTATAACTTTATTATGGACACATAAAAAATGTGACTTTAATTATGTTATGAACATAAATCCACAGAGAGGAGTTGATCTTAGCAAGTTTCTGTTACTCTTCCAGTTTCTTGAGTCTGGAACAATTTTGGCAGCATTTCCCCTACATTTCGTAGGTGAAATCTGTTCAAAAAGGTTTCCTTGAGTTCATAACTTATCCTGGAGCAATTTTGGTAACATATCCCCTTATAAAAGGAGGATTTGATGTCAAAATTGCTTCCAGAGATGAGTTATTCACTCAGTTCTCAGGAAACTGGGAGGGCAGCAGTATCTCATTGAGCTCAACTCCCCCTCTCATGCTTTGCTATGAGACTCACCCTTTGGACAAGTCCTTAGGGGTCTGTGGAGCATGCTCAACACAGTAATTAAGCCACTCTTGGAGTTAAACTCACAAGAGGTCATGAGATGCATGAAGCAAGCTCATGTGTGCTGTTTTCATTGTTTATTGACTTTTAAAGCAACTCACTCTTGGAGCAAGCTCACAAGAGGTCATGAGAGCACAAGGCAACTCATGTGTGTTGCATTTTAACTTTATTTATTTTATTTAACTGAAAGAAAGCAAAAGAATTGATTCAAATGCATCTCAGGTTCATTAATCTCAGAAAATCAATTTATTTGAGAGAGATCAATGTTCCTATGCAAGAAATTCAAGGATCAAGCAGTTTAAATCAACATCTATGCATATTAAAGCATTAAATTACTCAATTAATCAAGAAAACTTCAGATTTATTGCTCAAAACACAAGGAAACAGTAATGGATTTACTGTTCCTTCATTTCATTGCATAACAGCAGCTTTTACATTCAATTTCTCACCTTTTTCTCTTGAATCTCAAGCTCTAACACCTATATTACAATGATTTGAGGCTAGCCTAACAGATTTGGGAGAGTGGAGAGGTGGTTTGGTCAAGGTTTCAACTCAATTTCAAATCTGGACTGATTTTGGCAAGGTTTCAAATGGCAATTCAGCTTTACAATTGGTTTCTCTCTCCCTGGCACTTTGATCTGGGGTCTATTTATAGGTTCTTGGAGGGGATTCTTAGGGGAGAAGCAACTCAATTTGATTGGAGGAGAGCCAGTCCCACAGATTGATGACATGGGAATTGATTTTAGCCCTTGGATTTGTTTTGTGGTTGTTCTTGTGCAATTACAGCCCTTGGATTCATTTGGCAGCTTGAGAGAGGTTAATTGGCGCCTGAGCAAAGTTCGAATGGTTTGAGAATCATCCCTGGACTTGGTTTGTGTGAACTGGTAAGAATTCAGCCCATTTCTCAGTCAGATTTGGCTTTGCACTGGTTCCAGCCAAGTTTAGGGCTTTGGAGAGGTTTAAATCGATTGAAAGATCAATTCTTTGGTACTGCACATGGTCCGTGTGGTTGCTGCAGTGATTTGGAGTATTTTGGGCTATACTGGCATGCACCAGTTTCAGTCAGAATAATTCCAGCACTGGTGCAGCTTCTAGAAGCTTATCTGTTGAGCCCAGATGCCTTGGATCCCATCTAGGAGGTGAGGGGGACTTAATTGAGCATGGTGCAGTGAGCCAATGCAATGGAGAGTGCTGTTGTGGTGTTTTATGCTTGCTACACTGATACCAGCTGAGAATCAGCTTTTGTTAAGGGTCCCACAGTCGTTTCAGGGTTGTTTCATGTCTTGAATCCTTTCCTGGCTCTTAATGCATCTTATTTGAGTTTAATTGAACCCTTTAAGCAACCCAATTAAGTCCAATTATTCATTTAATTTGAGTTTCAAGGTGGCAGGGGTATTGAGGTCATTTTCCTCTGAAATTCTGTTATTCTGTTGAGAGCACGAGCTCTCACCCCTTTCTACTCAATTCCTGAGTATAAAACATCCCTTTTCACTCCTTCATACTCATCCCTTCCTTTCTTTTTCAATTGAATCGATTTGGGGGTGAGAAACTCAATTTTCTTTACTGTTTTATTACCAGTTTCATCAATTCATTTCTTCTCATGGTTTTTAATGATTGAGATCATGTTTTAACATCTTTCCTACTCTAATTGATGCTCAGGGGATCAATCAATCGAAGAAGTTTGAAGCTTGGGCTCAGTTTTGGGACTGAGTTCAGTGAAGGTCACTGTTTCATCTTGATCTTTGATTTTTTACTTATTTGACATGTTGTTTAATCAATTAACATGTTGCCCATCATTATTAGATCATGTTTATTGATTCTTTGAGATTTATTTTGGTCAATTGAGGCTTTGGAGTTGAGCTCGAGCCTTGAACTGCTGTTTGAAGGGCTGTCAGAGGCTTTGGGGTAGAACTCATTGCTAGGAGCTTGGAGAAGGGCATCTGAGGCATTGAACATCATCGTGGAGGTGTGGGCAAGCTTGGGCAAGCATCAGTCGAGCTCAGCAACCACCATCGCCGGAGTTGGAGCATCTCAGGTCAGTTCTTCCCTCTTTTTGGTTCTTAGGTTACCATTCTTTGTACATTGTACAATAGCTTGCAATTAGGGTAAAATTGAATAGAGCTTCTTGAGACGATTCGATTGGTAAATTACTTGCTTAAAATGGTGGTCGGAGTTGAGAGAATTTGGCCGGAGAAGGTGGTGGTGGCGCGGCGGCAGAAACCTCCCTTTTCTGGCAGGTGGGCCCCATTATTGAACTGACAGGTGGGCCCCCTGTGTCAGAAATTCAATTAGTGAGATGATTAATCTGATCTGCACAGGTGTTGGCCTCTGATTGGCCCATTTGGTTAATTAATTTGATTAGCCCATTAACCAGCCCATAATTCAAATTCCAGCCCTTTTATCATTCTGTGAATTGAACTGTGTAGTTTTTGGTGTAGTGGGTAGGTTTTAGGCTTTAGATGGGTCACAGTGACATGCCACACACTTTCCTATTATTCCCCCAGATCCTTTGTATTATGTCCATGACAGGTGGGCCCCATTTGTCAGAATTCCTTTCTGAATTCTGCTTAGTATTTGGGCTGATTTGGGAAACTGGGCCTCTTTCTTAGTTTAATCTAATTCCTTATTTATCAATTCGGCCAAATTTAAGCATTTGGCCCAGAAATCAATCCTGGCCCAAAATTAAATATGATTTTCTGTTTTTTTTCTTCTGACAAGTGGACCCCACTTGTCAGTTTGACTTTTCTTTGATTGCCACGTGTCATCTCCTGATTGGTTGGCAAATCTGATTTTTTTCTTATTTTCTTTGCTGACATGTGGGCCCCACTTGTCAGTTTGACTTTTCTTTGACTGCCACGTGTCGTCTCCTGATTGGTTGATAAATCTGATTTTTCTTATTTTCTTTGCTGACATGTGGGCCCCACTTGTCAGTTTGACCTGGCGTTGACTGCCACGTGTCACCTCCTGATTGGTTGATAAATCTGAATTTTCTTATTTCCTTTGCTGACATGTAGGCCCCACTTGTCAGTTTGACCTGATGTTGACTGCCACGTGTCACCTCCTGATTGGTCAGTTTTGTTGATTTTGTAATTGGTATATCTTGAGCCGTGATACTCGGAATTTCTCAAATAATATACCAAAATTCTCAGAATTTCGTGTAGATTAACATGATTCCCCCCATTTCATCTTTCCCTTTGTTCTGTGACAAAAGCAATTTGGGGGCACCAGCAGATGTCTTGAGTTGGTGTATTCTTAACATCTTCTGGTGTCTCCGAATTGCTTGATTTGGAAACAAAGTCTCAATATATATGTTCTCGATTGTTGTCAGAATAGTAGGTGTGGGACTATTGAAGCGCTTGAGTGACTCTGTTCCGGTTCCAGTCTCTGTCTCAGTCGGCTGCTGTCTGTTTGATTTATTATTGGTTGCTGACTTATTTCTTATATTCCTTGAGCTCAAAAACTCAAATTAAATACACTTTCTTGAAGTTATGAGAGACATTTGTTTTCTCTTCATAGCAACAAGCAGTTGACCATTGGTCAAATTCTTCAGCTGAATTTTGTTAACAGCTTTCCTTGTTTGACTTTCTTCTTGTCTCTTCAAGGAATTTTCAGTCGAATGCTTTTTTCATCGACCTATTTGAAGAATCTTTCCGGCTGAATCTCTCTGTCATCAGCTTGGTCTCTTGACTGAATCTCTCTATCATCAGTCCTTTCATTTTCTCTTTCTCTTTCTTTTTTTGCTTCTGAGTTCCTTGGTCAGCAGTTTTTAACTTTGTTTCTTCACAGGTGACCCTTTTTAGGGGTCAACAAGGATACATGGATATATACCACCCGCGCGCCCATACGATTACGTATATTTCAAAGTCATTAGTTATAAACTTACAATACTTATTAACAAGATCATGTGCTACACACGACTAGTAAAGATATATGATTCGAATGCTTTAATTCGTCTATTAAAACAAAGAATTAAGTTGTACCAGTTTGCTTGATGCTCACTACTAGAATCTGCAGCATTAATTTGCTTGGTAAGCACGGGAGAATTGCTTTGAAATATAAGGACTGATATGCCCTTTAAAATGGTGGCCATTAATTCCCATAAACCAGCTGGTGCTTGTAGAATCTGATCCCACCACTTATGCACGCCACTTAATTTCATTTCTATTATGCAAGCCACTGTCATCCTTCACCCAAGCTAGAGACATTAGTATAAAGTGGACGGTAATCCTCTGACCGATGGCAAAGTGCTGCCACCAATCACAAACCTCGGTTTCAGTGGGGTCCACGTCCCTCGATCGGTCCCACCGAGGAATCTCTTTCTCTCTTTCTCTTTCCGTCGGGCACCGATACCGCACGTCAGTTGATAACAATTCGTATAAAGTTGGTTTTATATTTGAATAACTTTATTTTACATTGTTTTATCCCCCCATGCTAAGAGAATTCATATCCTCCACAGCGCAGTACTCTGGCTGTTGGATTTGCTTTAAGATTCATGCAACTCAATCTCAAAAAACCCCCTATAATCCACATCGTTGATTCGCTGTGCAGTACAATATTGCGCAGCAGAGGATAAGCACTCATGCTAAGAAGCCTGATTACGCACTCTTTTTACAGGAACAAGGGTCAAATTTCAGCATCTTAAACATGCATGGCACATTTATTCATATGCTGGAGGGACTCATTAATTGGGAATACCTCACTTTCCAGTTGACTTAATTATCATGCATCAAAAATATGAAATACATTGCAAGAAAATTCATTATACAGTGAATGCCACGAAATGAGAATCTAAAAGCAGCAAGTACTTAATTAACACATTACAAGATATATACATGCATTACAAAAAATGCATTAATACAATGATATACATAACCAAATTACAATTGGATTGAGCTGGAAACGCAAACATAGAAAAGTCGCACAATATTGTTCATACAACTAATTATGACTCCCTTTTGAACTATCATCCTCGTGTTATTGTACATATCGGTGCACAGAAGGGAGTTTGTAGAGAACAAAGTGAAAGAGAACATTGAATTGGGTGCTGCTTTTATCAATTGATGATTAAATATGGACCTAAAATTGTATGACCTTTCATGCCCTGCAACCCAAACCCTGAATTGAGTTAGTGAGCCTGAGCGTAACAGACCTGGTCGAATTAGGCCCATACGGGCCTGGCCGGACTCGAGTTGAGTTGAGTTGCAAATTAAAGAGAATGCATATCGTAATTGAACGGGTGGACTGGTGTATTCACCCGAACCTACTCGAAGGCATCGCATCTAAAATTCTGAGATGAGATGATCATTTTTTTGCTTAAAACCCATAGGAAAGAAAGGTACAAAATGCAAAATTGCCGCACGAATAATTCTTCAAGAAATCTTCTTTTTTTCTCACTTGGTTTTTTCTGATTTCTTACATATGATCGTACAAATGACAAACTGCACATAAAGTATGAACAATTCAATTTATATTTTGTTTTTTTTTTTCTGATGAACTGGGAAAACCAGATAATTGTATTAAAATTTATAAAATGTACATATACCGAGGAATCAAATTTAGGTGAATTTACATATGATCTTACATACATCACAAAGTGAATTTACATCACAAATTCATAAATTTACATCAATTTATCGCACAATTACTTTACAGTTTCTTACAAGTTAAAATTAAAAAAGGAACATAAATAAGTAGTTTAACTACGCTTGATGCATCACAACATGCCTAATCTAGCCTGATATATACATTTCCAGTGGAAGAGTATTCAACACTAGAATCACGCCTGAGTTTAATGGTTTTTACATGTTTTATTTTTTTATAATTATTTTCAGTTTTCTCTCTGATGCCCTTAATGATTTCATCCATATTGTAAAGGGAAATCTCTTCAAGTAGTTTCAAATTCTGCAGGCCCTTAGGAAAGCTTTTGAACTTAGGACACCCAATTAGAATGAGGTTTTTGAGTTTTGGCAAGGCACCTTCCGAAACTTCCTTCCATTCCTCCAACTCGTTCAAACCACTCAATTTCAGCTCTTCGAGGTTTTGAAATCCGTTTGGATGGAACTCTATACTCCCACCATTATAGGACTTCAATATACAAAGTTTCGTAAGAGAAGGTAGTTCGGACAGGTAATCGATTATTTTTTGTCCTAACTTGGACATGATTAAGGTGAGAATAGTGAGGTTTGGCATACAATACCGGAAACTGAAATCTTTTTCTTCTTCCTCCAAGTCATGAAGTTGCCCATGCAATTCCATGCTTTGGAGGGATCGGAGGCTTCTCATTGTAAATATTCTGATTGAAATATGATTACATTCTCTTACCTTCAGGCTCAAATGTCTGAGAAATGCCAAGTTATTGAAAGACACCCGTATGTTTTCTGCCTGATCTGTTGAAAGCTCCTCTAATTTCAATATTCGGATGTTGCTTATATTCTCTAACAACTTATATTTTTTGTGGTTCCAATTGGTGCAATCTGCGGTTTGAAGTGTTTGCAGGTGGATATGCTCCCCAATATGTTTGGGTAGTATGACACGGTCTGAAAGAATGTGCCTAAGTGTTGGAATTCTCCAGAACGAATCTGGCACATTCTTTACTGAGCTTTTTCTTATATCCAAGGTTTGTAGATTTTGGAGCTTGCCAATGGAAGATGGCAGCCCATCAAATGTACTACAACGAATCCCCAAGTACCTTAAATGGATCATGGAGCTGATTCCACTAGGTAATCGCTTGATGTTAATGCCATGCAAGTCAAGGACTCGGAGATATTTCGATTTAAGCAAAAAACTCATTTGGTGAGGTTCAGAACCTACAGTTTTCTCTAAACAGTCACACAAAAGGGTACGTAATTTGGGTAGAGAGTTATTTATTTGCACGTGCTCTTCTGTGTAATTTTTGATAGATAATCGCCGAACTTTGGCTGGAGATACAAGATCAGTATTGTCATGAATTTTGAGAAAACTGGACTCTTCTGCTTCGGACTGAAGAAAAGAATGAATAGGGCCGTCGATAGCAACAACTGCAGGACCTCCAAATTCATCCTTTTCTTCAATCCGGACTAGAGACCTCGAGATCAGTTCTTTTAGATAGCCCTCCCCAACCTCCTCCATTTTTTTACCAGATTTCTTTTGCACAAAACCCTCTGCAATCCATCTGCGCACCAGCTGGCTGGCCTCAATACCTATGGTCTGCGGCACTGCCGCGAAGTACATTAAACAAGACTTTAATTGGTGTGGTAGATCATCAAAGCACAAAGACAACATCCTTTGATAAGTTATATAGGCCTCTTTGCTTGCCTTGAGATATTTGAACACCTCTTTCCAATCGGATACTTCGTCTTTTGAACCTAATAGGCCTGCTAGAAGCACAATAGTCATCGGTTGACCTTTGGTTACCTTATAAATTTGACTTATGTATTTGCCATATTCTATGGGATAGAACAATTTTTCAGGAAACCTTTGAAGAAAGAGTTCCTTGCTTTCCTCAGGGCTAAAAGAAAGCTGTTGTTTGAAAGCAATGACCCCTTCTATGTTGGATAAGCTTGCGAACTCACTCCCAATATTTGGTATCAAGATGATTCGGCTGCCATTCTTGTCATCCGGCAAGTATTGGCTTAGAATTACTTTCTTCCAACATGCCAGGTTGTCTAAGCCATTCAAAACAATCAAATACCGCCTATTTCTTAGGAGACCCCGAAGTGCCTCGCCCATGTCATCCTTGTGTGTGCAGTCTTCTTCCACTTTGCCTTCTTGCTCTAATATCTGCAAAAAGAAATAAATACATAAATAATTGCCGTCATCATGACAGAATGGACTAAATAGTTCAATTGACTTAATATTTACTCTCTCTATATATAAGGGATACGGTGTTTTGCACAGTAAAATGGTGTTTTAACTTTGTACTCGTCTCTTTGCAACCGTAACTCAAATGAATAATCTGATCCAACCGATACATTCTACATATCAAAATTTCATTGTATACCAAATTTTACAATTTTTTGAGATTTCTAACTATTTTTAATGATTTTTTTAGAATATGACCTCAATTTGAATTCCAAACGGATTACTTTATTATTATTTCTTGGCCGGTCATCTTTCAAAAATTGTTAAAAATAGTTAGAAATCTCGAAAAATAGAAAACTTGGTATCAATGAGATTTCTGTACGTAGAATGTACTGGTCGGATCGGATCGTTCATTTGAGTTATGATTGTTGAGATACGAGCGCAGAGTGAAAACACCATTTTACTTTGAAAGATGAGTTATTTTATAGGCAAATGTTCTCATTTTCTATTATTTATTTTTTCTCATATTTCAAAAATCATTAAAAATGGTAAACAAATTCTAAAAATGAAAAATTTTGGTTTCCTAAGATATTTTGATATTGAGACTCTTAAATTGAAATTTTAGATACGGGAAGATATAATTTAAGCCATGTATATATGGGCTGATATAAAAACGTTCTTACGGCAGCCTAACTCTATATGTGTACATACATAAGTTGGATTTATTTAGCTCATTATATTCTTTATATCAAAACTTTGTAGAATACAAAAATTTTTCATTTTTAAAAAATTTTCAAGTATTTGTTTTTAATTTTCTAAACGTAACTATTCAATATTTAAAAGTTTTGAAAAATGGAAATTTTTGTACTCCAATCCTGTAGAATTATATCTAGATTTTCAAAATCAAAATGACAGGACGACGCTTTTTTTATAATGTGATCTTCATGTGAATATATCAACGGTTTAAATAGTGCTCATGGCGGCCGCTATAGCGGTCGATATAGCGTTTTGGAAGCAAAACACTGCGACGTTATCGGTTTTTCCCCGCTATTTAATACTTTATATAGTAACATATAAAATATGGTTAGAATCATCTGAATTTTCAATTATTTTATGATTCTAACACTTAATAGTTCTTATTTATTTTTTAAAATCGTTTAACACATAATTAATTGGATTTGTAACCACAATCAATGTTATATAAACTTAGTATCCACATAAGAAAAATAATGGGATTGATTAGTGAAGATGAAAGTCATATTCTTGAAATCCATTAAAATATTATATAATCAATAAATATTTTTTTACATAATGTTTTATCATAATTTGTTTACAATTTTTCTATTATTTTTAGATTCTAACGTTTTTTCTTGAAAAATGATAGATAATTTATTTTTGATAACATCAATAATCCATTTAATTTTTTAATATTTAGGAAAAGTAATTACTCAATGATTCAATTTGAAATCCTTTTGATAGAAACAAATGATACTTACAATAAAAGATTGACCAACATGTTGTACTATGTCAATATATATCTGAATAAGAATGCTTTGTTTCAAGAGTGATACAATAATTATATAATTTTTAAACAATTTGGTTAGAAAACTTTATACATTATTCTAATTATTCATTATTTTTATTGAATATGTTAGCTCATGAACAAATAAGTTAGTTAAAATATTCTATATAACAGGAACTGGTAGCGCCCGCGATAGCGCCGATATTCGATATCCGCTATCAAATATACCCCGCCACGATGAGTCCGCTGTCCGCTATTTAAACCTTTGGAATATATTATAGAAATATATATATTTACGCTTTTTTATTTTTTTTTCTTTTACTATGCATATCTGTTAGAATGTGCTTGCATGATCATCAATGGGAACAATTTAATGACTTGAGGTGGTGCGATCTATTGACAATGACTATATTGAGTATTGACAATCTTGACAATAAAGCTTTTAAAAAAATTATAAATTTCACAAAAAATCTTAAAATTGAAATTTTTTTTATAGATGCATTACTTAAATTATAGATTGATAATGTTTCAAGTTTCAATCAATTTGAATATCGTTTGATGAGTCTTTAAAGAGCTAACAAATGTCGCTTAAATTGAATATAATCGGAAACATAATCAATCTATAAGCTACGTAATACTTCCATAATTTTTTTTTCTATTTTTCAGATTTTTTGTGAGTTCTTATAAATTTTTGAAAAATACTGTCGTCAAGATTGTCAAAATAATTATTGTCACTGGATCGCTCCTCTTATATATATGTAGTTATATATGGAGTCACCTTGAAGTAAATATCTGCCAGTGTTTCCTCCAATCTGAACATTTGTGGCAAGTTTTTCCAGGCGACAACCTCAAAATGGCTTTGAATCTCAGAGCTGTCATAAGCCTTCTTTGCCAGCATCACTGTTCCACTGCCTTTATGACCAACAATGGAAATAACTTGTCTCTCTTTTGCATCATCTTTAAGTTGTGTTATCAGGTCCTGGGCTTGGCTATCCAGACCCACCAATTTTTTAGAATAATCTTCTTTAGCCCTTGATCATTAAGCAAATATATATACACTATGTTAATTTCGAATTCTAAAAGGAAAACAGATAAATGAAATTAAGGAGCTAGAGACAATATATAAGTAATTGGGTATTAATTATATAATGTCCAGGATTCCAAAGGAGAATTTCTTAAACAAAAAATATTAATTGTAAATTAATTAACAAATGGCCTAGTAGCTCAAGTGGTAACTAACTAGAATGACGTCCAAAAGGTTATGGGTTCAATCCTCAATGGGTACAAATAAAAACTTTCAATGAAACCGGTAAAGTATTCCACTTTCATCGAAAAAAAATTAATAATTAACAAAAACTATTTTTATTATCTGAGGTAAATTAGGATAATTAATTCTAGTGACATATATATCCATGGTTGAAGAAGTGAAGCTGCTTCTAATATCTGTGATAGATAAGTTAGCATAATTCTCACTATATATATACATCGATCCTTAATAAAACCAGTATATTGCCTGTGGCAATGCAGAATCACAAATTAAAAATCAACAATTTTTTTTTTCAAAAGTAGAACAGTATTTAATTATAGGAGTTGGAAGTATTTAATTATGCGCGTTAAGTTGGTCGATCCCAGGGCTGTGAAAATCAAAACATCAATATTGATCGATCAACGGTGATGATTAAATCAAAAGTAATCCATCCAATGGCTGAAAATTGATTTGGACAGATAGCCATTTCAATCTCCAAAACAACTCCTCCTTTTATAAGGAGTAAAGATAAAGATTAAAGTTTCAATCAAGCAGAAAATTAAACTATTTGTATAGTGGGTTTAATTATATACCAGGTGGGAATCGTCTTGTCTAAGGATGGAACCCATGATGAGGAAGAAGGGTGCAAGTCCAAATTGTAAGCTTGTTTGTCTGCGTCGAGCACGGCTAGTTTCGCTTTTATGTTCGCGATCTTGCTCGATAGCCTGTGCGTGACCACGACTCTGGTGAAGCAGTCGGTTGCCCACCCGAACTTCAGTACATCCTTCCAGCTGCCATAGCATGGCAACCTCACCTTCTCCACCTTTTTAAGAATGTAAAAACAGTACAATGGGATTAATGACTTATTAATGATCATATATTGCGACATTATGTTTCATAAAATAAGTAAACAATGATAATGATATATAATGACGACGATGAGGATTACAAATATATCTATAATAATGACTTATATATAATTATGAGAACTTATTCATGATGTTAACAAATGTTAAAAAAGTTAATGATATATATATATTCTCCTATTAAGGATATATAATTAATGTAAGGGAATAATTTGATGACAATCATTTATTTTGACAACCTCAAAAATAGACTTCATACAAAATCTTCAAAATGAAAAGAGAATTTACTTACATATATTTTTGCTTATGCATTGGTTGTGTATTAAAAATTTAAAGTTTATACAAGTTTAATTTTCTATGAATTCATGTTAATATATCTGTTGTCAGAATTATTAAAATAAATATATAATTATCACTTATCAATGGATCCATACCCTTAGATTAAAAGTCCAGAACTTGATTATTCTGAGTGATAAGCATAATGAATAAATAAACTAATAACAATTTACAATTGATCAAGTTAATCTGTGAATAAACTAATTAATTAGTTCAAACAAGACCTTCCCGGAGAAATCATCCAGGACATCTTCCATTTCAAATGTTGTGTCGTGTGCCTGCTTGATCCAGAGTGCGACAAACGGGTTCTTACTGGTCCGGCGCTTCTGTTCAGCGTCGTTCAGCAGCGCCTGCAGCCACTCGAACTTGTCGGCAAGGAACTTGACATCCTTGACGACCTGCAGAAGCAATTGCACCTCTTGCCCAGCTAGCTCGGTCAGCTTGTCAACCACTGTGCTCAGTGCTGCATCAGCCATTTCTTCTCTGTTAGAATGACCTTTTTTTTTTTGTTTTCGCTTTCTTCTTTCTTGAATTCAATAATGAAATCCATCATATATATGCAGTTCTATTTATAGAGGCGCTTTTGTAACGGATGCTTGATCTTCTGCAGCTTGAGCTTGTTTCGGTGTTCCTGACGACGTGACTGATACTTTCATATGATACGTGGCTGATTCCTACATACAAGTTTTTAGAGTGCTCATCCCCTAGACTTACTGCATTTTGCTATACAGCACGTGAGCCATTGGATTGTATCGACATCCGATCTGGCACAAATCTCAAAATGATCGAAGTTTTCATATAGAGGATACATGGATATATAACACCCGCACGCCCATACGATTACGTATGTTTCATAGTCATTAGTTATAAACTTACAATACTTATTAACATGATCATGTGCTACACACGACTAGTAAAGATATATGATTCGAATGCTTTAAGTCGTCTAATTAAAATTAACAAAGAAGTTGTACCAGTTTGCTTGATGTTTCATTACTAGAATCTGCAGCATTAATTTGCTTGGGAAGCACGGGAGAATTGCTTGGAAATATAAGGACTGATATGCCCTTTAAAATGGTGGCCATTAATTCCCATAAACCAGCTGCTGCTTGTAGAATCTGATGCCACCACTTATGCACGCCACTTAATTTCATTTCTATTATGCAAGCCACTGTCATCCTTCACCCAAGCTAGAGACATTAGTATATATAAATTTGGTTTTATATTTGAATAACTTAATTTTACATTGTTTTATCCCCCCAATGCTAAGAAGCCTAATTATGCACTTTTTTTAGAAGGGTCAAATTTCAGCTTCGTATATATACATCTTAAACATGCGTGGCATGCACATTTATTCATATCCTGGAGGGACTCATTAATTGGGAATATCTCACTTAATTCCCGGTTAACTTAATTATCATGCATCAAAAACATGAAATAAAATGCACGAAAATGCATTACAGTAAATGCCACGAAATGAAAATCTAAAAGCAGCAAGTACTTAATTAACACATTACAAGATATATACATAACAAAAAGTGCACTAATTATTTTCAGAATACGTATCACCACATTTCGGAAGAAAAGATCTACAATAATTATTTTCTAAAAAATTAAAATAAAAGATTTTTGAACTTTAATCGGCTGGGGCGCACAATTTTTTTTTTTTTGTGGGGCGCGCTTAGCATGTGCGCCTCAGCCAAAACTATCTGTGAAAAATATTTTTAGTCCACGGTGTTCTGTCTAAATTTAATTAGTCCCATGGTTATCTATGAAAATAGTCTAGAAAAACACACATTCTAGACAACGATGGGAGCATGAAAATAGTCTAAATTTAATTAGTATCTGGAAATTTGTAGATGGCTAAGATCTACTCTTCCAAGATCAGACGGTTTGAGAACTGTTATGCACCGTTCAAACAACAGTGAATTCACCAGCGTATGGTCCAGATACGAAGTTAATGACAAACAAAAGTCTCATATTTTCTCAAACTACTTTTCATATTAATTAATGTAGTTCAAGTAGAATCGCCTTTATTAATATTAAAATTATATACATAAAAAAATTACAATCGAAGAGTTTCACATTGTCTGATCAGAAATCAGAAATTACAATTAAAAAGTGTTTAATTAATGAACTTAATCTCATAGTAGCATGGTCTTATTGAATAGAAATTTGATACACAAAATTTGAATGGGTTAATGTCATACATATCCCTCAACTCTTAATTAATTTCATATTTACTCATCATCTCTTTAATAAGAGAGTAATTCATGCGCTGGTGGAGTATTCCAGTGTAATTAAAAAAAGTCTGGTAAACTAACAAAAAATTCCGCATAGGAAGTTCTCCCCGGCATCTATCAAAATATAGAGATGCCCCCCCCCTATCAATCACTATGACACTATTATCTCATGCTCTTTGCTGGTTAGGAAGATAGTTCCGCTCCCTAGCAACCTACATCCTTCTCTCCGCTCGCAGATTGCGGAACTCCAAGTTTTTGTGTACACAGAACGTTTGGACTGTGAGCGACTTTCCGGGCTACGCAGATCTAAGTGGCTGGGGAACTCAGGGTCATCATCTGGACTGTCCTTATTGCATGGGTGATACGAAGTCAGTTCGACTACAGCATGGTGGGAAACACACATGGTTTGGCTGTCATAGATGCTTCCTGCCGGCCAATCACCCATTTCGCCGAGACAAAAGAAACTTCAAGCGTAACAAGGTCGACAACGATTCAGCACCACCGAGGTTGACAGGTAAAAGAGAAGTGCCAAAATTTGTTTTGTAATTCCATCCCTCTTTATTAAACGCTATTCAATTCAGTATGTGACCATGAAATGTTGGCAGAAAATTATAACAATGACCATTGATTCACTGTTAAGCCTATCACCCATTACCCACTCCTTTTAAATTTCATTCTGTTGTTTAATTTTAGTAATCAGTCTATTAATTAAAGTTACCGTTATTATAATGGATCAGAACTACAAATTTTCTTTTAAAATTTGTACTGTTATTTTATTGATCTTCTCTGCTGTTGTTTATCAATAGGACATCAGCTGAAGAGGAGACTTGACAAACTCAAAGCTATCAGATGGGGCAAGCTTAACGGTTTGAAGCAGCTTGATGGATATGGCAAAACTCGTCATTGGCACAAAAGAAGTATCTTCTGGAATTTAGCATATTGGCCGGACTTGCTGATTCGTCATAACCTGGACACATGGCTTGCAAACTCGGCCGAGTCCAAGTTGACTCGGCCGAGTTGACTCGGACTCGGACTGTCGACCCGAGCCGAGTTCCGGCCGATTCCATGGACTATGCGAGTTTTGGTGGGAAACTCGGAGAACTCAGCCGAGTCGACAGCGAGTCGTCCGAGTTACTAGCCGAAGTCAGCCGAGTCAGCCGAGTCATCCCGAGTCTGAGCCAAAACACGAAGCTTTTGTCAGATTGGATGGTGAAGGAGACTGTAGCAATTCAAGCAGTGGTGATGGTAGCAATGATGCAACAGCTAGTATCCCCAGTACGTACATTGAAACTCAAAATGAAGGTAATGAACCTAACTATGAGCATTATCAAGGACAGTATCATGCTGATCAAGAATCAGATGATTCCCCGAGAGGTAGACGTACGAACTAGAGATGTCAATGCACTGTCTCGAGGTTTTAATAATTATGAGGGGATGTCTGGGATGAGTACAACAGATTTAAGTGAGGGATATTCTATACCATATACATATGGTGTACAACCTGGCTAAAATACAAGCAGCAGCCAAGAAACTCTAGCACATGGAACCCGTATGAAGGATATGAATATGGCAATAATCCTCAATTTAGCTCTGCAGTTTCTTCAATTTTTGACTCTGTTGAACAGTATCATCCTTGGTATTTCAACACAGAAGATGGCGAAGGGATCCAGCCAGCTCGACACAGTTTCTGGCAGTAAATGAGTGTGTTTCAATTGTTATCTATATAAACTAAGTTTGAATATTTATATGCAATTCGAATTGTCATTAAATAAATGTACTTGAGCATTTTTCTCTCTTTTTTTATATGTTTTTGTACTATATGTGAGAATTCATCAGGCTATCTGGTTAGTTTGAATATTTGTATTAAATTAAATTAGTGGTTTAATTGTGTGTAATATGTTGTTTTAACATTATTTTGTGATTAAATATTTTTTTTACATTTTTTACAATTTTTTTAAGTGAAAAATAAGCTTTTTATGAAAAACTCCGAGTTTCTGATATGAGTCGCCCGAGTCCGTCCGAGTCGGCCGATTCCGAGTCCACAGTCCCATGGCCGAGTCCGAGTCCGATTCCGAGTTTGCGAGCCTTGCCTGGACATGATGCATATTGAGAAAGATGTAGCAGAGGACATCTTCTATATGATACTTAACATAGCTAGCAAAACAAAGGACAACAAGAAAGCGCGCAAGGATGTAGCTGACCTTTGCAACCGTCCGACTCTCCATCTCACCCCAGACGGAGAAAGACCATTGGCTCCATATTCTTTAGACCGGGGCCAAAGACGTAAAGCTCTGACATGGCTCAAGGAAAATGTTCGATTTCCAGATGGCTACACATCTAGTTGGGCCAGATGTGTCAACCTCACTGATTGCAAAGTGACCGGGCTGAAAAGCCATGATTTCCACATATTCATGGAAAGACTTCTCCCTGCTGCTTTCCGGCCGGGACTTCATTCCCGACTCGGTTTTGGGACCCTGGTGTGAGCTTTCCAGTTTTTTTAGGCAGATTTGTGCCAAGGAGATTGACCCGCAGCGTATAGACAAACTAGGTGAGGATGTGATCGTTACCTTGTGCAAGCTAGACAAAAAATTTTCCTCCAGGTTTCTTTAACTCGATGCAGCACTTAATTGTCCATCTTGCTTATGAGGCAAAGAATGGAGGACCGATGAACTGCCGCTGGATGTATGGTGTCGAAAGGTACCATATCAACCATTTTTAACTTTGCACCTCAGCTTTACTTTACTTTTAGGCTACCATATCTGAATTGCATATATGAAGTTTCTTGGAATATTAGTCAAAGTTGAATAATATTTGATTGCATAAGTATGATATAGGAGCCTCTTGAATGATTTGTTTCTTTCCATTATAGCAATAACAGAAATATTAAGTACTGGAGTGGAGTGAGGGGCAAATTAAATTCAAAACACAAGTCATAATTAAGATTAAATATTAAAGATTACAGTAGGTACATCATCAATTATTAATGATTACTTCTACTATGTAGGAACAACAAACTGTCCAAGATGATGGTCACCAACAAAGCTCGGGTTGAGGGATCAATTGTCCAAGCCACGCTTATCAAGGAAATTGCCACTTACTGTTCCAAATACTTTGCCGAAAAATTTGCCTCAAAGCTGTCCAGTAGGGATAGATATCGGGTTCTAGAAAATGATAGTTCTAGGTTAACATTGTCTATATTTGATAACATAGGGGGTGGTATAGGCCGAGGAACTAAAAGGACCTTAAGCGAGGAGGACTATGCTGCCGCACACACCTACGTCCTTCTTAATTGCCCCGAGATGAAGCCATGGCTGAAGTAAATATTTTAAAATCAATTTCAAACAGTTTTAATATAATGCCCCAATAATCCTGCTTATTTTAATATATGGGTCTAATTGGCATTAAATAATTTTGTTTATGTAGGGAATTTGATGAATGCATGGTCAATAACAACCGGGTAACTAGAACACAAACCTTGGATAAACTTCGGCAAAAACATTTTGCTCAATGGCTGCGCAAAAGGGTACTTGTCGAACGTATAGATGATGCAAATATCTGTAGGCTTGCTCTCATGCCTTCAAAGACAGCAATGTTCTACAATGGGTATGATGTCAATGGTTATCGCTTTCACACGGAAGCACATGCTCAAGGTAGGTCCACTATCAATAGTGGAGTTTGCGTTAGAGGTGAGTCTTCTGATAACATAACAGATGACTACTACGGAATTCTGCAAGATATCATAGAATTAGAATACCAGGGAGATGGCAATAGAGTTGTCATTTTTAAGTGCCGCTGGTTTGACTTGGCTAATGGAGTTAGAGAGGATAAACAACATGGTTTTGTAGAGGTCAAACATACATCCACTCTTCGAGGGAATGATAATTTCATCTATGCATGTCAAGCAATTCAGGTGTACTACTTACCTTATGCATCAGATTCCTCAGAACGGCCCCAATGGTGGATCGCAATGAAAACGAGGCGCAAGAAAAGAGTGGCCGAACAAGGGGGCAAAGCAATTCCAGAGTTCTATCAAGAGGAACAACCAGATTGTTCTTTGTTAGTATGACATGACAATTATGACAATGCCATGTTTCAGCAAAGTGAAGTGGAGCCGTCGAGCACCGAACATGAAGGTACTGAAGAGGAGGATCAAAGTGATTCTGACGAGAATTATCTTAATGAATTTGTCGAACCACCAGATATGGAAGAATCAGAAGAAGAAGAAGTATGATAGGGTTGCGGGTCTATAATATGTCACTGCTTAATTCTGTTGCATATTAGGGAAATTAATTTTATTATGAGGCACTCTCCTGTAGTTGGTACTTAGGGTAATGAGTGTAGTTCCAATTGATATTTTGAATGGTTCTAGTTTAGAGGGAGAACTCATGAAGTTGTTTTCAAATTTTGTTTGGATTCTATGCAGTTCAAAGACTGCTATTTTGGTTATATTTGTGCATTCATACCATCAGCGGTTTGAATGTAAAAAACTATCAATCCATTTTTGGTGTCTTGTTGTTCATCGATTAGTGATTTTTATTAAAATCCAATTTACACAAGCAACTAGGATAAAGGAGGTGGCCCACCTATATATTCGGATGGCTTCACCGCTTGAGCTTTGGGGGCGTACTTTTTAATTGCAAAAATAATGTTATAAATAAAATAATGCTTTCTCTAATTGATTGAACGGATTCCCTCTTTTGGTACGTGGGTAAGTGTTCTGTTTTGTGGCAGAGCATTGTCTATTGTGTGAGTAGATTAATATGTGGGCTTTCCCACCAATCTGTTAAAGTGTTGGGTTGAGCAAAATTTTTTTGTGTAGGTTCTTCAAAGCCCACCTATTTGCCTATGCCTTCCCACGAATTTACCCCAGGATTCTAGTAGTGGGATGGCTCTTCAAAAACCAGGTCCCCCTCCAATCCAAAAATCATGAGACGTGTGCTTTGAAATGCAAATTCATTGACAGAAATGCTGGAAATTTTCTAACTTCTTCTCTTAACTGATCTTAAGGCGGCAAGAACAAAAATTCTACCAAAAAAAAGTTGTTTTTTAGGAGACGACCTCTTTTAGAGAGAGATCGATAAAATTTTTACCAAACAAAAACATTTTTCTTGGAAAAATAATAGACCAACAATCAATAAATCACTGTATTTCTTTAGGCTTTGTTCAGCAGATATGAAAGAAAAGGTGAATCAGTGAATCATGTAATCCTTCTTGCGCGGGAAATTGACCAAAGTAATGGTGAGCCTAACAGACCTAGTTGAATTAGGTCCATAAGGGCCTAACCGGACTCAAAAGAGAATGTAGATCATAAATAAACGGGTGGACTGGTGTATTCACCCGAACCAACTCGAAGGCACCTAAAACTCTGAGATGAGCTGACAATTTTTTTTTGCTTGAAACCCATAGAAAAGGAAGGTACAAAATGTAAAATTGTCACGGGAATAATTCTTCAAGAAATCTTTTTTTTGTTCTCACTTGGTTTTTTCTGATTTCTTACATATGATCGCACAAATGACAAACTGCACCTAAAGTATGAACAATTCAATTTTTTTTTTTTTTTTGATAAACCGGCAAAACCAGATAATTGTATTAAAATTTATAAAATGTACATACATCAAGGACTCAAATTTCGGTGAATTTACATATGATCTTACATACATCACAAAGTGAATTTACATCACAAATTCATAAATTTACATCAATTTATCACACAATTACTTTACAGTTTCTTACAGGTAAAAAAAAAAAAAAAAGAACATAAATAAGTAGTTTAACCACACTTAATGCAACATGGATAATCTAGCCAGATACATTTCCAGTGGAAGAGTAGTCAACACTAAAATCACGCCTGAGTTTAATGGTTTTTACATGTTTTATTTTTTCATAATTATCTCCAGTTTTCTCTCTGATGCCCTCAATGATTTCACCCATATTGTAAATGGAAATCTCTTCAAGTAGTTTCAAATTCTGCAGGCCATTAGGAAAGCTTTTGAACTTAGGACACCCAATTAGAATTAGGTTTTTGAGTTTTGGAAAGGCATATTGGGTAACTTCCTTCCATTCCTCCAACTCGTCCAAACCACTTAGTTTTAGCTCTTGGAGGTTTTGAAATCCACGCGGATGAAACTCTATATTCTTCTCATTATAGGACTTCAATATACGGAGATTAGTAAGAGAAGGTAGTTCGGACAGGTAATCGATTATTTTCTGTCCTAACTTGGACATGATTAAGGTGAGAATAATGAGGTTTGGCATACAATACCGGAAACCGAAATGTTTTTCTTTTTCCAAGTCATCAAGTTGTCCATGCAATTCCATGCTTTGGAGGGATCGGAGGATTCCCATTGTAAATATTTTGATTGAAATTTGATTACCTTCTCTTACCTTCAGGCTCAAGTGTTTGAGAAATGCCAAGTTACTGAAAGACTCCCGTATGTTTTCTGCCTGATCTGTTGAAAGCTCCTCTAATTTCAATATTCGGATGTTGCTTATATTCTCTAACAACTTATATTTTTTGTGGTTCCAATTGGTACAATCTACGGTTCGAAGTGTTTGCAGGTGGATATGCTCCCCAATATTTTCGGGTAGTTTGACACGGTCTGAAAGAATGTGCCTTAGTGTTGGAATTCTCCAGAACGAATTTGGCACATTTTTTACGGAGGTTTTTCTTATATCCAAGGTTTGTAGATTTTGGAGCCTTCCAATGGAAGATGGCAGCCCATCAAATGTACTACAACGAATTCCCAAGTACCTTAAATGGATCATGGAGCTGATTCCATTAGGTAATCGCTTGATGTTAATGCCATGCAAGTCAAGGACTCGGAGATACTTCGATTTAAGCAAAAAACTCATTTTGTGAGGTTTGGAATCTACAGTTTTCTCTAAACAGTCACATAAAAGGGTACGTAATTTGGGTAGAGAGTTATCTATGTGCACTTGCTTTTGTGTGTAATTTTGGATAGATAATCGCCGAATTTTGGCTGGAGATACAACATCAGTATTGTAATGAATTTCGATAAAACAGGACTCTTGTGCTTCAGACTGAAGAATAGTATGAATATGGCTATGGATGGCAACAACTGCAGGGCCTCCAAATTCATCCTTTTCTTCAATCCGAACTAGAGACCTCGAGATCAGTTCTTTCAGATAGCCCTCCCCAACCTCCTCCATATTTCTACCAAATTTTGGTTGTACAAATCCCTCTGCAATCCATCTGCGCACCAGCTGGCTGGCCTCAATACCTATGGCCTTCAGCTGTGCCGCGAAGTACATTAAACAAGATTTTAATTGGTGTGGTAGATCATCAAAGCACAAAGATAATATCCTATCAGTTCTATAGCCCTTTTTAATTGTCTTGAGATATTCAAACACCTTTTCCCAATCGGATACGTCGTATTTTGAACCTAATAGGCCTGCTAGAAATACAATGGTCATCGGGTGACCTTTGGTTACCTCATGAATTTGACGTATGTATTCGCCATATTCTCGGGGATAGGATAATTTTGCAGGAGACCTTTGAATAAAGAGGTCAATGCTTTCATCAGGGCTTAAAAAAACCTTTGAATAAAGGTTTTGTTTGAAAGCAATGACCCCTTCTATGTTGGATAAGCTGGCAAACTCACTCCCAATTTCTGGAATCAAAATGATTCGGCTGCCATTCTTGTCATCCGGCATGTATTGGCTTAGAATTACTTCCACCGAACATACCAGGTTGTCTATGCCATTTAAAACTATCAAATACCGCCTATTTCTTAGGAGACTCTGAAGTGCCTCACCCATGTCCTTGTCCTTGTGTGGGCTGTCTTCTTCCACTTCGTCTTCTTGTTCTAATATCTGCAAAAAGAAAAAAAAAGAATTAATTGCCGTCATGACATCGTGACAAAATGGACTGAAAATGGTGTTTTGGTGTATCACTTCGCGTATCTCAAATGGGTTATTTTTTTATTATTTCTTGGCCGGACATCTTTCAAAAATTGTTAAAAATAGTTAGAAATCTCGAAAAAAAGAAAAAAATGGTATTTAATGAGATTTCGATACGTAGAATATACTGGTCGAATTGGATCGTTAATTTGAGTTACGGTTATTGAGATAGGAATGCAAAGTAAAAAACACCATTTTACTTTGAAAGATGAGCTTTTTTATAGGCAAATGTTCTCATTTCCATTTATTTTTTTCGTTCATCTTTCAAAAATCACTAAAAATAGTAAACGAATCCTAAAATGGAAAATTTTGGTATCCTAAAAAATTTTGATATGAAGAATTTATTGAGACTCTTAAATTGAAATTTTGGATTCGTGAAGATATATTTTGAGCCGTGTATATATGGGCTGGTATACAAACGGTTTTACGTAGCCTAACTGTAAATGTGTATATGTATGAGTAAATATATGGTGAAAACTCATGAAGGCTTCCGTGAGTTTAAGTTTAAATTATATCAAAACACTTTTCAAATTTAGCTCATTATATTCTTTATATCAAAATTTTATAGAATATAAATTTTCCATTTTAAAAACTTTGAAGTACTTGTTATAATTTTTTTTTGTAAAAAGTAACTATACAATATTAATAAATATCTAATGTTTTATGTATCATTTTAAGAAAATCCAAAACAAATACTTACAAATTTTCAAAAATGGAAAATTTTTGTAATTCAATCCTGTAGAATTATATCTAGATTTTCAAAATCAAAATGACAGGACGAAGCTAGTTAATGTGATCTTCAAGTGAATATATTATAGAAATATATAATTTTACCCTTTTTAAAAATCTTTTTTTCTTTTACTATGAATTTTTGTTAGAATATGCTTGCATGATCATCAATGGGAACACTTTAATTAATGACTTGAGGTGGTGCTTTGTGTCACCAGTCTAAAAAGTAATAAGCATTATATATATATGTAGTTATATATGGAGTTACCTTGAAGTAAATATCTGCTAGTGTTTCCTCCAATCTGAACATTGGTGGCAAGTTTTTCCAGGCGACAACCTCAAAATGGCTTTGAATCTCAGAGCTGTCATAAGCCTTCCTTGCCAACATCACTGTTCCACTGCCTTGATCACCAACAATGGAAATAACTTTTCTCTCCTGATCTGCACCATCTTTAAGTTGTGTAACTTGTGCTTTCAGTTTTTCGGCTTGGCTATCCAGACCCACCAATGTTTTGGAATAATCTTCTTTAGCCCTTTTCATTAAGCAAAGATACACATACACTCTGTTAATTTCGAATTCTAAAAGAAAAAAAGAGACAAATGAAATTAAGGAGCTAGAGACAATATAAGTAATCTATACTCCATAAAGAGGGGTAGATTTCCAAACACCTCAACTATGCCACATCATCACTATTATTAACCATTGATTTTGTTTGAAACTTTTCATCTACTTTAATATAATGGCTTGTATTTTTTTTTTTACTTCTCCTCATTAAATAAGATGAATGTGACATGTCTAAAACAAATTTTAACACTTACAATGGTCCACCATTTATATATGTTCTTATTTATAAATTATCCTATTATTATTATTATTTACATATAAAATTTACAATTTTTTTTTAATTTTTGTTTAATATAAATATTATAAAATTTTATAAAATTCTTAGTTATTTATTTGATACCATTTTTCGGGGCAAAGCCCGAGTTACAGCTCTAGTTGGGTATTAATTATATAATGTCCAGGATTCCAAAGGAGAATTTCATAAACAAAAATAATTAATTGTAATTAACAAAAACTATTTTTTATCTGAGGTAAATTAGGATAATTAATTCTAATGATATATATATATATATCCATGGTTAAAGAAGTAAAGCTGCTTCTAATATCTGTGATAGATAAGTTAGCATAATTCTTACTCTATATATATATACATCGATCTTTAATAAAATTAAAGTTTCAATCAAGCAGAAAAACTATTTGTAGTGGTTTATATACCAGGAGAAAATCTTCTTGTCTCCTTAAATGTCCCCCACCAAGATTCTAGTTTAAGTTTCAGATTCTCACTAATTATACATTTATATTGACTCTAAAAGTCGGGTCCCACCACTTAATAGTCAAATTTGTTGTATCATAGCGTTATGATAAATAAATGTTTGTGCAAATCTGGTGGTCATACTTATTCTTTGGGGTGTTCATATCTGATATCTCCCACGATGAGGTGTTCATAGTCGATGTACTTAGTGTTCATACCTGCAGATCGAAAATTCTGCGTGGACCATCCAAGATTCCAAGTTGTGTTGAATGATTCTGTTGACCGTCTGTCCTAACATGAATGTTCGTACAATGTATTGTCGGGTGTTCATACCATTACATTGGGATGTTCATACCTTATGTACAAGAGGCTATACAGACGGGGGATATTTAAGGGAGATTTTTTTGGGTGACGGTTAGCATACCTCATATACCAGGAATACCAGGAGGGAATCGTCTTGTCTAGGGATGGAGCCCACGATGAGGAAGAAGGGTGTAACTCCAACTTGTAAGTTTGTTTGTCTGCGTCGAGCACGTCTAGTTTCTCTTTTATGTTCGCAATCTTGCTCGATAGCCCATGCGTGACCAAGACTCCGGTGACAGTCGGTTGCCCACCCGAACTTCAGTACATCCTTCCAGCTGCCATAGCATGGCAACCTCACCTTCTCCACCTTTTTAACAATGTAAAAACAGTACAATGGGATTAATGAATTATTAATGATCATATATTGTAACATCCCGGCAAGCAGGTGAAACAGTAGCTGTGCTGACAAGCACAAGGCTATAAAATATGCAACAATATACATTACCAATAACATGTAAATACAGCCACAATTCCCAGATATTTAACCCCCAGGTCCCAAGCCTTTATATAAAGTGGAATCAAATAATATATTTAAAACCCCGTGAAATCCCTTGTGGCATATACCGCAATCTTTCTTTCACCCAAGTCGTCCTTGCATCGCAAACCTGTAACCTGGAACCCACAAAAAGTGGAATGGGTGAGAGTCTGAAATACTCTCAGTGCGGTATTTAGTTCCAGCCGGTGGTATTTATCAAATCCACTAGCTAACTGAATACAACTAAATAATCACTTTTAATAATAACATAAATAAATATCATAAACCAATAAACATTGCACGTCAGTGACGATAATGATTATCCCTGCAACTACAAAGAATTAGACGTCAAGTCGATAAATGGGAGTCATTTCCTTTCAAAACCACTTTTAACGTCTTCACTGCAAAACCACATGTACCAGTTCACTATCTCACATCAAACCAAAGCAAATACTGGAACATAGATACAAGCAACAGAAACCTGTACCAGAAATCCAAGTATCACATACACCACATGAACCTGTATCCGAAAAATCCACAGATAACCTACATATCCTGTGCATCTCAGCACGTATTACAAACCAAGTCAAACAACCAGAATCCCGTGCCTAAGCACGTATCAGATATCACACAGAACAAGCAAGCTACCCGTGCATCCAGCACGTATATCCTCATGTACCTGACGAACCCAGAGATCCAAAATATGCAACCCGTACATGCCTGTACATGCATGTCCGTAAACCATAGCGCTATAGTGAGGTAGCTAACCTCCTGCCGGTATCTCTATCCAGGTACATGATCAACAAGCACAACAACAACAACAATATCAACAGCAACAACAGTATCCACAAACACACACAGAAATGCATAATACCATATATGCAATCACTTACCTTTATCAAGTCATGCACACACGCAAGCAATTCAACGCATAATCAGTATATCAAGAATATAAGCAATCATCACAGAAACATTTTGATAAATAAAATATTCAGTTCAATTCATAGATTTGATAAATAACCGGAACCCGCACCTGTTTAACGAAGTCTTTACTGTGATTCTGTACCGGCTATCCGATCTCATGTCCTCCTCTGATATCTAACAACAGCTCCCCGTCAAAACTAACACCAGATATCTCGATATACATATCCAATCCTAGCAACCGTTTAACAATCTTATTACTTTCAACAAGAACCCAAAAATAACTTCCTTTCAAGTTTTAATCAATAATTATGTCTAATGTCCATATCTCGTATCTAGCAGGTCTGCCATGCATTAAACAAGTTGATTAATATTCTAATATAGGAGTAACTACAATCCAATAGCCATCCCTACTAGGTTAGCTAGTTCAGTTCAGTATCTAATCTTTCCATATTACCACTACTTGACTTGTTCATCGATCGCACTAGTGTTTAGGGATTTAGACCTCTTCATTAATTAATATTGTAACACGTATACATTCAGGATGGTAAATTTAGTCAATCATGCATGCTCTCAGATGTATACCCTATACAGAGTATATATATATATAAGTTCTACCACAAGATAAATATATTGAACAATCATCATATAAGCTGCTTAGGCATGTATATATGTAAGGTCAACCAATATAATTAACAGCGTACCCCAAGTAAAACACCATCTCTACAGATTGTTTGACCAATAAGATGAGACCCACGATCAAACTAACTAGAGGAAATCAGATAAGACAAGTTTCTTCAAAATAAAATAACTAACCAAGTTCAGATCTTCATCCGAGATGAGAATAAATTGAGGACCTAGCTAGCCACAATTTAATTAACATTGTCAACCCTCAACAGCTTTCTTTCCATGTCTCCTATTCTTTCTTTCCACTTTATCTTCTTTCGGATTACTGATTTATCTTCTTTTTATAAATTTTTCCTTGATCGAATTGCTCTCTCTCACAGATAGTATATCATTCATATTAAAGGATGTCGGTTTAATAGAAGCAACGTGGCACTCCAGAGCATGACCAACATGGCCCATGTATAAGAGTTGGCAACTATCGTTCTTATCCAATTTGGTTCAATATATTTCTTTAACCTTCTTACCAATGGTCCCTACAAATTCTCAAATCATGAAATAACCCCAAATTGATATATATGCTGTAGTTTTCTACGAGTGTTTATGAATAATTAAATGACAAGACATTAATTATACTCTTATATACATGTCCATATTTTATCATCAATAAAGGATCAGACTCCGTTTTACATCTTACTTTATTAAGATCAAATGGAACAAAATCTAAATTTTGTTTCTCCCATGTTAATAATACTTCTAAAAATAATGCAACATAAACCATCCAAATATTCTTATGTCAAGCTAGCTAATTAAATTTCTTAAAATTTAAGAACAATTGGAAGGCACATAAAACATATCTTAATTTCCGAGTGTCGAAATTCAGATATCACATATATTGCAACATTCAATTTCATAAAATTAATAAATAAGTAATGATAATGATAATGACGACGACGATGAGGATTATAAATCTATAATATTAGTTAAAACAAGACCTTCCGAGCGAACTCATCCAGGACATCTTCCAATTCAAATGCCACGTCGCGTGCCTGCCTGGCCCAAAGTGCGACAAATGGGTTATTACTGGTCCGACGTTGTTGGTCAGCATCGTTCAGCAGCGCCTGCAGCCACTCGAACTTGTCAGTGAGGGACTTGACATCCTTGACGACCTGCAGAAGCAAACGCACCTCTTGCCCAGCTAGCTCGGTCAGCTTGTTAACCACTGTGCTCACTGCTGCATCAGCCATTTCTTCTCTCTTAGAATAACTTTTTTTTTTTTTTTTTTTTCACTTTCTTCTTTCTTGCCTTCGATCGATAATGACATCCATCATGCAATTCTATTTATAGGGGTACTATTGTATAATGGATGCTTGATCTTCTGCAGCTTGAGCTTGTTTCGGCGTTCCTGACGACGTGACTGATACGTACATATGATACGTGGCTGGTTCCTTTATACAAGTTTTCAGAGTGCTCATCCCCTGACTTACTGCATTTAATTTGCAGTATAGCATGTGAGCCGTTGGATTGTCTCGACATCCGATCTGGCACGAATCTCAAAACAATCCAAGTTTTCATATAGAGGATACATGGATATATATATATAACACCCGCACGCCCATACGATTACGTAGTTTCAAAGTCATTAGTTATAAACTTACAATACTTATTAACATGATCATGTGCTACACACGACTAGTAAAGACGATTCGAATGCTTTAATTCGTCTAAGGAGCTAGAGACAATATAAGTAATCTATACTCCATAAAGAGGGGTAGATTTCTAAGCACTTCAACTATGCCACATCATCACTATTATTAACTATTGATTTTGTTTGAAACTCTTCTTCTACTTTGATCTAATGGCTTGTATTTTTTTATTTATCTCCTCATTAAATAAGATGAATGTGACATGTCTAAAACAATTTTAACCCTTAAAATGGTCCAACATTTATATATGTTTTTATTTATAAATTATTGTATTATTATTATTATTATTATTATTATTATTATTATTATTATTTACTTACATAAAAAAAAATTACTATTTTTTTAAGTTTTGTTAATATAAATATTTAAAATTTTATAAAATTCTTAGTTATTTATTTGATATTATTTTTCGGGGCGAAGCCCGAGTTACAGCTCTAGTTAAAACAAAGAATTAAGTTGTACCAGTTTGCTTGATGTTCATTACTAGAATCTGCACCATTAATTTGCTTGGGAAGCACGGGAGAATTGCTTGGAAATATAAGGACTGATATGCCCCTTAAAATGGTGGCCATTAATTCCCATAAACCAGCTGCTGCTTGTAGAATCTGATGCCACTACTTGTGCACGCCACTTAATTTCATTTCTATTATTATGCAAGCCACTGTAATCCTTAACCCAAGCTAGAGACATTAGTATATATAAATTTGCTTTTATATTTGAATAATTAAATTTTACATTGTTTTATCCCCCAATGCTAAGAAGCCTAATTATGCACTTTTTTTAGAAGGATCAAATAATTTCAGCTTCGTATATATACATCTTAAACATGCATGGCACATTTATTCATATCCTGGAGGGACTCATTAATTGGGAATATCTCACGTAATTCCCAGTTAACTTAATTATCATGCATCAAAAACATGAAATACATTGCAAGAAAATGCATTACAGTAAATGCCACGAAATGAAAAATCGATCTAAAAACAGCAATATATATATATATATAATTTCGCACGCGAAAATTGGAAGAGTATGGAAGGGGCACAAATAATTGGAACTCAACAATGCATGAGCGACCAACTACTAGTTTCTAGGGCGGAGAAGGGACTTTAAGAGAGCGAAGCGAAGTGCATTGCCTGATTTCAGGACTATATATATTGTGTTATCCTTCTTGCGCGGGAATTAAATTGATTTAAGTAACGATGAGCCCAAGGGGCCTTGTCGGATTAGGCCCATACGGACCTGGCCCGGACTCAAGAGCTCGAATGGGCCTACGTTTGGAATGCAAAAAGAATGTAGGTCGTCACCAAATGTGTGGGCTGCATAGTACTGGTGTGGTTCTTTTCTTTTTAACCAGTTCAAGTGCCGAGGATCTGCACCCCTCTTCACGTATTTTTTTTTTTTTTTTTTTTTTTTTTTTTTTTTTTTTTTTTGAGATAAGGTTAGAAGTCTAAGCTGTTACCGGATAAAATAATAGTTGTTATTTATCCAATCAAGGCTCTATCATTGAGAACACTTTCCTTTAGGGATGGGCAATTATTAATTTAAGCAACCAGGGCTTGGCCTACAAACTGGTTTGACAGAATGCCTTACTTACAGAGGTTCTTGTTTGCCTAACACCTTCATCGATCATTTATCCTGCTCATGACAATAGCAAGAAGACAGTCTTGAATTGTACTGCATGTAGTGTCACTTAAATGAAGAAGAAGATTTGATGTCGTACTTGATCAAAAGCTAAACAGGCATGATCCATCTGTTTTCAATTTGTTGTTGATGCGACAGTCTGATCGGTGTCATTCTAGCAGGTGTACTGAAATGTAATGTACCATTCAGTGAAAGTGTTTAGAAGATCAATTAACTGGAAGTGGTGTATATATATACGCCAAAAGTCGACTCAAAAAAATTTGGCCTAGTTTCAACTCTCAATCCACTCACAGGATCTCAAATCTAGCTAATCTGAGATGATATTTTGCTTGAAAACATAGAAATGTAAAAGCATGCGAGTATGCCACTAGGATAATTCTTCATGAACTCTTTTAATCATTTGGTTTCTTCTAACTTAATTAAAACATATGAGCATATACGTACGTACAAATGATGATCTGCCTCTGAGTTACGAGCAAATCAATTTGTTCTTTTTTTTTTTTGAGTGGTAGGCAAATTGGCAAATCAATTTATTACATCCACCTTACAATTTTTTACAAATACACAAAAAAAGAGAAATAACTTATACAAGTCACATTTCCAGCCTAAGAGAAATAACTTATACTAAAACTCACGCCTGAATCTAATGGCTGCTTTTTTTATTTTTTCATAATTCTCTCCATTTTTCCCTTTGATGCCCTCAATAATTCCTTGATCCATATTGTAAATAATCACCTCTTTAAGGTCCAAATGCTCCAAGCCCTCAGGCAAGCTTTGTAATTTAGTACACCCAGATAGAATTAGCCTTTTAAGTTTAGGCAAGACATTTGCAGTAACTTCCTTCCATTCCATCAACTCACTTAAACCATTCAATTCCAGCTCTTTGAGTTTTTTAAATCCGTTTGGACGGAATTCTATACTCTCTTCACTATAACACTTGATTAGGTGAAGTTGAGTAAGAAAAGGTAGTTCCGACAAGAAATTGATCTCTCTCTGTCGTAACTGTGAACTTTCTAAGGTGATACTATTGAGGTTTGGCATGCTATACCGGACAACAGTACCCACTTCCACCTGTTGATTTTCTTGGAGGTCATGAAGCTTCCCATGCAATTCCATACTTCGTAGGCTTCGGAGGCCCGATATTGAGAATATTTTAATAGGAATAGACTCACACGCTCTTACCTTTAGGGTCAAATGTTTGAGAAACACCAAGTTATCAAGAGCACGGTATATGTGCTCTGCTTGGTCTGTTGAAAGGTTTGTGAGTTTTAATAATCGGATGTTACTTGTATTCTCTAACAACCGACAATTGCTATGGTTCCAATTGATGCAATCTGCGGTTTCAAGTGTCTGCAAGTGGATAAGCTCCCCAATATGTTTGGGTAGTTTGACACAATCTGAAAGAATGTGCCTTAGTGTTGGAATTCTCCAGAAGGAATCTGGCACACTTTCTATTGAGCTTTTTCTTATATCCAAGGTTTGTAGATTTAAGAGCTTGCCAATGGAAGATGGCAGCTTCTTAAATCCCTTACAACGAATCCCCAAGTACCTTAAGTGGATCATGGTGCCGATTCCACTTGGAAATTGCTCAACATATAAGCCATTTAAGTCAATGACTCGGAGAAACTTTGATTTAAGCAAGAAACTCAATCGGTTCTCTTTAAGAAACTTTGATTTAAGCAAGAAACTCAATCGGTTCTGTTTAGTTTCTACGGTTTGTACCTCCAAACAATCGCACAAAAAGGAACGCAGTTTGGGAAAAATGTTATTGATTTGCACGTACTTATGTGTGTAATTTTGGATAGATAGTCGCCGAATTTTGCCTGGAGACACAAGGTCAGTATTGTCATGAACATCGACAAAGCTGGACTCTTGTGCTTCAGACTGAAGAAAAGAATGAATATGGCTGTTGACGGCAACAACTGCAGGACTTCCAAATTCATCCTTTTCTTCAATTCGGACTAGAGACCTTGAGATCAATTCTTTTAGGTAGGTCTCCCCAATCTCTTCCATCCTCCTACCATTTTTTGGTTGTATGAATCCCTCTGCAATCCATATGCGTACCAGCTGGTTGGCCTCAATACCTGCACTCTGTGGAACAGCCGCAAAGTACAAGAAGCAAGATTTTAATTGGTGTGGAAGATCATCAAAGCTCAAAGATAGCATCCTATCAATTGGATTTGCCTCTTTGCTAGCCTTGAGATGTTCACATACCTTTGACCAATCAGATATTTCTTTTGAGCCTAATAGGCCCGCTAGAAGCACAATAGCTATAGGGTGACCCTTGGTTAACTTATGAACTTCATGTTTGCAATTGTAAGATTTTATGGGATAGGACGTTTTTTCAGAAAGCTTTTGACAAAAGAGATCCCAGCTTTCTTCCGGGGTAAAAGAATGCTTTTGTTTGAAAGGAGTGATCCCTTCTATCTTGGATAACCTTGCAATCTCACTCCCGGATCGTGGTATCAGAACAACTCGGCTACCATTCTTGTCATCTGGAAAGACATTCCAGGTTCGCATTATATTCTTCCAATCTTCCAGGTTGTCTATGCCATTTAAAACTATCAAATACCGTCTTTCTTTTAAGAGAGCAGAGAGTTTCTCGTCCTCGTAGTTTTCTTTCTCTTTGCCTTCTTGTTCTAACACCTGCAAACATTAGTAATTACCACCGTCATGGCAGGATATATTTGCATTGAGCAGTTTCAAATAAAGCTCATTTGTATCATGTTTTAGTTTAATACAAATGTACAAATTAACAAGAGTTAATATATATATATCAATTGAGCACAAATCTGCTAAAATAATTTTATGTTAAGATGTAAGAACGCTTAATTTATTCTATAACAAAGTACAGAAGAACAATTTTCTATATATGTTGCAATCAATATACACAAGGCAAAACATTTTAAGATTATCATTCTTAGACGTCTTAATAGGTTTGCAAGAAAAAAACTTATATATGTTTATATCATTCTAAGAAAAGAAATTCTAAGAAATCTGACTTTTTGTTAGAAAATCATGTGCATTAATTAATTATCATGTACCTTGGAGACAATATCAGGAAATGTTTCGTGCGGTCTGAAATTTGGTGGAGTATTTTTCCAGGCGACAACCTCAAAATGGTCCTGAATCTCGGAGCTGCTATAGGCCCTTTTTGCCAACATTGATCTTCCACTGCCATTACCAATAATGGAAATAAATTTTGTCTCCTCTTCATCTTCTGTTAGCAGTTTTATCAGATTTTTCATTTCCTCTTCCAGACCTACTGGTGCATCAGAATCTTGGCTACTCCTTTGCATTATCAAAGATACATACATAACACAAGTTTTAGTTCCTGATTTAAAAATTAATGAAAATAAATACGGATGAAGAAAAGGAGACACGTTTTAACTATTCACAGGTGGTAATTAAATCAAGAGGAGCAGAAAAAGTCTTTATATATATATATATATATTACTTTACTTTGCTCATACCAGGTGGTAATTTTCTTGTTGAACGATGGAGACCAGGATGAGGAAGAAGGGTGTAACTCAATATTGTAAGTGTCCTTGTCGTCCTGGAGCTTTTGTAGCTTCTCTTTTATGTCCTCAATCTTGCTAGATAGCCCATGTGTGACCCATATTCCGGTGAACCAGTCGGTTGCCCACCGGAACTTCAGTACGGCCTTCCAATTACCATAGCCTGACAACTTCGCCTTCTCCACCTTTTTTTTTTTGGAGATCAAGAACAAACAAAACTAATGAAATTGATGAACTACACATAATAACTATATATTGTCATATTCACTTCCATAAATTATAAACAAATAATAATAATGGTGTCGACGACGACGACAATATGAAGCGATGATTATAATGATGATAATTATAATGAATCGGTATAATGATAAATAGAAATAGAGCCTCAAAAAGGGAAATTTTATGAAAATTTATTCAATATATGTATTATGTAAAGGTTGTATTATTGTACATAATAGTAACTAATTAAGGATCTATAGCCCTGAATCTGATTAAAACTCTAGAACTCGATAAATATAATCAATAAAGTAAATTGCGCTGATGGTCTCTAAAGTATCATCCTTTTACCAAATTGGTCCTTACAGTTTAAAAGTTACCGATTCGGTCCCTAAAGTATCAATAACTAAACTTTTGTTTACTAAAACAAATAGGTTAAAACTTAAAACACAAGACCTTCCAAGAGAACTCATCCAGGACGTCTTCCAATGCAAAAGCTGTGTCACACGCCTGCCTGACCCAAAGTGCGACAAATGGGTTATTACTGGCCCGACGCTGTTGGTCAGCGTCGTTCAGCAGCGCCTGCAGCCACTCGAACTTGTCAGTGAGGGACTTGACATCCTTAACGACCTGCAGAAGCAAGCGCACCTCTTGCCCAGCAAGCTCGGTCATCTTGTTAACCACCGTACTCATTGCTGCATCCGCCATTTCGTTTCTCTCAGATTAACTTTGTTTACTTTGTTTCTTTTCGATCTTGCCCTTTTGCAATTGCAAGTATCACTTCTATTTATAGAGGCATTTTGGGTATCGGATGCTTGATCTTCTGCAGCTTGAGCTTGTTTCAGTTCTCCCGACGTGATTGCATATGTGGCTGATTTCTAGCTATACAAAATAGCTAGCCATATTGCCGAATCACATTTACTCACTGCTGATTCCTATACAAGTTTTCACATAGAGGAAGTTACACGGATAACACCCCATACGATCATGTATGTTTCAAAGCCATTAGTTAATTATTACTTAATTACTATAACATCATGTGCTACACGTTACTAGTAAAAATGATTCAAATGCTAACTTCCCCTAGTTAAGACAATAACCTGTGTGTGCCAGTTGCCTGAGGTTGTTCACATATCGAGATAGCCTAACTATCAAAAATTGTAATTCTCTTTACTTGACTCCAAATATACAGAGTTAGGTTACCGTGTTTTGCATAACAAAGCTGCATTTTTGTTATGCGTTCATATTTCAACAACCGTAACTCCGATAGCCGATCCGATTCGACCGGTGCATTCTACATATCGAAAACTCGTTGGATACTAATTTTTACTATTTTTGAAGATTCCTAACTATTTTTAAAGATTTTTGAAAAATGGTCAAAAAATAATAATAAAATAATCTATTTAGAACACATATTCAGGGTCGTTTTTGAAAAAATCATTAAAAATAGTTATGAATCTCCAAAAATAGTAAAAATTAGTATCCAATAAGTTTTCGATATATAGAATGCACCAGTCAAATCGGATCGGCCATCGGAGTTATGGTTGTTGAGATAGGAGCGTATAACACGGAGGTCAGTTTGTTATGCAAAACACGGTAACCTAACTCATTAGTTATTACTTATTACTTTCAAAGTCATTAGTTATTACTTTCAAAAACATCATGTGCTACACGTTACTAGTAAAAATGATTCGAATGCTAACTCCCCCTAATTAAGACAAAGAACTTGTGCCAGTTGCTTGAGGGTTGTTCACAGATCGAGAAAGCCTAACTATATGAAAATTGTAATTCTCTTGACTCCAGTATATATATGTAATATGTGCGGTAGCGTTGATTAAGGCCTCCATAATTAATTGACAATCGAGAAAATCTATTAATTAAAACAGGGCTGGATCTTTAAGAAAAAACATGGTAAATATTTCAAGTGCATTGATCAGCAACTATTAAAAACTAGGTTATAATTAATCTTTTTGTTATGTCAATTAAGACTGTTGAAAATGTTTTTAAAATAATAAAAGTAAAAAAATTAACAATAAGAAATTAATAGTTATGCTTCATGATCTTATAATTGATTTTTTTTTTTTTTGAAATAAGGGTAGGGCCCGTCAGGCGCCATGTCCCACTATATGTAATTGAGGCTAATTCTGCTATGGATAGGATTAAATTTGGACTGTTTAATTTTCAGAATCAGATGGTCATGATATTTTAATATTGATACATGATGCATGAACAAACATGATTTTGATATAATAAAAATAATACATTTTAAATGAATAAGTTAATATTATAGCCTGATATATTTCAGTTTTAAACTATATTAAAAAGCACGTAACTATTACACTCTCTATTTTTTTCTTTCTTCTTCAAATTTTTTAAATAAATCACTTACAAATGTAAATCCCATAAATTTAATTTGTGAGTATATATGGATTGTTAAATAATTTTTGGGTTGTGGGTTTGGGACTCCAGATAAAAGGAGTAGAATTAAATAATATTATTTCATGATCAATGTCATTTGTGAAAAGAAGTTAGTTGTTCAACCATTAAGAGAAATAATTTATTATTGAGCCTATTTATGGAAAATTTTTTATGAAGTGTGCTTAACGATGTCTCCATTCAAAACAAAAATGCATATCTAAAAGTTGTTCGGACCATCAGACCGTCGGACCGTCGAATCGCCAAATCGTATGGCTCTTAGCTCAAATCAATGCGGTGCTTGCATTTTCATCCCCGTCCCCGTTAGGGGTATATAGATAAGAGGAGGGATCCATTGACAATTCCCATTTTGACAATCTTGACAATTTGAAATTTCAAAAATTTATAAAAAATCATATAAATTCTCAAAAATAGAAAAAAGTGTAAGGAAGTATTTCTTAACATATAGATTTATTATGTTTCCGATTATATTTAATTTAAGCGATATTTGATAGCTCTTTAAAGATCCGTTAAATTATAACCGTTGAAAAGTGTACAAAATTTTGATAAGTCATTAAACGATGCTCAAATTGATTGAAATTTGAAACACTATCAATCTATAAGTCAAGTAATACATCCATAAATCATTTTTTATTTTTAAGATTTTTTATGATTTTTTATAAATTTTTGAAAAGATGTATTGTCAAGATTATCAAGTTATCTATTGTCAATGGATCCCTCCTCTATAGATAATTGCCCGTTTAGTTCTCACATTAACTTAGTATATATAAATATACCGTGAGCTTGAGGCGAAGGCATCACCACTTACGAATTAATAGGCGAAAGCATACGACAAGTCGACAACATGCCTACAATATATGTATGTTTCATTAGTCATTCAATAAAAACATTTGTTAGACATCCTAATAAAAATCATGTGATACACAATGGTGACGGAGCCCTGAGTTAAGGCTTCAATAATTGCTAACTAAAATATGATTAATAATTTGAACATAGTCCTTTGACTTATTTAAAAAAAATTAAACAAGTGTATTCTACAACTAGCTAGTGGAAATTTCTCATCTACAATGATTTAGTTCACAACACGAGTTCGCCGGTTTGGAAACCTGGATGGAAAGGTTTTATAGACATTTAAATTTGAGTAGCCTCATCTTTTATCTCCAAAAAGTTCACAGCATTAACACTAAATTATATTTTCAATGTAATAGAAAAACCGTGATTAATCTTAATTTATATTAAGTGTATTTCAAGATTGATTATACAACCCAGTATCATTTAAGCAAAAAATTAATTTGTGAGTTGCTCACCATGCATCTAATTAACTTCTTAAAATTTTTGAGATGCTTTAAAATTTAATCAAAAGAATACATTGTCGTAATTGCTCATGAAGTTAAAAATATTTGTTGACATATATTCGAAGTTATACAGATCAATTATATTTCGAATTTCTTACAATCTAAGTACGTTCTTAAGGTCTATCAATTAAGCCCCATTTAGTTGCAACAGCTGTAATAATTATTTGATTATTATTATTATTATTATTTAAACTATTTAGAATTTCATTGTCAGGGTGCCTTGAAAATAACATTGTCAAGTGACGGTCACACCTCTTTAGATATCGGATGTTATAGTACCATGCAAATATATGAACCTAGCTATAAAACTAACAAACAGTTTTTACAACGTTGTTTATCCCTAATCAGTGAATTAATTATATACGGAATTATAGGGAATAGATACATGCATGGTGCAACTCTTCTTGTTTGACAACTATATATATACACCACACCAGGGGTGTGTTCGGGAGAGGGATAAATTAAGTAGAGATAAATTGGGAGATAGCTTATCCCATTTGTCAGCAGAGAAGCTTTTTTTTTTTTTTTTTTTTTTTGTCTATGGCTAAAAAAAAGAATTTGAGAGATATGTTCGTTTTCAAAAATATAACGTCAGGTCTATTTTTTAAATGCCGGCTTTCACCATATGCACTCCAAATGCCAGCGGTCACAAGATTGGTCATTTGGAACTTACAAAAATATGAACTGACATTTTTTTTGTCTGAACGCGTGTGTTCAGGATTCTGACATTCAGATATAATGTCTGAACACTAGTGTTCAAGATGCTGGTGTTTTACACATAGTATATGAACATCGGTACGTATTCAGGACGCTGGTACTTACACATATATATTATGTGAACGCCAGTGTTCAGGAAGCTAGCATTCAGACTGCTGACAAATTCCGAGGATTGTAACTTCAAACTTTTTACTTCTGATCAAATAACTAATTGTGCGACCGCCACGTTTGAAATAAATTATAAACACCGGCGTTTAAAAAGTAGGCATAGTTGTGTTATACATATTCAAGTAGGCGGCATACCGCATACCTCTCAAATTCTTATTCTTTTCTGCTATAGACAAATAAAAAAAAAAAAAAAAAAAAAAAAAAAAAAATTCTACCATCTAAATGATGTTAGGTGGGCTCACAAAACGTGAGGAAATTTTCAATACTAGTATAATCTAATCTAATTAAGGTCATTCTTTATATAGCATATGTGATGTATAATATATTTGCCTTTTGTCGTAGACGACTTCTTATCTTTGAATCAATCTCTTTTACCATTGGTCCGGACTACTAATTATAAAATTAGCAGATGGTAACGCTATCATAGAATATTCGTATGCACCAGCGCAAATTAATGTGCGTTTACTTGTCTTCCTAATGATCGGATCGAGAGGCTGATAATTAGGAAGACAAGCAAAATTTAAAGTATGTTATATCAAAATTTATATAAAAATCAACAGAAGGACTAACAAAAATATGTTCGTACACATTTTACACAACAATTTTATATATATTTAGACTATATGTTGTATAATATATTAATAATTTACGATAAAAGCAGTACGAATTGCAATTAGTAATAACTTATCGAGCTAAACGAGTATAACGAGCCGAGCCATGCTAAGCTCAAGCTCAACTGATTAGCTTAACAAGCTTAACGAGCAAGCCTAATTTGCTCGGGATCGATCCACAAGTTGTGAGTTTTTTTGCTGGCCCTATCTCCGAGTAAATCGACCGGGTCTAAGGATTTTTTTTTTTTTTTTTTTTGAGACAAAAATAGGGGTCAAGCCCCCATCTTTATTTCATTTTTTTATTTTTCTGAAAAATTTTACAAGAGAATAAAAAATAAAAAAATAATAAAAAAAAAGAAGGGAATATGATTTTTGAGAGAGAAGTGTATCTAGTTCATAATCTAAAACAAGAAGTGTATCAAGTTCAAGTCTTATTGCTCAAGGGAATAAGGGTATATGATTTTCGAGAGAGAAGCCCTCTCTTTGATGAGCTCTATTTAATTATAGGTACAAGAGAAGAACTGGCCTTTAGTCTAATGGCTAAGAGCAACGCTCTTCATGTGGGAGGTCGCAGGTTCGAAACCTAAATGGAGTGTTCTATAGACATTTAAATTTGAGTAGATTTGACCCTCATCGATCTTTTATCTCAAAAAAAATTATAGGTATTAGGGAATAAGAGGGGGGGGGCCCTTGATTTCTGCCCTGTAGCTCTTTAATTTGTGGCAGTTCATAATTAGTAACGATTTTGATTGTTCCCACAAATTTCGTTCCATACATTCATATTAATTCTTGATTCTTCAGGTCGTTTTGCACAAGATGAATTCTAAACTACATGATTTTCACGACGATCGAAAGAAACACATCACAAGATTCTAAATCGCGATTATAGCGTGATCGCGATATGGTCCTGGAAAAGCTATTGCAGCTATAGCGTGCTATAGCATAAGCTATCGTACATAGCGTATTTAATAATTTCATGATTTGTATTCAATATTTATAATTTTATATTTATTTTCAACATTATTAGAAGCAAGTAAGCAAACACACAATCAATTGAGTAACTATAATATTAATATTAAACCTGTACAAAATTCAAACTGATATATAAAATATGAGGAGGGATTCATTGACAATGCTTATAATGACAATCTTGACAATCAAGATTTTAAAAATTTTGTAATAATTCATAAAAAATCTTAAAAATGGAAAAACTTTTATGGATGCATTCCTTAACTTATAGATTAATAGTGTTTTAAATTTTAATCAATTTGAACATCGTTTGATAGTTTATCAAAATTTTATACATTTTTTAACGGTTGAAATTTAACGAGCTTTAAAGAGCTATCAAACGTCACTTAAATTGAATATAATTTAATACATAATCAATCTATAAGTTCAACAATATCTCTATAAACTTTTTTCTATTTTTAAGAATTTTTAACTATTTTTACAAATTTTTTAAAATCTTGATTGTCAAGATTGTCATTTTAAGCATTGTCAATGGATCCCTCCTCATAAAATATACCTAATAGTATCTATTTCCTATTCAAAATGATCTAAAAAATTACAAACTATGTCAGTTCATATAAAAGATGTCATAAATACTAAACCATTTCTTATTTAAAAAGAATTCATGTTGAGCCTAAAAGTATTATTAGCACCACATGTTAACTAAATTATTCATAAATTCAAATTTCAATTTAATTAAACTATACAATAACATAACAAAAGATATAACAATTCTCAAGTTAATAAGTCCCACAAAAATAATAATTTGACCTAACAAATATATTGTGTACGTACCATAGCGTGCTATTTTGTCACTTCGCGCTATATGCGATAGCGGCCCGCTATTGCGGCTATAGCGACAATAGCGCAACTAGCGCAGCATAGGTCTATAGCGTAGCGTTTATGGTCTGAAAACGCTATAGCGCGCTATTTAGAACATTGATCTTAATTATGTTGGATGAGATTTCTACATCATAAACTATATATAGCAACCTTTAACTTTCTTATTTCTAGTTTTCTACATTTGTTTCTCCTTTAATTTGGCCCTTGTCACAAAGTTTTGGTACCTCGATCCATAGGTCCGGATAAACTATTTTATCATCAGTTAAGACTCAGTTTGGTCCCTCTATCAAATCACAAATTTGTGAGAGAAAAGTCTTAGCTGCTACTGGATACAATATATCATAGTTCTTATATAACCAATTTGATGCTCTATCATGGAACACTTTCCTTTAGGGATGGGCAATTAATTAGTGTAAGCAACCAGGGTTTGGCCTACAAACTGTTTGACAGAATGCCTTACAGAGAGGTTCTTGTTTGCCTAATTAGCACCTTCATCATTTCTTTGAAGGGAATTTTTCGACGACTCTGAGGGACCCAATGTGGCTCAAACCGTAGGGCAGCGCGTGTCATCGCATGCGCTTTGGGGCAGCAGAAATACACCTAAGCCGTATCCAGTGTACAGCTTGGCGTATCGGGGCCGTATCCAGGCGTAGAGGTGGCAAATCGGGCGGGCGGGTCGGGTTCGGGTTCGGATCGGTTGGGTCAGTCAATTTTAATATTGATTTTTTCTGGATCGTATGTTGATTTAAATTAGATTGCATGTTATTTGATTTTGGATCGGGTCGGGTTAGATCAGATTATCTTTCTAAAAAAATGTTGGGTCGGGTTTTGACACCTCTATCCAGGCGTATCAGTAAGTTTGACTGAATAAATTAATCCGATATGCCAGTGCCAGTGTGTGTTCTTCATGGAATATATGTTCCTGGCTATTAACAATTAAATGAAATGCCACAGCCACACATGTACACCTGTAGATGCTTTCAATTAATTTTTCATCATGACGGTCTCATTTTATTGCTTTTTTTTCTCATCTTTTGTTCTGATTTCTGAAGCAGATGCACTTTGGCTTGGATAACCGATTCATCGGTCATCAATCTCATGTTGATCGATGCTAGCTGCAGCCTGATATGTACTACAATTGTGAGTCAATGGGTGTTTGAAATGGAAGTGCTCATACATTTAACTGAAAGGTTAGGTTAAAAACCGAAAGAAATTTGGTCCAAGACCAATTGAATTACCTCCGGAAACCTCATAATTAAGTCATAAGCTTATGAAACTTATATATATTCCTTGCTTATAGGATATAGAAATAGAGGAAACAACAAAGTATGATTCATTAAGAGCACCAACCTTTGTTCTAGTGGCTAAGGGCAACGCTCTCCGCGTGGGAGGTCACGGATTCGAAACCCTGATGGGAAGTCATAGACATTTTGGCTTAATTTTTGCTATACCCATCAAAACTTGCTAAATAGCCAATATCCCCATCAAACATCCCTAATAGCCAATATCCTCATCAAAATTTATTTTTCTTATTTTTATCCCCTTTTATTTATAAAACCCACTTTTAATATGTTATAAAACACTTAGATTACTCTTTTACCCTTCTTTTCAAGTGGAGGTGTTCGTTTAAGTTTATTAGAGGATAACTGTGCATCTCTTTTCATGTGTCCTTGTCATGGATAAAAATCAATACCACATTTCACTGCAACGTTGCTTTTCAGGTATGCCTTGCCTAAGCGGAACGAAGTTGTCTCATTCTGAGAAATGAGTACTCTGCCTTTCCCTAAAGCTAATATAACCTCCCAGTTGTAAAGGCTTGTCGTATTGAAGCTTCTAGAAATGTTAGTCGATTACGATCTTCAGAGTGGCCTAAGTGTCAGCACTTCCTTAATTCGTATGTAAATATCGTGTTGGCATACTGAACTTTCCATTCATGAACAATGAAGTTATTATTTTATGATCAATTGATCATTGTTATAACTAGAGGTGACAAATTTTGACCTGACCCGAAACCCGATCCGACCCGAACCTGAACCCGAACTGACCCCGTTTTTCAGGAAAAGTGAGACTGACCCGAACCCGACCGGACCTGTGTTTCAGGGAAAGTCAGATTGACCCGAACCCGACCCGACCCGAACCCGACCCGGGAATAGAGGTACAAAATCTGACCAAACCTGAAAAACCCGCCCGACCCGACCCGAAAGACGTCAACCCGATACCCAACCCGACCCGACCCGGACCCGACTCGACCCGAAAAATGCCGGCAGCCGTCAACCGGATACCCAACCCGAGTCTCAGAGTATGTCCGTGCTGCCCCCCACAATCCAAACTTGAAAAGATCTCCTTGAAACTGCTTCTTAAAATTGCTAAATAGGTGCCGCATACACTCCCTATGTTCAGCCAAAGGATAAACCTTTTCTGTAGCATTTTGTAACCCTCATATCAGAGGAGATCACAAGACCATGAGGCATTCCAATTGCTTTATGCAAAGATGAGAGAAACCACTCCCATGAGTCCTCACTTTCACCTTCCATAACAGCAAATGCAACGGGAAACATCCAGTTATTTCCATCAAGTGCTGTAGCAGAAGCAAGCACTCCTGGCCACTTGCCTTTTAAATGACATGCATCGATGCCTATATAAGGCCTACAACCAGTAAGAAATCCAGATGTGCAAGCTTCAAGGGCAACAAAAAATCGTTGGAAATGTCGTTCATTGCCATCTTCCGGTTCTGTTTTTAACTCCACTACACTCCCGGGATTTCTCTTTAGTATCTCCTCTCGTAAAGCGCCTATTTGAACTAACGAATCTTTCCATTTTCCATAAATTTCTTCCACTGCTTGCTCTTTCGCTTTCCAAACTCTACTATATGGTAATGAAATACCAAATTCTGTTTCTACCCTCCGTTTCAGTTCCTTTGCAGGCACATTTCCTTCCCTTCTCAAGTCATCGATAATTCTGTCTGCTACCCATCCTTTATTAGCATGTTTGTTACCACTTCTATTGACTCCACAGCATGTATGTGTTGCTTTTAAGGTTCTAACAACAAAAGTTACTCCATCTTCAGCTGATGCCGCATGAAGCCTCCATTTACACTCTTTACTTGCACAAGTTACTGTAACTCGTGATGGTTCACTTTTATCAAAGTTATACTCAAAATCATTCATGTCAGCATAATGACACAAAGCCCTTCTAAATGCTACAACATGTGGATATTGTGAACCAACATCCATTTTAGGATCATTCTTATCATACAAGTAGAATTCTCCCTCATATTCAATCTCAACTTCAAAATCACTATCACTATCAAGGCTATCATAACTATCCTCGCTATGACAATAATCAGTGTCATCGTCATAATTTTCTACCTCAACATTATTTACCCAATCATTTCCCTCAAAATCTGGTCCAACCCCATCCACCCTTGCTCCAACCTCCAAATCTGTAATTTTCTCTGTAACCACATAAATGATTACTTTTTTCTCCTCTTCATACATGGAGAGCATCAATTTATAACTGTCATCATCCTCAATCCGGATAAAGGATTGTGAACTAGCATGCTTGTCTACAAAAAGTAACAAGGGCTTGCTAGTGTCATCTTCAGGACATAACTTACTCACCTCTTCCAACAATTCTTCTACATCATAGGTTGCCTCATCCGAATAAATGGTTCTCTGTTTACTTGCATAATATTTCTTTTTTGTCCCATTGTTGATTGGTTTAAAGTATCCACCATATTTTACAATCAACTTGTAGCGTGATTCACTTAAGCTGAAAAGAAGAATATTATATTAGCAAGAATGGCAAAACTATTGCTAAAAATGTAGCTATTACGAATTTTGATATGTTTTCGGACATTTGGAATATATATAGGTATGATTAAAGGGGCTTTAGAAATTATCCAATGGTACAGTCTACTTACATAATTTTATATCACAAATAAATAATTTGGATATCCAATGAAACAGTATACTCATTTGCTAATGCTTCATATCAGTCGGTCATCATTTGGGTATATAAATCACTTTAGATATTATCACTATAGTCCGTATGCAGTTGCAATATATCTTTTCTTTTCATTTTTTTTTTTTTTGAGCTTTACACGATAAATCAAACTTCATATTAAAAAAGAAAGCAGAATGAAATGAAAATAACCTTGCAGCCTCGCCATCTTTTCTTCTGGACTTCAACTTCTCACGACTTGCTGTGTTGTTCACAGTAGATGGGTTCACGTGATCTAAACAATTTTTGTTAGGATTTTCATCTTCAAACAAAGGAACAGGATTCGGATGTATTATAAATGAAGAGAAAGGATCTTCATTATCCATGTTCCAGCCAAGAGAAAATGGGAATAGGAAACGATTCAAAGAGAAAGAAGTTTTGACTGGAAAGAATGTGAAAGGCCACTGCATTTTGTTTTTCTTATCCAGTTAATAGTATTAAAGAAACTCTCCATTTAATAAAAAGGGCATAATGGTCTATTCAAATTTTATATTAGTTAAATAATATGTTAAATAAAAAAAAGGCATAGAAATAAGAAAAATGAATTTTGATGAGGATATTGGCTATTAAAGATGTTTGATGGGGATATTGGCTATTTAGCAAGTTTTGATGGGTATAGCAAAAATTAAGCCTTTAATTTAAGAAGTGGCTTCATGACCTTCATCTTTATCTCAAAAAAAAAAAAAAAAAGTATGGTTTATTAACCAAAGACTAGTTAAAGCATGCATTGAAATCCAGATAGGATCCCTTATGGATGTTTAAAGTGGCTATGAGAGAGTCCATCTTTTTATCTCCAAAAAAATAAAATGAAGGCAAAGCTTACAATTATGTATTACTGCTTTACTAGGATTTTCTTCACTGAATATTTCAACAACTTCTGTTTATTCTAGTTTGTTACATACTTGCATATAAACTAATAAACATGCCAAAGTGTTGGACTGTCCCTATACAAATTAATCCATTACAAGACTTTCCAAAATCTTATATCATACAAAATAAAACCTCAAAATAAGTTGTAATACAACCTGCTGCTTTTATTCATATTGTCTGCCAAATAAGAGCAGCCATTCTAGAGTCCAAGCCTGGTTTTCAGGATTACATTTCGTACTTTATCATGTTCCTTTCCTCTCTTTTTTCTAATTTCCTTAATTATTGTTTCCATATCGTTGATCATCACCTCCTCGAGTGATTTCAAGTTTGGAAGGCCCTCGGGAAGGCCTCTTAATTCTGTGCACCCAGATAGAATCAGCTTTGTGAGTTTCGGCAGGGCATTCGCAGCAAGTTCTTTCCATTCCTCCAACTCATGCAAATCTATCAACTCCAATTTATCAAGGTTTTGGAATCCATTTGGAAGAAACTCTATGTTCTTTTCGTTATAGGACTTGCATATACTAAGTCTGGTAAGGGAAGGCAGTTTGGACAAGAGATTGATAAACCTTTGTCGCAACATTGACTTTACCAAAGTCGGACTTGTGAGGTTTGGCAGGTTATAGTGGGCACTGAATTCCTCGTCATTTTCTCCGAGGTTATCAAGTGGCCCATGCAGCTCCATGCTTTGGAGGCATCGGAGGCTTGATATTGCAAGTATTCTTGATGGAAGCATATTATCTTTTCTTACTTTTAGGCTCAGATGTTTGAGGAACTCTAAGTTACTGAGAGATTGTGATATTTTTGTTGCTTGGGATGTTGAAAGTTCCTCCAATTGTAATATTCGAACGTTGCTAATTTTCTCTAACAACCTATGTTTCTTGGGGTTCCAGTTTGTGCAGTCTGCACTTTGGAGTGTCTGCAGATTGATGAGTTCCCCGATGTTTTCAGGAATTTTGACACTCTCTGCAAGAATGTGCCTCGGTGTCGGGATTCTCCAGAATGAATTTGTGATCCTCTTTACTGAGCTTTTTGTTATGTCCAATGTTTGTAGATTTCGGAGCTTACAGATGGAAGACGGAAGCTCCTGAAATCCAACACAACGTACCCCCAAGTACCTTAAGTGGATCATGTTACTGATTCCACCAGGTAATTTTTTAATGATTAAGCCATGCAAGTCAACAACTCTTAGAAACTTTGATTGAAGTAGAAACTTCATTTTGTGAGGTTTGGAATGTTTCGAATGTTCCTCTGAACAATCACACAAAAAGGATCGTAGTCTGGGTAAAGAGTTTATGACTTGCACGTGCTTGTGTGTGTAATTTTGGATAGATAGCCGCCTAATTTTGGCTGGAGACACACTGTCAGCATTGTCATGAGTTTCAACAAAACAAGACTCATGCGCTTCAGATTGGAGAAAAGTATGAATTTGGTCATCAACAGCAATAATAGTGGCACATCCAAATTCATCCTTTTCTTCAATTCGGACTAGAGACCTTGATATCAATTCTATTAGATAACCCTCCCCAACCTCTTCTAATGTTTTCCCAGATTTTGGTTGTATGAACCCCTCTGCAACCCATATGCGCACCAACTGTTTGGCTTCAAAGCCTGTATTTTGCGGCACGGCCGCAAAGTATAAGAAGCAAGATTTTAATTGGTGGGGTAGATCATCAAAGCTCAAGGTTAACATCCTATCAATTGGGTAGAGCTCCGTGCTAGCTCCAAGATATTTAAATACCTTTTCCCAAGCCGATAATTCTTTTGACCGCAATAGACCCGCTACAAGCATAATTGTCAAAGGATGACCTTTGGTTATGCTATGAATTTTATGTATGTTCGGGCCATATTCTCGAACATAGGACAATTTGTGAAAGAACCTTTGACCAAAGAGCTCTTCACTTTGTTCCTTGCTAAAAGAGAGATTTTGTTCGAAATAAGTGATCCCTTCAGTCGCAGATAACCTCGCAACCTCGCTGTCGTTCTTTGGGATGAGCAGGACTCTACTACCATTATTTTCATCTGGCAAGAAGGTGCTTATGTTCTTCCAATATTCTATACTACTAATACCATTTAAAACTGTTGGAAAAATGCATTGAATGCAAGCAAAACGTTTTTGCTGCTGCACTTGATTGCATTGAATGCAAGCAAAACGTTTTTGCTGCTGGTCTATAAAATGAACCCTTGGCTGTTCATTTCTTGATCAGTTTTTAGCATCCCTTTGGCTTCTTCTCCACCAGTTTTCACAAGAGAAGAGAGTGCATTAGAGAGTTGTTAGAGAGAGGCTCTTAGGTTGTGGATTAGAGGAGCACGTTCGACTAACATCGTGACGTGCTTCCACCGGCGATCGACGACGCGACGAGACGAGGAGCCGTTGGAGCGAGCAACCGACGTCGAACTTGGGAATCGCAACGTGAAGGAACCGAACAAGATCAGAGCTTCCGCTGCGGTATAAATTCTTATACTCTTTGATTTAGTTTTGGTTAGTCGGGTCGGTGTGTGACCGACCCGTACACGTATAGAAATTCCAACAATTGGTATCAGAGTCCTTCGTGGTTCTTTTCGTTGGATTAGATTCCTAAGTAAGTTGGTAAATTTCTGTTATACGTTTAAAATTTCAACCAAAATCGTTAAGCAAGGATTAAAATTAGGATTGGCCTAATTTAGGTTTCGATTTGACGAAACTGTGACAGCAGACTTGTAGACAGTTTTGCGTGTCTGTTCATCATTCGATTGACTGGATGTTCAACACGAAAGTTGTAGAATTTTTTACAAGCTTTCCAGAAAGTGGTTGAACTCGTCATTTGGATTAACGGATGAAAAGATACGGCTGTTATAAGCCGCTGTCGTCGGTTTGTCAAACCGTGACAGTCTGACTTGTAAGCAGTTTTTCATATCTTTACATCGTTCAATTGACTGGACGTTCAACACGAAAGTTGTAGAATTTTTTACAAGCTTTCCAGAAAGTGGTTGAACTCGTCAATCGGATGAACGGGTGAAAAGATATGGCCGTTACAAGCCGCTGTTGACGGTTTTTCCAGAATCTGAAACTACGTTCCTTCGTGATTTTGGGTCGTATGAACAGACATTGCTTGCTTTGGAAAGGGTACATAATTGACTTGTAATTTATACCAGACATTAGTTGTTGTTAAGTATAATATTAAGCCAATTATGTTAATAGCACGTGTGGTGCTAATCGGTTTTATGATAGCCGGGCTATCGTGAAACGCACTAAGTGGGCGAGTATAAGTTGGTAGACTTGGAGTCTCATTTATATTCTTAAATTTTGCACAAATTAAATTAGTAAAGAGTAATATTAATCTGTTAATGGGATTTGATTGATCGTCTTAGGCTTTCTTTTGGTTCTATGACAGAAATAATATTATTCTTGTACCAATTATGAATTGTGTGGCAAAATTAATTAATGCTAACGTGCATACACTTTGTGCTCTGTCTCTGTTTGCAGTAACAATGTCGGCAAGTAAGAGCATCATTCATGATCTCAATGCGGGTGAGAAACTTAACGATTCAAACTATGACGTTTGGCATCGTAAGATTCAGTACCTGCTTGAGGATCAGGATCTGCTCGAGCCGCTCACCAAGCAAATGGAAGCAGTAACCGATGAAAAGTCGGAGAAGTACGCTGAGTACCAGGCCTTCAAGGTGAAGGACCGTGCTGCACGCATTACGTTGCTGAGCAGCATGGGTAATGATCTGCTTGTGCGCTTTGAACAGTACAAAAGCGCCAAATCACTTTGGGACGCTGTTACCCTCCAGTACGGCGGAACCTCGACAACCCGTCTGCGCCGCCTCACTCTGAGGTTTGACGGCTATAGGAAGCGCCAGGATCATTCCATGAGGCAGCATCTTAATAGCATGTCAAACATGATTAGTGCGCTGCGGGCAGCCGGCCACCAGTTGACTGATGAGCAGTAGGTGCAAGCAGTTATTCGCTCTCTCCCTCGCTCTTGGGAGCATATGAGAGTGAATCTGACGCACAATGAAAGTATTAAGACTTTCAATGATGTTGCTCGTCATGTTGAACTGGAGGAGGAGCGGTTGTTGAGTGAGAAGGGTACTGAGGAGGCTTTTGTAGCTGGTTCTAGCATGCACAAGAGGTCGGGTCCGAAGAGGAAGAGAGGCAATGATGGTGCCACCTCCTCGGCTGCAGTGGCTGCATCCGGACCCGGGAAAGACAAGAAAAGGCGCAAGGCGCGCAGAGGCAAGGTTGACGTGTCGAAGGCGACATGCTTCAACTGCAACAAGGTTGGACACTTCGCTCGAGATTGCTCTGAAGCGAAGGTATGTGCCTCTTTGTCTCGATCCAGTTTATATGTTACTAGTTGTTGCATGGTTGCTGAGGCATTTCCATTGTGGACTGTTGACTCAGGTGCAACGGACCATATAGTTCGGGATCGGACAGCTTTTCTAGACTACCGCCGCGTACCTGTCGGAAGCAAGCATATATACATGGGGAACGATAGCACAGTTGTCGTCCTGGGGATAGGCACGTGCGAAATGGTGTTCAGTAGTGGACACAAGTTGTTACTCCATGATGTTTTGTATGCTCCTGATATTAGGCGTAGTCTTATTTCAGTACTTGCTTTGCTTGAACTTGGTTATCGTGTTGAGTTTGTTGGTAGGAGTTTAAATTTGTATCTGAATAATGACTTATGTGGTACTGGATCACTGGTTAATAAATTCATGGTTTTAAATACAAATTCTTGTTCTGCTGCTTATGTTTCTGATTCTGTTGATTCTGTGCATGATGAGATAAGAAAGTGGCATGCTAGATTATGCCATGTTGGGCAAGATCGAATGAATCGGTTGGCTCGAGAAGGACTTTTAGGTCAACTCGCCAAAGTTGATTTGCCAACATGTGAGAACTGTCTAGCAGGTAAGGCTACTCGAAAGCCTTTTGGAAAGGCTGTTCGTGCCACTTCTCCCCTGCAGTTGATTCATTCGGATATTTGCGGTCCGATGAATGTTAGGGCTCGACATGGTGCTTATTATTTCATCACCTTCATTGACAACTATACTAGGTATGGTCACGTCTATTTGATATCCCATAAGTTAGATGCCTTGAATTGTTTCAAGAGCTACTTGATTATGGTGGAGAATCAGTTAGATAGGACAGTGAAGGCCCTTAGGACTAATCGAGGGCGCGAATACCTCTCGGATCAGTTTAAGGCTTTGTGCGATGAAAAGGGGATAGTTCGTCAGTTGACGATACCCGGCACTCCGCAGCAAAATGGTGTAGCGGAGCGCAGAAATAGGACCTTGTTGGAGATGGTTCGTTCTATGATGGTGCAGGCGAATCTACCAATTTCGTTTTGGGGAGATGCGCTATTGACTGCGGCCTTCGTGTTGAACAGTGTACCCTCCAAATCTGTGAACTCGACCCCATATGAGCTATGGACCGGCAGAAAACCAAGCTTAGATTTTCTGCGGCCATGGGGCTCTATGGCGTATGTGCTAGATTCGTCTCACAAATACAGAAAGCTTGGTCCTCGGGGGAAGAAGTGTATCTTTATTAGATACTCTGACACCTCCAAGGGTTACGTATTTGTTGGAGAGGATTTGAGCGGTTCGGTTACAGAGTTTGACGCACGAGATGCCACGTTCTTGGAGAACGAATTTCCTAGTCGGAGCGAGGTAACCAATAGCAATATTGAGTTCTTCGAGGCTAATCCTCCACCAGACAATGAACTTCGCCCGAGCGTTGAGGAAGAAGGGGGAATTTATTCCAGTCCTCCGCCGCAACGGGCAAGTAGCATTGTGAGGGATGAGCCTGAACCTCGCCGGAGCAGGCGTGAACCGGTACCCCGCCGACTGTTTGATATCGAAGGGGGGACTAGTTCTATTTTTCTCGCTGCTCAAGATGGTTTAGTAGAACCACACGGACTGTGAAAGATGCGCTTTCGGGTCTGAACGCTAGGGAATGGATGAGTGCCATGCAGGAGGAATTGGATACCATGAAGAAGAATCAGGTTTGGAAATTAGTTGACCTGCCTAAGGGGCGTAAGTCTGTCGGGAACAAATGGGTTCTCAAGATTAAGCGCAAGGCAGATGGATCAATCGACCGCTATAAAGCTCGTTTGGTTGCTAAGGGGTTCACTCAGATAGAGGGAGTGGATTATGAGGAAACCTTCTCACCTGTTGTGAGGTTTGCCTCTATCCGACTCATCCTATCACTGGTATCGTCCCTAGACCTAGAACTTTATCAGATGGACGTTAAGACTGCTTTTCTCAATGGAGAACTCGAGGAGGAGATATATATGGACCAACCTACAGGTTTTGAGGTTGCCGGGGAGGAGCACAAGGTGTGCAAACTCCGCCGCTCCATATATGGTCTCAAGCAGGCATCACGACAGTGGAATCTCAAATTCAACCGAGCCGTTTTACAAAACGGGTTTGAGGTTGTTGAGGAGGACCACTATGTGTATGTTAAACGGTCCAAGAAAAGTTTCTTGATTTTGTCTTTGTACGTGGATGATATCCTGTTGGCCGGAAATGACAAGTTGATGATTGAGACTACAAAGGAATGGCTCTCATCAACATTTGACATGAAGGACATGGGTGAAGCCAGCTATGTGCTGGGTGTCAAGATAACTAGGGATAGACCTCGGAGGTCCCTTAGATTATCCCAAGAGACCTATTTGAAAAAGGTGCTCGAGAGGTTCGGAATGCTTGATTGCAAACCGATTGACACACCAGTCGAGAAAAACACAAACTTGAGCTCTAGTATGGGTCCCCAAACAGATGAAGAAAAACAGCAGATGGCTCAAGTACCCTATGCGAGTGCAGTAGGGAGCTTGATGTATGCGATGATGTGCACGCGACCGGACATATGTTATGCAGTCAGATTGGTAAGCCGGTTCCAATCCAATCCTGGACCTGCCCACTGGCGAGCGGTCAAGAGGATCTTGCGATATCTCAAGGGCACATTGGATCATGTCCTATGCTACCGAGGTAGGGACTTGCATCTGGTCGGATACAGTGACGCTGATTGGGGCGGCGACCAGGATGAGCGCAAGTCGACCTCAGGGTACGCATTTCTGTTGAATAGCGGGGCTATCACTTGGAGCAGCAAAAAGCAGACATGTATTGCTTTGTCTACTATGGAAGCTGAATACATTGCATGTTCAGCTGCTGTCCAGGAGGGTGTTTGGTTGAGACGCTCTCTAGAGCGTTTAGGTGTCCTCACGGTTCCAGGGGAACCAGTGAAAATCTTTTGTGACAGTATGGCTGCTATAGCATACTCAAAGGACCCTAAGTATCATGGGAAAACCAAACACATACAGATGAGATATCACTTCATCAGAGACATGGTAGCGCAGAAGGAAGTGATCATCGAGCATATTTCGACTGGGAAAATGCTTGCAGATCATTTGACAAAACCGATTGCAAAGGACGTATTTCTGGCTCATATGAGGATGTTAGGACTCATTAGAGCATGATCATTTCGACATGCTTTGTTTTTTTTTTTTATAAATAGTTGCATGTATGTATGTTTTTGAACATGGATATGAACAAAATTTATATGTTTGCTTGTCATTTGCGAAATATAATGTGTTTTGATATATATCTGTTTGATTAAATGTTAGCATTATGTGGTAGTATGTCGCATGGGCAATGATTGGCTCAGTCACACGAGCAATCGCCTCTAACATCAAGGATGTGCAGAGATGAGACAAAATTAAATTAGTGGTGCTTTGGAAGCTAGCTGAATTTAATGTCGCCTCATTCGAGATGAGATGAGATTACTAGAGTGTAGTCGACGTGAATTGAACCCCACAATTCGACGTGCCTATGTTTAGCCGAGGTGGGAGTCGTCAGTGTCGCCTTGGAGGCAAGCACGTGATGATACCCGGGTGAGTTGCAATGTGCATATGGCCTTACCACGGGCATATAGTTTGCGACTAGACCAAGACTCGTATAGTGTATATCTGTATGGACATACGACTGCCAAGGTGGCAGAAAGAAACACTATAGCATGCATCTCATACTGCATGTGCTTGAGCGACGCGAGGAAATGAGTCGAGTGACCTGAAGGTCAATATCCCGATCTCCTCATTGTGTGATATCCTCAATTTAGTACCCTTCAGACTTCTGACTATGTCATAAGAAGAGGGAATAATGTATGCTACTTTGGTGTGCTACCTATGGCCATGTATATGATTCGGTCTAACGGGGCATTGCTGGGAAAGCAATTATTTCTAATTTGAGTGACATGAGGGTAGAAGGAAGGAAATTTTATTTGTACCACGCTGAATGTATTCACGGTACCGCCAATTTTCGTTGTAGAAACGGAATTGGGAATACATGTTAGTTAGAGAGGGAGGAAACATGTTTCGAATGGGATCGAAAATGTTTTATCCAGTACAAAGTCGAATTCCTGGGGTATAGATACACATAACATCTATATGTTTTTAAAAGGGTAGATGTCTCTAAGCTGGCCTTAACAGGTTTGATTTACGAGCTCCTGAAATGCAGGTGTATCGCTGGTCGCACGACCTATTTGCCAGTATGGAGCCTAACGACTCTCGTCAATAGTCTCCAAGAGGGAGATTGTTGGAAAAATGCATTGAATGCAAGCAAAACGTTTTTGCTGCTGCACTTGACTGCATTGAATGCAAGCAAAACGTTTTTGTTGCTGGTCTATAAAATGAACCCTTGGCTATTCATTTCTTGATCAGTTTTTAGCATCCCTTTGGCTTCTTCTCCACCAGTTTTCACTAGAGAAGAGAGTGCATTAGAGAGTTGTTAGAGAGAGGCTCTTAGGTCGTGGATTAGAGGAGCACGTTTGACTAACATCGTGACGTGCTTCCACCGGCGATCGACGACGCGACGAGACGAGGAGCCGTTAGAGCGAGCAACCGACGTCGAACTTGGGAATCGCAACGTGAAGGAACCGAACAAGATCAGAGCTTCCACTGCAATATAAATTCTTATACTCTTTGATTTAGTTTCGGTTAGTCGGGTCGGTGTGTGACCGACCCGTACACGTATAGAAATTCCAACAAAAACTATCAAGTACCGCCTTTCCAGCAAAGACACCATGAAGTGCCTTGCCCATGTCTTCTTCTGTGTAGCATTCCTCCTCTTCATCTCCCTGTCCTACAACCTGCATGCAAAAGCTTCTGTTAGTACATTCGCGATGGCAGATATTATATATTGAATTTAAATTTACCTACCTAACTTGTATCTAAATCCGAAGAATCCATGATATGATTAATATTTGCTTTCAGAGGTAAACAAGTAAATTTGGGGCACAGTTAGTATATTATTGTTACATGTACTTAGCTAGGAGTTAATATCAAACATTAAACTATGATATGATTATCCTAAAGCATACAATAGAGAACTGGCAACACAGTATGCAAGTTCTCGTCTAATTAAACACGGTATAAAGTTCTGGACTTCTGGTGCTGCCGAAGCATCGGTTGGAATCTTTTCTGGAATCATATTATGTATCTCCATTTCCAACATCAAATTACCAGTTAAGCTACTCAATTTACACACTAAAATATTAGTAGAATTATAATAATTTCATTTTATAGATTATCTTTTACTAATATTTTGGGATAAGGTGAAAAAGATTTGTATCGAATGGACAACTTTTCCAGATAATATAACGCACCTTCCAGTAAATATCAGCATATATATCCCTCAATCTGAACTTTATCGGTAAATTTTTCCAGACGACGGCTTCAAAATGATCCTGGACATCTCTGCTGTTATATGCTTTCTTTGCCAACAATGACCGTTTGCTGCCATTTTGACCTATTATTGAAACCACTTTTTTCTCGTTTCCACCTTCCACGAGTAGTTTTGTCAGTTCTTCAATTTTCTTATCCAGACCTACAGGTCTGTCAGGATCTTGGTCGATCCTTTTCATTAACAAACATACACATCGCTACTAGAAAAAACGGCAACTGCGTGTTTAAAAAAAGGGCCATCTGCGTGCATAAGTTCACGCTATACACGCTTAGCGTGCACCTACCCACGTAAAGTTTTGCACGTAGGTGCATTCGATGTAGATGATGGTATCAACGTGCACATGCACGCAAATCACTATTTTAGGTGGGTACGAATATATTCTCGCATGAGACTATTCACGCAAAATTTCTGACCTGACAGCTCAGCTTGTCCCTTCGCTGCGTGGTAGACTGTGTAGTGGAGACGTGCATCTATGCACGCAATGTTCTGACAATGTTCTGACAATGTTTTGAACAACACTGGCCCACTAAATTTAATAAATGGGACCCACCAAAATTAAATGATGCACACAATAATTATATTATATCATTCTGGCCCACTAAATTTAACAAACGGGACCCACCAAAATTAAATGATGCGCAATAATTATATTATATCATTCGCTTATATATTATCCAAATCTGTACTAGAATTCACATATATGATATATCACAAATATATTAGCAACAAATGATTAAACAGTTATTTCACATCCAACATATCATATTATATGTATCAAAATAAACATTATCAAACATTTTTTTTCTAAACAAGGCACTGTATTCTAACATGCCCCATAAATTTAAAGAGATGTTTATGGACAAATGAACAAAAATACAAAGAAATTCCTTATTCTGTAACTCTATGGTGCATATCACATGCAGATAGTAGTAAACATCAAAATCAAACTGCGTTTTCTTCTAATAATTACTTCAAATTTCACTTGAAAAATATCTTCAAATTTCTATGGTGCACATCACTGGTAATGGGTCACACTGTTTTTGAAAGCTCCAATCTGAAAGCGCAAAAATAGAAAAACAGGATAAGTTAAAGCCAATATAAGGGTCATAATTACATGATCCAATTATATTGAGGGAGAATGATGGAGGCTAGAAGCTTTGTAACCTAATTTGACATACTCATTAATATAATACAGAACATCACATATATAGTCTTTCATGCTCCTTTGATCCTTTCACTGCATTAGTCACTATGTGATCCAATTATTATTGATGGAAGATAAAATTTGCAAACCTTACTAAAGGAAAATTTTATCCTAAATAATCTGAAATTTTTTGTTGAGTCAACGATGCCCTTGATGATCCACTTGCAACACCAACTAAGATAAGGACAAACGCAAAATGGGTAGTTCTTAAGAGTTCAGAAACCGGAAATTTCAATAAAAGTTGACTTGTAAATTGCATTCTTCCTTTAAATTAATATAATAGTAAACTTACTGAATGATCTGGATAACTGCCAAGGTATACAATTAATATGAAGGCCGAAGGAAATAGTGGGGTTGAAAGGTCCATTAACATACCTGTATGAAATATGATGGTAAGCAAACAGCTGAATTTAGAATTTGAAATCAGAAAAAGAACAAAAATAATGATTCTAAGAAAGGAAAAGTATCCAACTATAAAATGCTCAAGTAATACTCACAGATTATGAGATCATCAAATATAGAAGAATCAAATTGATAATTAAACAACTACACAAGCATTGAGCTCTCACCAAGGTCATTCATGAAATCTGCCACTAGCCGCCACATTTTTGCATTGTTGTCCAGATTTGATCCCTTAAAATAACAAAGGAGAATAATATAGCATTGTAAGTTCACCTTTAGTTGAAATAAGAAAATAAGAGAACCGATGTTGTCATATGGAATTAATGCAAAATAGAAGATACCTAATAAAATGTGAACAAGTGCCTCCAATCATAGTCTGGATTTACTCAAAATCCAGTATATCAAGTTGAATTTACTCAAATCATCATCATATCAACATAGAACATATCAAATTTAACTTCATTTTGCATCTTAAGAGTTACTCAAAATTCAAATTGAGTTACCTCAGGGACAAATGCGCCCATGATTAAGCTCCATAATTGACCCCATCTGGCGAGGACGGAAATAGCTTTGCAAAAGTAAGAAGAAATAAAAACATAATTAACTGTACCTAAAGTCCTAAAGACATGTAGGATCATATTAATTATTTCAACTTTTCAAGTTTGTAATCAACTCCCCTGTTGTTTTCAAAGAGGTAAAAACTTTAATTTTATAAATTTTTCTATAAAATTTTATAAAACTTTATACATGAAATAGAAACAAAAACTGTGGCCTTCTCAATGTGACTGTGTCAACTCAAGGAGACAAAATGTCATATATTGGCAGTAAATGCTTTTATTGATTGTTGTAATTAAACTACTGAAAAATGTGAAAGAATATATTCCCAATAACTAGTTAGATTAAGCATGCAAGTCATTTTCATTTAAAGATATTTAATCCATCAGTTGAACCATTTCCTCATAGGACCAGCATGCAACTAAAATTTGCATCCAAATTAAGATTTTAATTTACATCATCAGTTGAACCACTTTTCACATTCTCTGCTAGCTTATGATTCCTTGACATACCAGAATATCAGTTATAATTAGCACAATACCTGTCGATTGTTTGCACCGTTACATGTACAGCAGTAGCAATATCATCAACTGACAAAAGAAGGCAATCTTCTTCAACCTACATTCAGAAACAAATTAATGGGAATGAAATGAATAATATTCAAGACTGTTTATTAAAACAAAATTAAATAAGTGGATCAAAACTAGTGGTCTCAGAAAAGGGAATAACTCCTGAAGACAGTGAAATACAGTAGTGAGAATGGTAAGGAAAAGGAGAGAAGAGAGTGAGGCTGAGAGAACCTCGTGAGGGCGAGGTGATCGGATTCAGCAGCGAGATCTCGTAACTGATCACATTGTACAGAAGTAAGTAATCATGCGCGGGACCTTTCAGCCAGTTCCCGGACGAATTCGGGGAAGGGATTGTGTGGGTCCTACCAGTAAACAGAGAGTGGAAACGGAGATCACCTTGGAGGCCATCCCGGCGCTCGAGGAACCACAGCAGCTGCGGCGGAGGGCTGGAGACGGGGGCCGAGGAACGCCAGGAGGTGCAGACCGCGCAAAAGCTGACGAAGTCGGAGATGTCGGGGAGCCTCGGGACGATTGTCTGGAGCAGCTCGCATGAGAGCGCGGACCAGTCGCGCGTTCTGGCGGCGACTGGGACTGGGAGGGTTTCGGCCATCATCGGAGTCGGAGCTGTAGAATTGGATTTGGAATTGTGGGGGGATTGTGGGGGCTGATTTGGTTGCAAGAGTCGCAAAAATCGATCTTGCCGGCTTCAGACGTCTGCATAGGAGATGGTAAGGAGTGAAGGAAGCGGAGGCTAGGGTTACAAGTTGCAACTTCGAAATAGAAAGGAGTCTGGGAGTAGGCGGAGAGGAAGCGGAGGCTGAGTGCTTATCCTCTGCTGCGCAGTATTGTACTGCAGCAAATAAACGATGCAGATTATAAAGGGTGTTTTTGAGATGGAGTTGCACGAATCTTGAAGCGAATCCAATGGCCAGAATATTGCGCAGTAATTTACTGTACATTAGAGGATATGAATTGGCGGAGGCTAGGGTTACAGTTTGCAACTTCGGATTTAACCAAACGGAATAAAATGGGCGATTTTGGACAAATTTTTCAGCCAAAAATTTTGGAGGGATTTTTGCCGCTAAATTTGGGAAGTTCTTACATAAAATGTGTTCAATATTGACTAAAATTTTTTGGAGGGATTTTTAGCGCCATAATTTTTTAAGTCATTCTGTACTTCATGAGGAAGTTTACTGTACAGTTATTTGAAATGTTTGCAAATATAAGTCAACAAAATAAATAAGTCTCAATAAACCTTCAAACTTGTTAATTGGCTGGCAAACAAAAGAATAACATTTTTTTAAATCCTTACTGTGAGTTTTAAAATTGGGAGAATTCTTGACAATAAATTTATTTTGACAATCTTGACAATGGATATGTTAAGATTGTCAACAAATATCTTTTTAAGATTTTATATAATTTGAGTGTTATTTTCTAGTGGTAAAAAATGCATAAATATGTTGAAAGGAAGTGTTGAAATGAACCTCAAGATTTTTATGATAAAAAACACATAAATATGTTTGTCACAGCATTTAATAATAATTTGCTTCAAGTGAATGTTAATTATAATAAATTGACTATCTTGTCATAGAAGACATCAAATACAAAATATATATTTAATAATATGTTTGTCACATCATTTATTTCGGATTTTTTAAAAATTATATATGAAAATTGATTATTTTTTTAATACTGTATAATTGTTATTAAAATATCCGAAATAAATACTTAAAATCTCGAAAAATGAAAAATTGTATTTCGTAGTTTTAGTATGAAAATGTATTTCGTATCAAAGAATTATATGAGAAATTTCGGTAAATGATTCCATGACTATTGTTTTTTTTATTAAACATTTTTTCATTAAATGAACATGCATAAAAAAAGTGTTTTCATGGGTTAACTCGTTGGCTAAATTTTAAAATATTAACATAAGCTAGTTTTGATCATAAGTATCAATGAGTAACAGTCATAACATCAAATTTGATAGTGTTTGTAATATTGTAATAAATATACTTCTTATATTTTCATTCATGCATGTTCATCCACAAACTACTACTAGTTCATTATGTACCATGTATCAAACAAAGTGGGCATAATGACATTGTAGGAACAAAACAACGTAGTTTCGACGATCCGTTCCACTCACATACTAAGTAATCATCTTGATTGTGCACCAGAAAATTTCTGTTAGGTTTGAAGCCTTGGATGATATCGATCAACTGAATTTAAAAACACATAATTGAATGGACATAAATTGTTTGCAATGGATCAAGGAATTAAAAAAGGTATCAGACTGTGGAACTACCATAATCATATAGCACATACTTCTCTGATCATATATCAAAAAAACATTATCTAATCGGATAAAGTTTCACCGTTTGATCTTTCGTTAAAATTTAACGGTCCTAAGAAATTTGATGTATATGACCAACAAAATTAAATCAAATTGGAACAATATTCAATATTTTAGTAAATTTGAGCATAGAGTTTAAGTTTATCAATTTTATTTGATTTTTAGATATTTTATACTATTTTATACACAATTTTAAGTTTTTGCATCATTTTGCTCTGTTGGATGTCAATCAGATAGCCATCACTGTCCATGGACGCCTCCATTTCCATCTTAAAGGAGAACAAGACCCTCAAAAACCCCGTAAAACATCAATCTTATACCCTGTTGAGATCTACAACTTGAGAGAAAATTCTCAAAAATTCTGCAACTAATTTGGACACTCACCAACTTCTTTCTTCTTCTCCCCATTCTATCCTCACCTCCGTACAGAAGTTAGACCAGACACTAGGGCTCCGCGATCGATTCATCGTCAAGTTCTTCTCCGACCCTCTCAGTTGCTCTGCCCGCCCTGACTCTTTCTCCTCCTTCCTTTCCGCGCCGCCTTCACTGACAGCAAGTCGCCAGTCGGTCCAGCTACCAGCGTCGCCGGCGATGCGCCCGCCCGACCTCCGAAGACCCGGACCAGCAAGATCCACCTCCGATCAGCTAGAATCCCCTTGGCAAAGATGTATGTGGTACCTCTTTTTCATTGATAGTGGTTTGGACCCATATCAACTCTTAACTTGAAATTAGTTTGTTAGATTGGCTAATCAATAAACTCAATCTTGTTCAAATTTGGTCAAAACCCGAGTTCAATTCAGTTGTAACCCTACAACCTTTTCTTTTTAATGATGGGTTTTGGTTCTCACTGTGTCCATTAGTTCAATCCAGTCGTGCATTGCTGGCTTGCTGCCTGATTTGAAGACAATATGCAAAGTTCATCCCCTCTCTTATCCATACTGAATATCATTTTTTTTGTGTGCTGATTTTTGTCCAAGTATGTTATGGTTCTACTTTAATGAAATGGGTTAAGACTTGTTTTCAAAAAGGAGAAAAGAAAAAAAAGAGCTGAGTAAACTTTTTGGTTTCACTCATGTAAATTGAAGTCAAACCTTTAAATCCCTTAAGAGTTTTGGCTGAACATCAAGTCTATCTGTCTCTTGGTACTAGGATAATAGGAGCAGTTGACCACCAACAAGCAAAAATTGGTACACTAATGTATGAAACTGTAAATTCATATATTACTTTATGATTCATATTATTAGATTATAATGAGTATTGTTGACTCGTAGGTGGCTCACAAGGGATATGGGGTAACAATCAAAGATATTTTCGATTACATGCACATTGAGGGATGGTCCTAGTGACAAGGTCGAAGAACACGTGGTAAGTACTCATAAAGAGTGTCGATAGTCAGTTTGTGGGAACAAATAAGATCAGAAGTAAAATAAAAACTGTAGATAATATCGACTTAATTTTAGTAAACTATCATGGCCTATATTTACTAGACTTAATCCCATACTAGATTTAGTATCACAAATTTCTATAAGAAACTTTATCGAAAGAAATGTGTACTCAATTCAGGGGCAACCAAGGTAAATGATATCCAAATAGGTGTCGATTCGCTGCACCCAACTAGCTGACATGAGCAAGGTACTATATTTCCTCTTTTCTCTTATATTTACTCTATTTTAAATTCACCTTCTCTTAAGGGTCGATCGTTATTGATTTAGGGTTTCATGTAAACTAAGGAAACTTCATATTTGTGTAATTAGGGTTAAGATGCTATGTGATATGACTAAAAGGGCAAATTAAATATGCAAAACCTAGGCAAAATTGTTTTATTAAGGCTTAGTTTAGTTTCTTAGCTTGACTGATCAATAGGATAAACACAATCTTATCCAAATCTGGTCAAGACATGAATTTGTAATTCTATAATTTTTTTTTTGTTTTTCCTGATTAATTTTGTTTCTTACCTTTTGTATTAGAGCAATTCCGATGGTTCGAATAATATAAGTTCTGTTGATATTTGTCTCAATGTAAATAATGGCAATGCACTTAAGAGCTGATAAAACTTTTTAGGTTTCATTTCTTATAAATGGAAGTTATTTATACATAGGTTGAAATTGAAAGTCCTGTGGTTTTTCGGTTTAATTTCAAGTCTGTTGGTCTTTTGTGACTTCTAATTGTGTTGTACTTCTCATATTTATATTACTGCATTACATGATTTATGCTTTAGTAATTGTCAGAATGAGTCAATTTTAGTCGTAACAACCAGGTTGGAAATTGCTGAGCTAAATTGTTGACCCCCTTCCTCAAGTTATACTTTATGTTTCCTTCTCTCTTACTGAGATAATTAGTTTTACACGCTTAAGCCTGATCATGTTTCTTTTGATTTTTCTGGTATGCAGCTGTAAGTAAAACTGGAGATTTATTAGTAGATGAATTTGATGATTTGGCACCACAAGAAGGAGACATCCATCGGTGAGGTAGACAAGTCTTTGTTAAATGAAGTGTAAATATATAGGTTGTGAGCTCTCACGGGTGGGTGGCGAATTCTAAGTCCTTTGCCAGGCTGTGATTATCTAGCTAAAAAAGCATCATATGAATTATGCAATGCTTATAAATGTGTAATTTGAATTTAAGTTTATGTCATGTTTAATTTTGAACAAACTTTATCTGGTACATGTTAATTTTACTGGTTTAGATATCTATTTAGTTGATTTGGTGTTAGTCCATATGAATTTGCCGTGATATTGGTTGAAATGAATATGTTCATGAATTTCAGATTTTCAGTCTGAACTTGATTGATGCCATTCTTACAGAAATTTTGGCAAGTTAAAATTTTGTCCATCTTCTCCCTCCAAATGTGAAATATTAACATCCAGAGGTTTTACTTGTAACATATCAAAGTTTGATTTTAATGAAACATAGAAGCTTGCAATTAGAACCATATAAATTACACAAAAGAACATAAATCTTATATGCCCACGTTTGAGAATTTTATAGTTGGAAACATATATATAATGATTTATAAAGAGATAAACAGGAACCACCATCACCATAGAATTACTGTTACTGCACGATATTTAATTTGGGCCTATTTGGTAGCGTGCATAAGTTGGGAGCGTTAACGTGATCACTGAATATAATATAGCAAAATAATAATGCTCCATTCCGATTAGGATCAGCGTGCTTGTCTCCCATCCGTTGCGTGCTTAGTTCCAATTTTTTTTGCGTGTTTAGCCACCTGCGTGCGACCACCCATCCCCTGCTTCAACTGGGGGACCCACCACTCTTCAGCTTGCGTGCTTCCCAACTATTTCAACGCAGATTAAATTTCCTTAGCACGCAGTTGCCTTTTTTTCTAGTAGTGCATGCATCAGGTCCTTACTAAAAGTATCGAAGCATGAATTTTAAAATCTATAGTATTTTGCTGTATTTTGCATAAAGACTATTTATGAATCTATATATATTAATTGAAACTTGAAAGCAACAACTATTTGTAAAATTTAAGTACTCTAATGATTATAAATAGTCCTAATGTAATTTACTGCCATGAGAATAACTATGAACAGCAGAATTTTTCATACAGGATGCAATATGTTATGAACTTATGATATATATTTCATCTGCTTTTGGGGAAATAATTATATAATCAAATGATATAAACCTGGTTATTTGAGTGTACATTTGCTAAATTAATATATAAAACAGGCTGCTGAAGCTTATTCTTTTTGCCCTTTGTTGGGTGCTGAACTTGTGATCAATTTCTAGTGTCTGATAAAAGAGATAAAGTTATATATATAACTTGAATATTTATTTCATATGTACGTACCAGGTGAAATTCCTCTTGCTGAAAGATGGAGCCCAGGACGACGAAGAAGGTCGCAACTTGATTTTGTAAGTTGTCTTGTTTGTGTCGAGCTCTTCCAGCTTACCCTTTATGGTCTCAATCCTGCTCGACAGCTTGTGCGTGACCCGTACTTGGGTGAAGCAATCGGTAGCCCACCTAAACCACAGAACTGACTTCCAGCCATAGCCGGACAACTTGGCCCTCTCCACCTTTTAACAGATTGTTCATAATAAATTACACCATCGAATGAAATTCGGAACTTAATTTGTTATTTATTATGGTATCTATCAGCTATCAAAATATGAGATTGTGCATCAGTTCAGTTAAGAATCCGAGCTTATTTTGAGTATAGTCAAAAAAATTAACATAACGAAACGAGATCTTTTACATCAGTAAGGCCTACCATCCATTGATGTGCGGTCCATAGAAGTAACAAACAGTATGACAAATTGACCCCATATGGGCCCAGATGTAACAGTTACACTCACAGTGTAACTTCTATGGACTGTCCATCAATGGACGCATGAAGTTTCTGCTTAAGATTCTGATAGATTGTAAGAAAATAAGACCTTCCAAGAGAACTCATCCAGGACATCTTCTACTTCGTAGGCGGCATCGCGCGCCTGCTTGACCCAGAGCGTGACATACGAGCTGTTACTTGCCCGGCACTGTTGGTCACACTACAGCAAAATTGACTTTCTGCAACAGATTTTTTGGTAGCAGAAAGTGTGGGCGCCGGACGCAGACACCAACCAGCGACGGATTTTGGCAGCAGATGCCTTGGTCGCAGGAAGCCCGTCGCAGATACTCTCTGCTACCGATGATGACGTCAGCATCGGTCGCTGAACAGGGCTCTTGCGACCGAAAAGCGGTCGCAATTGTGGTCGCAATTATTGTTAAATGACGTCATCACAACTTTGCTGACGTCACGAATTCTGCTGATGTCATCACGAATTCTACTGCTTCCAAAACTCTGGTCGCAATTACTATTATTTGTGTTGCTGCTGCTTTATGAATTAACTCATTTTTACCTGTAATTTCAATCTAATTTATACAACAAATAACATTACAAATAATCACATACAATCAAAACAAAATATTACAAGAAACTGCATTATATTAATATAATTGTCATACAAAATCACATTACAAAAATGCCATGCCTATTTGAATTTGCTAGACAAAAGATGAGTACACAGTATTGCTAGATCAAAATAACATTCTCACAAAAGTTTTCATAATCCTTTAAATTGACTAAAATTTGAAATCTAATAATATGTAAGCAAACTTCCCAGGAACCAGCAAGTTATCTCTTATATACGCCTGCAAAGTGCACGCAAAAAAAGCCAAAATGATATAGAAATATACAAAACATTCCCAAACACAACATAGAAGGTGCATTAAATTTCCCCTGGAATGGTGAGATAAACAACAAATACAGAATGCTCTGCATAATATTGAAGTGTCAAACCCAATATAATACTAAAAACGCTTGTGACATCATGTATAACTACAAAAAATTTATAACCTTTGCCCCTTCCCTTCCGCAGTTCAGTATAAACATTACACAATATATCCTTGATGTCACTTTTGCCTTCAAGTTATTTTGCAATAAATGAAAGCTTAGAAGCCCTTAAACTAGTAGGCTCAAATAAACAATAACCAGCAAATAAAATTTGAAACATATTGACTTTACCCTTTCTTAAGGTACACCTCATCTTCTTCTTCCTCTGTTACTTCTGATGCATGGTGGCCCCTAGAAATTAAATCAATACGAAGTTAAATTTCATCAAAAATAAAAAAGAAAAAATAAAGGCACTTCTCTTTACAAGATTTGTAGAAGAACACACCCATCAAAGTTAACTAGCGGTAATCCTTGCCCCATAAACCTCGAAAAAAACTTTCAACAACATAACAACAACAACAAAGCCTTAAGTCCCAAACTTGAGTGAACTTTTAACTAATATAAAAAATTAAAACCCTTGGGAAATATTTCCGGTATCAGCTGGCATTTGTAGTGTATCTAACTAGCTTTCCCTTTCAGTAAATAAAGCAAATAAACTAATATCCCAGCACATGGTACTCTCCACATTGCCGATGCCAAGAATTAGTGAATAAAATTACCTCCCACAGGGCTTTTTCTCTGAAGCTGATTGGCTCCCTTTAGCAAAGTGAGCAAATATTTCAGTTTGCTGAAGAAGATACTTCAGCCTTCCCTTTCCTCTGTTCTTCTGTCAACAAACCAGCATATTATAAATAAAATAATGAAAAAAGCAGACTTTTTAACTAGATGACCAAATCTGTCAAGTAGCAGCACGCCGCTGTTTAACTTCAAATCATCGAAATTATGCCTCAAAAATAAGAGGAATCCATTAAGAAATGAAAAAAAAAAATCTAGTCTGGTCAGATCAGATATGTGAAATACACTGCCAACATCACATTTGACATCAGTATGCAGAAAAATAACCATATCAGCATCAATGGAGGCATTCTGGGCTTCCAAAATTTCTTGAATCTTTTGTTTCTCCATCAGCTCCCTGAGAAACAAAATAATACCACCAATTAATTTAATTCCATACAATTAAATACAAAAACAGAACAATTCGTACCAATGTTGGATAATAATCTTTTCTAGATCAGTTAAAGCATACAGATTCAACAAATTTATAAGAAACCATGGAATTATGACCCGTAAATGAAGCACGTACTTAAGTTAAGACCCGCAAGACTAGACAATTTATTTAGTACCCTTTCTACTTAGTTATGAAGCACATACTTTCAGTTAGACCATGCATAAGTATGAGAACAAGAATTTGAAGTGCATGTAATCACTTAATTTAGTATCATCACCATTTTATTTGAAACAAGAGATAATTACATACATAATTACATACAGGACATACACACATAATTACATATAGGTCTTGTGTTTAGTTATCAGAAGGTACCTTAAAAACAGTTTTTGACCCTACTAATCTCGAAAATAGCTTTTAATATAGTTTTTAACCATAATTTCAAATCCACAGTAAGTTAAAGGAGGTTACCTTGATTCGGTTGAGAGGTCGATCGGAGATCAGCTCAAAGCAAGGGAGAATGAAAGATATCACCTGAAAATTGATTCATTAGTTTACAACCAGATGCAAAAGCTCAAGTTAAAAACAGACAAACTGTGACTTCTACAATAAAGTATTTTGGATCAAAACAAACTCTAACAACTGTAACCAGTTTCAGTGGATTCCTTTCCCAGATCTATCCACTTAATTTGTTGTGAGAAGTTTCTATGATCACCTAATACTGTAATTTTAACAATGAATGTACCCATTTTGTTATTCTCTGCATACTTTGACAGTTTTAGAAGAAGAACAGTTAATGCAATCTGCAAAATGAAAGCTTCAAGAAACAAAAAAGAGGTACATAGTGAAGAAGCATACCAACAACTCTGCACTAATCACAGTACACAGACTTGGATCTAACAACATCTTCATCCACCACGCTCAACTCCACCTCTGTACCAAAAGTCTGGATCAGCATGCGCCACGTCAGTAGATGACTGGCCGACGGCGCGGCCGGTGACGGCAGAACCGACGGCAGCGGCGACATCTTGCCATACCTACTGAGGAACGCTCTCACGCTCTCTCCGCGGCGAGCGTGTCTAGATCCAGGACACCCCGCGGGTTGATCAGATCTATGGGGCTACCGCGTGGATTGATCAGATCCGACGGTCGCCGGGCATCCCGCAACTCCCTCGTTGAGTAACTGCCATTGATCTTCTTTTCTCCTCTCTCTCTCACTCGTTGAGTGGCCGCCGTCTAGTGAGATAGAGAGATCGGAATGGCAAACCTGAGATTAGAGATTGGAGAGATCGACAATCGGAAGCATCGATTGGAGATCAGCTCAGAGCCACCGTTTCCATACTCCAATCAGAATCGGCGACCGCAAGCGTGGATCGATGATCGTCGACAGCAAGCGTGGATCGATGATCGTCGACAGCAAGCATGGATCGATGATCGGCGACCGCAAGCGTCGATCGGAGCCGCCGTCTTCCTAGCCATTATCTCTCTGCTGCCTCTTGTTTGATTTGGGGGGATAGAGATGACAGATGAGTATTATTAGGGTTTGATACTTGGTCAAAATTGCTAATTCGAAATGTGAAAACAGGACAAATTCTAACGGGCTAAGTTAATCAAATGGGCTGGCACACTGCATGAGTAAATGAAATGGGCCTGCGTCCGGCGCCTTTTGGTAGCAGAAGTGGACGCACTTGCTTGATTTTGCTGTAGTGTCAGCGTCCTTCAGCAAAGCCTGCAGCCACTCGAGCCTGTTGCCGAGGTTCTTGACATCCTTGCCCACTTGCATAAGCAAGAGGACTTCCTCCCGGGCTAGCTCGCTCAGCTTGTTCACCACTGTACTCACAGCTGCATCAGCCATTTCTGTTCCTCTCAAATTAATTAGTACTCAAGATACTGTTTTCTTTGCTTTCTTTGCTTGCTTTTCCAATTGCACCCATGACTTCTATTTATAGAGGCGCCTATGGAGGCATTTTCCAGTTCCTATTGTATCAGATGCTTGATTTTCTGCAAACTAATGTCATGCAACTTTTTAATTGTTATTAGTTATTCCAGCAAACATTATTCAATTACATAGACTCTTCAAGTTTTGTAGTTAATTGATAAAACATCAATAACACTTAAATGCCTATAAAAATAATTTATAGTTATTTTTATTTGAAATTAATTACTTAACAAAATAATTAATTTTTAATCTTGATACTGCATTGCAAACTAAAACTTTGATCAATATAATAGTCCAAAGTTAAATTTATTCCAAAATATGATTGAAAAGATCGACCAGATCGTACGAAAAATGAATTAAGCTATCGGAGCTATTTTTTTCTCTAATTAATTATTTAGGATTGGATAAAAGTTAATAAAGCTCTTAGTTGTCAGATCCTCTCTGCACAATTTCCATCCTTTGTGCCCTTTTTCCTTTATAAATGATTATGTTGGGAACGTAATAACGAAAAATCATACAATTGATAGAATAATTTTAATATAGAATATGATTCCATATATATTTTTGAACTTTGAGTATAGGAGTGAATGCTTTTGGTTTAGTAACTAAGGGTCAGCAACACTCTTCGTTGTGGGAGGTCGCGGATTTGGAACTCGGACAACAGAAAATTTTTATAGACATTTAAATTTGAACAGGTTGTTATCTAATCAACCTAGATAAACAAAGAGAAATACCTTGTGTCCATCCAATGGACTTCCATCACACTCATAAAGAGTCACGTGGTGGGGCCCACCACATCACACTTTGTGAGTGTTTATGGACCGTCCATGGATGGACGGTAGGTCACACTCATAAACAAATTTCCAAATTCTTGTATTGTCAAAACACGATCGTAGTCATATCATATATGGAGAAATATTTAAATATGGGTCTAGATGGTGATACTATCGGGGATACCATATAGTTTGACTTAGTCAAACGAATTAATTATTCAGCTAAATATACAAATTATTTAACTTAATAATCTAATTATTCAACTTAATGATCTAATTATTCCACTTAACATCAACTTAACATATATTGTGCTTAAAATGAAAAAACAACTAATTATTCAACTTAACATACTAAAGATTCAACTTAACATGCTAAATTTTCAACATAACATTGATTTATAATTGACATGTGATCACACCAAAAAATACACACTTTTACCTAGGAAAACACCTACAGATTTAATCCAAATCATTGGCATATGCACTCATTTACATGCATTTTCTAGTGTTTTCCAGTTATTGCGTTGTTTTCGGTTGTTTCAGGCTAGACGGAGCAAAAGACGAAGAATATGAAGCATTTGGAGCATGATCAAACCTGAAGCCCACCTTACGGTCCATAAGATATACCCTTATGGTCCGTAAGGGTTGCATCTGGAAGCAAAGCAAATATGGCAAGAACTCTAGAATGGCTAGCTATATATTTGCGATCAGAGCAGCGTTTTTGGCAAGCTTTATACACGTTTCCAGCAGCTTTTGAGAGGAAGAGAGGGTTTTCTTAGAGAGGAAGCCACTCAGAGTTAGTCGAAACGTGACGGGGACGAGCCGGCGAGCCGACGAGCGAGTACACACGCGTGCACACTTCACACTGTTCTTTCTTTCTTACTTGCTTGTTGTGATAGATTCGTATTGTTTTGTGTGTATGATGACTTATATTACTTATTGCACTTGCTTGTTTGTTGTTGTTATGGCCATGTCTGGCTAAACTCGTAGTTTCTAGGATTATGATAATGTCTTAACTTGGTTTTTGGTTTTTATGTGATTTCTTGGTTATCCTTTATTTTAATTCTCTGTGTATTGTGTATGAATTGAAACTGCATCTATGCCTGGATTGTGTGCTCGAACAGGTAACCAGTAGGTATTGGCCATACCCTAGGTTTTAAGCCTTAGTACACATGTGATTAGGTCTAGTTTGTATGCAAAGTGGGTTAGAGATCCGAGAGGGCAATCAGACAAAACGCGAGAGCTGAGTCTTACGTTACCCAAGAGGGAGGTACACTTTGGGGCACCAATACCGGAACTTAGGTTGGGCTTACAAGCGAGAGCTGCGGTCTGTACCTTTGTTGGTTAGAACTGTGTTAGAAATTAAGCCAACAAGCGAGAGTTAAGGTCTAGTCCTTGATACTGTTTGATACCAAAACTAAACGTATTAATACCAAGAATCCATAAATACCAATTAACTTGTGTTGCGCACCAGTCGTACGCGAGAGCGACGGCTGGTACACTTCAATCTGACAGACGCGAGAGCGCGGTTCAGTGGTTGTGTGAATTGTACGTAACAAGTACAACCCGAGGCCGAGTGACGACTAGTCTGAAGTCCTAGAAACACCTTTTATCTTATTGCTTTAGTCTTTTATACCAAAATACCCATTCTAGAACAAATCCTATTTTTAGAAATAACCAAAGTCTAGTCCGGTTTTGCCAATTGTCTCTGTGGATTCGACCTCATACTATACCACAACTTAGTCATACGCTTGCCATTGAATTACAGTCTAGTTGGGATTAAAAGTAGTGCACTTTCAAGTTAATAACATGTCAAGTTGATATTAAGTTGATGCTAAATATTTAGCATGCTAACTATATATTGATATTAAGTTGAATATTTAGCATGTTAAGTTGAATAAATAGTATGTTATGTTGAATAATTAATTTGTCTGACCAAGTTTTGGTCAAACTACATGGTATCTCCAATAATTTCTTCGATGGTATCACCATAGCATTTTCCTATCAATATATATACGGTGCAAGTCTTTTCACCAGCTGTACTTGACAATTGATATTAGATATACGGTGCAAATGAGGTTAGTTAGGTACGTTAGACATGAGAAATTGTGCAATTATTAGCATAACCTAACGTCATTCTTTATTAGATAATAAAAAAAGGACGTTAGCGGCTTCCATCAGCAGGACAAAAGGAAGCCATCTGATGTTGATCTAACAGCTCCAATTCACCTAGAAATACTGTTCATCTTTCTACCATACGAAATGATGATATTAAATATGCGTAACTTGTGCTTTCGTCGTAGGCGACTTTTTGCCGTAGAACCAGTCTCTTAGTAAATAAATTATCATTCCGAAGACTTGTAAATTAAGTGAGTGATGGAGACATTCTTATCTTTAGAGAATATTCGCGCGATCCATCGTCAATTAATATGCATTGTTTCTTTTTCCTTCCCGTTTTTCTGATAAAAATAATTTGTTGGCAGAGAAAATGCAGTTTTGAAATTTTAAAAAAGACAAACTAACATTGACTATGGGATTGGGGGGTAATGATTGATCGACTTGGGGGACTGCTTTTGTGCATACGTGTGTTTTGGACTTTTGGTGGCTGGTTGCTATACAGGGAGGGTATAGAGGTGAATTAGTTTTGGATAGAGGTGGCAATCGGATCGGGTCGGGCGGGTTCGGGTCGGCTCGAGCTAGTTTGATCAGGTGAAATTCGGGTTACGGGTCGGGTCGGGTCAGTGCGGGTCGGATTTCGGGTGAACAGTAGCCGCCATTTATCAGGTCACGGGTCGAGTCAGGTTAGGGCGGGTCGGGCTTCAGGTCAACAATAACCGACATTTATCAGGCAACAGGTCGAGTCGAGTCAGGGCGGGTCGGGTTTTCGGGTCAGCAAGACCATCTTTTAACCGGTCACAGGTCGGTTCGGGTCCGGCCGGGTCGGGTCTCGGGTCGACATGTCACCTTTTGTCGGTCAAGGGTTAAGTCGGGTCGGGTCAAGTCGGGTTCCGGTTCGGGTCAGCTTTGGGGTCATCTGATCTAGTCTTGACCTCTCGAGTCATCTCTGGTTCTAACTACAATAAATAAGGCAACAAAAGAAACTCTGCAAAAGACTTTGTCCGATGTGACTAATGATAATTGTTTTAAGATGTTAGTTACGTAGGAAACAATACTATAATGAGTTATGTTATGGTGCACTGCGGTGCAAAAACACTGCGGTGCAAAACGCGTTTTTGTACCGCCATCGAATCTCTATTTCCAAAAGTTAAATTACCAAATCGATTTGCCCAACACAATCTACATATTGAGATTATGCAAAGTACCAAATTTTACAATTTTTGGAACTTTTAAACTATTTTTTTAGATTTTTCAAATATGGGTACGTTTTGATATCCAAATGGCATTATTTATTATTATGAAATAAATTTTAGCTTTTCGTAAGCAATAATTAAAATCAAAGTTAAAAATAAGGGAATCTTTTAGAGTCGCATTGATAATATGAATCGATATGAGTTGATACATGTCATTTTCGATTCTAGCTTAATCAAATTTGAATGCTCTTAAGATCAGATCGGGTCAAGTCGGATCGCATCGGATCGGACTGTTTGGGTTGTGTTATATGGGGTTGACCCTACTGTTACAGGTCGGATCGGGTTTCAGGTCATCCAATTTTGAGTTGTCTAGGGCTCGGGTAATTCGGGTTTAGGTCGGGTCGGATTCGGGTTTCGGGTCTATAATCTAGAATAATATCGGGTCTCAGGTTGTCTCGGGTCGGGTCGGGTCGGGTTTCGGATTGCCTAAATACCGTTCAACTCGGGTCTCGGGTCGGGTCGGGTCGGGTCGGGTTTCGGGTTGCCTAACTGCCATTCAAGTCAGGTATCGGGTCAAGCTGGGTCGGGTCGGGTCAGGTTCGGGTAAGTTTGACTATCTAAAAAATCGGGTCGGGTTCGGGTCAGGTCGGGTCGGGTTCGGGCGGGTTTGTCGGGTCGGGTCGGGTTTTGCCACCTCTAGTTTTGGAGAACGTTTGCAGTACAATGCTACTGATGTCTGAGTCTGACGTATTTACTGTTAAAAGTCATTTATTATATGTTGAAATTGCTTACTAAAAAATGTTGAAGTACATAATTGTTAATACAGAAAATACTTCAATTTTACAATATAAAATTTATGTATATATCTCGTACAACAAAATTTCCATCTATTCCATGATTATTTATTCCATGTAACAGATAACGAGCGACTTTTTACAGGACTTTTATCTATAGTGTTGGACCGCGTCCGTATCTGCTGAGATCCAAATCGGATCTCAGGATCCTGAGATTCCGATCCGACGGTTCTCAGGGTCCGTATCTGCTGAGTCCGGATCTCGGAGTTCCCGAGAACCGTCGGATCGGGATCTCAGGGCCCTGAGATCCAATTTGGATCTCAGCTGATTTCAGCGCGTGTTGGACCCATTGATACATGGGTTGTTGGACTCTTGTGAGCGCTCATTAAATTTCATGGGTTAGTTGGGTGTGAGATGTAATACAGTTAATCATTTCATCCACAGTGATAAGTATGTTCAATTTATTATTAAACCTATTATTTCATGTCTAATCAGTATGTACTTCGAATAATCTATCATTGGCATTCGCAAGTCTTTTTTTTGTATGTTACAAAAGATCTAATGAAGATCCAGCTCAATTCAGTGCTGCACCTCTATCCAACTGAGTCTGTATCTGCTGTTATTCTAAAAGAATTAATAACATGACCTTGTTCTTCCAATCTCAACCATTAATTAGATCGAAATGGAGGACCGGATCGACCCAGTTTAGATAATAGGGAGAACTTCTTAAGTAAATTTGATCCGTTGATTTTAATCCGTCGACCCAAAAGAGAATGACAATTTACTGATCTAAACTTGTGCAGGTTATAAACTTATATTAAACATACAAACCTTTATCGTACTAGTTCAAAGGTGGGAAAAAAAAAAGTAATGCGTCGGAACCTGCGTAAAATTTCAAACTAATATAGTAAGTTTCTACATCATGCTTTCAAAATACAATAACCGGTACAACTCAGTAGTGCTTAGTATCGGCAAACCATTGGCTTGAGCCTGCACTATTCTGTGATTCTTTTCCATAAATTTCGAGTTTTCGACCATTGGCTTCGATTCGTCGACATTAATTTCAATCTCAAACCAAAATACTGTCACAACCTCACAATGAAGGGGCTGCAAAATAGTGAAAACACACAGAAAAGAAAGGGATAGCTAAGTCGACATTTGTCTGCTTGATATGTGAAGACAGCCTCGGTATATATCAGTGCCTGCTCTGGCTGACCCAAGTGTGTTCCTTCGTTCCTCTTGTTTTCCTTTCTTGACGTCTTCTTTTTTCTAAGGATTTCATGATCGATCTTATGAAAGAGATCTTCATGTCCGGATAGGCCTCATACGGGATAATTCTCAGCATTTTCTATTACTTCTCTAAGTGCCTTTTTCCCTTTGCAGCAAAGCACCTAAAACATATGAAAACAATGAGCAACAACACTGTTAAGGAACTACAACAAGAATTAAAAGTTTTATTCTCAGCAACAAAAACAGCAAAGCCTAAATCCAAACAAATGGGTCAGACCAGAAATATAATCTGAGTCACAAAATCCAAGGTAAATAGTAATAATACTAATAATCATAATGTTATATATAATAACAATAATGACAATAAGAATGGGACTACAGTAATATATATGCATATTCCAGACTAGTGGGTGATATGGCCTCATCACGATTTCCAAATTCTAAATTGTTGATCCGAACCACTTAGCACATTTTTCATATACAAATTTTCTTGCATACCAAATTTTATATTCTTTTAGAAAATTTTTAAATAGTATCAAATTTGGTTTACATTTAGGTTTGTATATGCAGATCATGCTGAGCGTTAGACTTTAGTTTCAGAGATGTGCATATTATATCACTGTTGCCTCATTGAATATAATAAAACCAATAACAACAACAGTTTGCTTATAGTATAAGTTATAAGACTCTAAACCTACGTTCTATGTCTTAGCTATATTTCAAAGTAAACCCAGCAACACAGGTATAGCTAGGCGTATTTGTTCCATATCAGTCAGTACTAAATGCAATGACCTGAAATTTGCCGAATTCAAGCATTTTCAAATATTTGACTAATTTCCTTTTAAATTTGTCAAATGGTAATTGTACACCAGTCGCTGAATATAATTTAGACAGACCTCATTAGCATCTTTGCAAGATTTGTCATTGTTTCTCATCGGCCACTTGACTATCCAACATCTGAAAACAACGAAAGAAGTTTAAAAAAAAATTATTAAAGTGGCAATTACAGCATGAAAAGTATTGGGGAATATTGTAATTTTTCATTTTCGGAGTTTTCTAAGTATTTATTTTTAATTTTAGAAAATAGCTCATAAATATTAATAAAATATTGATATTTCTACGTGCTATTTTCAAAATGCAAAACAAATACTTAGAAAACTCTAAAAATGAAAAAACTTCTTATTCTCCAATATTTTCATATAATGAATATTGAGCACCTTAAATCGTGATTTCGGACACAATAACATCAATTTTGAAGTGTTAGTATAATAATCTAACTTTAATTATATAATTAAAGTACAAGGATAATACTTTGGAATTTTTTTTTTTTTTTTGGGTACGGCTAGCGTATTTATTCTCATATAACATGAACGGTAATTTAAACAATCCATATATAAAACTGATGAAAAACGATAAATAAATGAAAAGCATAGTGATTCTTTATTTTTTTCCTAATCCCCTGAAATGCCATAAGTGATGGACGTTGAAACCAAACATGGTAATAACATATTACCTGGAATTGAATTCCTTGGTATTGCATTCCTTAGAATGCAACTATCCCCTGGAATTAATTATAGTATGAACCAAACGCCGCCCCCTAAAGAGTTCGCCGCTGGATCGGTGAATCGTGTGATCCTTTGTTGTGCGGGGGAAATCGACTAGTAACGGTGAGCCCACCAGGCCTGGTCGAGTTAGGCCCATACGGGACTGGCCGGACTCGAAAGAATGATTGGGCCTGGATTTGAGATGCACAGTTTTCTGGTCTTTTTTTCTGAGTTCCGGACTCAATTTTGTCTTTGCCAGAGTTCATCCTTACGGTGCAACAGGCTACCCCACCCCATGCAATCTTATTCTTAGGTATCGAATATATATAAAGAGGAGGGATCCATTGACATTGGATAACTTGACAATCTCACTTTTCAAAAATTTATAAAAAATATAAAAAATCTTAAAAATAGAAAAAAATTTACAGAAGTATTGCTTAACTTATAGATCCAATGCGTCTAGCTTGGGTGGAAGCAGGGACAGACCTTGGCATGGGCAAGCTTAGGCCCATGCCCAGGCTTGATTTTTAAAATATATTGATTAGTACTGATTTTTCTTTTATATGAAACAATACTTATTTACATTTGTAGTTATTGTGCCCGGACTTAATAATTTGCCAAGCAAAATACAATGTAATATAGAACTCCATGTTTCATATATTAGACAATTTGTACTCGGACTTAAAAATTTCTCAGATCCGTCCTGGGTGGAAGGATTATAATTACAGCGGCGTGCATAATAGAAATTAATGAAAGTGGCGTGCACAAGTAGTGGCATCAGATTCTACAAGCATCCAGTTTATGGGAATGGCCATCATTTTTAAGGGCATCAGTCCTTAATTATATTTCCAAGCAATTCTCCCGTGCTTCCCAAGCAAATGCTGCAGATTCTAGTAGTGAACATCAAGCAACTGGTACGTACAACTTCTTTGTTTTAATTAGACAAATTAAATAATTAATCAAGCATTTGAATCATCTTTACAAGTAACGTGTGTAGCACATGATGTTAAAATAAGTATTATAAATCAAAATTTGAAGGTAATTTGATATGTTATTGGAGGTGCACTCACAGTATATTTACTCAAATATCAAATATGACTCAAATCTTATAAAATTTTAAACATAATCATCTTCACAACTCACAAGTAACGTGTGTAGCACATGATGCTAATAAGTATTATAAATCAAAATTTGAAGGTAATTTGATATGTTATTGATGTCATGTTAACCATTTCGTTAAGTTGGATGGAAAAACTAATGGAGTGAGCAAATTTGGACAAACATCAAAGTTTAGTGACAAAAAATAAATAAATGAAAGTTCAGTGACCAATTATGGATTTAGAGCAAAGTTCAGCGACCTCCCAGAAAATTTACCCCATATATATATATGAAAACTTGTATAGGAATCAGCCACACGTATCATATGTACCTATACGTATTAATCACGTCAGGAACAACGGACCAATTAAGCTCAAGCTGCAGATCAAGCACCCGTTACAAAAGTGCCTCTATAAATAGAACTGCACGATGGATCGATGTCATTATCGATCGAAGGCAAGAAATTAAGAAGAAAGTGAAAACAAAAAAAAAAAAAGTTTATCTAATTAAGAGAGAAGAAATGGCTGATGCAGCAGTGAGCACAGTGGTTAACAAGCTGACCAAGCTGGCTGGGCAAGAGGTGCTCTTGCTTCTGCAGGTCGTCAAGGACGTCAAGTTCCTTGCTGACAAGTTCGAGTGGCTGCAGGCGCTGCTGAACGATGCTGAACAGCAGCGCCGCACCAGTAAGAACCCGTTCGTCGCACTCTGGATCAAGCAGGCGCGCGACACGGCGTTTGAAATGGAAGATGTCCTGGATGAGTTCTCTCGGAAGGTCTTGTTAATTTAGACTAATAATTAATTAGTTTATGTACATATATATTAACTTGATCAATTATAGATTGGTAGTAGTTTATTCACAATGCTTAATTCACGAGTGATAACTATTTTTTTTAGTTATTCTGACAACAGATATTTTAACATAAACTTATGGAAATTAATTAACTTGTATATATAAATTTTAAAACACAATCAATGCATAAGCAAAAAAGTTATGTTAGTAAATTCTTTTTCCACTTTGATGATTTTTTATGATTGCTGAGGTTGTCAAAATAAATTATTGTCATCAAATTATTCGCTTACATTAATTATAAAAGTAATTTCATAAGAATCCTTAATAGGAGAATACATCATTGACTTTGTTAACATTTTTTTATATCATGAATAATTAAGTTCTATAAATTCCCTATACGAGGTTGTACGTATTTTATTACTGTGGCAACTCATAATTATATATATATATTCATGTCATTGCAGATTTATAATCCTCATATTATCATTATCATTATCATTATCATTATTCATTAATTCCATTGTATTTCTCACTTTTATATATATAAAGGTGGAGAAGGTGAGGTTGCCAGGCTATGGCAATTGGAAGGATGTACTGAAGTTCGGGTGGGCAACCGACTGCTTCACCGGAGTTCTGGTCACGCATGGGCTATCGAGCAAGATCGCGAACATAAAAGCGAAACTAGCCATGCTCGACGAAGACAAACAAACTTACAATTTGGACTTGCACCCTTCTTCCTCATCATGGGCTCCATCCTTAGACAAGACGATTCCCACCTGGTATATATATGAACCAATACAAATATATAGTTTTTGTGCTTGATTGATTGAAACTTTTTATTTATGATCGATGTATATATAGTAAGAATTGTGCTAATTAATTATCCTAAATTACCCCAGATAAAAAAATAGTTTTTGTTAATAACAATTATTTATATATGTTTAAGAAAATTCTCACGCACTCCTTTGGAATTAATCCTGTATATATATATTGCCTCTAGCTCCTTTCATTATATGTTTTTCCTTTAGAATTCGAAATTAACACAGTGTACATATATACAATTGCTTAATGAAAAGGGCTAAGGAAGATTATTCTAAAACATTGGTGGGTCTGGATAGCCAAGCCCAAGAACTGATAACACAACTAAAAGATGGTGCAGACGATCAGAGAAGAGTTATTTCCATTGTTGGTCATAAGGGCAGTGGAACAGTGATGCTGGCAAGGAAGGCTTATGACAGCTCTGAGATTCAAAGCCATTTTGAGGTTGTCGCCTGGAAAAACTTGCCACCAATGTTCAGATTGAAGAAAACACTGGCAGATATTTACTTCAAGGTAACTTTATAATTAACTACACATATCTATAATGCTTATTAGTTTCTAGACTTTTTTTTTTTTTTTTAGATTTAAGTGGATATTTCCTACCATCTCCCATTTCTTTTTAGGAGATATTTGTGTCCATAGAGGATTGAACCCATGACCTCTTAAAAGTCATCTTAGTTAGCTACCACTTGAGCTACTAGGTCATTTACTTATTAGTTTCTAGACTGCTGACACAAAGCACCACCTCAAGTAATTAAATTGTTCCCATTGATCTTGCAAGCAACATTCTAAGAAAAATGCATAGTAAAAGAAAAAAAGTTCTAAAAAGCGTAAATTTATATATTTCTGTAATATATTCACATGAAGATCACATTACCAAACTAGCGTTGTCCGGTCATTTTGATTTTGAAAATCTAGATATAATTCTACAGGATTGGAGTAACTTTTCTATTTAAGTATTCATTTTGCATTTTGTAAAAATGACACATAAAACATTAAATATTCTATCAATATTGTATAGTTGCTTTTTAAAAAATTAAAAACAAGTACTTGAAAATTCATAAAAAATGGAAAATTTTGTATTTTATAAGATTTCGATATAATGAGCTATATAAATCCAACTTTGAAAGTTGTTTGATATGATTTTGAGTTCTAGCTCACGGAAGTTCTCCATGAGCTAAAATTCACCATATATTTACTCATATATACGCATATAGATTTAGTCTACTCTAAAAACGTTTTTATATCAACCCATATACATGGCTTAAAATACATCTTTTCATATACAAAATTTCAATTTAAGAGTCTCAATAAATTCTTCATATCAAAATATTTTAGGATACTAAAATTATCTACTATTATAATTTGTTTACTATTTTTAATGATTTTTGAACTATGGGCGAAAGAAATAAAAGAAAATGAGCACATTTGCCTATAAAAAAGCTCATCTTTCAAAGTAAAATGGTGTTTTTACTTTGCATTCCTATCTCCAAAAAAACTCAAATTAACAATCTTACCTGACCGGTACATTCTGTGTATTGAAATCTCATTGGATACCAAATTTTTCTATTTTTTGAGATTTCTAACTATTTTTAACAATTTTGAAACCAGCTAATAAATAACAACAAAATAACCCGTTTGGAATTCAAATTCAGGTCATTTTTTCAAAAATCATTAAAAATAGTTAGAAATCTCAAAATATTGTAAAATTTGGTATGCAATGAGATTTCGATACATAGAATGCACTGGTCAGATTAGTCGTTCATTTAAGTTACAGTTGTTAAGATATGAGTGCATAGTAAAAACATCATTTTACTTTACAAAACACCGTAACCCTTATATATATTTAGAGAAAGAGAGAGTAAAAAATAAGTCAATTCAACTATTTAGTCCATTATGTCATGATAACGGCCATTATTTTTTTTTTCTTTTTGCAGTTATTAGAACAAGAAGGCAAAGTGGAAGAAGATTGCACACACAAGGATCACATGGGCGAGGCACTTCGAGGTCTCCTAAGAAATAGGCGGTATTTGATAGTTTTAAATGGCTTAGACAACCTGATATGTTGGAAGAAAATAATTCTAAGCCAATACTTGCCGGATGACAAGAATGGCAGCCGAATCATTTTGATACCAAAAATTGGGAGTGAGTTTGCGAGCTTATCCAGCATAGAAGGGGTCATTGCTTTCAATCAAACGCTTTCTTTTTGGAGGAATGAAAGCATTGACCTCTTCCTTCAAAGGTTTCCTAAAAAATCATCCTTTCCTCTAGAATACGGCGAATACATACGTCAAATTCATGAGGTAACGAAAGGTAACCCGACGACCATTATACTTCTAGCAGGCTTATTAGGTTCAAAAGACGAAGTATCTGATTGGAAAGAGGTATTCGAATATCTCAAGGCAAGCAAAGAGGCCTATAGAACTGATAGGATATTATCTTTGTGCTTTGATGATCTGCCACACCAATTAAAATCTTGTTTAATGTACTTTGCGGCTGTGCCGCAGACCATAGGTATTGAGGCCAGCCAGCTGGTGCGTAGGTGGATTGCAGAGGGTTTTGTGCAAACAAAATCTGGTAAAAAAATGGAGGAGGTTGGGGAGGGCTATCTAAAAGAACTGATCTCGAGGTCTCTAGTCCGGATTGAAGAAAAGGATGAATTTGGAGGTCCTGCAGTTGTTGCTATTGACGGCCCTATTCATTCTTTTCTTCAGTCTGAAGCAGAAGAGTCCAGCTTTGTCGAAATTCATGACAATACTAATCTTGTATCTCCAACCAAAATTCGACGATTATCTATCCAAAATTACACACAAATGCACGTGGAAATAAATAACTCTTTACCAAAATTGCGTACCCTTTTGTGTGACAGTTCAGAGAAAATTGTAGATTCTGAACCTCACCAAATGAGATTTTTGCTTAAATCGAAATATCTCCGAGTCCTTGACTTGCATGGCATTAACATCAAGCAATTACCTAATGGAATCAGCTCCATGATCCATTTAAGGTACTTGGGGATTCGTTGTAGTACATTTGATGAGTTGCCATCTTCCATTGGCAGGCTCCAAAATCTACAAACCTTGGATATAAGAAAAAGCTCAGTAAAAAATATGCCAGATTCGTTTTGGAGAATTCCAACACTAAGGCACATTCTTTCAAACCGTATCATACTACCCAAACATATTGGGGAGCATATCCACTTGCAAACACTTCAAACCGCAGATTGCACCAATTGGAACCACAAAAAATATCATTTGTTAGAGAATATAAGGAACATCCAAATTTTGAAATTAGAGGAGCTTTCAACAGATCAAGCAGAAAACATACGGGTTTCTTTCAATAACTTGGCATTTCTCAGACATTTGAGCCTAAAGGTAAGAGAAGGTAATCATATTTCAATCAGAATATTTACAATGGGGAGCCTCCGATCCCTCCAAAGCATGGAATTGCATGGGCAGCTTCATGACTTGGAAAAAGAAGAAAAAGATTTAGGTTTCCGGTATTGTATGCCAAACCTCATTATTCTCACCTTAATCATGTCCAAGTTAGGACAAAAAATAATCGATTACCTGTCTGAACTACCTTCTCTTACTAAACTTCGTATATTGAAGTCCTATAATGGTGGGAGTATAGAGTTCCATCCAAACGGATTTCAAAACCTCCAAGAGCTGAAATTGAGTGGTTTAAACGAGTTGGAGGAATGGAAGAAAGTTCTGGAGGGTGCCTTGCCAAAACTCAAAAACCTAATTCTAATTGGGTGTCCTAAGTTCAAAAGCTTTCCTAAGGACTTGCAGAATTTGAAACTACTTGAAGAGATTTCCGTTTACAATATGGATGAAATCATTAAGGGTATCAGAGAGAAAACTGGAGATAATTATGAAAAAATAAAACATGTAAAAACCATTAAACTCAGGCGTGATTCTAGTGTTGACTACTCTTCCACTAGGAATGTATCTAGCTAGATTATCCATGTTGTGATGTAGTAAGTGTGGTTAAACTACTTAGTTGAGTCCCCTTTGTTTTACTTGTAAGAAACTGTAATGTACAACAACAACCAAGCCTTTAGTCCCAAACAAGTTGGGGTAGGCTAGAAATGAAACCAAGTAAAATCCAATGATGATCATGATCGTAAGAAAGATAAAATAGATAAATAAAGAAAGAACAGTAATAACAATGGTAATAGTGAAAAACTAGTCCTAATATGAATGATAGTGATGATGAGTATGATACTACATAATACTAATATGAATGATAATAATGATGATACTACATAGTAGTAATAGTGGTAGTAGTAATAATACTAATAATAATAATAGTAGTAATAATAATAATAGTAATAATAATAGTAATAATAGTGAAATAGTAGTCATAGTAATAATAGTAATATAATAGTAGCCGCTAGGGGTTTGATTTGTTGGTCATGGTTCCGGTACGTGGATTGCTAACTTCCACGCGTCCCTATCCAAGAGCAGCTCTTCGGATATACTCCATGCCTTCAAGTCTCTTTTTACAGCTTCCTCCCATGTCAGTTTTGGCCGACCTCTACCCCTTTTCGTGTTTTCGGTACGGGTTAGGACACCGCTACGTACTGGTGCTTCAGGAGGTCTCCGTTGAACATGTCCAAACCACCTCAATCGGTGTTGGACTATCTTCTCTTCAATCGGAGCCACCCCTACTTTGTCACGTATGTCATCATTTCTGATACGATCTTTTCTTGTGTGGCCACACATCCATCGTAGCATACGCATCTCCGCTACACTCATCTTCTGGATATGGTTTCTTTTAGTAGGCCAACATTCTGCCCCATACAACATTGCAGGTCTAATGGCTGTTCTATAGAATTTACCTTTCAACCTTTGTGGGACCTTGCTGTCACAGAGAACACCAGATGCTTGTCGCCATTTCATCCAACCCGCCTTAATTCTATGGCCAACATCTGCATCAATATTCCCATCACTCTGTAGCATGGAGCCCAGATATCGAAATGTGTCCTTCTTTGGCACTGTTAGTCCATCTAGACTAACATCTCCATTCTCAGATCTCCCATCACTGAAGTCGCATCTCATATACTCGGTCTTAGTCCTACTAAGCCTAAAACCTTTCGTCTCCAGCGTCTTTCTCCACAACTCCAGTTTCGTGTCGACAGCTGCCCTACTCTCGTCAATTAGCACTACATCATCAGCAAAAAGCATACACCAAGGGACATCTCCTTGTATATCCCTCGTAACCTCATCCATCACTAAGGCAAAAATATATGGGCTCAAAGCTGACCCTTGATGTAGTCCTATCTTAATGGGAAAAGCATCAGTCTCCCCATCACATGTTCGGACACTAGTCACAACATTATTGTACATATCCTTGATAAGATTAACATACTTTGTTGGGACTTTTTGTTTCTCCAGTGCCCACCACATGACATTTCTTGGTATTTTATCATATGCTTTCTCCATATCGATAAATACCATGTGTAGATCCTTCTTCTGCTCCCTATATCGCTCCATAAGTTGTCGTATCAGGAAAATCGCTTCCATAGTCGACCTCCCCGGCATAAAACCAAATTGGTTTTTTGTGATGCTTGTCATTCGTCTTAGACGATGTTCAATCACTCTCTCCCATAGTTTCATTGTATGACTCATCAGCTTAATTCCTCTGTAATTAGTACAACTTTGAATATCTCCTTTATTCTTGAAGATTGGTACTAATATACTTTTCCTCCACTCTTCAGGCATCTCATTTGACTGAAAAATGTGGTTGAACAGCTTAGTTAGCCATACTATTGCTACGTCCCCAAGGCATCTCCACACCTCGATAGGGATATTGTCAGGTCCCATCGCTTTGCCTCCCTTCATCCTTTTTAACGCCTCCTTTACCTCGGACTCCTGAATCCTCCGGACAAAACGTCTGTTGGCGTCATCAAAGGAATCATCTAACTCAATGGTGGCACTTTCAGTGTCGCCATTGAATAAGTTGTCGAAGTACTCCTTCTACCTCATCTTGACCTCCTCATCTTTCACGAGAAGTCGATCCGTATCGTCCTTGATACATTTGACTTGGTTCAAATCCCTTGTCTTCCTCTCACGAATTTTAGCCATCTTATAGATGTCTTTTTCGCCTTCCTTCGTACCTAGCTTATGGTAAAGGTCATCATAAGCTCGACTCTTTGCTTCACTCACAGCTCGTTTCGCGTTCTTCTTGGCTACTTTGTACTTCTCCACGTTTTCAGTTGTTTTGTCATGATGTAACTGCTTGTAGCATTCTTTCTTCTCCTTGATCGCCTGTTGCACCTCTTCGGTCCACCACCAAGTGTCTTTAGGTTCCCTTTTGTTTCCTTTAGTCACCCCAAACACCTTTGCAGCCACATCCCGAATGCATTTTGACATCTTCTTCCACATGGTATTTGCATCCCGAATACAGTTTGTAAGAAACTGTAATGTAATGTTATAAATTGATGTACGTTTTATAAATTTGTGATCTAAATTCACTTTGTGATGTATGTAAGATCACATGTAAATTTACCTAAATTTGAGTCCTCAGTACGTATATATATATTTTATAAATTTTAATACAATTAACTGGTTTAGTTACGACCTACATTCTCTTTGCAACTCAAGTTCAGGCCCAATCTGGCTTTTGAGTCCGGTTGGGCCCTTATGGGCCTAATTGAACCAGGTATGTTGGGCTCACCAAGACCCTAGCCAAGATCCCTGCCCTTTTCTTTCCTTGTTCCTCTTTTTTCAGTTTCCCTGTTTCCCACTCAAAACCTCTCCTTGTTAGCAGATATGGAATAGCGATAATTTCTCAACGAACATGCTTGGAAGAGTCTTGAATAGAGAATACGGATTAGGCACTTTTCCTATTCCAACAGGACCACGGAAGGGATTTGGGTTGGAGTAGAGGCAGAAAAGAGACCACTTTACCCTTATTTCCCATCCATTTTTTAATTCTTCTCCTCCTTCACCAGTGCACGCTTCCAAAGAAGAGAGGAAGGTATTGATCTTTAGCTTTGTCAAACAAAAAAGTATAGTGATTTTATTGATTGTTGTTCTATTATTTTTCCAAAAAAAGTGTTTTTGTTTGGCAAAAATTTTATCGATCTCTCTCTGAAAGAGGCAATACTTCGAACAAATATATATATTTTTTTTGGGTAGAATTTTTGTTCTTGCTGCCTTAAGATCAGTTAAGAGAAGATATTAGAAAATTACAAGCATTTTTGTCTATGAATTTGCATTTCAAGGTCCATGTCTTTCGGGTACGCAACTTTGATTTGCGGTACACTCTGCACACGTCTCATGATCTTTGGATTGGAGGGGCCCGGTTCTATTTATAAATGGAAGAGCCATCAGACGACTGAAAATTTGCACATAATGTTATCGCGCGTCACAGGATATCAATCCATGTCTTTCGATTATTAGGTCATTGATAGTAAAAACTTTCATGTACGTAGTAAGAAGAGTAACACCTACCATCTAAAACTTTCATGTACGTAGTAAGAAGAGTAACACCTACCATCTATCCGTGGAATTTCCATCATAGACACAAGAGTGTAACAGGTGAGACCCACCATATGACACTTTATGTCTATAATGGAAATTCCACGGATGGACGCAACATGTTTCCATAAAGAACTACTAAAACTAATCAACTGAGAAGATAACTTCAGTTGAGCGATAAAAAAGGGTTAGACTAATAGTCCCTCAACAAAAATCTCCCAGTTTTGTCCCCCTATAATTGTGTGTCTCGAATGTTTATATTTTTAAAGTGGGTGTCTATACTTATAAAGTAGGTATTTATATTTTAAAAGGAGTATATTTTCTACACTACATGTTAATATTTGGAATATCAGTGTTTATATTCTTAATTGCGTACAGAGTATTTATACTTTTGTACTGGGTGTTTATATTTTATAAGCCAATGTTTATACTTATAACCATATATATTGTTCACTCGAAAGTGCACTACTTTTAAATCCCAACTAGACGGCAATTCAATCGCAAGCGTACGATCAAGCTGTGGTATAGTATGGGGTCGAATCCACAGAGACAATTGCCAAAACCGGACTAGACTTTGTTTAGTTCTTAAACTACGGGTTGTTCACAATTTTTTGGGTTTTGTAAGTTTCCTAAGTAAAGCAATCAAATAATAAAAGACGAAGTGCAATAAGATAAAATACGTTTCTAGGACTTCGGATTAGTTGTCACTTGGCCTCGTATCGCGCTAACCGTACCTGTCACGTACAATCCACACAACTACTGAACTGCGCTCTCGCGTCTGTCAGATCGAAGTGTACCCGCCGTCACTCTCGCATACGACCGGTGCGCAACACAAGTTAATTGGTATTTTATGAATTCTTGGTATTAACACGTTTAGTTCTGGTTAAAACAATTTCAGGCACCAAACCTCAGCTCTCGCTTGTTGGCCTAATTCCCAACACAGTTCTAACCACCAAAGGTATAGATCGCAGCTCTCGCTTGTAAACCTAACCTATGTCCCGGTACCGGTGCCCCAAAGTGTACCTCCCTCTCGGGTAGCGTAAGACTCAGCTCTCGCATTTTGTCTGGTTGTCCTCTCGGATCTCTAACCCACTCTGAATACAAACTAGGCCCGGTCACATGCGTACGAAGGCTTAAAACCTAGGGTACTGGCCGATACCTACTGGTTACCTGTTCGAGCACCCAACCCAAGCATAGAATGCAATTTCAAGTCATACACAGTACACAGAGAACTAAAATAAAAGATAACTAAGAAACTTCATACAAACCAAAAACCAAGTTATAACATCATCATAATCCTAGAAACTACGAGTTTAGCCGGACATGGTTCTAAAAGCAATCAACAAGCAAGTACAACGAGTAAAACAAGTTATCATACAACCAAATACAACGAATCAATCACAAGGAAAAGAGTAAAGAAGAAAGAACAAATGTGAAGATCGGCTTCAATGGTTGAACGCATGTCCTCGCCCGTCGTCCCGCCGGCTCGTCCTCCGCGTGTCCTGATCGGCTTCCTCTTGCTTGGCTTTGCTTCCTCTCCAAGAAAGCTCTTCCTCTCCTCTCAAAGGCGGATGGAAAGTTGGAAATTCGGATGCCAAAAACGCTGCCCTGGATCAGATTATATAGCCATCAAATCCAGATTTCTTTCCTTCTTTGTACTGTTGCCGGATGCAACCCTCACGGGCCGTAAGGGAGACCTAACGGACCGTAAGGTGGGCTTCAGGTCCAGTTTCACTCCAAATGCTCCGTATTCTTAGATTCCTACTCCGTCTGACCTAAAACAACCAAGGCAAAGCAGTAGCTTGGAAAACACTAAAAAATGCATGTAAACGGGTACATATGCCAATGGTTTGGATTAATTATGTAGGTATTTTCCTAGATAAAAGTGTGTATTTTTTGATGCGATCATATATGCAACTTTCACTAATTAAATTTTGATACTAGGTGTTTATATTTCCTTCTTGTCACTCTTCTCTTTCTTCATCATTAATTTCTTGTCAAACACCAACGTTTTGCTTTAATATATATTAGGTATTTATATTATTCTGGAAGATGTTAATTTTTTTTTCAAGTACTTATATATGTTAACTGTGTTCATAAAATAATATTTTTAAGATGATTTCATGGAAATAAGAAAGGAGCAACAATGGAGGTGCGACTTGCACAAAATCTTAAACAAATGAATGGTCGGAGCGAGATCTCAAACGGAGGAACTATCTAAGATGTCGAACAGAAAGATCGTCGGAGTGAGATCCCGAACGGAGAGATCGTCGGAGTGAGATCCCAAACGGAGAGATCATCGAAGCGAGATCCCGAACGGAGAGATCGTCAGAACGAGATCGAGTATGGTGAGATGGTCGGAGCGAGATTGATTACAGTGAGATGGTCAGAGCGTCATCGAGTACCGTAAGTTGGTCGGAGCGATATCAAAGAGAGAGATCGTCTTCGACTCCCAGATGGGAAGGCAAATTTTATTGTATGGAATCGAGCATAGTATAAAGTTTGTTATTCGTCCGATTAAGCAAAAAAAAAACAAAGAATGTACTGACGCGGCCCGCGGGGATATTACCGGACGAAGACCAGGTATAAAAAGATTTTCACATAAAAAAAAAAACAATTTGCTTCCAAAAAAAAAAAAAACACCTTATGTATTGCTCAATCATTATGGGTCCGTTCGGCAGTAAGCGGAAAAGTGAAAGAATAGAGGAAAAGTGGAATTGAGAATTGAATACTTTTCTGATCAAATCCAACCCTGTTCGGCAATATGGACTATGAGAAGAGTTCAAAGCTCATCTATTAAAATATAGTAAAAAGTAGTAAATTACCATTTTGACCTTTTGGCTTTATATGTTCACTGTCAGCACTCAGCACCAATTCGATGCATGAAATCAAGTTTTTGATTCATTTCTAATTGCTCGAGTGGTTGGTTCACTTTAAAGTTTAAATGAAAACTCATAAAAAAAAAATGATGTAGGTGAAGAATTGCCATCCACGAGACTAGCATGAAATTCATGGGAGCCGCTAGTTTTTTTTTTTTTTTGTTGTGTTACAGGTAAGCTTCCTCCATTAAAGCTTTTCTAAAAAACTGAAAAACAGTAACTCTTCAACCATGGCAATGAAGAAGAAAGAGGAAGGAGACTTGTTCAATCTTTTAAAAAGGTCAAAACTATTGCATAATGGATCTCATTTGATAGATAAAAATAATTCTAATCCATTTGTGTTGTTAGATTTTCATTTTGGTTAATGAGATTTCATATATTGGATTGAAGACAAGCGGAGGAGGAAGAACTTTCTTTCTCTGGAATCGTGCAAGATGGAAAGTTGGGATGAATATAAAATTAGAAGGAAAGAGCCACGTCAGCTCGGTGAGGATAAAAATGCCCTTTTAATCCTCTATTCCATCCACTAAATCCAATTCCAGCCTCCCGTTGGAATTGTAAAATCGGAAAAGTGGCCTAATCCGTTGCATCTATTCCGCTCTCTTCCAATCCTGTTCGTTTGGAATAGGACTACTAATCTACTCTCTTCCGCTATTCCGGTGTTGCCGAACAGGCCCTATGGGTCTAGATAAGGAGATACCATTGAGAATATCATTTGGTATATCATATAGTTTGACTTGATCAAACGAACTAATTATTATCCAACTAAATGTACTAATTATTCAACTTAATATACTAACTTTTAACCTAAAATCAACTTATAAGTTGAATATGAATACTTATTCAACTTAATATATATTGTAATTAAAATGGAACAACAATTAATTATTCAACTTAATAGATAGAGTAAATTACACCAATGGTCTCTAAAGTATCAGCCTTTTACCAAATTGGTCCTTAAAGTTTCAAAGTTACCAATTTGGTCCTTAAAGTATTGATTTGCTACCAATTTGGTCCCTAAAGTTTGGGATGCATCATTTTGGTCGTTAAAGTTTCACTAACATATCGTTTTGGTCCCTAAAGTTTTAAATATTTATCAAATTGGTCACAAAATTAAGTATTTCATTCAAAATTACTATTTTCATGTATCTTAAATTAATTTTTAGCATTACAAAATAACGATAATATATTATTAAAAAATTAAATAATGTACGAAACAAATATATTTGTTCATGTTATCAAATACTTATTAAGTAAATTTTAGCATCAATTGAAAATGATAGGACCACTTTGGTATGGATAAAATATTTTAAGGACCAAAACGATATGTTAGTAAAACTTTAAGGACCAAAATGGTACATCTCAAACTTTATGGACCAATTTGGTAGCAAATCAATACTTTAAGGACCAAATTGGTAACTTTGAACTTTAAGGACCAATTTGGTAAAAGGCTGATACTTTAGGGACCAACCGCGTAATTTACTCTAATAGATATATACGGTAAACCATTCCAAAATGAGGTAATTAGTTAATTAGGTGGGCTGGTCAGAAAACGTGAGAAAATGCTTCAATATAATTATATAAATATAATCTAGCTCTATATAGTCATATTTTAATTTGCATAATGTATATATTTTCTTTTGTCGTAAACGACTTGCGCGCATGCTTATCGTTGAACCACAGAACCAGTCTCTTAATTTTATCATTGGTCCAGACCGGAGTACTAATTAAGAAATTAGCAGATGGTAACGCTATCATAGAATATTCGTATGCACCAGCGCAAATTAATCTGCTTAATTACTTGTCTTCCTAATCAGCTTCTCCGAGTAAATCGACAGGGTTTAAGGATTCATATTGGCCTATTTTTTTTAAATTAAAAATTAAAAAATATTAATTAAATAAGTAAAAATAAAAAGAACTTATTTTGAGAACTAGTAAAACTGTTTCTCCATAAAGCGGCCTGGGCCACTTCCCCAGAAAACAACCTAGTTTGATCAGGCCGCTTCCCCATATTGCAGCGTGAAACTACTAGGAAGCGGCCTGATTTTTTTTTTTTTTTTGAAAATTTCTCCATGTAGCCCTCGTTGTTAGCTTTCCGTAGCCGCGAAGTTTACTCCAATCGGAGTTTTATATCAAAAGTTATGACCGTTTGAATGTTGACTATCCAAAATTCAGAATGAGATTCAGTACGAAATTCAGGATAAGATAATTAAAATTATAGAATGCTATCACTAAATATATTATAATAAATTAAATATTACAAATAATATTAGAAATAATTAATATGATAATTATGGCCGTTTAAAAGCTCAGTAACAAAACAACTCAACAAAAATTATTGGTTGAGACTTGAGAATAGAGTGAATAACATGATTTTCACGACGAGACGCATCAATCTTATGTTGGATGAAATTTCTACATCATAAACTAGCAACCTTAAACTTTCTTATTTCTAGTTTTCTACATTTGTTTCTCCTTTTGGTCCTTGTCACAAAGTTTTGGTACCTCCATATAGGTCCGGATAAACTATTTTATCAGTTTGACTCAGTTTGGTACCTCTATCAACTGACAAAGAAAATTACTTTGTTCTAATATCCAGTTAGAATAATTGAAATAATAGAAATTTACATAGCTTTGCTTGTGCAGCTGTTATAAACATATAATTGAGCATACGAACTTTTTTTTAATTCAGGCGAAAAAAAAAAGTAATATGTCCGGAACTGCACGAACAGTCGAACACCAGTAAGTTTCTACAAGTCTTCAAAATTCAATGCTTGGTACAACTCATGTGTGCTTGTTGCGGGCAAACAAGCGTCTTGAGCTTGCACTGTTCTCTGATTTCTTTTCATGATCGATTTCCTGACATTTAACCGCAACTTTAGAACTAACGTACTGTCACAACCTCACAATGAAGGGGCTGCAAAACTGTGAAAACACACAAAAAAGAAAGGGATAGCTAAGTTGAAACTTGTCTGTTCAATATGTGAAGACAGCCTCGGTATAGATCAGTGCCTGCCCTGGCCGACCCAAGTGTGTTCCTTCATTGCTCTTGTTTTCCTTTCTTGACGTCTTCTTTTTCTAAGGATTTCATGATCGATCTTATGAACGAGATCATCATCTCCGGATAGGCCTCATACGGGATAATTCTCAGCATTTTCTATTACTTCTCTAAGTGCCTTTTTCCCTTTGCAGCAAAGCACCTAAAACATATGAAAACAATGAGCAACAACACTGTTAAGGAACTACAACAAGTATTAAAAAGTTCCTATTTATTCTTAACAACAACAACAACAAAGCCTTTAATGCCAAACAATTAGGGGTAGATTAGAAATATAATCAGAGTCATAGAAACCAAGGTAGATAGTAATAATACAAATAATCATAATGTTATATATAATAACAATAATGACAATAAGAATGAGGCCACGGTAATATGAACCATTATGAACATTATGAACCAATATGAACAATTGATAGAAGGGAACTTTTTTCTGGCTATAAACATTCAACAATAAGTACAAAAATTCTAAACAGTATCAAATTTGTTTACATTTAGAATTTTATATATGGAAATCATGCTGAACGTCCGGATTGAGTAATTAGACTTTAATTATACTAATACCAATAATAACAACAGTAAGCTTACAGTATAGGTTAAGAATCTAAACCCAAGTTCCATGTCCTAGCTATATTTCAAAGTAAACCCAGCAATACTGGTATAGCTAGGCGTATCCGTTCCATATCAGTCAGTACTAAATGCAATGACCTGAAATTTGCCGAATTCAAGCATTTTCACATATTTGACTAATTTCCTTTTAAATTGTCAAATAATCTATCGCTACTCAGTGGTAATTGTACACCAGTCACTGAATTTAATTTAGACAGACCTCATTAGCATCTTTACAAAATTGGTCATCATTTCTCATTGGCCACTTGACTATCCAACATCTGAAAACAACGAAAGAAGTTAAAAAAAATTATTAAAGTGGCAATTACAGCATAAAATCAAAAACCATAAGAATATAGACAAAAATGAGGCACCTTTCTTTACCAAGCCGGCGGGCAAGCTCCTCAGCCAAGGCCTTGCCTTGATTATCAGCATCAGTTGCAAGTATTATTCGGGATGCCTGTGGAATTTAATTTCAGAAGATTACTTATTGATCACAAACTGCTCAACTTATGGTTAGAATGATTTTGAATGGCAAAATCAAGGACTAATTAAGGTATAATCGGATCCAGATATTGTAAGATAAAAAACACATGATGCCTTGTTTATAAGTTCTATAACAAATCAGCATAACACCAAGCATGTGCAGTACAGGTTTCAAACAGATACATGCTTTTAAGTCGCACTCAGCAAAATAAAGAGTTAAAGACAGCTAGTCGGACTTGATTGTACATAGAAGACACAAAACATTAGATCTGTTAGTGAAACTTACCGATTTTAAGTACTCTTTGCATGTCCACAAGTATCGGTATCTTATATCCTAGCTCAACCAAAAATAAAAGCAACTGTTAGATTAAAAAAAAAAAAAAAAAAAAAAAAAGATGATATCAAAGAAAATGAAATAGGATTTGATATAAAGGATTTAATGAAAGACATAAATCACAATTTCGATATATGTGGTTTTTGGAGTTAAGCTCAAGCTCATAGTCACTCTTCAAACAAAATAGTATATGCACTCAAATTGACCCCAGAATATTCTAAAAAGCATTTCATGATTGGCTCCCACATTCTTGTCAAGCAAATTTTTCTTACAATTGCTCCCCAGCAGTTCTAGATTTTGCATCAAACACTGGGTAAACTGTACGGGAGCTTAAAAACTACTAGGTAATAAACTATAATTATAGACTAAATGAACGAAGAATCTGTTACCATGATAAGCAATCAATAGACAAGTAATAGATATTGTTAGATAATTGACAATCAAACCTCATGTTGAGCAGGTATCTCTTTATTGGAGACACGAAGCGGTGCACCATTGGGTACACTAACACAGTTTCTGAAACCAGCCTCCTCCATGGATAGCTTATCCATCTCCCCCTCCACCTATATACAAAACCCACAAGAAGAGAACACCCAAATTAGAATTTGGAAATTGAGTTACAAAACTTAAGGGCTAATGAAAAATATATTATCAGTGATTCAGTCTTACGATTATAATTTCGGTCTCATTTTTTATATCATCAAGCCCATAAAGAATTTTCTCAGTTCCTGCTTCCTGTCATAAAGAAAGAGCAATCATCTTTGCGCATGCATTGGTATCAGAAGGGTTGTGACAGCCCCGACTATAAAATACTCCTATGATTTCATAGCTTCTTTTATGCCCGTTAGAACTTTGGGATGCTTGACCAGATCACACAATAAATAGGTTATAGTAGACTAAGAATTGGACAACATAGACGGCCACATTATGACTTGTCAAACTGATAGCTATACCTGAATACAAAGGAGGGGTGGGGGCATGTGCTGGGTGGGGGCTAAATAACCTGACAAGTATTAATGTTTATAACCTTATAAAAAATAATGCTAATAGTAATGATTTTCCTCCAAAAGGAAAGGGAATATCATACATGATATATATTATTCTGTACATCATTTCAATAATGAAGATAGAGATTTGATATATGTTTCACTATGCATCAAGTGACCTCAAATTTCGAAGTCCAGAATTAACAATTCCTGACGTATCATACAAAAACTGAGCACAGAGTTCAATGATTGTTTGATCATCCATTCAAAGCAAGTATTTGACAAACAATTTAGAAAGAGTATGGAATTGCACTGGGAAAATTTCACGCCTCTGAATGTTTATGGACTTTTGGTCATAATTTTTATAACATGACATGCTTTATTCAACATTATTGCATAGAGACTAAAATGAAAGGAAAGTTACCTGCCAAAATATCTTTGGCATTCGACGGTACTTGCAATTGACAAGAGCCCCATCTCGCCGATATGTAAAAGCAATAGCAGGCTAGCCAACAAAAATATAGAATAAACTACCATAGAAATCACATTAACTCTTTTGCATATAACAGTAGATGGAATATATGTTTCTCAGTGAATCAATTAAAATGTTACCAGTATGTATGAAAAAAAAACAAAAAAGATGTCTTTTCATAACAAAGCACTTAATAAATCTTTTTACTATGGTGTCTTAAAGAAAAAAACTGCCTGGAGATGAAAACATTTGGCCCTGCAAGAGACTCAAATTGTCACAAAAGATGGCATCAAATTGCTACAGGTGCAAGAAAGCATACCCCATCTCTAGTTGGCTTTTGCATTACACCGTTTCGTATGAGTGTCTTTGCATAAATACCTCGTGATTTGAAGAAAGCAAGAAGCTGTAACAACATGCATACAAATTACAATGAGTCATGTTTATATTAATACATAGTGAATAGACAAACACAAAGCATATATCAAAATTCAAATAAGAAAGAAATTGCAAAAATTGGTTGTTTCTTCTCTTTACAATTGAGCTGGTGTTTACTTTGACAGCGAAGACCAGAGACCGATTGTTGCGACTTATTTATAGTTAGGACAAAGTTGAGATACTTTGGAATGGACACATGACCAGTATCAATAGCAATCATGTAACAGAAGTAATCATATCAACCAAAAGTGTAATCTTTTTAACAGACTACCATCTAGTTCATACGCTAGGAGAAACTGATTTACAGAAAAATTTTGACCATTTGTTTGCCGTAAGTAGGTAATATAATGGATTAATAGAGCACTAGTACAACAAAATTAGAACAGACTGGCCTGGAAAATTGAACAACAAACTATAGAAAGATCAAGAATAAGAGACAATTGGACATTGAAGTCTAGCTGGTAGGACTGATAAAACTATCTACGGTTTTGTGTACCTCATTACAGAGTGGCTCCAGCTTCAGTTCTTCCTCTGTGATTTTTCTCGGCGGCTTCTGTTTCTCAACTTCGGCATTCACTTTCGGAGCTCCTGTTTCATATAAAACCTTGCTATCATGGGCCTACATAACAAATAAAACAAATAGATAGATTGGTAAATAAAAAAAAATAAACATTTTACTCACATTTGTAAGATTATCACCTGCATTCTCAGTAATTAGGACTGAATTGAGCTAACTTGAAATAATTGAAAAATCAGTAATAACAGTTATGTAAAAAATATTTAATTATATCAACCAAAAGTCTAATCCTTAAAGGCTTAAACAGACTACTATTTGGTTCACATGGTAGGAGAAACTGCTTTACAGAAATTATTGACCCATTAGTTTTCTGCACACAAGTAATATAACAAATTAATAGCACATTGGTACGACAATTTCAACAGACTAGCCTGTAAAATTGAGGAACTAATATAGATGAACAATAAGAAACAGATGGAAATTGAGGTCCAGCTGGTAGGACAGCTACAGACCATCTGAAGTTCTGTGTACCTCATCATAACTGAGTGACTCCAGCTTCAATTCTTTCTCTGTGATTTTTCTCGGCTGCCCCTGTTTCTCAACCTCGGCATTCACTTGTGGCGGACCAGTTTCAGTTGAATCCTTGCTATTGTGGGCCTACATTAGTAACAAACAAAAATGTACAAATTGGTAAAATAAAAAAATAAAATTACTCCATTTGTAAAGGAATCACCAACATTATCAGTAATTCTAGACTTCTAGTACTGCATCTGCTATTCCATGACTATATAACTCAGTTTCCTCTTACAATTATAGTGCAAGTAATAAAGTGGTAGTGTTAATAATATAAAACTATTTTTCTGAAGCAAGAGCAACATGTACCTGCACATAACCTGTCCAGCCACATTTCGTATTAAAGCATTTCCAAACAGCTGAATTCCTTTCTCCAATAAAAAAAAAAAAAAGTTTACTAATGAAATAGTATTACTGCAATTCATAACTTACATATGGTTTTATTTGTAACATATAAAAAATCATAACTAAGCTTAAGTTCCAGTGAAATATAAAAGAAATTAAAGCTCCATCCTAATTCAATCAACTGAACGGTTTGGGGGTTTAACATGATCAGCTGATATTTCTAAGTTTTACTCACCTGAATCCTAACTTAAAAGAGAAGAAATAAAGGTCATGAACCACATCAAGAAGCAACCAATGCTTAAGTAGGGAAATGTTTTCAATAAAGAAAAATAAAAAGTTCATTCAAAGTTGTGGTACCCTTTACTGTGGAGGCGCAGATAGAGGCTCTTCCCCTTTGAACCCCCTTCAATACACTGTTTAAATATTGATGAAAGTATATAAATACCGGATATTGTTTTGCAATTGCCTGGTCAGTTCGTAGTTCTTGAATTGCCATGAACTGGTACAACCTAGATTTGCAATTCTGGTATGACTTCAAGAGACTGTTCATATACCATTCTACACTGCTGCAATGCTTACTAAATCCTGCTACTACCAGAAATCTATACAGACTGCTCGGTACCGGCGTTTGCTATATGTTGCAACAGCCAATTGTTCTAATACTCAATATAACCTCGTATCTTTCGCATACTTTAAGCAACCATGTACAATAAATAAGAGTGGCATGAAACAGGTTCGCACTGGCAGTACCTTAGGGCATTCAAGATGAACGAACTGGCCAGGCTTATCCAAAACAAGCTGAATTCCGGCCTTACACAACTTTTCTCTCAACGAGATCATCCATTCCTGTACTCGATCATCTCCCTTTCGCTCCAATGTTGCAGGAACACCTACACATTGTCATAATTAATTAACCAAAAAGAATTCCGCCCGACCGAAATCCCTCCCTTACATAGCATGTAATCACTATACCTCTTCGCCGGTACACCACTGAGCGCGTCGACCGATACTCCGTGTGCCTGACACAATTCAGCACAAACCTGGTCCTGGGTTCGCTGGTTCCAACTACAAAACCATCCCATTACATCATTCTATGCAATTAGCCAAACACCCAACAATTAAAAAGTAACAATTAAAAAGATGCAGACTTTTCACCAACTTACAGCTCCTTACCGGTTCTACAAGAAAACAGAAGAGGGCAAAAGACAAATGTGGAGTTGGGTCTTGGGTGGAAGAGAAAAAGAGACCCTCTGGTGGTGGTGGTGGAGAGATGCTGGCAGAAGCTGAAGCGCCAGTGGTCGGAACTGGGGAGTACTGACATGATGGGGTGGAGTAGGTAGAAGGGTAGAAGTGAGGAGAGCAATGGAGCAATGGTAGTACTGGTGAGTGGCGAGAGAGGAGAAGAAGAAGATTGAATTGGATGGTTCTGCTATGGATTGGTGAGGTGTGAGGTGAAAATTGTGTGGCTTTTTTGTAGTGGGTAGGTTCACCCGTTTACACTTTACATGGTTGAGATTGTTAAAATAAAAATTATTAAGGGGCAATTTAACATTTTACCCTCCTTTCAAAATCCTTACTATATATAAAAGCATATTGGAAAAAATGACATGAAAAGAGCCATCTTCCCCAAATAAGAAATCTGAGCCGTTGATCATTTTCTTGGATAGATCATAACCGTTGATTTACGTTAATGCGCACCCGTTGACGTTAATGTCTCAGCCCATTAAAATTTAAGGCCTTGGACTCTTTACTAGTTTGTTAAACAAAGTGCCCTCCTAAAAAATTCAACAAAATGGGGAATATAAAATGAGCCCATTATAATTGGCCAACACCATTATATTTGGCCCCTGTGTTTGGTCAAGGAATAAATGGTTGAGATTGTTAAAACATGGGGCCATGTTAATCTCTTAGGTGGTGTTTGGTTAGATCATAAAGTTAAGAAGGAATAACTTCCTATGTAAAATTATGACACCGTAAAATATTCTTATTTGGTTGCATAAGTGGAAGAATAAGAAGACAAATATATTATTTTATTGTTGTATTAATTCTTGTATTCATTTTGTTATTATTTTATTAATATAATTACTATTATTATCGAAGTCATATTTTATTAATGTTACTATTATTATTATTGACAAAATAATCATTATTATTAATTTTTTTTTTGTAAAAAAGTTTTTATTACATTAAACTGTTGTATTAATTTTTGTTATTTTTATTATTAATAATTTATAATAATAATTAATATTAACATTTTATTATTATTAATTTATTATTATTAATAATCATTATTATATTAATTATTATTATTAATTTATCGATAATTTAATATTAATAATATTTTTATTATTATATTAATTATTATTATTGATTTAACATTATTTATTATTATTATTATATTATTATTAATATATTAAATATTATATAATTTTTATTGTTACAATAATTATTTTATTGTTATTATGATGATTACTATCATTATTATATTTTTAAAGTAGATGATGAAACTTATTAACCCATTAAAATTTGTGGGCCCCACATAGCTTAAAGAGGAGTAATAAGTTTTACCACCTCTCATGGCTCTTTAAGTTATAGAGCCACAAATCCTATTTGTTCTTCTTTATTCCCTCTATAGTTATCTATGTGTTGGCTCCTTAAGTGAGGTATAAGGGGTTTATTCCTCTTTATTCCCTCTATAGTGAGCTAAACAATAATAATATTTTTATTATTAATAATTATTATATAATAATATTTTGTCTTAGACAATATACCTTCCCTTAACAATGTCAATAAAAATTTATTTAATTATTATTCTTATTTATTTATTTTCACTTACACTCTCAAATTTTTTATGTAAAATTTTTGTATAATATAAATCATATAGTATTGTATTCTCAAAAAAATAAAATAATATGATTTTTTTTAAAATAAGAATAGTAATTAAAAGATGAAATAAGTACTTTAAGAACTCAAAAAATATACATATTTTTTGTTCTATGTAGAATTTATTAAGAAGATAAATTGAAATTGCGGATATAATCGTATATATATTTGGCATTTTGGAGCCATGGATCATTTTTTATATGTGCCAAACAAAAATAAAATAAAATAAAATATGGTGTCACTACTCACTACCAGCGATTTCCGGTACAAGGGTACACAATGCATGACCGTGATTAGAGGTGGCAAATCGGGCGGGTGGGTTGGGTTCGGGTCGGACGGGTCGGGTCAGTTTGACCTTCTAGAATATCTCAGGTCAGGTCGGGTCGGGTGATGGGTGGGTTGGGTTAATATATACTTTTTTAGATCGTATGTTGATTTGAATTGGATTTGATGCTATTTGATCTCGGGTTCGGATCAGGTCGGGTCGAGTCTAGTCCTTTTGACTATCTAAAAAATTCCAGGTCAGTTCGGGTTCGAGTCGGGTCGGGTTCTGCCACCTCTAACCATGATGTATGCAAGTATGCAATCTATACTCTAGAAAGAGGAGTAACTTTTCAAGCACCTCAACTATGCCACATCATCAATATTATTAACCATTGATTTTGTTTAAATCTCTTCATCTACTTTGATCCAATGGTTTTATATTTATTCTCTCTCCTCATTTAATAAGATGATATGATATGTCTAAGACAAAATTTAATCCTTAAAGTGGTCCAATATTTATGTGCTATTATTTATAAATTATTAAATTATTATTGTTATTAGTCACATTAAAAATTAAAAATTTTGTTCAATTATATTAACATAAATATTTTAAATTTATAAATTTTATTATATATTTGATATTATATTTTGGGGAAGCCCGAGTTACAGCTCTAGTACTAAGGAAAATGGAACTAAATTGGGCTTGAAGGAATGGAGGCATTGCAAACTAATCTGGGCCTATTGTAAATTAGATTGGGCTGCAAAGGTGATAATTTTTCCTTGTCAAATGAAAAGCCTTCATAAAGGGGGGAGAGCTTGTGCTTTCAATCTGAAAAATTACCAGTAAATTCTACTCAGAAAAGAATTTGTGTTTATCCTCTCATTTCCTTTCCAAGTCCCTGTCAAAAAAGATCGATGTTGGTTGTTAAAGGTACAAAACTTCAGGAATTCAAGAGTTTCAATAAGTGCTTGATATCTTCTGATCAATGTAAGAATTCTTTATTCTTTTTTCCTTGATGGGTTGTTTCAGACTTCACAGTTCAAACATTTGGTTTCTTCTATAAATCTTTCATATAAATTTGCACATTTCTTCCAGAAGCAGATGTACATAATTACATATCTTTATATTACAGGTTAGTTATGCAGATAAGAAAACTATACTCATAATGCAGGTGCACAAAAGATAGTAGTGCCAGAATATATTCTTCAAAATAGTAATTGCTCACAGACTCAATCAGAATTTTTCTTAAAAACATACTGAATTTATATTTATTTCCTTAGCATAGATCACTCCAAGAAAGTTCAAAAAAAATAAAATAAAAATCAACCAAGTAGCAGTTTTATCACCACCAAATTAATAAGATAGGATACAATCTTATTTAGCTCCACTGCTAATATTCCGCTTACTTCCAACGAACACGGATAATTGGTACGTGCTGAACTTTGTGATAATCATCGCCATGTTCTTTTATTCTTTCAGCTATTGCGTGACTATGGTAAACCATCACCTCCTTGAGCTTGCGCAGATCCCTCATGCCGTCCGGAATCATTTTCAGGCTCTTGCACTGCCAGAAGTACAACCTAACAAGCTCCGACATGACCAAATTCTCGATTCTCCACTCCTCCAACTTATCCAAACTAAGGTGCAGCTCGGTAAGGCTCTGGAAACCATGTTCTGGGAAAACAAGTGTTTCGCCGTGGAAAGATGAGTATTCGAGTTTAAGAAATGAAAGTCTCGGAAATTTTGCAAGCATGAAGATAAACTCCTGGCACATTTCCGAGTGCCGCAATATGAGCTTAGTGAGGTTCGGTAATGTAGAGGAACTGCTATTCATGCTATCTTGTTCTTGCACCTTTTCCAGCTTCGCATCAATCTCCAAGCACTGGAGGCGCCGCAAGATTGAGATGTTGAATATTCTTGACGGAACGGAGGCTCCTTTTGAGCATTTCAATTTTAAGTGTGTGAGCAACTCCAATTTTCCGAGAGCAACTAGAAGGGCTTCTGAATGCGAATTCGAAAGCCCTTCAAGCTCCAAGGATCGAAGATTGACAGCCTTCTCTAAAAGCGTTGTATCCCAGCTCGCACAATCAACACCATGAAGTGTTTGTAGATTATGTTTGGGCTTCATAGATGCGGGGGGTTTAGCCTTGCTGGCGAAAATGTGCCTTAATGTATGGATATCCCAGAACGACTCACCGAGATTGCTTGCATCGGTATCTTGAACATCAAAAGTTTGGAGGTAAATGAGATTACCAATTGAAGTGGGGAGTTGTTTTAATCCACAATTCTTAACACCGAAGTACCTCAAGTGAATCATGCTCCCGAGTTCATTCGGTAAGCTCTTGAGCAGTAGCCCTTGTAGGTCAAGAACTCGAAGGAACTTGGAAGCGCACAAAAATTTTAAAGTATGGTGTTTCTGGTTAATCTGAGGTGTTGGTACTTTAATGCTACCTTCCTTCTCAGCAAAATCACATATGAGAGAGCGTAGTTTCGGGAACAAGTTTCGAAGTGGTACGTATCTGTCGGTGTTGTTTTGGACTGAGAGGCGGCGCACTGTCGATGGGGCAATGACATCAACGTTGTCGTGGATTTCAAAGAAGTTGGCCTCCTGAGCTTCTGATTGCACAAAGGCATGAACTGGACCGTGGACTGACACCGATTCGACATCGCCTTGAGCATCCTTGTACACTAGTTCGACCAGGCATCGAGAGACCAGCTCCTTCAAGTGCTGCTGCCCGATTTCCTCTAGGGTGAGCCCTTTCTTTGGTTTAATAAACCCCTCAGAAATCCACAACCGGACCAACTTGTGGCCATCGTGCAGCTTGGTTTCCGGAAGCACACCAAGGTACAAGAAGCATGACTTGAGGCTGTGAGGAAGGTCGTCGAAGCTCATAGCCAATATGCGGCCAAGAGCTTTCACTCTAGTTTCATCTTTCAACTGCTTGAATACGGAGTCCCACTCGGCTTGCGACTCTTTCGTTCTTAGAATACCGGCAATAATTACAATAGCCAAAGGAAGACCTTGCGTTAGAGTAAACACATCTTCCCCGTAGTTGGTTTCCTCGATCCAACTCGGGCGACTGTGTGTCCCAAAAACTCTATTTAGGAACAGCCTCTTACTCATTTCCTTGTCAAGACGTTCAATCTTGAATGCCGGGAGTGAGGGGTCAACAAAATTGTCGACCCCTTCACAATCCGATCGCATTATTATTACCACCCTACTTCCATTTCTTACATCAGGCAATGCTGCTTTTATGCTGTTCCAATCGGTAATGCTTGCGATACCATCAAGCACCACGAGATACCGACAATCGTCCAATTCGTCCATCACCATATCACTAATGTCGTTCCCTGCAATGCTTTTGATTTTCTTCTCATGGGGTACTTGGCTTTTAACCTTTTTGTGAATTCTGCTGAGGATTTCAGTGACCCGATATTTCGGGGGCAAGAGTGTCCAACTGCGTATTTGGAAATGCCTCTGAACCTCTTCGCAATTGAAGATTTTTCTGGCGAGCTTCGTCTTGCCAGAGCCAGTCTCTCCTATAACAGAAACGATGGCTCGGGAGTCCGTACCGGGACCAATAAGCAGGTTCTTTAATTTTTCTTCATAACCATCAAAACCAAACATATCTTCCTCCAAGTTGTCCCTGTATCAGTTAATTTCTTATATCAGATAAAAATATTGAATAGTTTGTGCTATATAATGTTTCCAATTATAACTTTGAACTTCTTAAGAAAAGCTTTTAACTAATCATATTTCAAAGGGCAAAAATAACATTAATCAACGTTTTCACTGTTCAAATTGTATAAAAGCTGTACTGACAATGTATTGCTATTTGTGGCAGAGTGCATGAATCAAAAATTCAAAAATCCATAAAAGCTGAATTGTGAAATTGAACCAGAATTCTTCCTTTATAAGGAAGAACAGGCATACATACCATGCAGCAAGGTTCGCCGTCGAAGAGGATGTCCAAACAGAGGAAGGCTCCCCGACACTCTCAATTTTGTAATCGTCTTTGTTCTTCGAGATGTCGGTCAGCCTTCGTTCGATTTTGTTCATCCTCTTCGCCAGGTCGTCCAGCATGCAGAGCTGCAAGATGCATAAACTTTGGTCGAATGAATGCCGAAAGGTAAGTCGATATTCAAATTTTGATTACTGTTAATCTAAATTCCGTAAAATGGATCATGAGTTATGTTCCTTGTGAATGAACAACAAAATAGTAAAGTTGTGAGTATACAAATTCAGTTGATCTTTTGCTCCTCAATTGATATTAGATCAACATCTCTTGATTTATGAACAACAGCTACTAATCACATAACATTATAAAATTTATAATTATTACTCTTCAATTGTATTTCATCAGTCTTAATTTATACTTGTATGTTGAATTGTACTGAAAACTTATATTTCATCAGTCTTAATTTATACTTGCATATATCCATCTGCCTTTGTACTGAGTAATTTAATTCCCAAATAGAATATTTCAGTAACTGATAATCTCTTTATCTTATTTTTTTTTATCTAACAAAACAATAACATATATTAGTCACAAATCCAAATTCCAGCACAGATCTTTGAATGTATAAATTGCTCAAAAAATAGAGGGATAACCTATATATTGTTTCATGTTATTACCTGACCAAAGGGATTCATGAGGCACTTCAAGAAGGCCGTCCACCGGGACCGCTCCATCTCGGCCAGGAACGTTCTGCGAGAGTAGTCGTCGAGGACATCCTCCACCTGGAACGCGACATCACGTGTCTGCCTGACCCACACGGCGACGTACGGGTTCTCCTTCGACCGCCTTTTCTGATCGGCATCCCTAACAAAAGTCTGCAGCCACTCGAGCCTGTCGTTCAGACTCATTATCCGGTCGCCCACCTCCGCCAGTGCCTCGGCCTCCTTGACGGCGTACTCCTTCACCATGCTCACCACGAAGCTGACTACGCAGTCGGCCATCGATCTCGCTCGACGTTCTGTCACTCTGTCAGTACTCTCTAGATCAATGTGAATTATCTTTCTCTCTTTTTTGCAGTGCTCCAATGTGTGCAGCAGCAGCACAGTGATTTATATAGAATGGAGTTCACAATCAATAACAAGGGAATTAATGAACTAAATTCATCTGTATGATATAATTATTAATGTGTCGTGTTTCTCGTAGGCTTAGTTGTCAATATCATAATTCATTGAAATATTATTTGTCGGTTGAATAAAAACTTGGATGGATGATAGAAAGACATAATATGTAAAGAGGATTCAAATGCCTTTTAGTTTATTTTTTGTGCCTCTATCATGGCTCAGTTTTTTTAAATTTCAAATAACTCAAAATTTTAATAATTTTTTGAAACATAATTGTTAGATTTTATCAGTATGACATTCTCTTTTGTGTACATAACAAAAAATTTCATTTTCATTTTTTATATTTTATTTTATATGAATAAGTGAGTTTAAAAAATCAACATAAAAAAAAATTGCTCATTTTAGTATTTTTTTTTTGAAGTTCTTGATGTCAAGCAAAACATTATTTAAATTTGATAGTTTTTTATATATACATAAATAAAGTAATATAGAATAAATCTAACGATTTTGTTTTGAAAGTTAATTTTAAATTAAAATTATTTGAAAAAAAAAATTGAGGTATTGGAATTCTCCTTAGATGGGGATTCCAGACAATATCAGAAAAATAAAAAACTAGCTACCTCATTAAGTGCTTAGCCTGAGAAGTTAATTAATTGACTAGCTACAGTATTGCTATAGGTGATATTTTTTTGGGTTTAGTATTTAACCATTTTAATTTATTATATTTGAGTCATTTTTGTAAGTTATAATATAATGGAGGTCTAATCTAACAATAGGGATCTTATCATTGTATATCTCATAGTCTGACCTATTTAATTTCTTTTCCGAGTGAAACAAAAATAAAATTAACCGATCTCAATCAGTGGGCATCTCCATTATTTTAGTTGTCTTCATCGCTTTTTTAATTATGACAGTGAAATCCACGTGAAGTGAGTGTTGATCCAAGCCAATTTACCATGGACCTCGTATACATATATATTTCTTTTGACCAGGGTCCGATAACCACAAAACTTGGTAACACTACTGTTGCTACAAGACTTATAAATTCACAAAAAATCTTAAAAATAAAAAATATTTTACAAATATATTTGTTTACTTATAGATTGATTGTGTCTCAAATGTCATTCAATTTGAGTGTCATTTGATGCTTCATCAAGAACCATTTCATAATATTTATAACGGTCTAAATTTAATGGTTCTTCATAAAGTATCAAATGACACTCAAATTGAATAAAATTTAAAACAGAACCAATCTATAAGTAAATGGATATTTTTTTAAAAGATTTTTTATTTTTAAAATTTTTTGTGAATTTATAAGTCTTATGGTAATAGCAGTGTCACTAAGTTTTGTGGTTATCTAATCCCCACTCATTTCTTTTTCACAAGAGAAATAGTATAGAAATTAACAGTATCTAAACAATAAGAATAATTAATTATGACATATATTAAAATCGTCATCACATCCTCTTAAATAAAAAAGCTCTTTAAATAAAATATACAAGTTATGCTATGGATCGGCTAGACAATCTTTCATTTTGAATCGAGCGGTTCTTAAAAGACATATTGTGACTATCCGATTATGAAATATAAACTGCTCATATTTCATCTGATCCACAGCAGAACTAGCGAATATATGAACATACCAGCTCATTGCTTGCTTAATTTTACTGATAATTAACTCCCAACTGAATGTGACAAGAAGTGGTGTCATCATAACAAATAGCATTAGTTAATGGACAACCAAAACACAAGAAATCAAGAATACAATGATAGAAGTGGGTGAACAGATTTTCCATTTCCAGGAGCAAATTAACACTTTCGTCTCCTATCAAATTAATTAAGCCCTAATTTCCCATTTGGGGCTTCACTAAATGTTATGCAGGCACGTAAATCAATTCTCTTACCCAGAATATATATGGAGTTCATACTAAAATTAAAGCATATAAATGTTCATATTCAATTAATAAAATTTGCATAACTGAGAATTAATTAGGCATGCAATTAATGTAGTCAACAGAAAAGGTTGAACTATGGCATATAATAATGTATTAGGAAAAATATATATTACCCTTACATTGCTCTCCACACCATATGCTGGCAAAAAATTTACAAAAATATTTTTTTTTTATTCAGAAAATTTACAGAAATATCCCTTTTTCAAATAAAATTTACAAAATTGACCCTATCTGTAAAAATATTTACAAAAATGACCCTAAAAATTTTATAAAAATAACCCTCCAATCCTCAAACTCTTACAAAAATGACCCTCCCGACCTATATGCCACCTCATCATAGAGTTGTGGGTGCAAAATTTGAGGCATGGTATTGGACGAATTAATAATACTTTGTTTATTAATTAATTAAGCTGTCATTTTAATTTGTGCTCTTAAATTCTGAAGCTCTTTACACATGTACAACTTTAATTTGGACAACACATCTAAATGGATGCCCTCATCTACTATATATATCACCATCGCAACCAGACGACAGGTTCTGTTGAAAAAAAAAGGGATCATATTATGCACTGTCTGATATTATGCTTTAAGCTAATAATGCAAACTTTTTGCCAAGTAGTTTTCTTCGGAACAACGACAGCTGCTTTATTAAAAAAAAAAATAAAAATCTTGTTGCCACTGACAAATTAATGAACAATAATTTCCTAGTTAGTTTTATGTAAATATCAAAATTAGGTAAAAATATACAAATTTGAAAAGGATTGGAAAAACCGAAAAATATTGAATTTCTCACGCCACTCGGTTACGCTCTGATTTGTAAGAAAAAAAAAAAAAAAGAGTGGTTCTGCTGTGGATCATCTAAGCAAATTTTCATTTAGAATCGAACGGTTCTATTCAAACATGTCTCTTTAATTATATCTAAAAGACATATCGCAATCATACAATTATGAAAACTGAACTACCCATATTTCATCCATCCATAACAGAATTAGGTAAAAAAAAAAATAGAGGAGCTCAATTTTAAATCTCTCCTTATCTGTTCTGAATTTCTAATCTTTCCAGAACATAACGATAGAGATATATAAAATTGACTAATGTAAAAAAATATATATATACTTTGGTTAAAACGTGAAACCCGGGCAGACAACAACAGCTGAACAAAGTCAGAATGCCAACAATAATAACATCATTGTCTAGCATGACTTGACACGTTTAATTAATTTCTTACCAGCATTTGTTTAATTAATCACCTGCAGTAACAATCTTGATTCTTGCCTACTTGTTTTATTTTATTTCCTTTCGTTTTCTCACAAAATGGCAGATTATGACTTACTGATTGTTTGAAGCAAGGTGATAAATGACAAAATTATGAGAAATTTGCATCTTCTTTTGCAAATATTTGTAACAATGTTGAGAAAACAAAAATTGTGTGGATAAAAAATAACATCTTTTGTAAGTGAATTTGAATGCTAAACATGGATAAAATGTTTGCCCATGTAAAAGATCAAGCTTGAAATGATAAATTCGGTGAACGAAACTTGTCAACGAGGTCTAAACTCCAAATTGATTAAAAATCAACAAACCCAAAAAAAAATGTAAATAGGTTTTGATATTTTTTTTACGGGCCTGATAACTGCACCCCTTAAAACTCCTCCTTAACCACACCTTAATATAATTTTACATTTCCCATATGATAACAGAAAAAGTGGTTATACTAATACGCAAAAGTGTTTATACTAACCACTTATATAGTTTATACAAATAACTTAATGTGTATTAAAGAGCTGGAGCAATGAAGGTGTGACCGAAGATAGTGGCGGAGGTGCGGCCGGAGGGGGGCGGAGGTGCGGCCGGAGGGGGGCGGAGGTCCGGCGGAGAGGGTGGAGATGGGCGGAGGTGATATGGTGGTGGGAAAGAAATCGACGGAGGAAGAAGAATGAAATAATAAGAATGGGGTGCAAATAAAGGGTGTAGTTAAGGGGATAAAAATAATTTCTCTTTTTTTTATTCCTAATTTTGCTGTATTTATTTGAGTAAGAATAAGGATACTAGCTTATGCACCACATTCAAAGGTTGATATCTCAATTTTGAGGACTCGACCATCAATCAGAAATTAGATCAACAGTTCATCAATATCACCATCTCAATTTGGAACCTCCCACAGAAGAACTTCCTGCACGCCGGAAACCAGCAAGTCTTCATTTATTTTCAAGAAATTTGGCAACTATTAAACCACAAATCTGTCTTTCAAGTGGTATTATACATCTAAAGTTTGCTCTTTTATTAGTTTACCAATCTTAAGTTAAGAACTTGTTGCAGTATTGACAGTCACAATGACGGCACCAGGCTGACACTCCCACTCGGTCCATGACCCGTCATAAACCGGAACTTCTTTCTTTCCGAGGTTGTACAATCCCTGCAATACATATTTGAAATGGTTTTAACTTTTAAGCGTTCGAACATGCGGAAAATTTAAATTTTGCCATCATATATAGGTTAGAATTTCTCGTGAATACTTTATGAAACTAAGGGAAATCAATTTATATGTGCCGACGTGTTAGACTACAGAAATATAACAAAAATGTTTTCCAACACGCTGAATACAAGTAACTGACAATAGTACCAGTGGGGTTGGGCATTTCATGGTCTATTGTTTTGTTCCTCGACAGTGTTGATAATCGGTACCGTACCACCATAGCATGTAACATGCTATAGTTGCATACCAGACACATAATTAGTTACAAAGCTCAGCTCATATTTGTGGCTGCTTGGCAGTATTATATTACAATTGTGTGTATACAAAAGAAGCAGTCTCAACAGTAGATAAAAGGAACTTACTATTGCTACTATACATGCAGTGACGCCACTTGCGCATGAAACGACAATTGGATTTTCCAGAGAAACGCCTAGAATTCAAACAAATAATTAGTTAATAGCATTCCTTGATTGAAGATACAGTTCAAAACTGGTATATTTTTAAATAATAATATCATTGATGTCTGTTTATTACGGTTCCAATGCTGATTTCTGGATCCAATAATTTGCCATTAACAAAATAATTTGCTAAAATTAGCTCACTTGATTGTTCTTTTGCTAGTAGACTATAAGAATGAAACAAATATGTTACTCAGAATATAACCACTCTGTACTGCTAACTGATAGATCCATGTATCTGCTCTTAATAAGTAAATAAAAATCTCACCTTCTTTCTCAAATCTGTTCTGAATTTCATCCCGAGGCAAGAAGAGTTGCTCCTTATCCAGCATCTGAAGAACAACATCCAATGTCAAATTGTCAATATAGTTTAAGCTTGCATTCAATATCTGAATGTAAATTTTAATTTTAATTGGAATTTGTACATACATCTGGGAAAGGCACACATTTGCTTCCTGGTATATGTCCACTTCTGACGCCTTTGCGAGGTTCTGGCGCTGTACCATCAAACCTGAGAAGATTCAGAATATAGTGATTTTTCCATCTTTATACAACATCTTATATTCCATTTATCATATAATATTATTTCTATTTTATGTCATCTTTGCTTCCTGGTATATGCCCACTTATTTCTATTCTATTTTTTAAACCATCTTTTCTATAACATATCTACAACACTTTTGCTATACGTGCATCTCTGAAAACTTAATTTATTTGGTATTTCTCTTCAAACTTATCATATATTATTATTTTTGGATTGCAATTGATTGATGCTATATGCGCCTATTAAGCTCAGTAGAGCATTCACTGGTTCCAGCCGAATATTGGTAAAAAAATCGCCTATGGTGTATTGGTTATCTATACGCAAAATTTGAATATCGTAATCTCATGAATTTACGGCAGATTAAATTAAAAAAAAAAAAAACGGAAAGAAAAAGATAACCATAGGAAATATACCGTCCTCGCACTCTTGCATCAATATGCTGGAAAGTTTTATCTTCAATATTCTGCTTTATCTGTTACATGTATACCATAAAGTTATTTTCTGCCTGTACCTTTTGCACATAATATGGATATCTTTGCCCTTAAAAATTGAAGCACGATTATATATTCTGTAAACTCAAATACCATTGAATGGTAGACAAACAAACAAACGCTGCAAACCAATTGCCGATTCGAAAAAGTTTTAAATTATTAAGAGAGATTATATATATATATCCTGTTACCTTCTCAAGCGTCCAAATTAAATGAGGTCGAAGCTCCACCTTAAATGTCGTGGGGCTTGCCTACAAGGAGGGAAGGAAAGGGAGAATCACAGATCTCAGTAAAACACTCATGAATACTTAAACAAAGCTAATATCTTGTGCAAACAACAAACGAGAGATTCAAACTAAAGAGCATCTAATACTATCATTTATTACCTCTATCAGTAATCTACATGCTTTATTTAATGATTGATATTTTCACTATCGACTTAAAACTTAAAATTGCATAGGAGAGGCCTTAAAGCAGACTTTTCCGATATACCCTTGTTGAGATAACCTAGACTCTGCTGCTGATAAGAAAACTTACAACATTTTCTTTGTAGTGCAATTCAACTGCTCGAATAGCCAAATTTGACCTTGAAGAATCACCAGAAGAGGAATCACTACTTTGAACCTCGAACCCAGAATCCTTCCACTTTGGGAAACCTCCATCCAGTACCCAAATATTATCATGGCCAAAGACCCTAAAAGTCCTGATATAATGAAAAATCACTTCAGAAAAATAATTCCATAGGTGGTGTAATCTGCACTAAAAGTAGTACTTAATAAGTTGATAATAATATTAAAGTTATTTTCCTATAATAATTTCCTATAACAATAGAAACTATTAAGATTGAAGTTCTCAACTTACCACCAAACTCGTGGAGCACTATACATTCCCTTGCCATCATAAACTATAATTTTATCTTTGTTTGATATACCAAGAGCTGTAACAGCTGATGCAAAAGCCTCTTCTGATGGAAGCATGTGCGGCAACTGCATTCAAATAGCACAGTGAAGATGTAAAGATAAGTATAAATGCGCAAGTGCTCTCATAAAATATTTGGTCTTGCACTAATTTTAATGAGGAACCATATTTGTGAATTGTGAATTGTGAGATTTATGTGTTTTGAGTCGTAGTCTCGTAGATTCTAGTACCAGTAGCTAATAGACATGCAACACTTGTCTTCACAGCAACATTTTGTGACGAGATTTTGCGTTCTTTCAAAGTATTATTGTTAAACTCAAGTATGTGTGCTACTGTTATTTGAGGAAAATAAGTATTCATCTGCCCCAGTGGTCCCCATCCAATGAAAATGTTGGAATGAATATATACAAAATTACATCTAAAAGGCTAGCCTTACATTAGTATTAAGGTCAGAGAGACGATCTATGTCAAAGAACAATGCACCAGGTATATGTGCTTCCTGACATAACAAAATAAGAGCCAGAAGTTATTGTTAACACAGAAAAATATATCAAGGGTTTAGTTTCAACATTAAATAGGACCAATTTGCAGTAAAGGTGATCTTTTGTGCACCTCTAGGTACCTCATATACTCTAGTTTTTTAAGAATCTCCAAATTTCCCGATCAAAATATTGTGTCGTAAGCAAATGAAGTAACAGGAAAGGGTAGTTTGGGTACAATTTTAAAGAAATCTTGAGCATGCGTACATGATAATTTGATTGTGATGGGACTTTCCAGTTTCCAGGAGTATCACACATTTGAGTTTTTCTTAAAGTTGTTAAATCTTTAGGTAAAAGATTTCCGAAAGCAAAATAGTAGAATGCAAATATTGGAAAAAAAAAAAAAAGAGTACGACAAGTTGCTGACCTTGTATTTTTGAAACGGATCTATATTTTCAAATGGCATATACCAAGAAGCATCCAACACCTAATTTTTTAACAACTCATTAATAAACAGACAAAGAGATAATCATAACAATAAAAATTGACTGGGTATAAAGCAGTAAATTATGATGAAGTGCTGTGCAGAATAATTATACATGAGTCACAAATGTTGTTTTAATCAATATGAAAGAGGTAGAGTAATTTAACATTTAATTTTCTTTAAATAATTACAGTAGACAGTTTCAAGTTATGTTTAAAGTAAATTTTGGCAATTAGGACTATTGTTTATGTAATTGCAGCAAATTATAGCAGGGTACTGTTCAATTCACAAAGTGAAACATATACTGACCTTTATTTCAGGATTTTGTAAATTTTGATGCAACCAGCTAACAGAAACAACCGCATCATCTTGTTCCATCTGCAACATGCAGCAATTACTTGCAAATTCTTGAACCAATGCTGGAATAGTTAAAAAAATAATGGAGGACTTGAAATCACAGATACTGGTACCGAATTCTGGTAATTATGCATGTACAGGATCAGGTTCAAATTCACCTTTTCCTCTATGTTTGATTGGATCAACAGATTAAAAGCAGGTGTTCGATTCAATATCGGAAGGCTGATAAGACCGATATCGTTACCAGAAAAGAAAATGCAGTACAAAACTACAAATCCACTCAGATGTTAATCAATCTATTAAGCTTCAATCAGTCTAAGCTCCAGTTTGGTACCAAACAAAACCATGACACAGTTTAAGAACCGAAATCCTGAATAAATGTTAAAACACTGATTTCTGGTACCGGTAGTAATTAAAAAGGCACTGAGCACAAACAAGACTACAGATAGATACTGGTACTGGTAAAAGTACTTATACGCAACTTTATTTTTACATTATGTAGCACAAAGTATGATTCCAAGATGAGTAATACCTAGTATCCATAAAAAAACCGTCCATAGCGTCCATAGGTTACATTTTGGGACATATCTGTTACATTCCGTACACGTTTATGGACGTATGGACGGTTTTCCAGTAGACGCAAGATGTTTCTCTTCCAAGATCACCTTAATAGGGTACTTGATCAATTTTGTAGATTAATTCCAAAAGAATAATCTAATTCTAAGCAAATTAATCAGGCTTAATACGACTGGACAGAAATTGACAAGCGAAGATGATGATGATCAGAAATTGAAGAGAGGAAAGAAGAGAGGAGGACCTGCGTTGAGAGAGTTGGGAGTGGTTGGCGCTTGGCAGCTAGCTGGAGCAGCTCTCCCTAGGTGGAGTGGAAGCTGAACTGAGTCTGAGAGAAAGGAAGTGGATTTGTATTGTACTTGTGAGGGGTTGGTTAGTTTAATGGATTAGTAGGCAGTGGATGGACAGACAGGGTCACAGAGAGCAGGTTGAATAATAAGACGATTTTGAATCCTACACGAGATCTGTTGTGGCAGGTAAAGCCGTAGAGGTGGCAAAATCTGACCCTACTCAAGAAACCCGTCCGACCCGATCTGACCGACCCAAGAAACCCGCCCGACCCGATCCGACCGACCCAAGAAACCCGCCCGACCCGATCCGACCGACCCAAACCTGACTCGACCCGTGTTTTAGAAAAAATTAAACCCGAACCGATCCGACCCGAAAAAATGCCGGCATATGTCAACCTAATACCTAACCCAAACACGTACCTGATCTGACCCGACATTTCCATTCAGTCAAACTAACATAACCTGACCCGACCCAACATTTCCATTCGGTCAAACTGACCCGACCCGACCCGACAATCTGCCACCTCTAGTGGCAGGTGTGCAATTGTGCATTATAACATGGCCCTATCACCCGTAAACGTACCCTTCTAAGATTTTCATTTTAAGATCCTTCTATCACTTAATCAGTTATTTTAACTTCAAAAGTTGGATCCCACTATTAATTCTATTGCACTCCGACGTTACGGTGGATAATTGGTTTACAATCATACCTACACAATAAGGTTGATAGTCATCTACTCTAACTTGCGTGTTCATACTTTATTTAATGAGGCGTTCATATATGTTGTATCATGGTGTTCATATCTGGTGTACTAGAGTTATGTTGGCGGATTACGTTTTTAGATATTTTTGTTGAGATACAGTTAGGTGGTCTTTATTTTCACATAATATATTTTCCCCTCTATTTTATTTTGTTTTGACAAGCCAACTATGTTGATAAAAAATTATAAAATGGAGAAATAGAGTACGTATTCAGATATTCTCTCGACAGACAAACCTATGTTTTAAACCCATTTTGATTTTGTACTTTTAGATCTGTTTTCTTTCTTTATTAACCGTCCTACAGATTTCTTTCTCACTACATTGCCGAGAAACTTGTGGTCGTAATTCGATAGCAGGACAATCCGATCCTAGTTTGTTCTTGTTTTATGTTTTACTGGTAAAGAGCCCACGCGCTTGTTTTAAGATGAAATATTTTATATCTTATAATAAAGGACCAAAAACTTATCCCTCGTGAAGAAACTAATATGGGCCTTAAATTTCAATGGACGGGCACATTAATGTATGTCAATAGTGGTGATCAATCTAAATAAACAATAAACAGCTGATGTTTCTATTTTGGGGTAGATAGAATTTCATGTCAAAAAATCTAATCTCTTTTTAATTAGGAGTATGGATTTTTTAAAAAAAAAAATTGATGGCAGAAGTAATTATAAAATTATAATATTGGAGCTCCTTTGAGTTCGAATTTGCCCCTCGTGTTTGTTCTCGTTTTTTCTTCTATTTTTTTTTAAAAAAAATTGATGGCAGAAGTAAATATAAAATTATAATGTTTGAGCTCGTTTGGAGTTTAAATCTCGCTTCAAGTTCAAGTTAGTTCAGTTCGGTTTAACTTGAGTTTGATTTAGTTCCAATTCAGTTCTTCTCCGGTTCGATTCAATTCAAGTTCGGTTTAGATCAAATTCAATTCGATTCGATTACAACCCTAGCAAGACATTTGTTTTCCATTGGGAAAGGAAAAACAAACCACAATAATACGCCATTTGATTTGGTTTCGCATTTCTTGAGAGAGCCTTTGCCACAAGGAAATCACACAAGCAAGACCAGAATATATATAACAACGATGTTCTTCATGTCCAGATTTTGCATTACAAGCCCAAAAAAAATACATTCTTTCATGCGGCATTTACATGTGATGATATGCAAAATCTAAGCTCTACCGATTCGTTTAGTGGCAACATCACCTTATACATATGTCATTTACATTATGCAATAAAGATCCTGCTAAACTCACCTTGGAACTTAATAAAAGATACTCTACTCTGCTAACTGGAATTAGCGCTCGTTATTTTTCTATTGAAGCAATGATCATGCACTACAAGAACACACTGCTTCTTGATTGTCTATAATTTTCTCCTGACAAGTCCTTTGAAGAAATCAAAACTGTGATGCTCAAAAGAAACAAAGGCAAGTGTCAGTATACCGGGATTCCCTGTATCTACCAACAAAGATGGAAAACAAGGAAACGTAGTTTTTACCTATTTCCATCAGGATGCAATTCATAAGAATTGTTGTCCTTGTCAGTAGCATATAAATAGCCGGATGGTGTTAATCCCTACATACATTTAATACAAATAAATTGTGGGCTAAAAAAAGCTTTAAACTTGTAGAAAGAAAACAAAACTTGTGGAAACAAGCTCGAACTGATGTACCAATGGGATGGTTCTGCTCAAAAATACATCCATTGTGAATGGTACAGTTCTACACCAAGCATAAGATACTTTTATGTCCTCAAAAAAAGCTCAAGATTAACTTAAGGCAGCACGTGGCCATTTTTTTACTTTTTTTCTTTTAGTGATTGGTTTTGGGATGAGGAGTTGCTACAGAACACAACAATATTATCCAAAATTATATACTCAAATAAAACTCACTTGAATTGTCACTTCAGCTTGTATGGATCGTCCATCGATCACTTCTTCTATTACCACCTTTTGGCCACTGCATAGCCAAAAAAATACGAAAGGGGGGAACATTAGCAAAATTTCTCACAACAAACTATACGTTTCCGACTAAATTCACCTGTTGGCAAATATTACAGTTCTATTCAATAACTTACAAAAACTGATTGTAAGTGAGCATCAAAATAAATACAAACCCTAACCATTGCATTGACATGTTCTACATTTATGAGAGTAGGATCCAACAAATTTAAGTTTCCAAACATGATAGATAGAAAACCAGCAACAGAGATAAGAAATTAAGTACCTATGAAGCCACGTTTTGCAATAAAGATCTTCCAGAGCATTGAATCCTGGAAGAAACAAGGTGTGAAACAATTAAAATTAAGTTGGATGCCAATACCATCCTAAAACAAACAAATGGACTGGACAAGTTCGAGAAACTGGTATTTCTAAAATAACAAACACAAAAGAAAGGGAGAGAAGAGACAGCTTGCCTTCCTTCACGAAAATTTCAAAGAGATCTTCAAATTTATTGAAAAAGGAGGCCAGTATCTGTTCTCTTGTTAGCTTGCTTGAATTGGGTCTCATCTTTTCAAGAACCAAATTTAAACATGTTGTAGGATTCTGATTATCAACATTTAAACCAACACCTAGATAAAAACAAAACAGAATTACAATCATTTTAATTTATAAACTGTACTTAAAAACTATACCATGAATTAAGAACTGAACCAATGTATCTCAGCCTTATTAGAAAATTCCCTAGTGTAGGCAGCCAACACAAAACCATTTCTAAATCAGAAATTCTGATTATTAGAAAATCAATCCTGGAGTGACAGCCACTATTTTGTTTTCAAAAATTTAAATTGGACGTACCAGCAGAAACATTAAAAAACTTGGACTGATATGTAGAGGTACAGAGGATGCCTCCTACTTTAAGCCCTTCCAAGTACAGATCATTTGGCCATTTTATTCTTAAATCTAGTTGGGGTAAACCCTGAAAAAGAAAAAAAGTAGAAATTCCAATTTAATACAAAATTTCTTGTGCTTGCAGCAATGGAGCATATACACAAGAAATTGACCATACTGAAACAGAACATCAATATTGTGTCCAAAGGTAAGTACACAAACATTTCTGGTGTCCTCAATGAAAAACATAAAAAAAAGAAAAAAAAAAAACTCGCATGACCAGGTCAATCCACTGAAACTAGCAGAGGAAAATTCCAAGTATACCTTAAAACATCACGCATATATTATGTACTGTAAAGCAAGTAACCAGCACAACAAAAATGGAGAGTGCAAACATCCAATACACCCAAGAAAAGAAGACAAGAAATAACAAAGGTCTGATACACTGCTCTATTTGTTCGGACAAATTAATGAATACTCCAAGTTCTCTCTCTCAATCAAAACAATAGAAGTAGTATATTGTTTACTTCTATTAATATGGAATATCAAGGTCAAATATACCAGTAGTCTCTTTATTTGGTCAACTGCAAACAATTAGGAATGTTATGTACTTAAACTGTACCAAACAGATCAAGCATTCTAGTGTTATTATCTAAAAATCAAACAAGTTCTCTCTTTCAAGCATGCCAGTAGTTATTTGTGCACTATACCAAACAAATAAAGCAAGCTGGCATTATTCAGTATTTAAACTTACGCACATTATCTCGACATAACTGCTTTACTGCCTCTGTAACTGCAAGAGACACAACATATTGCAACAGAGGAAGCTTCTTCCCATCTTCCATTTGCACCGTAAAAGAGAAGAGCAGGCAGCCTAAAGGTGACTCCCAAACATTTTTAGACCGACCTTTCGAGGGAAAAAAAATTATATTTGAAGATCAGATGACCTACTTGCAAAATTGCTTTTACTAACAAAAACCATTCAAAATCCACAATTTCTTGGACCATGACAAATCCCTTCAATTGACAACAATTGGTACATCATTCTCAATAAATACATACTTTTGCGGGATAGATTTATCATTTCTGAAGTCAATGAAAAACAAACATCTTTTCTGTTGAAAATCTAAGTATATATATAAAATGAAATTAAAATAATACATAGGGCAAAGCAGACCTCTTCCTTTGAACTGGACATCTGTTATGCAGACAGTACCACAGGGAAGCTCATGAAAATTCCTACAACAACAATCAAATTAAAATTATAAAAAGACCATAGAACAACTGCATACAAAAAGAAACTTACATGGTAAGACACAATTAGTACAAAATAATTGGAACCAAAGCAACAGTGTCTGCAGATTTTGACTGACCCTCTTTTTATGCAACTCCCAGATTTGTTTCAAATAAGAAAACATTAAAAATATTGCTAATTTACAATAATATATCATCTTGGCCCTCTCTATCCAAAACCTTTTTATTTGTATTCAACCCAGGTATCAACTTGTTGTGTAAATGAATCATTTTGATTTTCGAATACCGTCAAACCCAACCCCAACATCTTCAGGTCTAACAACCCATAAACAAACTTGAAACAACAAATTCATGTGATTTTTCTTTATATTTTTTATTTTTCAATCAGATGATCATCTCAAATTCTGAATTCTAACCAATTGAACAAGATCATGGCCATTTAAAAAAAAAAAGAAATCAACCCAATTCAACATTCCTCACTCGTGTAAACGAATCATTTTGATTCTCGAATACTGTCAAACTCAAACCCAAATTCACGTCTTTTATTTTATTTATTCTTCCAATCAGTCAGATGATGATGTCAAATTCTGAACTCTAACCAATTGAACAAGATCACAAACATCCAAAATTCCTCACTTGGAAACAAGATCATGGGTAGACGAAACCCTGGGCGACCAGAGGAGCAGCGTCCCAAACCTCCTCGCCTTCAAGCCCTCCATATATGCCCCCACTCCAAACCCCACCGCCCGCCGATCCGCCTCACCCTCCATAACCACCACCTCCACGTCCCTCTCCTCCTCCGACACCTTGGGGGCGTCGGCGTCGGGGGACTCGAACCTCAGCTTCAGGGCCTCGGCCTGCCGCTGCTCCTCGGGGGATTTCGCGGCCAGGACGAGGAGAGTGGTTGTGGTAGAGGAGGTGGAGGTGGACATGGCGCCGCGGATGCGAGCGTGGCGGCCACGGATGTGGAGTATGGCGGCGACTGTTGCTGCGGCTGCGGCGGTGAAGGTGAAGGTGAAGGGGTGCACGCGGACGGGGAGGAGCATCAATAAGGTTTAGTTAGTGGGAAGGTTGACTGACGGCAAAATTTATGAATCGTATTAGGGGTGTGAATGGAAGAACGTTTTTAGTTGTTCCTCTTATAACGGAACGGATTTTGGTTCCGTCCGTTGTAACGGAACGGAAATGAAACAACCTATTTCTATCCTAAACACGTATTTTCGTTGTTCCGTTCCGTCCGTTATAAGGGAACATTAACCGAATGGATTTTGCTTCCGTCCGTTATAACGGAACGGAAACGGAACAACCCATTTCCGTTGCCGTTTGGAACGTTTGACACCCCTAATCGTATATGCTGATATGGGAAAAATTTCACAAATGGCCAAAGAAACAAACTTATCTGTACTAATGCCTAAACCACTAACTTAATTTCACGAATGCCTAAAATATAGGGCGTGACTAGAACCTATGCCCTATAACCATTTTCCTAAATAAACGTATAGCAGGGGCCCGCCTGTTGTTCAAAGCAGGATTTGTAAGGCGTGAGTTGAACTCGCGCCTTACAAATCCACCCCTTCATTAAACCCTTCATCCTTCCTTAGCTCCCCAACCTTTTCTTTTTCTTTTGGGAAATGACTCCACACCCCCCCTAAACTTTCCCCTTGTGACAAGTTGCCTCCCAAACTTTTTTTTTTATGACAAACACCCCCCAAACTACCTAATTGTGACAAACGCACCCCCAACATCCAATTAACCCTCTAATATTCAATTATGGAGTGCAAAAAGACCAAAATACCCTTGTATGTATATGTCATAATATTTAAAATATTAGTACTTCATAAAATTATTATAAAAAAATATTGTTGCATGATATATAACCGGAATAAATTTGCTTACTTAAATATAAATAGACAAATTAATGAAATTATAAATTTTTAATTTTTTTATAACTGAAATTAAAAAATAATAATTTTTTTTAAATTTATATATTATCATGAAATATATTCTATAACATAGAATAACATTTAAAATCAAATTACAAATATAGCTTAATAAACATTTTATAATAAAGATATTCAATTAATTATAAATATTTATATCGATAATTATTTTTTTTAAAATTAGATTTTATGAAACACTAATACTTTAAATATTATGACATATACATACAAGGCCATTTTGGTCTTTTCACATTCCATAATTGAGTATTAGAGGGTTAATTGGATGTTGGGGGTGTGTTTGTCACAATTATGTAGTTTAGGGGGGTGTTTGTTACAAAAAAAAGTTTGGGAGGCAACTTGTCACTAGGGAAAAGTTTGGGTGGTGTGGAGTCATTTCCCCTTTTCTTTTTTCTATAGGGCGCAAGTACAAGTCACACCCTATATTTTGGGCATCCATGAAATTAAGTTAGTGCTTTAGGCAGTGGTAGAGATAAGTTTGTTTCTTGGGGCATCCGTAAATTTTTTTCCTGATATGCAATGAACATAGAAAAAAATATATAAATCTTAATACTATCTCTTTTCAAACAAATATCAAGAACTATCTTTACTTTACCGGCAGCCACGTCACAAGTCAAAGTGACCGCAGCTGTCAGCCGTGTAAAAATTGGTTAGACATGTGTTTGACCGCAACATTCAGCCAATGCTTCTGACCGCTGCGATCACTTTGAATTGTGACTGTGACCGCAGGTAAAATAAAGATAGTTTGAGATTTGTTTCGAAAGAGGGATAGTATTAAGATTTGTAGTTTTTTTTAGAGAAAATTTTTTTTTTCAATGTGCTCCACAAAGAGTAGAGGAGCGGAGGGCTCCACAAAGGGTAGAGGGGAGGGTAAGAGAATGGAGGGATGACCGGCTTTATTGTTGCCCTGCCCAAATTAAGTATCTTACTACACAACAAAATTTTTAGAAGAATAGAGGATGGTACAGGAGGGGAGGGGAGGGGAACGAGGCACATCATTTATTTTATATTGTCTTACCCTCCAATCTCTATTCCCAATTTGGGAGGTGACAAACCCTTCCCTTCCCTTTGTTGTTCCAGAGCACAGCCTAAGATAATAAATATTGTTTGGAGTGTTTGTGTAGAAGAGTGATTACATTTTTTTAAGTTAAGAAATATATAATTAATGAAAAAAGATTAACATCAAAAATATATAGGGGTCTTCCAATTTTATGCATGGCCGGTTCGGCTATTGCTGTTCGATACAAACAAGGGAACTCCGAATTCGTACCTAATGATCATATTTGGAACACATCTTAGATCGTGCATTGGCAGTTTGGCACGTTTGGATTGTGAACAGCAGATGTATGATTATCAAACGGGAAATGTACGAGTATTTCGTAATTTGAAAGGGCTGTATGTATACAATAATAACGATTTGATAGGAACTTTTCAATTACAAAAAATGAAAATAACTGGCTTTGGTCTAATGACTAAAATCAACTCTTATCTGTACGGGGGGCTGAATTTGATGGAGTTTAGAGGATGATCCTGACAAGTATCAAGTCGAGGTGTTCTGCATTGTCTGTCAAGTTCCAATCGCGACTGTTACTGATAATAATATGCATGCCTAGCAGCATTAGTTGAACAACAAGTATACTTCAAACTATTTCTTAGGATTTTAGCAAAGAATTTAGACAAGCCTTTCTGTATGTTCTCATAACATCAAGATTCAAGGTACCTTCGGTTAAGTGGCAATTTAATCATTTAGTGCGAATGCCAAACCCAAGTATCAGTGGTAATTTTCATGGTGCATGCAGAAACAAGAACACAATAGGCAACCAACCGCATAAAAGCAATTCAGTTAGAAAAACTCTAGTACCCAATAGTTGTTTGTTTCGGTACCTTAATTACAAAAGAGAGTATCTACATTGTCAAAAGGGAAAAAGGGAGCAAGAAAAGAAAGTTCAACCAACAGCTAGAATTACAAAGTAGTCTACTAATCAAAACTAACTGAATCAGTACAGCAGGGAAGAAAATGGAAGTCCAAAGCAGATATCACTGAATTTTTCTGGTTTTACTAACACCTGCTTCTGCCAGATTCGCAAAAACTGGAGAGTACTTGTGGTGTCTGATGATAATCACTAAGACGAACGTATTTGAAGCTAGGAAGAGAAGACTTGCCATCCATAGTGGTAGAAAGACATTTTTACCCCTGAACTCCAGAAGGTAAGCCCACATCAGCCAATGCACTTGAGATCCCATCCAGACCAGTATGCATACTAGTCCTTGCCATTTAAGCTTCAGGCGGGTCCGAGGAAGGATCAATGGCAACAGACAGAAGAACCATACAAAGTACTGAGCTGTCATAACCTGGTAGAAGGGCAACAAACATTAACAACACAGAATAAAATGGAAGAGTTAAATGAAGGTAAAAACTAAACAGAAGCTGTCCTGTACTCTTCCATGCCTTGTGGATGACCAATAATATGTGGCATATAATCCTTTGTGAGCAAGAGCATATATTTGTAAATGAAGCAAGGCATATATGAGCCAGGGTATAAAAACATTGTACATTTTAAGGAGCTCAAGTACATAGGACCTTGTAGGTTCTCAAACTAAAGAAACTTATTCTGAAAAGATGAATACCAGCACATTTTGTAAGTAACAATCTCTATGTACTTTTCGTTGTATCCAATTTTACAGAACCAGTATAATTTAGAAAGTTGCAATACATTCTTGACTTCCATCACCACCTCTTGGACAACAGTTACAATCAGAAAATATCTTCTTAATTAAAACATTCAGTCATACCTTATTAAAAGCAACAAAAGCGACTGTCTGCACAAAAAGACAAAATGGCAGATCCCATGCGAACTTCGAGACAAGTGCCAGCTGTACCATTATCTGTGGCAAGAACGAAACCACCTTTTCCCCGATTGAGAACCCCTTCTGGTGATTGAGATAAATGTGGTAGAAATAAATTGAGAAATTGTGCCTTGGGTCAGTTCTTGTCAAATGATACAATAGTGCCTCATTCAAAAACTCCCAGCCATATAAATAGAAGAATATCAAGGTGAAGAACACAAAAGTGAATCCTGAGATCAACCCAAAAAGTAATGTTTCTCTTGTGAAAAGGCTCAAGAGCCGGGAGATTAAACCCACTCTTTTTGATGGCAACGGCATGGGAGTTGGTTTTAGGCTCCATTGAGTTAGTGCTGGCTTCCCATTAATATCCTTTTGTTGCTTGCTAAGAGCTAGAACAAAAGGAAGGGAATAAATTATGGGGTAAATGCGAAAATGTACGATGAGGCCATAGAAGAATGCTGCTTGAAGCACATTTCCTGAATGGAAAAAAAAGCAAAAGACAAAAGGATGATTTTTCAGAATAAAAACTTCACCACATACACTATGTCAAATGTAAATATCAGGAAAGCATTTTATAGCATTTTCAATATCACCCATTACCTAAAAAGAAAAACAAAAGACATATAGGTACAGTATTTTAAACAAGATAGATGTTCAGAAGATAAGTAATTTGTAATCCTACAGGACTGGTCAATGTACTAAAACAGTTAAAAACTACTGAGAGAACTAGAACGTACACCGTTCAAAAGAGAGACGATGATCCATAGTATAACAGCACAAACTATCGGTTCGCAGTTGCCTCTTGTACCAATTGTGAAAGTAAACGGGTTAAAAAGCCACAAAATCACAGCCCAAATGCAAAGATTCCCAGGCACACCACGCAGCTTCAGAATTTTATCGATAAGTAACCCAACAAGCAGATCTACACAATAAAGTTTCAAGAAAAGGAAGTACCAAAGACATCTGTATATAAGATTATGAGAAAAGTTTGATTTTGATCCCTGAACTATTGCATTTGGTTCAAATTGGTCCCTAAACTATTGGATTTGGTTCAAATTGGTCCTTAAACTATTTTTTTATTCAATTTGGTCCCTGAACTATATGGTTTAATTGGTATTACTCCTCATTTTACTTCCATTTATGCTAACCGATATAGTTTAGGAATGAATTTCAGTATCAATTAGTACAAAAGTAACTAGAGGGATTATATGTACCAACCCTAGACTTATAGGATCAATTCGAAACTACTACCACTGCCTATAAACCACATTCACAATTCTAATTCAGTGAGATCAAGATCACCAAACAAGAAATGCAAGATTTCTGCAATCCATACCGGCAGAGGAGAAGAGGAGCTTGCCGAAGGACCGATGGATCCAGGAGTTGGGGAGGAGCAGGAACGCGAGCAGCGGGGAGTAGCGGTAGGTGGAGCGGTCGAAGGGGGAGCGGCCGGAGGCGAGCATGGCGGCGGCGTCGGAGAAGACGAGGTAGTCGACGTCGGTGTAAGGCACCTCCATGTGCGCGTCCTGCCACTCGCCGTAGAAGATCAGCGCCAGCCGCAGCGCCGCCGAGATCAGGATCAGACGGCTCAGATCCACCTTCGCCATGCCGAGAATGCGATGCTGTTTGGCGAGTTTGGAAGGGGAATCAATAACAGCGAAAAGAAAGGAGTAAAAATTGAAGAGTGAGTCTGGGGAAAAATTTCACATATGCCAAAACTTTTTATCTGCACCATTGTATAAGCATTTAAATTAAGAGCAGCGATCCGGTATCAAGTCTGATCCGGTGCCAATGGTACTAAGTCTGTAATTTTCATATCCAAATTTTGATTTATATAGCTCAATAAATTTTTTATATCAAAATCTTATAGCATGCAAACATTTTTCATTTTTGGAGATTTTTTAAGTATTTATTTCAGATTTTCTAATAGCAACTATACAATATTAATAAAATAATTAATGTTTCATATATAACATTTGAAAAATCTGAAATAAATACTTAAAAATCTCCAAAAATAAATTTTTTTTGCATGCTATAAGATTTTGATATAAAGAATTTATTGAGCCATATAAATCAAAATTTGGATATGAAAATCGCAGACTTGGCACCGGATCCCTTGGTTGTTTAGGCAGTACATGAAAAAATTAGAGGGCGCAAATTGGATTCACGCCCTTAAGTTTGAGTATTGGTGAAAATAACTTAACTGTATAGGTAGTGATAGAGATAAGATCAATAGTTTAGACATCTATAAAATTTTTTCGAGTCTGGGAACAGAGACAGGACAGCCCAATTTTCTTTTTGAAGGAAGAAATAATTGGGCCAGAAACCGTTGGTCGATTTAGGATTTGGTAGGATCGGGTGATAGCCGACAACAGATTTTTAAATAAATATAAATAATATCACTAAAATGAAAAAAACTGTACAAACATGTTGTGAACCTCATATGTTGATTGTATTTCAAATTTCGACCAATTTAAAAGTCGGTTGATATTCCATCAAGGCTCATCAAAATTTCTTAATAATTTCAATGACTCAAAATATTATGAGTTTAGATATAGGACAAACAAACTTTCAAATTGGTCGAAATTTAAAACACAATCAATCTATGAGATTCACAACATCGTGTATAAAATTTTCTATTTTAGGGTTTTATTCATATTTATTGGAGAATCCATTGTTATGTTTGTCACCCGATCCCCCCATTTAGAATTTTTTTGATGTATCACCTGAATGGGGCAATCTGGATCGTCCGATGCGTGCATATCAAAATGCAGTAGAAATCTCCTGCCTTCGTAAAATCAACGGCTACAACAGATTCCCTCTTCAATTCACGAACACTTTACTGGCCAACTCGACGCCTTCTCTCCACCGTGGTGGCTGCTCCAGCTTGCCGCCGCCGCTGTTGCCCTCACGTCCAGGTTCAACATCGCTTTCTTCTATCCCTTTGCTTGTTGACAGGTACCCCTCTCTCTTATTTCCTCCTTGATGTATCATTTCCTCTCTCGATCTATTCCATACGTACTACCTCTCTTGCTGGCTTGCTTCTTCCATCGATCCATTAGAAATTTGACTGATACGGTACCGCTTTGAGGAACTGGTAAGTGTTATGTTGGAAGTCCGAACTGGTACCATGTGGTACTAGTACATACAGTCCGGTACCAGTTTGCTGTAGTATATATGGATATATTTACAACTTGATTATGAGAAATTGGCACAAAAATCAGAAGGCCTAAATTCTTAAATAAATTAACATATTTTGTGAAATTATGCAGTCAGATTCAGGAAAAATTGAGTGCAAATTTTGCCTGTGGGTGGGGTTGGAAAGGACATTCTCTGATAAATTCTTTCGATTTATTAATTGGTCTCATTTAAAAACCTAATTTCATGCATTCTTTGTTTTAAGTTGTTGCAACTTTTAAAGATATGCTCTCACACTGTTACGGTCGTGCACCGCAGTGAGCTGCCCGTTAACGGCATATTGCCAGGATGGTTGATGCATTTTAAGAATCATATTTTTTAGTAGCATTTTTCAATTATAAATAGTAATTAAGAAATCACAAACTAATTCACATGCACAAATATCTATTAAAATTTGCAATTCTACTCCTGCAAGTCACATAATAAGTTTTAGATTATTTCCAATAGATGTACACGCAAGTGCACAGTATATGAAACAGACAATGGAGGCGGAGAGGGAGAGAAGGCTGGGAGAAAAGACAAGCACTCAGAAAAGGAGAACTAGAGCTTATCCTGCCTCTCTCCCCTTCCTTTCTTTTTCCAGTTCCCCTAAAACAATCTCAAATAATGAAAAGCCCCAACAAACGCAAATAGAAATTTATTAACATCCAAACAAAACAACTGCAATTTGGAAAGTGATATAACATTTCAGGACAAACCCACTAAACAATTGAGAGATTTCAGAAGGTCTTGCCGCAAAATGGCGCTTGGAATACCTCCTGAGCTTTCTTCGAAAGTGCTTTCAACTTGGCTGCAATACCTTGATTTTCCTTTTGGCCACTGTAGTCGCACCCCTAGAGGCATAGAAAATTAAAAGCTTGTCACATGCAAAACAGAATGAGCTTTGAATGAAATTATATACAGTTATGTATTGATATGTAAATTTAAAGAGAAACACAAGGAAATTGTAAAAGAGAACCTTATTTGTTGATCTATCTTCTCAAGAATCAGTTCCTTCGCATATTTCTCATTATGCTCTTTGACAGCATTGTTGATTTCATCAGAAATAATTGGGCTGACATTGCCGATCAGTGACACTTGTCTGAGCATCACTAGGTTTTCGACACCGTCAAGTTTGCCCATTTGATTTTTTTGGAAGACCCACTTGAATATTTCCAGCTCAGGTGCTGCATCTTCCATGAAGACAATGCTTTGAATGACATTGCAATATACAACCAACAACCTGAGTTTCAGGAACTCGCCTTTAGTAAATGTTAATTTATGTTCTTTCAGTGAGTTGGTGTACAACTTGAGGCATTGTAGATTCTGGACCTTTCCGAGTGATCTGATAGCCTCACTGTTAAGCTTAGTTTTAGAGAGGGTGACCTTGGTCAGTTTTCTGTGATCAACGATCCATTGTGGTAGCCTTCCTAGACGACCCTTCAGATTCAGGCTTTTGAGCAGCTGAGGTGGAAAGCACAAGTACTGAAGAAACTCAAGTGAACCCTGACCCCGGCCCTGACGTTCATCATGAACTGAAAGCGACCGGAGAGATTCACTTAACATCATGATTGAGATGCATAAAGGCTTCGAATTGAGTTTATTCTCATCAATAAGCAGACCCAGCTTCTTTAGGTTTTTGAGGTCACGCACAACATGCAAGACTTTTGATACTTCCGTGGCATTTACAGTTGCCAGAGTCTCAAGTTCCATCAGCCCCTCAATCCCTTCTGGAACTTGAACTGCCTTGGGCAATAAATTAAGGTTGCCTTGGTATGATTCATGTTCTGGCTTATAAGAATGACCAGCAACTTCCGTGGCATTTACAGTTGCCAGAGTCTCAAGTTCCATCAGCCCCTCAATCCCTTCTGGAACTTGAACTGCCTTGGGCAATAAATTAAGGTTGCCTTGGTATGATTCATGTTCTGGCTTATAAGAATGACCAGCAAGGAAATTTTTTAGATGCGTAAGCTTGACAATTCCCTTAGGAACGACATCAACTCTTGTTTGCCTTATGTCCAATGTTTCCAACAGGTCGAGTTTTCCAATTTTCTTAGGAAGGCGACTAATGTCAGTGTTCCTAAGGCTCAAGAACTTGAGTTTAATAAATAGGGGCAGGTTATCCAAATCAGTGTTTCGGAGACCTCTGCACCCTTCCAAATCAAGAACTGTTAAGGATGTTGTACTTTTAGAAGAAAGAGCTTCTCTGACATTCTCAAGCAAACTAGAGGGGATGGGACTATCATAAAATTGCAAACACTTGGGGTTAGCATTTGATGTTTGCTGATTGTAACCGTGCTTCAAGCCAGTATTGTTGAACACTGCATTGATTGTAAAACTCTTTGCCTTCCCACTGGCATGGACACTTCCTGGTTCGATAATGCACCTACTTGTGAGTTCATCAATGTAGCCTTCAGCCACCTCTTCTTCACTCAAAGCTCCTGAAGAGATGGCGATACCTTTAGTGATCCATTGTCTCACTAATCGTTTTCTTTTTATTGCATAACCCTCAGGAAGAATGCTGAGATCCTGAAGACACTGCTTCAATGGCAGGGGCAGATAGCTGCAGCACAGTTGAACCACTTCCAGAACTTTCTCATCTTTTGTGAGATTTTGAACCATAATATCAAGCACATCCATGGCAACCTGGTTTACTATGCGGATATCCATTCCGGCACAAGCCAACAATCCACACAAAGACTTAAGTGCCAAAGGCACTGAGCAACAGTAATCTAATGCAGGTTTCCCTTCGTTTTTGAGGAAGTCTGAATTGGTATGAAGAGAAATCAAGTTACGAACTAATACCTTGTGTTGCTCCTCAGATAATGGTTGCATATGGTGAATTGATTCTTCTTTATTAGCACAACAAACCTTGGCCACTTTCTCTGAACGAGTTGTCACAATTATAAGGCCATGATCTAGATCCTTGTCAGCAAAAACAGATTCTATTGCTCGCCAATCAGATGCATTCCATAATGAGTCCAAAATGATAAGAAATCTGCACAATTTGTACCAAAAGAGTTGGTTCATTAACTTGTTGCAAATTGTTTATATAGAAGGCAAGAACTGTTAGTTTCTTTAATTTGCTGCCATTTGAGTTTGTTTCATCCAATCTAATGAAACTTATGAGCAACATATATAAGTGTAAAGTCGAAACTTTATTTAGCTTAGAGAATACAAACTACAACTTATATTAATTGTATATCTAGTTTACATAATAATTGCATGCATTCGGACTATCAAGAAGGCAGATCCGTTATTATGTTAGTCTCTGCTTAAGCATCTACATTTTTATCTAAAATTCGCAAAATATTATTTTTACTTTGGAATCTAATGATATCTCATCTATCCTTGGTATTCATATTTGACCAGTATTGGAACTAAGGTGAACACATTTTACCACTTGTCTAGTCTCATAGTTTAACATAGAGCAGAACCTATTTTGTTTGGTACCTTCTTAGTTATATGTTCTTGGTTGCTTCATACCAATAACTAATGCAAAGTTTGTGAACAGTGTGGAAAATAATCCTACCGCTGTTTTTTTGTTTCTCTGTTTTTTACTTTTTTCTTTCTTAAATTAGTCCACAGCTTAATATCCTTGAAACAAATTGGAACACCTCAACGAACTATATATGCTTGGTGTTATTCTTAAGCCAAAATTATATAGGACCACTAATTTGAACGAAAGACTATTTAGAGCTGAAAATTGTTCTTTTTTATGTTATAGTACTATAGTAGCAACAAAAGCTGACATGTGAGCTGTCGAAAAATTTGAAGTACCATGTGAAGGTACCTAATTGATTGTTCAAAAATTTTTGAAGTACCTGCTCTGCTTGCTCAACTCCTCTTTCAAAATATCTTTTGGTTCGTCTTCATCAGCATCACTTTCAGGGTGAGAATGCTTTCTGATTTGTCTCAAAATGGCCTTTAGAATCATATTTATGTCAGGTTTAAGTGAAAGCGTTACCCAAGCTGCACATGAGAAGTTGTACTGCAACACATTCCTCCTGCGATACAGCATCTTTGCCAGAGTAGTTTTGCCAGACCCTGCACGCCCAACAATTGCTAGCACATTGCAGGTTTTACTGGATTCTGTAACTGAGTTTTCTATTTCCGTGGCAAACGTGTGAGTAGATGTTGTTCCATGGGGCTCATTTACTCTGGCAGTCGACGAACTACCCAAGAATTCAGTGTGCATATACATAGGGTTGAGCTTCTCTAAAATAGACATGTGATCAATACCCACCAGCATATCCTCTGCTAAAAACTGAATCGATCGAGGTGCGATGTTCATTTTATGCTCATCGTTCATTTGTTGTGCACCATTCATTTTGATCTCGTCGTTGATTTTTTTCTCATTGTTCTTCTTATGCGCTTCATTCATTTTCTGGTCGTCATCCTTATGTGGTGATTCTGATGACAACTCTTTTCTTTGGATTGTGGCAGTATACCTAGAACGCCTTTCACTTACTTCTTTAGCGCGGCTCTTCAATTCCTTTCCTCAAAAAAAAAAAAAAAAAAGAAAGAAAGAAAGAAAGAAAAAAGTCCACAACAAATATTTATAACTGAAATAAATATAAAGCTGAACTAAGATAGAGTTTCAATTAAAAAAATTACAAATTATAAATGTAGCCTCAGTTAGGACTTGCAATTGAAAGACAGTCCCTATAGCCTTCTTTAGGAAGTCAAATGAGATGTTACATCATCAATAATTAGACAGATATTTATGACTTCAGAGAATAAACAAAATAATTATAGTACTTTATTTTTTGAGCTTGTGATTTAATTGATAACACACAAAATCTGATATAATCATATGAGGCAATCCATTTAGACCTAAAGTTTGAACGTTAATTGTTATTTTTTTTCTTTTTTGGCTAGAATTAAATACCATAATCAAATAATCAATGTAGCATTTGTGGCTTATAGAGCCTCTTTGAGTTTTCGTGAAAAGAAGAAGCAATAATTGAGGGTATAATTGGTATTTGGGATTACAAACATATATATTTACCAAGTACTTCATTTTTAGGATCTGTGCTGTCCTTTCTCTTAAGAAGTGCTTCAAACAAATTCTGGCCTCTTATATGTTTGAGAAAATCTTATGATACCCGAAGGTGGGTACCTCGACTTGTACCCCGAGCGGGTGAATCGATATCATCTGACATGCGGCACGGTGTGCAGCACCCCATTTTTGGAAAATATTCAGATCCAATAAGACCTCAAACTTTGTAACTTTGATGTAGTGAGCTATGTTCTAATTATGTTGTAAGGATTTGAACAGAGTATACAATATTGGTATGGTAATTCTTGAATTACGAACATAGAATATTTGAATTAAGAAGTCTTTGTACCCTGTTTTAATATAAAAATTTCCTTGCTTTTTGCATAAAAACCATGTTAATACTCCAATTTTACGAAAACCTCTCCAAGGGATACTATCCCTTACAACCAAAACTTTCACAGACAGTTCATGTCAGACTGGCGTCTAACCTCTGGTAGTGACGATTACAAGGAAGCTCTTACCGCAACAACCACTCTTGGAGCTCCTGCAGTCGGTTTTGTTAAGCTTGAAGACGTGACAGACAGAAACAAAGTCGTAAAAACAATCATAAAACAAAACAACCTCCTCATTCAACTTTTGATCCAAACCAAACAAGATCTTGACGATTGTAAAACCACAATCAACGAGATTCAGCGAAAACTAGCAGCACAGAAAGAGCCGGAGCCTCAAATTACAGAAGCAATCTCAAACCTTGAGGCAAATTTGAGAAAATTGTCTCTGGGTGAACCATCCAAGCTGAAACCTCGTTCTAAAGGTCCAATTTACGTATTCAAGGATCCCCTCAAAATCCTTGCAGAAGAAAAGAAGAAGGGGTCAAAATGAGTTCAACTAGGACTCAAACTGTTGTTGAGCCCAGACCCTCAATCTCTAACCGTGAGGCTCAAAATGAAAGAACCCCCTCAGTCTAGGACCAGATACGTGGCTACAGACTGGGTCACAGACTCCGTCATCAAGCCCAAAGGATGTTGCCCATGCAAAACAATGGCTTCAGACGAACACTGGAGTCAGAGATGGACCCGAATACTGAGCTGAGTTTATCAAATTTCAGACAGGCTCAAAATGTTCAGGCTGAAGCTCTCTATCAAGTCGGATGGAATCAATCCTGAAACAGAGTTTACCAACATAACTCTGATGAAAGAATTTTGGTGGTTGGTAGCCAGCAGCTAGAGCTACCATTTATCACAAATGAGTCGTATGAACGGCTCAGACAATCTGGTTTCCAGCATCTACACATCGGGATGATTATGGTGAGGCTAAGCACGCTGCATAGGAGGAATGCAGGTGTGAATGCGTTGGTGGTATTTCAAGACGCAAGGTGGTCTGATGACCGATCTATCATATCAACAATGGAGATTGATCTCACAGGAGGTGCCCAACTGGCGTACACGATACCTGATCTAATGATGAGTATCCATGATTTCTTTAATCATATACAGCTGGTGGTGCAAACTCACGGATACGACAATTGGCAAGCTGGAGAAAGCAATATGCTTATCTCTAGATCTCTAATTGGGAGACTGTCAAACGATAGTTTCACCAGGTTCAACTACAACATACAAAATGTTGCTGATCACCTAGCAAGTCATGATGTGCAAGCAATACCTGGAAGGAACCAAAGTACTGCAGAACTGAGAGGAATGCAGTGGACAATATGACCACCCGAAGTGGCACAAATCCAAAACCCACAAAGTGCACACTTCCGAGCAAGAACAAATGGTTCAGTTTAAGTACAATTCGGAGATTATGCCCCAACCAAACCACAGACGGAGGCAAAGAAAGGTGTAGCTGGGGAAGATATCTTCAGTGATGAAGAAGAATTCGTAAATCTCCTGGAGGAGTTTACGGCTGATCAGCCAGAAGATGACCCAGAGGATGACGATCAGGATGATTTCCTGGATGTTATCCAAATATTGGCAGCCCTACCCAGGGAAGTTGTGTCCCAACCTGACTATTGCCCTGCATGGGATATGTCAGACGATGAAGATGAAGATGGATTCGTTAATCCATTTGCGGAAGTTGGTGGGAGAATACCCAATTATTTCGCGTTCTCAGCAGAAATGGAGTACCCTAAGTTGCAAAAACTACTGGAGAAGGTAGAAGCTCAAAAGCAGATGCCAGTCGAAAAGGCGTACTCAACTGCTACGAGTGGAGTATCAGGCATACCAAGGGAGCCAATCATGTCCCAAGCAAATTACCCACCTGGCCATTATGAGCGAGGAGAGTCCTCAACTCGGCCTGAAGGATTCACTGGAGGTAGCCGTTTCAAAGGTGGCTACATAAAATAGCACAATGAGATGTATGATCTCCTCTCAGCACAACAAAATGAAGATGCGATATTGGTTTTACCAGAAGACATCTCACAATACCCAGATGTCATATCCAGATGGGAGTCCATTACACTGAACATTGTGAATGAGAGAATCTGGAATGACAACAGATCTAAAGTCATGTTTATTGAAAACCTGTTGGGAGAAGTCGAGAAGATGTTGTATATGCAATGGCAAGCAGCATACCCAGAGGATCCTCAAAATGTTATTTCTCAAATCTGGAGGATGTTTCATTCGAGGACCCTGCTCAGGGGTCAACAGAATAGCAAAACAAGGCGATCAGAGACTTGGAGCGTCTCACATGCCCAGGCATGGCCAACATCATGCAGTACCTAAATGATTATTTGGTACTGGCAGCCCGATTTGGCAGAGCGTACATGGACCTGGACCTCAACAACAAACTATTCATGAAGATGCCAGACCCAATTGGCAATATCCTAATGGAGGCCTTTAACAAGATGTATCCAGGCCCGCAAGAAGGAGGTGTAATAGGTCTTGTACCAAGGATCTATTTCTGTCAGAAGTACCTGCAAGAAATGTGCCAACAAGCAGCCCTACAACGAAGTTTGAATGATCTATCTTTATGTTCAAAGATACTCATACCAAGGTATTACAGCAAAAACCTCTCAAAGAAGTACAAGCTTCGCAAATCTAAAACCTACAAGGGCAAACCACATGATTCTTACGTCCGCGTATTCAAAAGAAAGCATGCAGACAAAGTGAGAAAGTGCAAGTGTTTTATTTGTGGAGAAGAAGGGCATTTTGCCAAAGATTACAAGAAAAATCGCGGTAACATCACTAGAGCCGCAGTTTTGGAGAACCTTGACATCCCGGATGATTGGGATGTTTTTTGAGTAGATCAAGATGAGCCCGATTCAGACGCAATTTGCAATATGTCTGAAGACGAAACTGGTGTATCTTCATTAAAGGCACAAACAATCATTGAATCATACCCTTATGAGGATGCGTTCGTGCTAACAATCAGCAGTTGGAGGCCATATGTGGAGCTGACTAATGCCCAGAAAAATTGCAGTCATTTATGGCAACACAATGATGAAGTTCCAAAGGGCAAGGAACGTTGTACTTTTTGCAAATTCCTCACAGCCAGAAACATGAGAATTTTCTGTGGGAATTGTGAAATTACAGCATGTCCTACGTGTGTAAGGCACTATGTCAAGGAGAATATCAAACCAGTACAAAGTAGTCCCAAGGTGTTCTCAGGGAAGGATTCTCTAATCAAAGAGCTGCTGCAATACATTGACTATTTGCAGGCAGAAAATGATCGACTGCAAAAGCAGTTGGATGAGCTGCTCGTAGAAATCTGGAGGAAGATTTCAAAAGATTGCTCATCCAAGACAAGCTAAAGGGAAATGCCAAGGTTGATGAAGAATTCGCAAACGTGGTATTTGAAGAAGTTGAGATCCATACAACCGCCACAACCGATGTTCCAAAATACAAAGAATCAAGGCGAGTAATCAACAGGCTGTACAATTTCATTGCGGTCATGGAGATTCCTGGTGTGAAGAGTTTTGAATTACGAGCTATCCTTGACACAAACTCCTCAACCTACTGTGTCAATAAACGAGCCGTACCTCTGGAGGCCTTAGAGCTCAGCGCCTTCCCAGTCATTATAAATGGTGTTAATTCAAGGCAAGAGGCTAAACTCAAACTAAGGAATGGTCTCATGAGAATAGGGGACAACGGTTTTAGAATCCCCTTCACATTCAGCTTTGATATGGGTACTGGAGATGGTATCCAAATGCTGATTGGTTGTAACTTCATCAGAGCTGTTCAAGGAGGCTTACGCATAGAAGGCAACACGGTCACTTTTTACAAGGGAGTGACCTCCATTGAGACGCAAGCTGATATTGAGGTTGTTAATTAAACCTCAATCCCTGAATTAGAGCTTAACGAACAGGAGTACATAGAAATTCAAGAGGTTGTATTCTATAATTTTGGTGAAGAAAACAAGTTTTTCAAAAGCCGCTTTGATCAACTCCTGAGGCGATTGGAAGAACAAGGATTTATCGGGAATGACCGGGTAAAACATTGGTCCAAAAACAAAGTGATGTGCAAATTGGAGATCATCAACCCAGACCTAACCATTCAAGATAAACCACTAAAGCATGTCACTCCTGCTCAGAAAGAACAATTCGAAAGGCACACCAAAGCTTTACTGGAGATAGGTGTGATCAGACCAAGTAAGAGCAGACACAGGACCATGGCAATAATGGTAACTTCCGGTACCTCTATTGACCCTATTACTGGAAAATAGGTGAAAGGAAAGGAGAGAATGGTCTTTAATTACCGTACCCTTAATGATAACACTCAAGAAGGTGGGTAACTAAAAAATCTACTCAAAATTCGACTTGAAGAGTGGATTCCACCAGGTGGCTATGGACCCACAGTCCATAGAGTGGACAACTTTTGTTGTCCCAAATGGGTTGTACGAATGGCTGGAGATGCCGTTCGGATTGAAGAATGCTCCAGCAGTATTCTAAAGAAAAATGGATAACTGCTTTGCTGGCACCAGCGATTTCATTGCTGTTTACATAGATGATATACTGGTATTCTCTGAAACTGAAGAACAACATGCCAGGCACTTGGAGGTGATGTTTCAAATCTGTGAAGCTAATGGACTTGTCCTTAGCCCATCCAAAATGAAAATTGCGGTTAAAGAAGTTGAGTTCCTTGGGCAATCATTGGCAACAGCAAAATCAAATTGCAACCGCATATTATCAAGAAGATCACAGAATTCTAAGAAGAATCCCTAAAGGAGAAAAAGGGGTTACGCTCATGGCTTGGTATACTTAACTATGCCAGGTCATATATTCCCAAGTTGAGCACACTGCTTGGCCCACTCTATTCAAAAACCTCACCTCAAGGCGATAAAAGATTTAAGCCACCAGACTGGGAGTTAATCAGAAAAATCAAAGAAGAGGTGAAAAACTTGCCAGATCTTGAACTACCACCCCCTGACAATTACATTGTGCTAGAAACTGATGGATGTATGGAAGGATGGGGAGGAGTTTGCAAGTGGAAAAGATCACGGTTTGATCCAAGATCAACAGAAAAGATCTATGCATACTGTAGTGGGAAATTTCCCGTAGTAAAATCTACAATTGATGCCGAAATCTTTGCATGCATGGAAACGCTAAAATCGCTAAAAATCCATTATCTGGACAAGAAGGAGATAACACTCCGTACAGATTGCCAAGTGATTATTAGTTTTTACAATAAATCGGCTCAAAATAAACCATCTCGTGTTAGGTGGATTAATTTTGTAGATTTTGTAACCGGAATCGATGTGGATGTGCACTTTGAGCACATTGATGGCAAGTTGAATGTCATTGCTGATTCATTATCAAGACTAACAAATTTTTGTTATGCAGGATGTTTAACAGAGGAAGAGAAAGCAAATCTTCAGCTCCTAGAGGAGGCCATCACAGAATCAACAAAGGCAAGTACGAGTACCGGCCTTTTAAATCAGCTGGCAGTAGTTCTACCAACCCTGTTCAAGTTGGAGAGACTGCCCGAGAATACCAACAGTGCATGCAGGAGCAAAGGCAGCCGCGGACCAATTTGGACAAATACAGCGAGCTCGGTCATGACCGCAAGCGCCTCAAAAGAGAGCAATTGCAAAAAGCTCTCTTGGCTGTCCAAGACTTAAGATTCATATTACAATTGGAAGTGTAGGAAGCCTCTCCATACAGCATGAGTGACTGTGTATTGGGAGATTACTTGCCCATTTTTAAGGATCAGTTCCGCAGGATAGATCAGTGTGAAAATATACTAAGTCAGGTAATTTCAGAAGAAAAGAGCAGAGACTTTCATCAGGATGAGCCTGATATTAACAATAATGACGACCCATGGAGTTCAGTCGGATTGGATGAAATTGGGTTTGCAAATTTAGATAATTATCTAGAGCCTTAATGGGAATCTTCAAAATTCCACTATTAAAGCTCTTAAGTGTGTTTTTACTTTATTTTGGAGCGTAGTGGACCCATGTTAGTGACCACTCATTCACTTTCGGTTTGTTTTTTTTAGTGTGCTGGCGAATATATTCGCTCTATTATTGCTTTCCTTTGGCCTACCTATTTCGCCATTAGTGTGCCTTTTATTAGTGCGCTCCACTTCCGGTGAAGTGGGTGTACGAATTTTATCTTTTCTAATCAACCTGGTGGTTGATTCCTTTTAGTGGCAGATAAAGGTTTGTGGTAATCCATATAATTGCATGACGATGGGGCCCAATGAGTACCCGATGCATTATTGAGATACCAGCCTGAGATGCCTATATAAGAGTGTGTTTTAGAAGTTGCAAGACACGCAGAAATCATCTGAAGTCTTACTCTTCTCTCTTGTATTAAATCTCTGAGTGAAATAAAATTTTCGCTTTCCTCTTCTAAAAACTCGTGTTCTTAGTAACCAAAGTTTTGAAGTTTGGAGTGATCCTCTTTCAACCTGGTATCAGAGCAAGGTTTTAAGCAAGATTCTAGCAATGTATTAATGGCTTTCTAAATTTCTATATATTCTAGGTAGTAAGGACGGAAATACTGTACTAAGGTTGTTATTCTGTTCATTTGTTTACCCAAAATTAGGATGCTGTATGCCAAAATATTGAACTATATTAAAATTTTGTAGTTCTATATTCAAACGTTGAATAATAATTATAAAGCTCTAAGAAATGTTTGTGTACAAGTAAAAGGTGTTTATATAGCTTTAAAAAGTATTTATAAAAACCTAAAGAGAGTTTATGTACGATTAAAAGTTATAATATACCATATTAAGAGATGTAAGCAAAGAACTTAAAAGATAAGTGGTAATAATTGTGAAAATACTAGAACAAAAGTATCAGGCCAGGCCATAGATAGATGCAGAAGCAGGAGGCCGATAAGTCATCTTGTTGGAACTCGTCTGGTTAAGTTAAATCTGACACACGAAAGACTACACCATTTGTATAAAGACAAATTTCCTTATTTGAAAAGCTGCAAACCTTGCAGCATGTTAGAGGATAATCATCCCGAGCGGGTCTTTCCATTTCCTTTCCGTATGTAAAGGACGGACTTTCCTTTCTAACATAACTGCTTATTTAATATTTTCTTAGCCCTATATATCAAATAAGTTTTACCGCTTAACTGATGTTCTTTGCTAGCCCATTGTCTCAAATAAATTTTATCGAGAATATAAATGGTTTAATCAAAAGATAAAGCCCAACATGATACGTACAGCCCTTGCGCTTGAAAAAAAAAAAAACTTAAAACAAAAATTAACTCCACTTGCTTCCATAATAATAATAACGAGAAAGGATGAATAAAATGTTGATCCATATTTTTATATTTCAAAATTCTTTTGTACAGGCTGAAATTATATAACTACATCATGCCATCAATCTAATACAAACATATTTGAGAATTGATGAGGATAGTGTAGTGCTACTAATTAAGCGTGGCATTTATATAAGAGGAGGGATCCATTGACAATAGATAACTTGACAATCTTGACAATTCCACTTTTTAAAAATTTATAAAAAATCATAAAAAATTTAAAAAATAGAAAAAAGTTTACGGAAGTATTGCTTAACTTATAGATTGATTATGTTCCGATTATATTCAATTTAAAAAATCTTTAAAGATCCATTAAATTATAACCGTTGAAAAGTATACAAAAATTTGATAAGTCATTAAACGATGTTCAAATTGATTGAAATTTGAAACACCATCAATCTATAAGTCAAGTAATACATCAACAAATCATTTTTCATTTTTAAGATTTTTTATGATTTTTTATAAATTTTTTAAAAGAGGCATTGTCAAGATTGTCAAGTTATCCATTGTCAATGGATCCCTCCTCTTTATATAATTGAATTTAGCTTGATGTTTTCAAATCATGTGATTGTACTGGTAAATATGATATTTATTTTCTTGACATAGGTGTTTTTTACCTTTGGGTGTTTATGGTTCTAAAAGTATGTGCTTAATTATGATACTCAATGAGTTAAGGTAGTGTTTATGAAATAAATCCAGTATTAATTTATACTTCTTTCATAGATGTTTATACTTCTTAACATGGTGTTTATGTTTCTAAAATATGTGTTTATACTTCTTAACATGGTGTTTATATTTATGAAGCCGGTGTTTATATTTCTAAAATATGTGTTTGTACTTCTTAACATGGTGTTTATATTTATGAAACTGGTGTTTATATTCTAGATTGAATATCTGGATTCTAAAACGACACAAGAGACTGAATTATTGTTAATTCGATACAATATCATTTGTATTATTAAATGAATGTTTGGAATATAACCACCGAGTTAAAAAATATAAACACTTAATTGAAAAATTTTGAACGAAAATATGAATACTTGATTGAGAAATATAAACACTTGTTTTTAAAAAAAAATATATAAGTACTTGATTGAGAAATATAAACGCTTGATTGAGAAATATTTGATCAAAAAATATAAATACTTGAACATTAAAAATATAAATACTTCATTGAGAAATATGAACACTTGATTGAAAAATATAACTACTTGATTGAGAAATATGAACACTTGATTGAAAAACATAAACACTTGATTGAGAAATATAAACACTTGATTGAAAAATATGAATACTTGATTGAGAAATATAAACACTTGAACATAAACACTTGATTGAGAAATATAAATACTTGATTAAAAAATATAAATACTTGACTGAGAAATATAAATACTTGACTGAGAAATATAAACACTTGATTCAAAAATATTTAATAAGAAATATGAGTACTTAATCAAGAAATATAATAACACATATTATAAGTGATGTTATCAATTCCCTATTTAAAAAAACGTTACCACTTTTTTTTAATTATATAATTGTCATGTTCCATGTTGCAAAGTTAAGAATTGTATTTCTAAAGTATATGTTCATACTTGTTTTTTTTTTACTCGAAATGAAATAATATAGTGCATGTGAGAGTTGTTATGCTGGGTGCATGCAAAACACTAACCGCTTTTTCTAAATTTGACAGTGCGAATTATTACATAGATGATGCTAACCGTTGGGGTACGGTAACGGGGTACAAAGGTTGGGGTATTGTTAGCACTACTCTTTAGACTGGCAAATAAATAATAATTGGTGGATATCGGATTAGTTAAAGTAGAATAGTGATGAATTAGTGATTGTTGGAAGAGTAAAAAGAATAGTGATATTTTGAAGCTATTACAGTATTCTAGTTCGTGTTTGGCAAATGCTAATCGGAATACCGGATTAGTTGGGGTAGTTGGGGTGATTAATTTGCTATTCAAGAAATGTTGTTCCGATATCACCCCGAATACTGGATTAGCTCTATTTCATTACTCTTCCAATTTTGTATTCAGTGTTTGGCAAGCCCCCAAATAGGAATAGTCATGTTATTCTCCTTCCTACGAGTGCCAAACAACCTCATATATTTGTTGACGAAGTAGGGTAAATAGAAGATAATAACAATAATTGAAATATAATATAGATTAACTAGCACCTGTATCATCTTGGCAATTTTGTACCGGGGCCAACAATTCCACACGAAACACGCCGATTGTTCGATCAGTCCACGCCGGTGCTGGCCGTCGAGGATATCTGCAAAATCGTCGATGCATAGCTCTGAATCGCAAGCCAGCTCGAGGACATGGAGCATCCAAACCCTCATTTGATTGTTCAGGTGTTGGGTGCTGACCAAATCTTGGAGGAACCCATCCATGCTCTGTAATTCATCTCTGATGAACTGAATGTCGTCACGAACACTTCCCAAAAGCAGAGTCTCGTTCCACAAGAACGTGCCAAGCTTCCCTACAGTGCTTTTCAGGACACCTCCAGCATAGCTTACAAGAGCTGCATCCATTTCTGTCGATATTCCTCTCTTCACTCAATCTGCACGATCGGTTTCTGTGTCCCTAGCTACTTTTCTACGTCGGACGGCACATTTCGTTCATGTCGGTGGAGACGAGCAGAAAGGAGGGACAATACTATACTGCCCTGCCCTGTGTTTGGATGGCATTACTCTTTTTTTCTTTGGATAACATGTAGCGACCACCGATTATACCAATCCACCGATCCATCTAACGTGATAAGAGAAATATATATATATATATTTTTTTTTTGAGTTCCAAGAAAGTGAAATCTGATTTAAAATCAAATATACACTCTCTCTGTTTTTTTTTTTTAAATAGAGCCAAACACACACTCTCTCACTCTCTCTCTCTCTCTTGAAATTCTGGCAACAGCTGCCATTTGAAATGAGGGAAATTGGTTCTATGCCACCCCAAAACTTAGAAATTAGAAAAATACCAACCCAAAGTTTTATTTTGAAAAATGTCCCTCCAAAACCATTTTATTTGGTTATTTGCCACAATAGTATATATTAAATATATTTTTAATATAAAAGATGACAAACTATAATATATATTGTAATGTATTTTTATATTTCCGAAATTGTCCTTCATTTGTTATCCTCCTCCACTTACTTTATGTATGCTTTTAATAAATTTATAGATTTGTAGTGAATGCTACGTTATTCATACCCACGATTTTGACATAATAATTGTGTATTGATGAAAGTATATAAGTTGTACATCAATTCTAATTAATTAATTAATTATACTGATAATTATATGATGAAGGTAGTATGGAAAATTGTCAATAACTTTATATACTGCCTACCCATAACATTACTCTTGCGCAACATTTTTTAAATTAATCTATAATTTATATAAATCTCAAATGTAGAATTAATAATTTTTTTTTCAACATGAAACATGAAACATGAAAACGGATTATGTATCCAATTTTTAAACATCAAATAAATGAAATTAGTTTTACGGTTAGCTTCAAATAAATGAGCAAAATCACAACAAGAAGAATGTTTACTCGATGGGAACCCACAATGAATTGTTTTGATTCAAAACAGATTATGCATTAATATCGATTTGCATTTACGTGTGAGAGAGCATTGATGCATCACATTTATATCTGCATTTTTACCAGACTTGCACCTTTATTTTGACCTAAAAATCCTAAGTTCATGTGCATTTAGGTAGTTGAATGTCTAGATTCTGATTAATTCTTTGCTTTGGTCCAATTTTTAGGAAAGTTGAGCTTTTGGAGCTATTTGGACGAGACTTGGAGCATAGAGACACATTCTGGCGTTGGAGCACATTCCTTGCGGACCGCAACCACGACTTGCAGCAAACACTGGAGAAACTGCTATTTCTATTTCTTGCTGGCGCTGGCAACCGCCAAGAACCGGATCAAGCATCTTGCGGGCCGCAAAGACGACCTTGCGGATCAAGCAAGAATGGTTAAATCTGTAGTTCTGCCTATTTTCTGGCGCTCTAGCCTATTTAAGGCCGACTTTTAGGTTGAATCTTTGTCATGATTGCGCCGTCCAGAGTCCAGAGAGCAGTTAGGATAGCTTGTTTGACATTTTCTTGGAGGAGATCTGAGAGAATTCTTCCTTCCAAAGTAGAGATCAAGCGAGATTCTAGTCGTTCTTCGATTTAATCATGATAAACTCTTTCCTTTACTTGTTTTCTTTGTTATCTTTGTCTATGTCTGAGTAGTTTTCTAGTTCTTAGGATTTAGGATGATGTTTGTTTGTATGGATTGACTGTATGCTTGTTTAGACTTACGTTGTTTTCAATTTACTTAGCGTTTTCATGATATTGTGTTTGTATGCTAAACCCGCGGATTAGGCCAAATCCGATGTGGTTAAGTATATCATCTGACCAAGAACTGTTATTTGCACTAATTGGGTTGATAGTTTTCTGTCCTAGAGCCTTGTAAATTGAGGGCCTTGTAACATCTCTGGTTTGATTAGAAATTGATAGTTTGAGTCAAAACACCGAAACCAGAACATAACTGCTGTCTGTCAGTTACTTGCGGACCGCAAGTAACCCTTGCGACCCGCAAGCATCTGCAGACGATTGTAAAATAGAGGTGCAGCATTACTTGCGATGCAGGAGACGTCTTGCGACCTGCAAGCATCGGTTATCCTCTGACGATTACCCCTTACGACCCGCAAGAGACATCTTGCGGGCCGCAAGCAGTTAATCCAGAAAGCAAACTGATTCTGAAAACTCTGGGAACGCCTGTTTAGCATCTGTTTTAAGTCTTTACCTACTGTTATTTACTGTTTAGCATCTTTTAATTGTTTAGGATACAAATCTTTGATAACCCCCCCCCCCCCCCCCCCACTTTTATACCAAAAGACCAAAAGTAAACTCTTTAGGATTTAGAATTGAATTTAGGGTCTAGTTTAGATTTAATTTCCGTCTTCGTGGATTCGACCCCGACTATACTGCATAAGATCGTACGCTTGCGATCGAGTACATTATTTAGAGTATTAAAAGCCTATACAGATTCCTGTGACCAGTTGATGCGATTCTAGAGACAAGTGTAGTGTAGGATAGGAATCTGTGGACACTTTAATTCTAAAGCGATGCAGACATCTTTTATAAAACAATATGAACGGAACAATTTAAAAGAATCCATGAGAGTGAGGGTGCCACTTTTGAGTCATTCTTTAATTAGTTTAGTCAATTTTTTACAATTCATCGCAATTTGTACAGTACTCATTACTCTGTACATAAGAAAGTATTGGTAGATTTAACATTTTTTTATTAAATATCTCCTTAAATCAACTAAATTTTATTTTGACATGAAATTGTATATTTTTGACTGACGCGTGATTACAAAATTTGGAATCTGGAATCAAATAATATAGAAAAATGGTAGATATATTTTGGATCCAAATTTTACATAAGTAGATATATGAAAAATGATTTACTGATTTGTCACTGTTTTTAATTATTGTAAGTTGATAGAAAGCATAATTAATTTAAGATGTGTTACGTTAAACCATATATGTGTTTTGTGGGTGCGGGATATATTTATGTTGGTTTAATTTACATTATATAGTAATTAATGATAGTAAATATTGAATTACTTTTAGCAAAAATAAATAAATAAATAGGTGGTCCGTATGGTATCGCCATCAAACTTTGGGTGCGTCTAATAATTTTGGTGCCCACCTAGTGTTATGCCAACGGGGGCAAGCGGGCGGGCCCCGGCGGGCGACGGGCTACGGCGGGCACGAACGGATGGGTTACAGGTGGTTTTGTCCCGAGGGGAGACCCTTGCCCGCCCCTTTGCCCGTCGGGCTTGGCGGGCAAGGGCGAGCAAGGGCGGGTGAGGGGTTTGGTTGGGCGGCCACGGAGTGTAGGAGAAAAAGGTGGGGCGGATTGCCGGTCGGTTAGGGCGAATTTCGGCGGGTTAGGGCGGATTCCGGCGGGCTATGGCGGATTCCGGCGGTTTTCCATTAACTTTATTTTATAAGTTATGAATAAGTTTCATTTTTTTTCTAAAATTTCAAAATTCTTTGCACATTCTTTGCAAACTTTTGTAATTTTGAATAAGTTTTATGTTTTCTATTTTGATATATTAAAATAAATGAAGTAAAATATAATTTTAGAAATAAAAAACTTGCAAGGGCGGGCACGAGCGGGCACGGGCGGGCAAAGGGCACGGGCGGGAAGAGCAACAACGGGCGGGCGGGTTTCGGGAGGCGACAACAAATATCCAGACCCTTGCCCTTCGAAACCCACCCGCCCAGACCCTAAACGGGCGGGCGAGAATTGTGGACCCGGACGGACACGGACGGACGCGGGCGGGCGTCCTGAGACAGGCGGCACAACACTATGCCCACCCAAAAGAAACTCTTGCATCATCGTTTGCTTTCTCGGACTCATCAACCATCAACCAATACAATCTGCACTTGGACTACAGTTTAATAAGAGATGAAGGGAAGTAGCCAAAATGAAAATATTATTATTGCCAACATTTTTGTAGAAAAGAATTAGAGTGAGGCTATTCCTCTTTGCAAAGCGCAGTGAGTTAGTGCGCTTCAGACCGATATCGTAAAACCGTAGCTCGATGGCCAATCCAAGTTGCTTAACACAATCTACATATTGAAACCTTATAGATTACAAAACTTTTCTATTTTTAGAGTTCTGTAACTATTTTTTTGGATTTTTGAAAGTTGTATAGAAAACACAAAATTTGTATATAAAATGGGTCATTTTTTCAAAAATTCAAAAAAATAGTTAGAAAAAATCTAAAAATAGAAAATTTTGGTATGCAACTAAGTTTCAATATTAAGATTATGACGAGTAACTTGGATTGGTCATTCAAACTACGGTTGAGGAGATATGAGGCCGAAGCGCACTAGCTACTGCACTTTGCAAAGCGCAATAGCCTCACTCAAAGAATAATATCCATATGGTCTCAAAACATTATTCTTATACTTTGACAAAGTCATCTCCTAAACACTAAATTTTCAAATGGTTATTTTTTTCTATTTAAAAAAAGAAAGAATTTAGACGTAATATTTTCAGTTAAAGGCTTGACATTATTAGTACTTGGATGGTCGGGATCGGTTGCTGCACAGATCTCAAAGTACTTCAGTTTTTGCTGCATCGATATCAAAATATTTCGGTGTTTCTCAACCGTCGGATCAAGAAAAATATAGGGCCTGCTTTCTTTTTAGAAAAGCAGGTGATCTCGATCCATTGTAAGAATATGATATGATAATTCATGAATGCTCGTTCGACGCATGGAGTCCGTTGGATTCCTAAAAGATATGATAATAGGCTTGATCAAGCGGGTGTTACTTGCTCCTAAAACTCATTTTCGGAAGCTAAGTAATGGGAAACGAAGGGAGAAGCAAGGGTGTTACTTGCTCCACTTACTCACTCTATGTATGCTTTTAATAAATTTATAGATTTGTAGTGAATGTTACGTTATTCATACCCACGATTTTGACATAATAATTGTGTATTGATGAAAGTATATAAACTTGTACATCAATTCTAATTAATTAATTAATTGTACTGATAATTATATGATGAAGGTAGTATGGAAAATTGTCAATAACTTTATATACTGCCTATCCATAACATTACTTGCGCAACATTTTTTTAAATTAATCTATAATTTATATAAATCTCAAATGTTGAATTAATATTTTTTTTTTCAACATGAAACATGAAAACGGATTATGTATCTAATTTTTAAACGTCAAATAAATGAAATTAGTTTTACGGTTAGCTTCAAATAAATGAGCAAAATCACAACAAGAAGAATGTTTACTCGATGGGAACCCACAATGAATTGTTTTGATTCAAAACAGATTATGCATTAATATTAATTTGTATTTATGTGTGAGAGGGCATTTCTGTCATATTGGTTAATTATTATTTTATTTATTGTACGAATATGAAGTAATATGATATGGGTGGCAAATAACCAAATAAAATAGTTTTGGAGTGGCATTTTTCAAAATAGAACTTTGGGATGACATTTTCCTAATTTCTAAGTTTTGGGGTGGCATAGAACCAATTTCTACGGGTGAAAACGGAGCGGATTTTATCCATCCGAATCCGCTTCGTATCTGGAATATTATCTGTAAAAATGGTATCCGTATTCGAATATTAGTTATCCGTATTCATGTATGTACCGTATCCATAAAGACTAATGCGGATACGGATACGGATAATTTCTCAAATTGTTCAATTAGGCGGATATCTGAACTATCCGTATCCGAAAATAAGTAAACATTACTAATATTTTCTAATAAGATAGTGCTAGTTACCAAAAAATTTGTATGTATATAATATTTTTATACAAATATTAACCAATTCATTCATCTTAAATAAGTGTTGTTAATTTAAATACTTATTATTATTGTATATGTATTCATTTGGTAATATATTTTAATTTTTATTTCATATTTGTAATTAAATTCACATCTGAATCCGAATCTGCCAACTATCCGTTTCTTATCCATTTAAGGCGGATATGGTATTGAGCTTTCACATCCGTTTGATATCCGTATCCGTATTCGTATCCGCCTAATAGGATGCAGATGCAGATATGATTTTAGCATTATCCGCTCCGTATCCGCTCCATTTTCACCCCTACCAATTTCCCCTTTGAAAAAATAAGAAACTCTCTCTCTCTCTTGGATGAGATGGTGACTCGGCTCTAGATTGGCTATATAGCCATATAGGTGCAGACGTGCAGTGGGTATACGTTTTAAATATTAGAAATGCACACAGGTCAGTTTTAAATGTTAAAAAATGTTAAATGTTCACTAGTTAGTTTTAAATGTTTCCTTGCTGTGAGTATACATTTTATTATTGTAGTTGCTTTAACTGCGTGTACCAATACTATTATATTTGTTAATAAATGCTAAGTGTTCACTGGTCAGTTTTAACTGTTTCCTTGATGTGAGTATACATTTTATTATTTGTTAATAACTGTGTGTACCAATACTATTATATTTGTTGATAAATGTTGTCAACTCAATCACATCAACAAGGTAGGACAGTGGTAGGGCTGCAGACCAGGTCTGTCATGCCTCGATCAACACGGTAGCTCGTAAGCCCAAAAAAGTATAAAATATAAATATACACCGAAGTACAACTCTTTTTTTAAATGCACATTTACTTAAAACCAGTAAACATTTAAACGGGCATGCACAACACTTAAAGTATAGAGGAGCAGCTTTTTCCGTCATGTGAGGGGTGGCTCGGTTAATCAATTTTGTGGTGGACAGTACCCACAACTCATTCTCTTTCCCTAAACGGTACCCACAACTCATTTTCTTTTCTTTCTCCTTTCTGATTTCACTTTGTGGGCAAATCGAGAGCGGTCATCAACACATGGTGTACTGTAAATCTGTAAGACTGCAATCTTTGTTTAACTTTCTTGAAATACTTGTTTGACTATTATTTATTGAAGTGGGCTAGGTGCACCAGGTCCATGTGACTGTGCCAGCAAGTCTATAGACTATAGACGAGAACGAGAGAGCGTATAATTGAATTGAGGGCAAATTAGATATATACCTTCAAAACTTAGCCCAATTAGATATTTACTCATCAAAGTTATAAATTTAGATATTTATCCATCTAAACTTTATTTATTTAGAAATATGCCAACCACATAGCCAAGTTCCAGTTATGTCACAAAAACTTGAACAATTTTATGCGGAATTGATATATTAATTCCTGAAATACTGAACTAGGGTATCTTAATCTGCCAACATACTGAGAATCTTTTTCTTTTTGTATATAAACCTTGTTAAATCTACCTTACAATTCATTCCTGCGAAAACCTCTCCAAGGGATACTATCCCTTACAACCAAAACTTTCTCAAACAGTTCATGTCAGACTGGCGTTTAACTTCTGGCAGTGACGATTACAAGGAAGCTCTTACCGCAACAACCACTCTTGGAGCTCCTGCAGTCGGCTTTGCTAAGCTTAAAGACGTGACTGACAGAAACGAAGCCGTAAAAACAATCATAAAACAAAACAATCTTCTTATTTAGCTCCTAGTCCAAACTAAACAAGATCTTCACGATTGTAAAACCACAATCAACGAGATTCAACGAAAACTAGCAGCACAAAAAGAGCCGGAGCCTCAAATTACAGAAGCTATCTCAAACCTTGAGGCAAACTTGAGAAAACTGTCTTTGGGTGAGCCAACTAAGCCAAAACCTCGTCCTAAAGGCCCAATATACGTGTTCAAGGATCCTCTCAAAATCCTTGCTGAAGAAAAGAAGAAGGAGTCAAAATGAGTTCAACCAGGACTCAAACTTTTGTTGAGCCTAGACCCTCAATCTCTAACAATGAGGCTCAGAATGAAAGAACCCCCTCAGTGCAGGACCAGATACGTGGCTACAGACTGGGTCACAGACTCCGTCACCAAGCCCAAAGGATGTTGCCCAGGTGAAACAATGGCTTCAGACGAACTCTGGAGTCAGAGATGGACCCAAATATCGAGCTAAGTTTGTCAAATTTCAAACAGGCTCAAAATATCCCAGCTAAAGTTCTCTATCAAGTTGGGTGGAATCAGTCTCGAAACAGAGTTTACCGACATAACTCTGATGAAAGAATTCTGGTGGTTGGTAGCCAGCAGCTAGAGCTACCATTTATCACAAATGAGTCGTATGAACGGCTCAAGCAATCCGGTTTCCAGCATTTACACATTGGCATGATTATGGTGAGGCTAAGCACGCTGCATAGAAGGAATGCAGGTGTTAATGCGTTGGTGGTATTCCGTGATACAAGGTGGTCTGATGATTGATCTATCATGTCAACGATGAAGATTGATCTCACAGGAGGTGCCCAACTGGTGTACATGGCACCTAATCTAATGATGAGTATCCATGATTTCTTCAATCATATACAACTGGTGGCGCAAACTCATGGCTATGATAACTGGCAGGCTGGAGAAAGCAACCTGCTTATCTCTAGATCTCTGATTGGGAGACTGTCTAACAATAGTTTCACCAGGTTCAACTACAACATACAAAATGTTGCTGATCACCTAGCAAGCCATGGTGTATAAGCAATTCCTGGTAGAAATCAAAGTACTGCTGAACTAAGAGAGAGGCAGTGGACAATACGACCACCCGAAGTGGCACAGATCCAAAATCCACAGAGTACACACTTTAGAGCAAGAACAGATGGTTCAGTTCAAGTGCAGTTCGGAGATTATGCCCCAACCAAACCTCAAACAGAGTCGAAGAAAGGTGTAGCTGGGGAGGATATCCTCAGTGATGAAAAAGAATTCGTAAACTACCTAGAGGAGGAGTTTACGGATGACAGACCAGAGAATGATCCAGAGGAGAATGACGAGCAGGATGATTTCTTGGAAGTTATCCAAACATTGGCAGCCTTACCCAGAGAAGTTGTGTCTCAACCTGACTATGGCCCTGCATGGGATATGTCAGATGATGAAAATGAAAATGGATTTGTCAATCCATTTGCAGAAGTTGGTGGGAGTATATCCAATTCTTTCGCATTTTCAACAGAAATGGAGTACCCCAAGTTGCAAAAGTTACTGGAGAAGGCAGAAGCGCAAAAGGAAATGCCAGTTGAAAAGGTGTACTCAACTGCTACAAGTGGAGTATCAGGCATACCAAGGGAGCCTATCATGACTCAAGCAAACTACCCACCTGGCCGTTATGAGCAAGGAGAGTCCTCAACTCGGCCTGAAGGATTTACTGGAGGTAATCGTTTCAAAGGTGGCTACAGAAAACAACACAATGAGATGTATGATCTCCCCTTAGCACAACAAAATGAAGGGGCGATATTGGTTTTACCAGAAGACATCTCACTCTACCCGATGTCATTTCTAGATGGGAATCCATTACACTGAACATTGTGAATGAGAGAGTCTGGAATGACAACAGATCCAAAGTCATGTTTATCGAAAACCTTTTGGGAGAAGTTGAAAAGATGTTGTCCATGCAATGGCGAGCATATCTGAAGGATTATGAAGAGTTGGTTAACATATCTGAAGATCCTCAAAATGTTACTTCTCAAATCAGGAGGATGTTTCTATTCGAAGACCCTGCCCAGGGGTCAACAACAGAAGAGCAAAACAAGGCAATCAGAGACTTGGAGCGTCTCACATGCCCAGGCATGGCCAACATCATGCCGTACCTAAATGATTATTTGGTACTGGCAGCCCGATCTGGTAGAGCGTACATGGATCTGGACCTCAACAACAAACTATTCATGAATATGCCAGACCCAATTGGCAATATCTTAATTGAGGCCTTTAACAAGATGTATCCAGGCCCGCAAGAAGGAGGTGTAATAGGTCTTGTACCAAGGATCTATTTCTGTCAGAAGTACCTGCAAGAAATGTGCCAACAAGCAGCCCTACAACGAAGTTTGAATGATCTATCATTCTGTTCAAAGATACCCATACCAGGGCATTACAGCAAAAACCCCTCAAAGAAGTATGGGCTTCACAAATCCAAAACTTACAATGGCAAACCACATGATTCTCACGTCCGCGTATTCAAAATAAAGCATGCAGACAAAGTGAGAAAGTGTTGTTTTATCTGTGGAGAAGAAGGGCATTTTGCCAAAGAATGTAAGAAAAACCGCAGTAACATCACTAGAGCCGCAGTTTTGGAGAACCTTGACATCCCGGACGATTGGGATGTTGTTTCAGTAGATCAAGATGAGCCCAATTCAGACACAATCTGCAGTATGTCTGAAGGCAAAACTGGTGTATCCTCACTAAAGGCACAAACAATCATTCAGTCATACCCCTATGAGGATGCGTTTATGCTAACAGTCAGCAGTGGGAGGCCACATGTGGAGTTGACTGATACCCAGAAAAATTTGCCGTCATCTATGGCAACACAATGATGAAGTTCCTAAGGGCAAGGAACGTTGTACTTTTTGCAAATCCCTCACAGCCAGAAACATGAGAATTTTCTGTGGGAATTGTGAAATTACAGCATGTCCTATGTGTGCAAGGCACTATGTCAAGGAGAAGATCAAACCAGTGCAGAGTAGTCCCAAGGTGTTCTCAGGAAAGGATTCTTTAATCAAAGAACTGCTGTAATACATCGACTATTTGCAGGCAGAAAATGAACGATTGCAAATGCAGTTGGATGATTTACTAACGGAGAAAAGCGAAGGATGATAAGGAATATGCGAATGTGGTGTTTGAAGAAATTGAAATCCATACCACCGCCACAACCGATGTTCCAAAATATAAAGAATCTAGGCGAGTTGTCAACAGGCTGTATAATTTCATTGCAGTCATGGAGATTCCTGGAGTAAAGAGTTTTGAATTACAAGCCATACTTGACACAGGCTCCTCAACTTGCTGTGTCAACCAACGGGCAGCACCTGTAGAAGCATTAGATCTCAGTGCTTATCCAGTCATCATAAATGCCGTTAATTCAAGACAAGAGGCAAAACTCAAACTAAGAAATGGCCTCATGAGGATAGGGAAACAGTTTCAGAATCCCCTTTACATTCAGCTTTGATATGGGTACTGGAGATGGTATCCAAATGCTGATTGGCTACAATTTCATCAGAACTGTGCATGGAGGTCTACGCATAGAAGGCAATACGGTCACGTTCTATAAAGGAGTAACCTCCATTGAGACGCAAGTTGATATTGAGGTCATTAATCAAACCTCAATCCCTGAATTTTGGTGAAGAAATTCAAGAGGCGGTATTCTATAATTTTGGTGAAGAAAGCAAGTTTTTCAAAAGCCGCTTTGATCAACTCCTGAAGCGATTAGAGGAACAAGGATTTATCGGGAATAACCCGGTAAAACATTGGTCCAAGAATCAAGTGATGTGCACACTGGAGATCATCAACCCAGACCTAACTATTCAAGACAAACCATTGAAGCATGTCACACCTGCTCAGAAGGACCAATTCGAAAGACACACCAAAACTTTGCTGGCGATAGGTGTGATCAGGCCAAGCAAGAGCAGACACAGGACCATGGCGATTATGGTGAATTCTGGTACCTCTATTGACCCTATTACTGGAAAAGAGGTAAAAGGAAAAGAGAGAATGGTATTTAATTACCGAACCCTAAATGATAAGACTCACAAAGACCAGTGTTCATTACCCGGTATCAACATCATACTAAAGAAGGTGGGTAACTCTAAGATATACTCAAAATTTGATCTGAAGAGTGGATTCCACCAAGTTGCGATGGACCCACAGTCTATAGAATGGACAGCTTTTGTTGTCCCAAATGGGTTATGCGAATGGCTGCTGATGTCATTCGGACTGAAGAATGCTCCCGCAGCATTCCAAAGAAAAATGGATAACTGCTTTACTGGAACAGGAGATTTCATTGCTATTTATATCAATGATATCCTGGTATTCTCAGAAACCGAAGAACAACATGCCATGCATTTGGAGATCATGCTTCAAATCTGTGAAACTAATGGACTTGTCCTAAGTCCATCCAAAATGAAGATTGCGGTTAAAGAAATCGAGTTCCTTGGAGCAATAATTGGCAACAGCAAAATCAAATTGCAAACGCATATCATCAAGAAGATCACAGAATTCCAAGAAGAATCCCTTAAGGAGAAAAGGGGGTTACGCTCATGGCTTGGCATACTTAACTATGCCAGGTCATATATTCCCAAGCTGGGCACACTGCTGGGCCCACTCTATTCAAAAACCTCACTTCAAGGCAATAAACGATTTAAGCCATCAGAAAAATCAAAGAAGAGGTGAAAAACTTGCCAGATCTTGAACTACCACCCCCTGACAGTTACATTGTGCTAGAAACTGATAGATGCATGGAAGGATGGGGAGGAGTTTGCAAGTGGAAGAGATCACATTTTGATCCAAGATCAATAGAAAAGATCTGTGAATATTGTAGTGGGAAATTTCCCGTAGTAAACTCTACAATTGATGCCGAAATCTTTGCGTGCATGGAAACACTAAAATCGCTAAAAATTCATTATTTGGACAAGAAGGAGATAACACTCCGTACATATTGTCAGGCGATTATTAGTTTTTACAATAAATCGGCTCAAAATAAACCATCTAGTGTTAGGTGGATTAATTTTGTAGATTTTGTAACCGGAATTGGTGTGGATGTGCATTTTTTAGCACATTTATGGCAAGTTGAATATCCTAGCGGATTTATTATCAAGACTAACAATTTTTGTTATGCATGATGTGTTTAACAGAGGAAGAGGAAGCAAATCTTCAACTCCTAGAGGAGGCCATCACAGAATCAACAAAAGCAAGTACGAATACCGCCCTGTTAAATCAGCTGGTAGCAGTTCTACCAACACTATTCAAATTGGAGAAACTGCCCGAGAATACCAACAGTGCATGCAGAAGCAAAGGCAGCCGCGAACCAGTTGGGACAAATACAGTGAGCTCGGTCATGACCGCGAGCGCCTCAAAAGGGAGCAATTACAAAAAGCTCTCTTGGCTATCCAAGACTTAAGATTTATATTACAATTAGAAGTGCAGGAAGCCTCTCCATACAACAGGAGTGACTGCGTATTGGGAGATTACTTGCCAATCTATGAGGATCAATTCCGCTGGATAGACCATTGTGAAAATACAATAAGTCAGGTAATTTCAAAAGAAAAGGGCAGGGATTTTTCTCCATAAGACCCTGATGTTAATGAAGATAATGACCCATGAAGTTCAGTAGGGTTAGATGAAATTGGGTATGCAAATTTAGATAATTATCTAGAACCTTAGTGGGAATTTCAGAATTCCACTATTAGCTTTTAGTGTGTTTTTACTTTATTTTCTAGAGCGTAGTGGACCCATGTTGGTGACCACTCGTTCACTTTCGGTTTGTTTTTAGTGTGCCGGCGAATATATTCGCTCTATTATTGCTTTCCCTTGGCCACCTGTTTTGGCCATTAGTGTGCATTTTATTAGTGCGCTCCACTTTCGGTGAAGTGGGTGTACGAATTTTATCTTTTTCTAATCAACCTGGTGGTTGATTCCTTTTAGTGGCAAACAAAGGATTGTGGTAATCCAAATAATTGCATGACGATGGGGCCCAATGAGCACCCGATGCATTATTGAGATACCAGCTTGAGTTGCCTATATAAGAGTGTGTTTCAGAAGTTGCAAGACACGCAGAAATCATCAGAAGTCTTACTCTTCTCTTGTACAATATTTCTAAGTTCAATAAAATTTCCGCTTTCCACTTTTAAACTCGTGTTCTTAGTAACCAAAGTTTTAAAGTTTGGAGTGATCCTCTTTCAACATAGTATCAGAGCAAGGTTCAGAAACTCAATTGTTGAAGAAAAGATCATAGGTATGGCAGCTTAATCCAAAAACTAAGATATTCTAGACAGTAAGCAAGGAAAGAGTATATCAAAACTATAAAGATTGTTCATTTGTTTGTCCAAAACTAGAGCGTTCATAAAAACCTAAAATAGCATGTTCAAGTTGAAACAAAAGTACCAGACTAGGCCATAGATAAGCGCAGAGGCAAGGAGCCGTTAATGCCTTGTTGGAACCTGTTTAGTTGAGTTAAAACCTGAACAAAAGACCACAATGAACAAATACCAATACACTTGAAGAATTCATGGGTATATATACACAATAAGCCTAGTTTCTGATAGGCATATATCTAAATTCAAAAGTTTCATGAGAAAATATCTATTTTACCAAGTTTTTATGGGTATGTAGCAGATTGCCCCTTGAATTGAATTGCTTGGCTTTCTAGCCAAAAAAGAACAATGCCGGAACGGAACTGGATTGGGAAATGAAATGGAAATGCTATGTGCAATGCAGAATTGCAGATGCCAATAGCAATATGCGATGCTCCTCCCAGCAGTGGCCACTTGGACGTCGGGGGGGGGGGGGGGGGGGGGGCCCTGTCTTTTGAGACTGCTAGTGACCGGTTGATTCGCCCACCGGATCTGCTGCATCTGCAATCTTACATTGATCGATTAAATCTTATATATCAACTTATATAAGTAGGGATTTTTTTTTGGATAAAGTAAATGTAATTTTTCATTAGACAATAAAAAAAATTCTTGTATAAATCAAAGTTCATGTAAAGAAGCAACTTTTTACAAACTAATATAATGATTGAATTGTTATTAAAAAGATAGTATTCTAATTTATTCTCATCCACATGAAAATTAAAGAAAGTAAATAGGAGGGAAGGAGAATGGAGATTAAGGTAGATCTAGAAGGGTCTTTTAACAAAGATTTTAGAAGAGGGGTATTTGTTTGAACGTTTTTAAAAGAAGGGCATTTTATAAAATTGTCCTATTTATAATTATATATCAAGCTGTGAAGAATTACTGGAAAATAACTTGATGCTATGATATAACAATATGAACATCGGTTCCAAACTTCCAATTAAATTCAAGTACTGAACAGAACAGACACCTATATTACGTTATTGTGACTTAAGTTTTTTATACCATGTGAAATAAACATTATCTTTGAACAATTATGATTTTCCTTGTTAACCATTTGATAACATCTAGGTATAGGAACTTTTTTTATGTAATCATGCATAGCACAAAATTTTATTTAAATACGATTTTTTTTTCTTTTACATAAGCTTTTCTTTAATTCATCGTGGATGGACATTTGGACACAAACTCTAGTTGCCTTGAATAAGAGAACAAAAAAAGTTGGTTGTAATTAGTGCATAAGCTTTATTAAAATTGCTTTATTAAAATTGTTTGTTCAATTGTGATTAGTACATTATTTAGTAATGTCATATCAAATTGCAAAGTTAAAACCACAAAAATAGAATAATTATCTAAAGTGACACGCAATGATGCGACTATGAAACCTCCGATCGAATAATCACGTGCCACGATGATTATTGAATTGATACCTTATACACCATCGTGTAGATAACATGCCACCATAGTATTAAGATGAGGTATGAAAACACGATTTTTGTTACAGATATCTTTTTTATAAAAAACTTCGTATGAAAATCTAAGAGTTCCAAACCCGACCCAAGAAATCCGGGGAAAATGGACCAACCGACCCGATCCGAGGGTGTGACCCGGGCAACCCAAGAGGGTCGGGAGGGACAGTCTTCGCAAGGAAAGGAATCCAACCCACAGAAAATTTTCCGAGAAAACCTGACCCGAGCAAACCCGGGACCCGACCCGTCCCGACCCGAGGTACCGGGATAACTCAAGGTACTGAGGTAACCCGGGGTAATAAAAAAATAAAAAATAAAATAAGAAGTCGGAATCATGTATATATTAGTAACATAGCCGGTTCCAAACCCAAAATTTAAAGGAGGATAACTTTTATTTTTCAAAGACGATTAATATAGTATAAAATATATATATTTCGGTTTAAAATAAATAATTTTTGTATTGATTATTGAATATATATTTTCAGTTTAATATAAATAATTTTTTAATTTTCTGGTTCTTTTAAAGTAGTTTTTTCGATTTTTGTAGTATAAAATAGGTATAATATTTTTTTATATATTTTTGTCGCTTCTTTTTTTGTTTTTCGGAGCTTTTTCTTACTATATAACCTACACAATCCGGACAATCCAACCCGGACAACCCTGGCAACCCAAACCAGGAAACTCGGGCAACCCAAGAGAGACGGTCCTAAGTTAGGTCCAATCTCCATCCCCTCAAAATTTTTCCAAAGTTTCCCGAACCAGGAAAACCTGTGGACCGGGACGGGTTTGGACCAACCCAGACCTATCCGGACCGTCTTTTAAATCACTAGCCTATTGCACAATTGCGCTTACCTTTCTCCTCCAAGGCGCACTGCGACTGCACCAACACCCTCCCTACACCCAGTCCAACTCCGACAAGAACATCCACCCCACTGTCACAAAGGCCCCACCAGACGGGCAATTTTACAAAGTGCCCTTCTTTGTGAAATTTTGAAATACTTTGCCCCTCCAAATTTTTTCAACAAAATGCCCTTGTGGGCCCCATTTTCCCCTCCCTTCCCCTTCATCTCATCCTATTTGTCTACAAGTAAAGATAACAATGAAATGAGAATATATAATACTCTACTAATAACATAACAAAATTAAGGACTAATACATATATAATTTCTAAACTTTAATTGCCAAATTAATCAATGGAACTATACAACAAGCACCATTATATATTGTAAATCAATTATTTCTTTAAGCAATTTTTTTTACATATATAAAGAACGTATATATATTTTGTATTTAGAGTTTTTAGTATATTTATTCTTTAATTGCAAATTAGATTAATATGTATAATTTGACTATTATGCAATTGTTTGCATTTTGAATATATGTTATCATATTCGAAATATATTAAAATTTCAGTTTTGGAGTTTTCTAAATATTTTTGTATTTTGTAAATTTTTGTTCATATGAAAATATTCAATAATTTTTTTTAATTTTTATTCATCTTAAAATTCATGGATGTTCATTAAAACAAAAAGGTTATAAAAAAATAAAAGTTGGAAGTAATAAGAATTTTTATGATATGAAATATCGTATAATCGCAAACCAATTTGCACTTTATGGGTTAGGATTAATATATATTAATTAGTGTATTTAAAATGTTATTAGGTAGAGCATTATATATTCTTTTTTCATTATTATCTTTACTTATAGAAAAGTAGGATGAGATGAAGGGGAAGGGAGGAGAAAATGGGACTCACAGGGGCATTTTGCTGAAAAAATTTGGAGGAGGGGCAAAGTGTTTCAAATTTTCGCAAGGAAGGGTAATTTGTAAAATTGCTCCCACCAGACACCTCGCAGGATATTTCGTCACTCCAGTGGTCCAGGTCGCAGGGGCCGTCCGGTGTACCACACTCCAGTTTCAGGTGGGATTCGGATCGGCTGTCAGCTTTCAAGCACTTTTGTCTAGGGATGGCAATTTAGGCCCGAAGGCCCATGGCCTGCGTAGTCCTGCCTGGCCCGAAGCCCAGGCCCAGTCGGCCTGATCCCGTAATGGGCCGAGCCGGGCCGGGCCAGGCCAATCTATGGGTCGGGTCAGGCTCAGGGCTGGCCTTAAAGCCCACAGGCCGCCTGGACTCCTTGGTAATTTATATAGTTGAAAACAAATATTAACACAAAGGGGTCTTTGGCCTAGTGGTAGTGTTGTGCTAGGGGAAGGAGAGGACCCGGGTTCAAATCCCCCTTCAAGCGATTTTAGAGGATATTTAATTTTGCTGCCAAAACGTATATGGACCGCACCACAGCCGCCCCAACTTCGCCTCCCACCCCGACCCCGCACGGCCCGTCAGGCAGGCGTGGGCCTGACAGGCATACCTGCAGGCCGGGCCGGGCCTGAAAATTTGGGTCTGGTTCCTTCAGGCCAGGCAGGCCGGGCCTGGAATTGGTAAAAGGCCTGCAGGCCCGGCCCATTGCCATCCCTGCTTTTGTCAGGACAATTGTCTTTTTTTTTTTTTTTTTGAGGAAATCAGGACAATTATCACATTCTCTTGAATTCCGGTACATAGATCCAGCTCTGTACCACTCTCACAGTATTGGTATTTGATAGATTCTCTGCTAGCGTACTGTATAAACCGGGACCAGGGAAAGAAGAGGTATGGTGCACTAGCTGTTTTAAGCTTTAGCGGTCTGGTTCATAAATTGAAAGAAGACAAATGTTACAGGAATCACAAAAATTATACCAAAATCGATAATGCTGTGTTAGTATTAATATTATAGTGTTAATATTCATAGTATAAAGGTCTATATTCAAATTATTTATTTCACTATACAACTTATTTTGCACAGTATACTAAAATATATTATACAAATAAGTTAAGTACTTTAATGAATTGATGTGAATGTTAACACATTTAACATAAATATTGATACAGTTTTGTCTGGTATCTCTAAGAGCACCACACTCTCAGGTCTGAGTTCCTTGCCATTTGTTGTTGCATTATTGGATCACTGGGAGCTGGATGCTGCTTGGAGGTCAACAGCGGACTGCTGATAACGGGGGTTGATGCGATTCTAGAGACAAGTGTAGTGTAGGATAGGAATCTGTGGACACTTTAATTCTAAAGCGATGCAGAGATCTTTTATAAAACAATATGAAAGGAACAATTTAAAAGAATCCATGAGAGTGAGGGTGCCACTTTTGAGTCATTCTTTAATTAGTTTAGTCAATTTTTTACAATTCATCGCAATTTGTACAGTACTCATTACTCTGTACATAAGAAAGTATTGGTAGATTTAACATTTTTTTATTAAATATCTCCTTAAATCAACTAAATTTTATTTTGACATGAAATTGTATATTTTTGACTGACGCGTGATTACAAAATTTGGAATCTGGAATCAAATAATATAGAAAAATGGTAGATATATTTTGGATCCAAATTTTACATAAGTAGATATATGAAAAATGATTTACTGATTTGTCACTGTTTTTAATTATTGTAAGTTGATAGAAAGCATAATTAATTTAAGATGTGTTACGTTAAACCATATATGTGTTTTGTGGGTGCGGGGGTATATTTATGTTGGTTTAATTTACATTATATAGTAATTAATGATAGTAAATATTGAATTACTTTTAGCAAAAATAAATAAATAAATAGGTGGTCCGTATGGTATCTCCATCAAACTTTGGGTGCGTCTAATAATTTTGGTGCCCACCTAGTGTTATGCCAATGGGGACGGGCGGGCCCCGGTGGGCGACGGGCCGACGGGTGACAAGCTACGGCGGGTGACGGGCGACGGGCGACGGCGGGCACGGACGGGCGGGTTACGGGGGGTTTTGTCTCGAGGGGAGACCCTTGCCCGCCCCTTTGCCCGTCGGGTTTGGCAGGCAAGGGCGCGCGAGGGGTTTGGTTGGGCGGCCAAGAAGCGCGGACGGTGGGGCGGGTTGCTGGTCGGTTAGGGCGAATTCCGGCGGATTAGGGCGGATTCTGGCGGGCTATGGCGGATTCCGACGGTTTTCCATTAACTTTATTTTATAAGTTTGAATAAGTTTTATTTTTTTTTCTAAAATTTCAAAATTCTTTGCACATTCTTTGCAAACTTTTGTAATTTTGAATAAGTTTTATGTTTTTCTATTTTTATATATTATGAGAAATGAAGTAAAATATAATTTTAGAAACTAAGAAACTTGCAAGGGCGGGCACGGGCGGGCGAAGGGCACGGGCGGGAAGGGCAATGATGGGTGGGCAAGTTTCGAGGGGCGACAACAAATATCCAGACCATTGCCCTTTAAAACCCGCCCGCCCGGACCCTAGACGGGCGGGCGAGAATTGTGGGCCCGGGCGGGCACGGACGGGCACGGGCAGGCAGGACGGGCGGGGAGCACAACACTTTGCCCACCCAAAAGAAACTCTTGCATCATCGTTTGCTTTCTCGGACTCATCAACCATCAACCAATACAATCTGCACTTGGCCTACAGTTTAATAAGAGATGAAGGGAAGTAGCCAAAATGAAAATATTATTATTACCGAGTCTAGCTACGGTGAGTCATGACTCACAACCTGCTCCGTGAGTCACGGTCCAAAACATATCAAATCACCTCCAAATTTTGATTTATATGGCTCAATAAATTCTTCATATCAAAATCTTATAGCACGCAAAAAATTTTCATTTTTGAAGATTTTTAAGTATTTGTTAGAGATTTTTTAAAAGTGGCTATACAATATTAATAAAATAATCAATGTTTTATGTATCATTTATTCATTTTAAAAAATGTAGAACAAATACTTAAAAATCTCCAAAAATGAAAAAGTTTTGCGTGCTAAAAGATTTTGATATGAAAAATTATTGAGCCATATAAATCGAAATTTGGAGGTGATTTGATACGTTTTTGGACCGTGACTCACGGAGCAGCCCGTGAGTCATGACTCATTTTAGCAAAATTCTATTATTGCCAACATTTTTGTAGAAAAGAATAAGAGTGAGGCTATTCCACTTTGCAAAGCGCAGTGAGTTAGTGCCAGGGGTGAAAACGGAGCGGATAAAATCCGTCCGGATCCGCTTCGTGTCTGAGAAATTATCCGTAAAAATGTGATCCGTATTCAAATAGTAAGTATCCGTATTCGTATCCGTACCGTATCCGTACACACTAATGCGGATACGGATACAGATAATTTTTTAAATTGTATAATTAGGCGGATATCCGAACTATCCGTATCCGAAATATTAGTATATAAAACTAATATTTTTTTAATAAAATAATGTTAACTACCAAAAGTTTTATATGTATATAATGTATTTGTACAAATATCAACTAATACACATAATCAAATATTTATTGTTACTTTAAATACTTATTTTTATTGCTTATGTACATTCATAGACAATATATACTAACTTTTATTTTATATCCGAAATTGAATCCACATTCGAATCCGTATCCGTTAAATATCTGTTTCGCATTCATATTCGTTTAAAGCGGATTTGGTTTGAAGTTTTATGATATCCGTATTCGAATCCGTGCAATTCGTATCCGTATAATAGAAAGCGGATATGGATACGGTTTTAGCATTATCCGCTCCGTATCCGCTCCGTTTTCACCCCTAGTTAGTGCGCTTCGGACCGATATCACAAAACCGTAGCTCGATGGCCAATCCAAGTTGCTTAACACAATCTACATATTGAAACTTTATAGATTACAAAAGTTTTCTATTTTTAGAGTTCTGTAACTATTTTTTTTTATTTTTGAAAGTTATATAGAAAACACACAAAAATTTGTATATAAAATAGGTCATTTTTCAAAAATTCAAAAAAAAGTTAGAAAAAATAAAAAAAATAGAAAATTTTGGTATGCAACTAGATTTCAATATTAAGATTATGACGAGTAACTTGGATTGGTCATTCAAGCTATGATTGAGGAGATATGAGACCGAAACGCACTAGCTACTGCACTTTGCAAAGCGCAATAGTCTCACTCTAAGAATAATATCCATATGGTCTCAAAACATTATTCTTATACTTTGACAAAGTCATCTCCTAAATACTAAATTTTCAAATGGTTATTTTTTTCTATTTAAAAAAAGAAAGAATTTAGACGTAATATTTTCAGTTAAAGGCTTGACATTATTAGTACTTGGATGGTCGGGATCGGTTGCCGCACAAATCTCAAAGTACTTTATTTTTGCTGCATCAATCTCAAAATATTTCGGTGTTTCTCAACCGTCGGATCAAGAAAAAATAGGGCCTACTTTCTTTTTAGAAAAGCAGGTGATCTCGATCCATTGTAAGAATATGCTCGTTCGACACATGGAGTCCGTTGGATTCCTAAAAGATATGATAATAGGCTTGATCAAGCGGGTGTTACTTGCTCCTAAAACTCATTTTCGGAAGGTAAGGAATGGGAAACGAAGGGAGAAGCAAGGGTGTACAACGGGCGGGTTGATGTTTTTTTATTAAAAATTGAACCCAATCCGGTTATATCGGGTTATAAAATTTTGTTACTCAACTCACCTGTAACCCAACCCAACCCAACTACTTTTTTATGTATGGGTTTTGCGAGTTGTACGGGTTATGCGGGTTAAATGGGTTATAGTTTCGGTTAAATTAATAATATCTATTTTTTTTCCCTTTTTGTTTAATATTGAACATGTCAATGGTGATTTATAACTTGATGATAATATATTTTTGAATAACTTCTGTAATGTAAAGATAATTTTATGTTAAACATAAATTAGGAATTACATATCTGCTAAATTTCATATTAGAAACATAAAACCGGCAAAAAAAGTTGCAAAAACTAGTTAGACATAATAAGCATCAAGCAAAAAACATTTAAAAATTTTATATTGATCATTAAAAATTTTAAATAAGAATTTAATTCTTAAATTATTGCCTCATTAATTATCTTTTTAATAAATTGTATATGTAAGTTTGTATAAAATTATACTTTATAACTAGTTGCAAATGGGTTCGGGTTGGACGGGTTTCTAAAGACTCAACCCATGACCTAACCCGACATAATAGGTTAGTCAAAGTTACAACCCAACTCAACCCAAGAATACCACTAACCCAGTAAAAAAAGGGGTTGGATTGGGTAGGTCAGATGGGTTGGGCGGGTCGATAGTTTTTTTGTACACCCTAGCTGTAAGTAATGACTAAATGTGTCGAACATGAAACTTAACTTAGTTTTTGGTTAAAATAGGATATTAGAAGGGTTACTAATGGAACATATAATTATAATAATCTAAGGGTCTCTTGATAAAAGTGGTATTAAATCTTAGAGCAGCTACAACTCAGTGTGCGGAAGTTCTAGTTCTCTTTCCCGTTATTCTCTCTTTTGCTCTTTTGTCCATTAATGGAGTTTGATCATAAACCATAAAAATCAACCGGGCTTACAAGCTCATTCAAACACGACTTGGCAATATTAACAAAATCCCCAATTCCTCGTCCTCACTTTCCTCCATATATAAACCATGTCACCAGCACTAGCCTTCTATTTGTACAATCACCAGTGAAACCAAAAACAAAGGAAAAAGAAATCCCTAAATAACTAGTATCATGGCGGAGGGTATTCTGGCATGTGTCCTGACTAGGCTTGCAGATGCTGAAGTAAGGGAGGTTATGAGGCGATATGGTGTTGCTGATGAACAAATGGCAAAGGTGATGGAAGGCCTTAGCCAGATTCAGGCTGTTATCAAGGGTATCGACAGAAAGCAGACCCCAGATTTAAGGCTGCGAACTTGGGTGATGGATCTCAGGGAACTTTTCTGTAGTATAGATACAATGATAGACACTTTCCTCTTAGAGGACAGTGACCCCGAACCAAGAAAAAAGCCCCTTAAGGTTGCAATTAGGGAGTGGATGCATGGGAGATCCAAAAAATTCAGACGTCAGATGGTGGATCTAATCCAGAAAAATAAAGATGTATGGGATCGTTCAACAAATTATGGTATCATCGATCTCCTTCAGAGTAATGAAGGGGAAGTTGAACAGCTTGCTAGACAGCCGGCCAAATTATCCGATTTCAAAGATGTCCCGTATATCGGCATGGATTCTAATGAGCAGTCTATTGTCAACACCTTGCTTAACAGACGCATCACAAGACGAGTTGTGCTTGCACTAGTGGGGCCGGAAGGGGCAGGTAAAACGCGTCTTGCCAGAAGAATTATTAATAGGTATGCACACGGTTATGCTCAAATTGATTATTTACTAATTTTATTTTGGGAGAAGATATGGTACCCAACATAAATACCTATCCAATCTTTCGAAAAAAACATAAATACCTATCATTGACCAGGGCATACCAGCGTGTACTAACCATGTGATACAGCGTGATGAGTATTTTCATCCTTCAAATCTAAATACCTATAGAACAAAAACTAAATACTACATATAACAAGTCCCAATACTTAAAACGTATACATTCTGCACATCCAACAAAACACGTGACTGTAACAAAAAGTCAAATCCCCGGGTCAAATACCCCATTTGACTAATATTGAAAACACTTGACCACTATACCAATAAATGATGCCACTGACTCCAAAACAAATAATACATAATATAAAAGGTCTAAATACCTTGTATACAGAGGTAGTAATTCCATTTCATTTTATGTATAAAACTTCTGCAACTAATTTTTGAAACTACTAATACTAAAAAAAGATGAGGGATCAAATAACCATGTTTTTTTTGTGACCGATCAGTGACCGTGAAATTAAATCTTAAATAACTACATTTTAAATTGTCAAATAACAAAACTAATTGATAGAATATGTTGTATATATCATATTTTATGCGTATATAAAAAAAATATATCATTTTGATTTTATTTACATGTGTATCAAGCATTAACAAAAATCAACGGTTCAAGTTTTATGATTTTTTCTCCTCTCTTGATGACTATCGAGACAATGTTAAAACTTTACCATTTTTTATATATATGTTATTAAAATAATATAGATTACATCTAACGGTTTAGATTTTTCAAATTATGCATAAATAAAAAAATGGTCACCATGGGTAGCAATGCTCATGGTTATTGGATCCCTCCAAAAAAAATACGAAAGATGAACTAATTTTTTTTATTTTCAATGTCAAAATACCTTATTCACACATTAATAATACCAAATAAAATAACAGATGATAATATTTTATAAAAGATAATAATACTTCATGTTATAGCACACAATTCAACTATGTATAAATCCAAGAAAAATACTAAGAACCATGAATCTCAAGTTATCAACTCTATAAAAATTGAAGTAATAATACTTAACTAACAATATAATAATATAAGAACCATGAATCTAAAATATCAACTCAAAATTTTTTTCAGACGCTTCTTCTTTTAATGTGCGGCAAAATCTCTAGATAGCATCGATGTTAGATCAAGCTCGTATTCCCCATGAGATCAAGATATGTGAAATCATTGGATTAAGCGTCGGTGCCGGATCTAGAGTCATCACTGTCAGAGTAAGCATCATCGTCGAATCGAGATCCATCAATGCTCGAGTAGAAGTCATTGGCGGGTCGAGATCCGTCAGACAACGCGTAACCGTCGGGTCGAGATCAATCAGCGCGGAGAAGAGCTTCACTAATCCATCAGTTTCCAGACTATTAGAGTCGCCATGAGGTCGAGAGCCATCAGTTGACGGGTCGAACGCCTCTGCTCCATGGGAAGAGATGGAATCGCCACAGATGAAGAGTGTTGGAATTTTGGAAAAGGAAGAGTGATGATGCTATTTTTAATTTGTAACTAGACCCGTATATTTAGTCCGTTAAAAAGATGATCCATGGATCCAATTGGGTCGGGATAAAATGGGGGGATTTTACTTGGGGGTAGGGTACATTAACCCTTTTATTTTTATTTTAATAAACTAAGAGTGAGGCTAAGTACTATTAATAGTACAAAGTGTCTTATACTACAGCTCCATATTATCATTTTCTTAAGCTCAATTGGTCGATCCAAACCGTACAATATGAGCTCCATATGTTAATGTAGTTCTAGACCAAATTTTATATTTTTTTAAAACTTTTAACTATGTTTTTTCATCTATAAAGAAAACCACATTTTTTAATGGTCTACATTAAATCATTTTCTAATTATCTAAAAAAATAGTAAATAGATACTAAAACTTATAAAATTTGGTTTTATAATAGAGAAGTTATTTCCGTCCCGTTATCCATCCCCTGCTCCCAAGATATAAACAGTTATATTGTCCATCATTTTTTCCCGCTGAAACAGTCAAAACAATGATTTTCCCATGCCGGGTGTGCCGGGTTGAGAGGAAATGGTAGGTACTTAAGCAGCCTTGCCAATGTAGCCGAAGATAGAGGTTTGAAGGGAACGTACCGTCTTCCTTGGAACTTCCCTTTGTTATGGCCATCTCTGCCCTGTCTTGGCTTGTGGTAGTAAGGGTGGTCTTGATGGTATTGTTGGTAGTGAGGTGGCCCAGGTTGCTTCTTGGGGAGAGCTTGGCGTTTAGGTGGGGTGGGGATTGTGCATAGGAGCGGTTAAGGTGTTGTGGAGCGGTTGGCTGGAAGTGGGGTACTGGTGATGGAGACGAGGGGCAGCGTTGTTTGGGTGAGGCGGGGCATTTGCCAATGTTGTTTGTCACGACGCTTTTGGTCTGAGCAACTTCAGGCTTGCTTTTGTAAAAGTGGGATGTGAAGGAAGGAGACACGGTTTGGGTAGTATATTATATAAGAAACAAGGGACGGATTGGATCCTTTGTTGCGGAGAAAACTCTTGTGTGTGGTTGGCTTCTCGTAGGGGATGAACAGCAACGGGGGGTTGCAGCGGCTGAGGTCCTGCGAGAGGTGACGATGTTCCAACCACAAGTGCTAGGAATCGCCTTTGCTTTTGCTCTTCCCATCGCTCCCGTTTGCCAAATTTGTACAATAGAGAAGTCAAAAGAGTGTATTATTAAAAAAAGTTTTTCAAGCATATTTATGTCTCTTCTTCTTCTTCCACTGATTAACACAAAGAACACTACAATCATCTAATTAGTCATCAATCGTCCTTGTGAAACCTTAATCAACTCCGCCCGAACCAACAGTATCCACACTGTGCTCACTCTTCATATCATAGATAATAACAGTGAACTGCACACATCAGTTAATTTTTCTACGATATAAATTACTGAATTAATTTTCCGTTGTTTTAATTGATTTCACCGTATATATTCAACTTACTAATAAGTAATGAATTAATGAACACAACTTACGGATGTTTTAACAGGATTGATGTCAGGCAACACTTTGACCACTACATTTGGGTAACTATTAGTCCAAGTGCTAGATTGATTGACATTTGGCTTGGAATAGTACAGCAGCTCCGGCATGAGGACAAATTAAAACCAAGCAAGCGAAATAAAACCGATGAATATTTTCTTAATAAGATTCACATATTTTTGAAGAAAAAAAGGTGTCTTATGGTATTTGATGATGTTGGGAGTGCCGATATATGCACTAAAATCATAGAAAAACTCCTGGATCCGAAAAATGGGAGTAGGATTATCATAACTTCCAGAATTTGCGATCTTAGACTGCCCACATCTGAAATTTACCATATTAATTTGTCGACTGAGGGGTCTGCTGAGGTTCTCTTAACAATGGTTAATCTGGCAGACAACATACAGCACAGTGCTGAGCTGCTAATTAACATTGCAGGAGAATTGGCCAGCAAATGTCAGGGACTTCCTCTTATGTTGGCAATAGTAAGCGGTATACTGTCAAGAAGACAGCCCACAACTGCTGCTTGGAGTGAGGTACTAAAAGAACTAGAAGGGGATGTATCGGATTCCATGAGGCGCCTTTTCAATTTTGCGTATGAAGACTTATCATATGTTCTCAAATTATGTTTCACGTATTTTGTTGAATTTCCAGAAGATTATCAAGTTGATTATAGATCATTAATACGGATGTGGATCGCTGAAGGATTCATACCGCCCGAAGAAAACAGGACTTTGGAAGATACAGCCAAGAGTTTTCTGGTGGAACTCGCGCAAAGGTAATGCTCTCCAATACAATCTTATTGTCTATTCTTGTTTCTTTAACGAACAAAATTGATAATACGTGCTGAAGGAACCTCATGTTGAAGTAACTATTATAAATTATTAGGGCTGGAATTCCAGGCTTCGCCCGGACAAACAGCAATATATGAAAATAAATATTTGAGTTCCTAATAAATTTTAAAAAATATATATTTTTTTTATTTTCATAGACAATTAAATATGTTTATATGGTCTTATAAAAAGTTTGCAAGCATAATACTTAATAAATCTTTAATATAGAAAATCGATATATAGAACAATGTGATGTTGTGAACTTGTATTGTATGTGACAGGATTAATTAATTTTATAGCTATTATTTCAGTGTAACTACGCAAGTTGATAAGAAAATAATCAAAATATATATATAAGTGACAACTATTTTAAATCCTTATAGTATAAAATATACTTATAAATTAGTTATAATCATTAATGTGGCATAATTCTTTTTTGGTGCTAGAAAGTTACAAAAAAAAAAAAAAAAAAAATTGTAACACATAACTATATGAAATTTTTCTACAAGAGATCACCAATTATTTCGTAACAAACAATACTTAATTACACTTAATGTCTCTATGCCTTTTGGAATTCTAGTGAAGAGAGTAAATAAAATTTAGCCATTAAATTGATAGTTAACAATAGATCCAACGGCTAAGAAGATTGATGATGTGGCATGGCTTAGATGCTTGAAATCTACTTATCTTTCTAGTTTATAGATTGGCAGAATTTCATGTATACCCCTCTAAAACTTCAAAATTTTACATATTTCGCCTACGAAAGCGAGTAATATCATATTTACTCTTCCCAAAACTTTAAAATCATATATTTTCCCTCAAAAGCTAATATTATCATATTTATCCCTACTAAAACTTCAAAATTATGTATATCCACTTCAAGAGCTTATACTACCATATGAGTTAGTCTATTATACTAGTAATAGTATGGATTGCTCCGTATTATTGACTCATATCTCTAATTTCAAAATATTAATTGTCAATCCAAACTGTTCATTATTGTCTTCATATATAATTTTACTTGTAAACCAAATTTTATCTTTTTTGAAATAAGTTTAGTATTGTTTAAGATATAAAGTGTTATCTATTTAAATGGCTCAAAAAGTTTTAATCATGTGACTTTTGAAAATATCATAACAATAGTAAAAAGTTACTAAAAAATTTAAAATTTGGTTTACAAGTTAAATTGGATATAAAGATCATAATAAATAGTTCGGATCAAATATTAATATTTTAAAATTGAAGATATGGTCAATAGTATGGACCAATTTGTACTATTAATATTACAATAGCCTCACTCATATCATATTTACTTTTTCAACTATTAAAACTCATATTTAATTTTTGGCTAATTCTGCTATAGATCATATGAAATATGGGCCTTTCATTTTTTATAATTGGATGGTCATAATTTCTTTTAGATACAATTAAAGAGAAATGTTCGATAATAACCGCTCGATTTAAAATGAAAGGTTGCTTGGCTGATTCATAGGAAAACCACTCTTAATTTTTTTGCACCATGTATTATGGTTTATCCCCAAGGTCATCCAAATTAAAGATGACAAATTAATCAGGTAGGTTAGGTTTGGGTTCGATGTCAAGTCAGTTTGGCTGAAATGAAATGTGTATCACGGGTCAAGTTGGGTAGGGTTGGGTTTTAGGTTGAATTGTGAGGGCATTTTTCAGGTCTTGGATCATTTTGAATTTCGAGTTGGGTCAGGTTGTCCAAGGTTTGGGTCATTGAGGTTCGATCTGTGTCAAGTAAGGATTCAGGGTCAATTTAACTTTTTTTAAAAAAATAGGTCCAATCGGGTGGGAAATAAAAGTTTTGATGTATTAGATAAATATGAGATTTTCAATATTTTAGAAGGGTAAATATGGTATATAAACTTTTTAGAGAAATATGTAATTTTTAAAGTTTTAGAGGGATAAATATGATATTATTAACTTTTCAAATAAAATTACGTAATTTTGAAGTTGTAGAGGAGTATACATTAAATTCAAAATCATTTAGCCTGTTGTTTCACACACACGGTGGTGCGTTACACTCTGCTCCAGAGTTGGAAGGGGAGAGGAAGGGAAGGGAAGGGAAGGGAAAAGCGAGAGGATTAAGATTTCAACCCTCCAATTTGGGGCCAAGATTTCTCAAGAAAATGAATATAGAAGTTTTCCCTATTTACCTCATTTCAGCTCCTTCAACCTCCTATTAATTTAACTTGGGAGCAAGGTTAGGATTCATTTTTCTCCCCTTCACCTTCATTCACCTCCTCTCAACAACTCGGAGAGCACAACATTAGGGGTGGATCTATTGTTAGTGATGGTTGTGGCCTAAATGCGGCATTACATTGGAGCAATCTATATTTCCCATCAATTATAACTAGTAACCAACATTTGTTGTTACAACAAGAAATCAATTAAATATAAGGACAACAGACAAGTTTAAAATTCAAGAATTTTTTATACCTCTGATATTAGACTATCTAAGGATTGTGATATTTTTTTTTTTTTTTTGAAAAAGTGAATTTTCATTTCACCACTTTCCATTGCTTTTCGGGAAGTCAGAGTCAAATACATCTAAGGATTGTGATTCATCCAAAGAAAACATCTTTTTCCCCATCTGAAAAAATAGTAAAAAAAATCTAAAAAATCTAAAATTTGTTTTTTATAGTGGATATGTATATGAAGATTATTTTGCATGGTTTGGCTCAACTATTTGAGCTTTGCAATCATATATATAATAGTTCATATCACCGGCTAAACCATGATATACATATTGCAGAATAAAACTACGGTGCTCCTAGGAGCACGGAGGCCTCCCGTACTCCTAACTCAAAAATCATATTAAACCATCTCAAAATTTCTATTTATGAGTCTCATTAAATTATTTATATCAAAATATCATAGGATACAAAAATTTTCCATTTTTTGAGTTTTCTAAGTATTTGTTTTGGATTTTTTAAAGATAGCATAATTTTCTGCATTATTTTATTATTATTTTGATACAATCCTAAAAAATTCCAGAACATATACTTAGAAAACTCAAAAAATAGAAAATTTTTGCATGATAGGAGATTTTGATATAAAGAATTTAATGAGAACCATAAATCAAAATTTCATGATGGTTTAGTATGATTTTTGAGTTAGGAGCACGGGAACCCTCCGTGCTCTTAGGAGCACGCTAGTTTTACTCCATATTGCTAACTGTATAATTAGGGGAGGGGAGGGATTACATGACAACCACTCTCATATAAATTATAGAAAATTTTAAAAATGAAATTTTTTTTTTTACAAAATTGTTCATATACTCATAGATTGATTATATTTCAAATTTCATTTAATTTGAATATTATTTGATACTCTATTAAGAATGATTAAATTTAGACCATTATAATTATCATAAAATTTTGATAGTTCTTTATAGAAATGAGACTCAAATTGAATAAAATTTGTACAATCAATCTATGAATATATGAACATGTTTGTAAAAGATTTTCCATTTTTAAGATTTTCTATGAATCTATTTAAGAGTGATTTTTTTTTTTTTTGAAGTAGCTGATAATTAACAGTTAATTGCATTAAATAAACAAAAGTTATTTACAATCTGTGGGGACGCAGGTTCCCCGTTACAAAAACATGAGACATGATAAGGTAAAAAGAACTTTAAGAGTGATTATTATGATTGTCAAGATAAATAGTTATCATGTAATCCTTCCCATATATTTATGATGAGAAATCCATTTACAATAATTATTTTGACAACTTGATAATGGTAATTTTAAAAATTTTGAAAAAAAGAAAATCATTAAAATTCTCAAAAATAGAAAAAAGTTTACAGAAGTATTGTTTAAGATATAGATTGATTATATTTCCGATTATATTTAATTTAAAAAATATAAAAAATTTTGATAAGTCATCAAACAATGTCCAAATTGATTAAAATTTGAGACACTATCAATCCACAAGTTAAATAATACATTCATAAATTTTTTTCATTTTTATAATTTTTTATAATCTTATTGATATTTTTCAAAATTTTCATAATAAAAAATTGTCAATATAAGCATTTTCATGGATCCCTCTATATTTATATGCATGTAGACATACTAATCTTTATATTTTTATGCAATGTGTGACAGGAGGTTGATTATGATATCACAAAGATCACATGGTGGTTCCTTGCGATGCTCTATGCATCATCTCATTCGTGATGTTGCTGTTGAAAAAGCAAACAAAATGGGCTCGTACAAGAATTCATCTATCCGGGAAAAATCCCGCTGTGTGTCATGTTTTGAGTCGGTGCCTTCCACTCATAGGCCAACGATTTTTAAGGAGATATTTAGGAATAAGGATGGAACAATTGATTTGGGTAATTTCGTGGAAACTGATCGGGCACGTTACTTGGAGATTAATTGGGGGTGGGGCACCATGAAAGAGTGTTTTGAGAAGTTAATAAGCAGAATGAAGTTTATACAAACCCTCGATCTTAGGGAAAGTGAACATGGTGACCTACCAGATCTGTTATGGAAAATTCAAACACTGAGACACGTCTTTCTCTCAGGGTACACTGCTGGGCCCCCATCACAGGCAGACCTAAAATATTTGCAAACCCTCATAGGTGTGGCAAATAGAGAATCTTGGCAAGTAAGGTTACCCAATCTACCCCATTTGCATGATTTAGATATTCTATTGTACGAGGGATTTCATGGAGCTGTACTAGCTAATTTCATAAATAAGCTAGAACACCTTAATTCTCTTAAGATTGTTGGTGATGAGATCCCGCTAAAAGCTGATAACTTGAGAGGTTGTAAATTTAGCAATAATTTACAAATTTTGCACATGAGAGTATACAAGGCTTTTAGTAACATTAAGGCCCTAGATGAGGACATGTTACCCATCAACCTCAAAGAGCTCAAACTAGATAACTGCCGAATAGAGCAAGATCCAATGCCAATTCTGGGGAAACTAGTCCTCCTCAAGAAGCTCCAATTAAGGTACAGAGCATGTAATGACAAAACAATGAGTTGTTCTCCCGGATCCTTTCGCAATCTTAAGGAGTTGGAGTATTTTGCTTTAGACAAGTTGGAGGAATGGGAGATAAGTGATGGTTCCATGCCGGAACTTGAAAAACTTACCATTTCCTGTTGTCGTAACCTTAAGGTGCCACTGGGTCTGGAGTACCTGACCAATCTCCGTGACTTAAACTGGTTGTTGCACAAAGAGCCAAACAAGGAAAATGAGATCCGCAACATCTGCAAAAAGGTTTCCTCCGTTACCGTCAGAGAGCTTGATCAGTGAACTTGGTCGATACTTGCCCTGCATTTCCATTTGGTTTGCCATTTGGATATCTTCCTTATGCTTCAATTATCATATGTTGATATGCTTTGCTGATCTGATTTCTTCTATTTCATTGAATAAATGAACAGATATCATTGTAAGAACTTATTTTCTTATTGTGCCTCCCACGGCACGGTTTGTTTGTGAACTGTGGAAATTATTATGTAATTTTTTTATTTTGTTGAACTATTTTTTTTTTTTTTTTTTGACCTGGTAACTGATGGTACCAGCTTCCGAATTCTGTTTTGTATGAACTTTTGGCTTGTGTGCGGACTTTTTGTTTGTTTATGATGGCAAAATTTACTTGTATTTTGAACTGTTGGCTTTTGTGAATGTAGAAATCATTTTTGGATGTAATATATATATTGTAAACAGTGCAGGGGAACAGGATTGAGCAAGGTGAGAGTAGACAGTATGTAACTAATATATGCAATTGCTATTTTCTGGTTAATAGAAACCAAGTGACACCATTATAACCCTTCTGTCCAAACAAAAAAGTGTCCAAACACTCGCAATTTGTAACACAGCATTAAGCCACTAACTAGTCTGTCTAACGCGTTACCCATACCAACCACATTCACGATTTGATTCACGGAGATCAATGACAACAAAATAATCAAATAGCAATTGAGATTGTGCAATCCATACCAGCAGAGGAGAAGAAAGAAGCAAGAGCGCCAGCAGCGGCGAGTAGCGGTAAGTGGATCGCCCGAACGAAGATCGGCCGGAGGAGTCGGAGAAGACGAGGTAGTCGCGCGACGTCGGTGTACGGCACCCCCATCCATGTCGAATATACGATGAACTTTTTGGCGAGTTTGGAAGAGAGAGCGAAAGAAAAGGGAAGCGGAGAGGATCTAGGAACGGCCCAACAAGAAAAGACTTAAACAAAGACGGCCCAGTATTGTTTTTGAATTAAGCATATCATTGGGCCGAACTGCTCTTATTGGGCCGAACAGCGTTGGGGGCTTGGTTTAGGATTTGTGATTTATGTACAATTGAGCTTTGTTGGACCAGGACTACCAATTTAATTCAAGTACAATAATTCTTGTTTGATGAATGCAGCATTGTACCCTGGTATCATTAAGAGAAACATCTTGCGTCCATTGAAAAACTGTCCATACATCCATAGAGATAGAGTTGTACCGAGTGTAACAGATACATTTCGGAATGTAACAGATGCATCACGAAATGTATTCTATGGATACTAGGGACAGTTTTTATATGGACGCTAAGCATTACTCATTCATTAACGAGCCTGTACCCAGCATATATAGTATGATTGGGATGTGGGTGTTGCTTTCATATTCAAGGAGGATTGAATTGAGCAAATAATTACCCAATAGTCAATATAATACACTAATACCTGAAATGTAAGGCTCTGATTTAGGAGCAATTTAGTGAAGAAATAAGAACCCACTTGGTTGCTAGCATGTAAGGAATCAATTTCACATGCCTCCCAATGGGCCTGTGCATAGTTTGGGGTTTGGAGAGGACTAGTGGATTTTGCATATAATGGAAGATGTCAGGAAATTTTAGTTTCTGAACAAACTATTATTGGTTGCACAATTAATATAATAAATTAACACTAAGCCGAACCGTGACTCTGCTTCATATAATTGCTGGTGTCATACCTGTATATACTTCACTGTTCTGTTTTATAATAGTAAACAAAAAAAAAAATCACAAGCATTTAATTTGTTGGTATGGTATGTTTTCTGGATATAAATATAAATTAATAGGCAAATAATCAGCTGATTTATACATTTTAGGTATTGTTTGACGATGCGCAAAAAGAATCGTAAGTTATTACTATCTATATATATATCTATATCTATATCTATATCTATATCTATACTATATTAAAACGCACCTATAAATTGGACACCTCTATTTTTTATCAGTGTTTTCAGTGTTGATCTGACGATGCAAATTAATTCCAGCTTGTTGAATGGCTACGATTGGTTACTATAATTTTGTTTCCTCTCCATTAGTTTCAAGAGTATAGTTGATGTGCAATCTCTCTATTTGAAATTGGAACGAGCAAATCTAAGAGAATTGTTTTCAAGTATAACAATTCAATTATCTTCCTTTCTGATTGTATATTCTTGACATTTCAAATATCGATCTATACTATATTAAAAAGCACCTAAGTATTGCCCCGCACAACGGGCGGGTCTCTCGCTATTTAAAAAAAAGACGGAGAAAAGACAATTGTGCATTGTAAAATATGCATCAAAATGTCATCGGATTAATGGCATATAAACGCGATCTATATATATATGTGGATATGTAATATAGTTTCACATTTTTTTATTTAAATATTCTTTTGATCAAATTATTTGAACTTATACAATGAAATGTTGAAATCATCAAAATACATAATCATTAAATGATTTCCCTCATACATATGCACTCTTTGTATCTTATCTGTTTGGCGCCGACAGGTACGATAAGTTAAAGCAGAGAAAAACGTTAAATCACCTTAAAACATTGGGAGGTTTAACTACTAATTATAGATAAGTGGCTCCCGACAGGATCATTAATCAATTTCAATTCTGTATAGAGTTGGACTATTATACTAACATTAGCATTTCGGACCGAAATGCTAACGCTTCAAATTTTGTGTTATCGTGTCGGAAATCACGATTTATGGTGCTCAATAAATTCTTCATATGAAAATATTGGGGAATGCAAAATTTTTTTATTTTTAGAGTTTTCTAAGTATTTGTTTTGAATTTTATAAAAGAGCTTATAAATATTAATAAAATATTGATTTTTGTACATGCTATTTTCAAAAATGCAAAACAAATACTTAAAAAACTCTAAAAATGAAAATTTTTTGTATTCCCCGATATTTTCATATAAAGAATTTATTGAGCACCATAAATCGTGATTTCGGACACGATAACATCAAATTTGGGGTGTTAGCATTTCATTCCGAAATGCTAACGTTATTATAATAGTCTAGCTCTATATATATATATATATATAGAGAGAGAGAGAGAGAGAGAGACATGTTACGGTGCTTTGCAAAGTTGAGGCTTTTTTTTGCTTTGCGTTTTCAAAATCTCACAAACGAAAACTCAAACAACAAATCTAATTGTACCAAAACATTCTAAATATTGAAATATGATGGGATACCAAAATTTACTATTTTTAGAATTTTTTAACTATTTTTTCTGATTTTTAGAAAGATGACCCAGAAATAATAATAAAATAATGATGCCAAAAAGTGTCAATCTTTCAAAAATCCAAAAAAATAGCTAAAAAATTCGAAAAATTATAAAATTTGGTATTTTGTATGTTTTCAATATGTAGATTGTGTTTAGCAAATTAGATTGGTCATTTGAGCTTTGGAGAATGAGATTTGAATGCAAAGCAAAAAATTGCCCAACTTTGCAAAGCAACCTAATTATATTCTATATATATATATATATATAGAGTTTGACTATTATACTAACGTTAGCATTTTGGACCGAAATGCTAACGGCTCAAAATTGTTGTTATCGCATCTGAAATTACGATTTATGATGCTCAATAGATTCTTTATATGGAAATATTGGGGAATACAAAAATTTTTCATTTTTAGAGTTTTCTAAGTATTTGTTTTGAATTTTAGAAAATAGCTCATAAATATTAATAAAATATTGATGTTTTTACATGCTATTTTCAAAAATGCAAAACAAATACTTAGAAAATTTTAAAAATGGAAAATTTTTGTATTCCCCAATATTTTCATATAAAGAATTTATTGAGCACCATAAATCGTGATTTCAGATACGACAACCACAATTTTGAGGCGTTAGCATTTCGGACCGAAATGTTAACTTAGTATAATAGTCTAGCTCTCTCTCTCTCTATATATATATATATGTATATGTATCTTCTGGAACAGCTACATGCATGATAGACGCTCTATATATAGACCTTTACCTAATTTTTTATATATACTTTTACTAAATGATGATAAGTGATCTCATTATTTTGGCAAAAAGATGAGTAGAGGATCCAAACAGCACCGGCCATATGGACCAATACATATACTGATCTTCAATAATATGCAAATCTTACCTGTCAAAAGCTTTACTTTATATTAAACTAGTGAATTAAAAAAATAAAATGCCAAGGGAAACCAATGATGTGGCTTCATTAAGAATCATTAATTTCTGCAATATTTAATTTAATTAAATATATATATATGATTTGTGTGATATGTATGGATGATTTCGGACAGATTTGGGGTCGCTTTTAGACCTTAGATTTGGAGACAAGATTTGAGTGTCTTTTGTCACATTTACACTTAGGAGAACATGCTAAGATGCCCTCTTTTCTTAATTTCATTTCCTAGGGTTTTTTAGGTTTTAGGGTTAGGCGCTTATTAGTTAGCCTAGGCTTAGCTTAAATAGTCAAATCAATCTTAATCTAGAAATTAATTATTGTTTCTCCTCTTTTCTACACCATTTATCTGCACACAATACTTGCAATTGGTAGTGATGTATAAGTGGTGTAATAGTGACATTTAAGTTGATTTAAGACATTTAATTAATACACTAGACGGAAGTGATTTAGGGTTTAGTAAGTTAATACGTATTTACAGAGGTGTTTTAAACTAAATCACCAATATTTCATACATTTTATCTACTTTACTTCATATATTTATTTCACTATTGCTAAAAACCACTGCTAAGGTAATTTAATGTTTTATTTCGCATTAAATTACTACACTTGTCAAATGGGGATGTTAACCGCTAAGTATATACATTTTAAAATATGAGGATGGAGATACACAAACACAAGAAATTTATATATTATATACATCATTATTCATATTAAATAATTGTTCTTCATATTAATCTAATTATTTTGCTACTTATATTAATTATTGTATATCGACTAATTTTAATAATAATTCATTTAAATTTAATGAAAAATAATATAAAATATAAATAGCACAATAAAGTCATCATTTATAAATATTAATATCAGCATAAATATTCGGAAATAAAAATTTTACAATTCAGCTATAGACTATGCTATACCAAAAGAGTTTATGCCAAAAAAACAAGTTAGGATTGAAGGGAGAGTTATAATTATCATTAACCTCCCAAAAACGGAAAAATGCATCACAAAAATGCTGTGTCTCCAAGGAAGTTATATATACACAAGAAGCAGAGTCCTTATCAGCGGAGATCCAAAACGGATCTCAAGACCCTACAATCAAGATCCGACGAACGTAATTTCTAAGAGAGTTTTTAAAAATAATCTCAACCATTTAATCAAGATCTCAGAGTTCTAACATCCATTTTGGATCTCAGCTGATTTCAATGCACAAGAAGCATATCCTTACTATAAAACGCATATTGGAAAAAATGACGTGAAAAGGCTATCCACCCACATGAGCCGTTGATCATTTTCTTGGATAGATCAGAACCATTGATTTACTTTAATGCCCGTTAATGTTTCAGCCCATTAACATTTAAAGCTCATATCAATTTTCTCAATATAAGGCCTATTACATATTATCTTAAAAAATTATTATAAGAAATAACAATTTCAGCTGAAAGCAAGGCGTGGCTCTTTACTAGTATACTCAAGGGCATGCACATAATTAATTAATGAGATAATGAGCAGCAAACGTGGCTTCTCCCCATGCACAACTTTTTGTACAAAAAAAAAGAAAACAAAAAAGTGAGATCGATATAAGTAATATATGCTTGAGCAACGCCAAGTTGTCTCAAAAAAAAAAAAAAGCAACGCCAAGGAATTGATAGCTAGCTAACAGCCAGCAATTAATTTGTTGACGTAATTCTCTCTTTTAATTTCTTATTGAATGAAGTCGACCATTATATTAAGGAATTTTTGTGAGGTAGAAAAATGAGAACTGTAGCTGGCTTTCATATATATAATTGATTAATTGTGATATATGATACTGACTGCTCCCCATAAAGAGACGAAGCTAGGTTTGTTTGTTATTATTCTTAATTAAGAGAGATTTCTTGGAGAAATTAATTAAATAAATCGTGTACCTTATATATATAATTGTTCAAATATTATGTATCTTATGTTAATTAAATTTTTTGCTTGAATTAAAAAAATAAAGAAACTTAGTAAGTGTAGATTTAGTTTATAAGTATATTAATATATCACATATTAAACAGTTCAAGTCAATTTATTTCGTCCAATAGCTAAATAAAAACCAACAAAAAGTTAAATATAATTGTTGCAGACTGGTACTTGTGTTTGTACAATTACGAGATAAAAAAAAAATTATATAATTTATGGATTTATGGAGTTGCTAGTAGCGACCACGCAACAACAAGAGCAGTTGAGTTGAGTGAAAAGTTAAAAGAGGAGGTTAAAACGATGATCAAATAATTCAGTCAAAGCATCAATCATGCATATATACGGAAAAAATCATCAGAAATAAACATCTCTTTTTTTTTCTTGAAATTATTTGTAATGAGTGACAAAGCCAGAACATAATTTGGGGGGAGGGGGGGGGGGGGGGGGGGGGGGGGGGGGGGGGAGAGAATTTTTTATCAATTAATAACATTCAATAACTAAGTACATTCTACTATAAAATTTAACGTACATAAATATTCAATTAATAATTATCCAAATGCAATATTTTTTATTTGAATTACCATTTGTGATTGATTCTATGCATTCATATGTTTTATTCCCTTTTTAGTTATATATGGGACAAAATTTTAATACAATCAAAAGAGTTTTTTTTATTAAATTTACAATTGATGAACTCTAATAATTTAAATCCTTAACTTGAAAGTTCTATCTTCCCCAAAGAATAAATCTCAGTCGTTGATTATTTACTTAGATTGATCACCACCATTGATGTACTTTAATGTCTCAACCCATTACAACTTAAGGCCCATATCAATTTTCTCAATTTAAGGTCAATTTACATATGATCTTAAAAATTTACTATAAAAAATAACAATTTCAGTTCAAAACAATGCGTGGGCTTTTATTAGTTTGATTAAAAAGTGGATACAACATTTCAAACTTGAAAGAAAACCCCCTTGTCTCTGTGATTGTTTGTAACGGTAGCAAAGTTTTGTAGGCGGATATCGAACTCTCCGCCATCAAATAAATAACAGCTCTAGAACTTCTCTCATAGCCTACAAAAAAGCAAGCTTGACTAATTAAAATTATATGTTTTTCCATATTCATATTTCGATTGATATTGCTCCATAATTCTTACAAATTATGTCATAATGTGGTGGGTTTATAACTGTAGCAAACCCTAGTAGGCTTCTTCGTTACCCGCTTGTTGGCTTACCACAAGGGAAATAGAAAAACGAAGAGACCCACTAAGGACTCGAATTTAGCTCTTGGGTGATAACAATGGAAAGAGCGAAGCGAAGATACCCGTTTAGAGGATCGAGCTAACGTAGTGAGGACCGATAGACAAGGGAGTGAGCGAAGGGAAGAGACCCAAACCAATATGAAGTCCCCATACCAGAGCAAGTGAAAGAAGTAATAAGCTAAATCCAAATTGGTCAGACATACTTAACTTGGTGCAAATTCTGGAGTTCCCTAACAGCATTCACTGAAATCTCTGCATATATATCACTGGTCTAATCACAAATTGTTAAATTCACAATCTCCATGTAATTAATCTTCATCGCCTCCATTATATATATTTCCAAAAGGAAGCAATATTAAGCATATATAAAAGGGTCGTTAATTCGTTTGCTTAAGTTAAGTATAATTTTGTATAATTTGTCGTGTTGTGTGTAATCTTTGTACCAAGCTTTTGGGATTTAAGGACCACATATATATATATTTCTCTCTCTGACACTTTATATATAGGACGCATTTATTCAAGTTACAGGTCTAATCAGAGCTGGTACCATTATTAATGATCATAGATATATTATAGTATCATATTTATATTTATATATATACTGGTAACTCGTCTGATGATTTTAACGACCTTGTGTGGTCCAATATTAGAATAAACTTTTGCAAGTTTTGCAAGTTTTGCGGCTACAAAACGATAAGTAATTTGTATCTGTTTGTTTCCCAATTATTCCCATATATATTAAATTAATTGCATCAATTTAGGTCTATCGTTGAAATAATTAAATTATTCAGGTCACGGGAAGACCTAATTATATATATTTTTTAAGCTATTATTTGTGATCCCTAAGCATATATTAGATAGTGGGAGTATATAGAATTCACATCCGCTGCCATAGTTTTTTATGACAAAGTCTTGCCATACTTTTTTTGGACCTATGACAATGGGACCCACAGAAAAAATAGACCCTCTCTTTCTGAAATCTGGGTCGTTCAAATTCATCCAACGGCCCGCTTTAACTATGGCACAATCCTGCTATAGTTTTTTATGGCAGCAGATGGGAACCCAGAGTATATAACTACATATAATGAGTATTGAGCAGAATATTACTAAAAAAAAAAACAGTATACGGAGAGACCCAACAATAATTTTGAAGGAGATGGATACGCAATTGAGATCGTCTGACCCGGAGCAGAGGATATCCATTTAAGATTCAAAATTGATATCATAACCCTAAGATCCCACTACATATGAACAATTATGGTTATTTCAAAAAATCCTCCTGAAATTTATATCGGTCGGACCGTGATTGCAGGTCCTCAAATACATTTTGGATCGCAGCAGATACAGACTCGATGGATAGATAGCGGGTCCCTGGATTATTGGCAGTCTGCAGGCAGTGGATCCGTATCGAGACAAAGATCCGCAAAAAAAGGGTAAGAAACTAAAATAAATTTGGCTTCTGGCTGCACGTGTTTAATTATTATACTCTCGCCAGTGCAGTTCCAGTTTCAGTGTACCGGAGACTCAGAAAATAAAAAAAAATAAAAAAAAACACACACACACCAGCTTTTGGTATCAAACAAAGAAGTATAAATCGCAGCCGATGTTTATACGAAGAATTGATTTGAAAGCAATAATGCATATATTAATGTTTTGTTTATGAGGTAGTAAATTAGTTTGAGTGAGGCTACTGCGTTTTACAAAGTGTGGTGATTAGTATATTTCGGTCTCATATTTTCTTAACTATAGCTCGAATGATCAATCCAAGTTGCTCACCACAATCTTAATATTGAAAACTAGTTGCATACCAAAATTTTTAATTTTTAGAGTTTTCTAATTATTTTTTTTAATTTTTGAAAAATGACCCATTTTATATACAAATTATTGTGCATTTTCAATACAATTTTCAAAAATCCAAAAAAATAGTTAGAAAACTTTAAAAATGGAAAATTTTGGTAATCTACAAGGTTTCGTTATGTAGATTGTGTTGAGCAACTTGAATTAACCATTTAAGCAACGGTTTTGATATAACGGGCCGAAGCGCACTACCTCCCTGTGCTTTGCAAAGCGCAATAGCATCACTCAAGTACTTTTATTTATTATAATAAATTTTTTTATTTATTAGCATGGTTATATGTTGTGTATTTACTATTCAGACATTCAGTAATTTTAAATCTACGTTCTTGATGATGAATATAGTTATTCAAATCATTGTTGTTGATTTTTTCCAACAAATTGATATTGTTATTCAACTTATCTCATCTATTGATGTGCATATGCCCTTGACATGTGTAGATGTTATTTGTTGTTGAAAAACTTTTGTTTTATCAGTAATAAATCTATAAGTTGATTAATAATATCAATAAGTTGAATAATAACAATAAAAAAAAAAACAGTTTTTGGTATCAGGGCTGGTATCCTATGTGGCATGGCATCTACACATCAGCTTTCTAGATTTATGCAAAAATAATTATGTTTGTATGATGCATGATATTTGTTGGATTTGTAACAAATTCGCGCGAGTGCCTATAATTTGATATTAACATAAAAATAAAGCTACAAGTTTGCCTTTAATCTTACTTATTATTAATTATCGTATATATTTGTTAATCATATTACATATCCATACAAATTTGATCAAAACTAATCACCTCCAAGGCTCCAACAAACCAATTTATCCTTACTTCTAATAAAAGGAGATTGAATTTTTTGACATAAAAGTTCTATCTTCTCTAAAAAATAAACCTCAGCCGTTGATTAGATTTTTGGACATAAAAGTCTATCTTCTCCAAAAAAGAAATCTCAGCCGTTGATTGTTTACTTAGATCAATCACTACCGTTGATGTACATTAATATCCCGCCCCATTAAAATTTAAGGCCCGTATTAGTTTTTTCACAAGGAATAAGTTATCGGCCTTTTATTATAAGATATAATAATTTCAGCCTAAAGCAAAACGTGCGCTCTTTACTAGTTCATTATAATCATCGGGAGCTGCTATGGCAATATCATCGGTGATACAGTTGGTGATACCATAAACTTTGACTTAGTCAAACGAACTAATTGTGCAACGTAACGTAAAACGTACTAATTGAGCAGTGTAATGTACTAATTGTGCAACTTAATGTACTAATTGTGTAACTTAACATACTAATTGTGCAACGTAACGTACTAATTGTGCAACTTAACATACTAGTTGTGCAACGTAACATAAAACGTACTAACTGTGCAACTCAACGTCCTAACTGTGCATCTCAACGTCCTAACTGTGCATCTCAACGTCCTAATTGTGCAATCTCAACGTCCTAATTGTGCATCTCAACGTCCTAATTGTGCATCTCAACGTCTTAATTGTTCAATTCAATATCAACTTAATTATAGATAGCACGTTAATGCTAAGTTTAACAATTAGTATGTTAAGTTGAACAATTAGTTCGTTTGACTGATTCAAACTATATGGTGTCAGTCACGTATCACCGTAACATTTCCCGTAATCATCATCATTACTTCATAGTTTTAACCAACAAATTCACTGTACCCCCTCCTCCCTATCAAAACAAGTGGACACTTCAAATTGAATCGTGGTAAAAGTAAATTCGTCGATGAGGTAGACGACAGTGAAGGCCGTACGACACGTGGCAGAAAACCAAGAACTCATCCTCTTTCCTTTTTCTTTTTTCATAAATTTCTTTGGTTTTTTTTTAAAAAAAGGACTCAAATGACTCATCCACCCCCCACGACCCATCACATCACATCACATCAAATCAGACCTTTCAATTATACATTAGAAAAATGGTTTTGGCTTTTCTGATCTCCCATAGATTTTTTTTTTTTTTTTTGTGAAACTCTCTCATAGATTTTAATTTTGAGCCACTCGAATTTCGACGCAAGTGCATACTGTGCGGTGTTGTCTTCTGAAGGAAAGGAAAAAGGAGATCTTCTGATCTGATCTCGGCAGAGTTATCTGTCTGTCTGTTGAGTGTTGACTCTCTCTGCTATTGCCTATTTCCCCTCCTCCCTTTCATTTATTGTATCGTCTACTGATATTCTGTGACAGGCGCCAGCCCTGAGTTTGAATGAATTTGCACTGGGATGTTAGAAATTGATCCAAATTTAATTGACACTTGTATTATAGTTAATGAAATTTCAGATTTTTAAATAGGGTTCAAGTAATAAATACAATTGGAATTGATATCATTATATATATCTTTTAATTTAGGATATGCTCTAGAAAGGGGGAGAGGAGGCGAGGAAAGGAGAGAACTGACTAAGTTTGGAGTTACATACCTAAGGTCATGTTACTTGCTCCACAACTATAATTACAAAACATAAATTGTAATCACGGAGCAACTAACATGACCTTAAACAGATAACTCCAAACTTGATTAGCTCTCCTCTCCTCTCCCCCCTTCCGGAGCACACCCTTAAGGGACACATGACAAATCGACAACTATTTGTTTTTGACTTTTGATAACCATGACCATCAGTCTCAAATAAATTTATCGAAAATTATTTGAGAATTGTTATCATAGTTGTGAAGATATAAAGACGTTGTCATGTGATCCCTTCCCATATTCTAATTTTTTGTAGATAGGTGCAGGGACAGATCCAAGAATTATATAAGCCTAGGCACAATTGTATGCATAACTAAAATGAATTTATTCCATGTATTTTGCCTAACAAACTAAAAAGCCGGGGCACTATACACATGCATAAAGTGTTTTTAATAACTAAGTATCGTATATCATAAGGAAAAACTATGTTCTTGAAAAAAATAAGCATGAGCACTTGGGAGGGCTTGCCCTACTATAGATCCGTCCCTGGATAGGTGTTCACAAAATTGTCTGTTAGGTTGTTTTCTGATAAACAATTGAGTAACCAACTATAATACAAAACAGATCTCGATATTAAAAAATCACTATGTAGATGAGGATCAAGCCGTCTAGATTTAAAAGTCTATGATTAAAGGACTTGCCATTCTGAATCCGCTATCTCTGACTCGGATAGTGTTTTAAGAATCAATATTATAAAATCTATTTACTAATATTGGAATTGTTTAGTAAATTGCTTACTTATTAAAGTGGTAGCTAACTATGATGATCGTGGTTATGAATCCAAGTTTTATCATGAGCATCAAACAAAATTTAGGAAGCTAGACTTTTATTTGTTCTATCTAGAAATATATTGAAAATATCCATAAAATCTGGAAAACCACTTATCATATTTTTATGAAAATAATATTTTTAAGGAGAGAATTTATCGACTGAGATCATATAAGTAATCTTAAATTAATTACAATATTCGTACATAAACTTCATAAACGTAATATATTATACCAATAAAGAGCTCACGCCTTGCTTTGCGCAGAAATTGTTATTTCTTATAATAAATTTTTAAGATATTATGCAATGGGCCTTGAAATTGAGAAAATTAATATGATGGGCCTTAAATTGTGAAAATTGATATGAGTCTTAAGTTTTAATGTGTTGAGACATTAAAGTACGTCAACGGTGATGATCAATATAAGTTAACAATCAACGGCTAAGATTTACTCTTGAGGAAGATAGACGTTTCATGTTAAAAAACTAATATGTTTTTATTAGGAGTAAGGATATGATATGTGTTCAATAGTGTTAGAGTCGAGTCCAAATGTCTAAGTGCAACTGTGCAAATCTAGCTGCACAGAAAATCCGGACCTAGGGTTTGAAATGCCTAGACGAAACATTAATATAAAAATATTTTAGAGAACCCACTGAATTCTAAATTCTATTATATCTATTACAAAACTTCAGTTCATAATAAAATGAGAGTTATTAATTATTATTTAGGTGTGGTTACTAAAAGTGGGAGTAATTTTATCAAAAAAAAAAAAAGTGGGAGTAAAATTCACCGGTCTTTTCAGTTTTGTTGCTCTTGCAGTTTTATCCCCGATTTAGTATGGCTCATGTCAAGTCACTCCTTCAGTCGTCCTGTCAAATAATTAATTAGTTATATATATCCGTAGAAATTTATTAATTTTCTACATGTAGAAAATACGTACGTTTGTTGTACTTATATTATTCTGTAAGTACGGAATAATACTTAAGCTAGTTATGCATTAAATTATATAATTTTTTCCAAGAAAAAGATGCAAATTAATTAAAATTGTCATCAGAGATTTAAAATGCTTATATCATATATATATATATATGTATTTCTATAACGCCAAATATATATGAAACACATAATTACTTAATGGCTAATTCTATTATGGATCAGATAAAATACAGACCGTTCATTTTTTATAATCGAACGGCCACAATATGTTTTTAAAACACAATGAATGGAAGATGTTTGATAAGAACATCTCGATGCAAAATAAAAGGTCGCTTAATTAGCCGATCCAGAGAAGAACAATTAATTCACAATTTCACATACACATATATATGTCTATATGAATCCCATGAGTTTTGTTTTTTTTTTTCCTTTTTTATGCTTTTAACAGTGTTTTTTTCCGGATCGATGTGGCCATGAACTGAACTGGTGAGTGTATATATAAATACATTAATCCATAGTAAGTACCTGACTCTACTGTTTCTGTATATAATGTGCAAGCTTTTCCTCACAAAATAGAATCCTGCTGTTCCTCCTCAATAATGTGCAGATCGAAGCAGAACACATTTTGTCTTGTAATTTCATTTTTGCACCTTCTGCTCATCCCCATTTATGGCCTGACATGACTACATTCTTAACCTTGTCGTCATCTCTCTGAGGCGGTGGAAAAAATATATATATGTGACAATATTGATATATATTTTCTGCAAGTATGTATGATATATAACGTAGTAACAGCTAGCGATCACCCTATTATCTATTCATCGGTCCACTGTATCTGTAATGAACAAATATCATTTTTTATTAAACATTTATAACTTTCCAATCAATATATATCATTTTCTAGTAAACAGATATACATTATGGTTTCCAATAAACATTTATGCAAATATGATAAGAGGTGTGTCAGATTGTGAGAAAGAAATAGATATGTGGCTTACTTTATAGGGTGGACTTTATATGTTTTCCATATATATATATGAGACTATAATAAGGTCGGCATTGAGTCATGGTCTCTACCAGTTGCACTGTTTGAGTGTTTGTCGTGTTTGTTTGGGGTGCTGAGCATAGTAACATGATTCGCGATTTATTCGCGAATAATTCGCGAATAATTCGTTTTTTCACAAGAGCCGAACGAATCCCGCATAATACTACCCAATGATATATAATGCGTTTTATTCGCGAATTATTCGCGAATAAAACGTTTTTTACGCAAATAAAACGTTTTATACGCGAATTATTCGCGAATAAAACACATTATATATCGTTTTAAAGGAAAATTTGTACTTTTTTATTTGGTTTTTAAAAATATTGACACTTTAATATATTTTTTATTATATTATATAAGCCGAACTATTCCCGAATTATACCCGAATAATACCCGAATCACGAACTTTTGACCTCGCCGAACGAATTCCGAATCAATAATTTGTTACTATGGTGCTGAGGAGAAACTCGGATATGTATGTAGCAGAGTTAATTGCATGCATTGCAATAAATGAGCTACAGGTATGCAAAGGGGAGAACTATATGTATATATATGTGCAATTTCAAGATGTCAAAATTAAGAAATATGGATCAAAGATGTCAAATTTAAGAAAGATGGATGGTTCATTTTTCAGAATTTAATAAGGATTTAATATATAGTTGTGAGTAGTACTTGACAATTTTAACAAATAAAATTCTAAATTCAACAAAATCTAAAGAATCAGTCTTTGGTCTAGTGACTAAGGGCGACCATTTCCATATGGGAGATCACGGGTTCGAAACACGAATGGTAGGTCTTTTATAGACATTTAAATTTGAATATCTTGACCCTCACATTTATCTCAAAAAGTTCAATAAAATCTAAAAAATAGTAGATAAAAAAAATGCAGATTTATCTTTTAATTTTTAACATATAGAATGATCATAATGTTTCAAATTTTTTCCAATTTGGATTTCACTTCATGTCTCAACCAAATTTTATAAATTTTTGACGGTTTTGATTTTAACAACCTTAGATGGACAATCAATTATTATTTAAATGGCTTGAATCTTATAATATAATCAATGTATATGTTTATCATTTCTGTAAAAAAAATATTTCTATTTTTGCAGTTTTTGATGATTTCTTTTATTTATTTTTTTTCAAGTCTATTCGTCCCATTGTCAACTGTTTCCTCCACTATAGTTTTTAACTTTTTATATTCTATCTATGATAAGATGTTTCACTCTTTAATGATTACGGTAGCAATTCAATTTCAAATCTTTGTACCTTAGACTGTATTTATTTCAGAGACAAATGATCATTGAGTGGAGATAATTTTAACCACTTATAGAGTTATCCAATATTTATAAATTTATCCACATTTTATCGTCAATGATTCCAAGAACAAACAAATGGGGGCTAAAGCTCAACAATTATTAATGAGTTGTTTTTTTATGGACAACCGTTCGTTTCTAATCAAGCGGTTCAGATTTCACAGATCAAGAATCACTTTTTTCTTGTGCTCTAAAAATATATCATAATCATCTGATTAATACAAATGAACGGTTCATATATCTTCCAATCCATACAAGAATTAACCTTAATTCTATATACATTTCTAGCTCGTTTGGCGTGCAGAGATCAAGTTTTTTTTTTTCCTCAAAAAAAGTTTTCTTTTTTCCCTGTATCCTCTTTTAATAAACTAATCTCCAAATAGGGTGAGGGCATTTATAATTAGATCGTGGAGTGCTTGTACCGTCAGGCTCTCAAAACAAGTGTACTTTCTCAAGTCCTTAAAACTTATTTCTGTTTATGAAACAAATAGTAATCTGAGATAAGGATTTCATTTCACAAAGAAGAAATATATATATACATGTTCAATCAGTCAAGTCAATGTTGCACCTCATTTTTCATATCAAACAAAAGCAAAGAAAAGAAGTCAGTCAGGCATGTCATAGAAAGAAAGAATGAAAGAAAGGGCTATTTGCACAACACAACAGATGAATGGTGAGCTTTTCTTTTCTAACAGTGTATGTGCGACCTAAACACTGCCTACCAAGGTTTTCTCCTGTTTAACCCTCCCTTTTGTGCACTGTTTAATTGTGCATGCTCAGTAGCTCCAACAACACTTGCAACACTAACAAGTAACAACCAAACATATATACAGAGAAACATCTTGCTTCCATTGAAAATGTATCTATACGTTCTTAGACACACTCAGAATGTATCAAATACATCCAATTTTATAATATATAGATCTAATTTTGTAACTCGTATAGATATCACCATCCACCACATATATATTATCATGGTATGGGAAAAAATGATTAATTTGTACTATCTTTCCATGAGTGCCACAAATACTATTTTTTGTTACAAACTTGTGCTAGATCCTAGAAAGACATACAAATATAAAACAAACAAAAAAAAATGTGATCCATTAGTATTTTATGTTATGTCTTATACATAAAACAATGTTACCTTAATTTGTACGCCAAATTTAATGCAGATAGAGGGCGGTCTGCCACAGAATCGGTCAAATTGATATGCTGTGGTATTTTGACCATAACTTCCTCAATACAAGTCCAAATGAGGTGATTCAAAATTCTATAGAAAGATAAAGAAATTAGCTACAACTTTCATGTTTTGAGTTTTCTCAGAATCGGAAGGCATCCCAGTCGAAATGGCGAATTAATACAGCATGGTCTTCGGCGGTCTGCCCCAGTGAAGTTCCTGCGCTCTGTTGGGCGGGCGTTCCGCCCCCAGACGGATCAAGTTGCGTCTTTTGAAATTTTCTTGTGTTTTTAGACTGTTTTCTTTGTTTCTTTCTTTGTTTTCTTTAGGAGGGTTATTTCTATTTTTTCTTATATAAGCAAACTCAAGCCCTTTGGGTAGGAGAAGTTGTTATTTTGTATCCAAGTTATCAAAAACCTAGAATTCTGTGTGAATTCTCAAATCTCTCGAGTGCTTCCGTGTTCGTTCGATTGCCGTCTCCTATCGTTCGTACATCAAAATTAATGTGTCATGAAACCTAATTCACATTTACATGGGAAGAAATTACAACTGCATGCTTTTTTTCATCTTGTTTCACAAAGAAAAAGAGACATGCTTGTCATAGAAAATACAACTGCATGCTTCCGTGTTCGTTCGATTGCCGTCTCCTATCGTTCGTACATCAAAATTAATGTGTCATGAAACCTAATTCACATTTACATGGGAAGAAATTACAAATTTACAACTGCATGCTTTTTTTCATCTTGTTTCACAAAGAAAAAGAGACATGCTTGTCATAGAAAATATAATGGCTTCTTGAATATAATCTCCAAAAAGAATTTGTACTGTGTACTGTGAGGGGGGAGAGAGACAGAAGAGTCCTGTGGTGCAGGTATTCATCTGTCTTTTCAAGCATTTATAATCTTTCCTTCTTTTGAAAAAAATTGCCAGAATATAGCACATGGATACGGGAGAAATCGTAGGGAAATCGTAGGGAAACTCTCCAGTCAATCCAAATTGGACTAGCCGGCTATTCTCTAATCTGTAATTTAGGGTGTGTTTGGATGGTGCAAGTATCAGTACAAGAGTAATTATATTTGAATCAGTGATTGAGAGTAGTGTAAGGTTAATTAGTGAGTAGATCGGAAAACATGTGAATAGAGCTAATGTCTTGCTATCTAGGTTAGTGAAAATGTTGTTTGGATAGTAATTTGAGAGTAGTGATGGTGGTTAGTGTTTGAATTAATGCTACTACTCAGGAGCTAAACCAACAATTTCATGGGTCAGTAGGATTAGTACTACTCGAATGCAACTCTAGATTCCTAATTTATGTTTGGATACTCCGGCCTATTCACTTTAGTTTAATTACGTATATAGCTAGAAATTACTAATTGGCCAAAGCTTAATTAATTGTGTTTTGACAGCCAAGCTCCAGTATTTGCTGTTTTAAAATAATAATTATCTAATTAAGCCTATTGTTAATTAGCTTATTCATTAAACAAACATATCATACGAAGTATGACTAATTATTTTAAGACTACTAGGTACGTACTTGACACATAAGATTATAACTCAAACAAGAAAGTGTATGCAACTAATTGATTAATTATACAAGTTAAATTGTAAAAAAAAAAAAAGACAATTATTATTCTGGAATTTTCTTAATCCAAATAAAATGTTAACATTGATATATAGCTTTATATTACAAAATAAAATATCAAGTTTTATATAATTAATTTATTAAAAAATTGCCAAGTTTCTATGACATCGTGGAACAAAAGAGGAGATAGAAATAGTAAAACACTGTTGAGATCAATGCTTGCCATAAATTAGAGGATAGACATGAGCAGAATAAAACACCAAAACAGGCCTAATTTGAGAGTATTTGACACATCATGAATTCAGTCCCATGAATAAAAAAAGAAAGCACAAAATAAATATATATAGAGGAGGGATCACTTGACAATGCTAACTTTGACAATTTTAACAATAGAATATTTTAAAATCTATAAAAATTAATAAAAAATCTTAACATTGAAAAAAGACTTATGGATGCATTAATTAACTTGTAGATCGATAGTATTCCAAATTTCAATCAATTTGAACACCGTTTGATAGCTTATCAAAATTTTGTGTATTTTTTAACGGTTATAATTTAACGGATCTTTGAAGGGCAATCAAATATAACTTAAATTGAATATAATCGGAAACGTAATTAATCTACAAGTCAATAAATAATTCCGTAAACTTCTTTTTATTTTTGAGAATTTATGTGATTTTTTACAAATTTTTGAAATATCAAATTGTCAAGATTGTTAAGTTAAGGATGGTTAATAGATCCCTCCTTGTGTGTATATATATATAAAAAAAGAGCCCCCAGCACTCAGCAGTAACCAGTTAATTCAAATAAATTAAAAAGAAAGAAAGAAAAGGCATGACATGACAAGATGGAACGTGAGGGCAGCAATGGTGCTAGCTAGTTATTATATTTGAAATGAGCTAAAGAACAAATGTGAGAAATGACCTCTCATTCAGAGTAAACAATAAAGGAAACAAAGGTGGTCTTGTGAGAGGATCCAAAAGCTGCCCACGAACAAGGAGGCATACATAGTTACATTGAAAAACGGTTCATATATATACCTTCTCAGAAAAAAATATAAAAAAATAAAAAAACGGTTCGTAGCATAGCTAGATTACATTAAAGACATGTATCTGTTATATTCTGTACAAATTTATAGATGTATAGACTATAGACGGTTTTTCAACGCATCTCCATAGCATCTATAGTTAGATTACATTTCGGAATATATCTGTTACATTTCGGGACGTATCTATTATATTATGTACATATTTTAGATTACATTTCGGAATATATCTGTTATATTTCAGAACATATCTGTTATATTCTGTACATATTTATGATGTATGGAGTTCATACCTTCTCAAAAAAAAAAATTAAAAAAAAAAAAACGGTTCATAGTAGGGGTGTAAACGGGTCGGGTTGGTCGAGTTTCACATTGATTGGTAATCCAAATTATTATAGTCGGGTTGCACAAATTTCAATCCATAACTAACCAATAAATATAAAAACGGTTCAATTCGGGTTTCAACTTTGGCGGTCGGGTTTCAATTTAAGATAAATTGTCAAAAATATATAAGTGAAAGTAAGTTATGACGAAAAAATACAACAAAAAAATTCAATATATACTAACTAAAAGTAAAATAAAATAAGTTTCAATTAAAAAATTAGTATAACAAAAAGTCATTACATTTCTATAATGATATTGTGACTTTATTTAGAATAATATAAATTATTTTAAAAAATCAACATAAATTAGTTGGGTCGGGTTTTACTCAACATATTTTACAAAAATCCGTAACCAAAATTTAATAATCGGGTTGCTCAAAATTCATTCCGTACCTAACCAACTATAATCAAAATCCGTAATTTTACGGGTTGGGTTGGTCGGGTCGGTCAGGTTCCGCGGGTTGAATGGATTGAACTTACACCCCTAGTTCATAGCATAGTAGATTATATTTCATAAGTGTATCTGTTAGATTATGTACAAATTTATTGATGTATAGACTACAGACAGTTTTTCAAGACATCTCCATAGCATCTGTAGCTAGATTACATTCTGGAATAAATCTGTTACATTTCGGAACATATGTTATATTATATACATATTTATAAATATACGGACGGTTTTTCAATTGACTCAAAAGAAGTTCTCACTTTCTCTAGTTACGTACAGTACAATTATTTTACCTTCCCTTTGTTTTTCTCTGCTAGCTATTTTACTACTCACCGTACCAAGGAAAGTTCATAAACAGCGTACACGGTCACGGATCATAGGGCAGCAATACATATCCAGCGTATTTATACCAAATTCACCTATTTTTTGAAGTTGTAAGCAGAACAGAACTTAGATAAAGAGACGAAAAGTTCCAAACTTTGAAGTCATACTGTACACAAGACCCTTTAATTTGAGTAAAACCTAACATCTATAAAAAAATTGTGGATAGCGTTCATAGTAACAATTTGAGTAAAACTTAATATCTATAGAAAATCTGTTTATAATGTTCATCGTAATAATTTGAGTAAAACCTAACATCTTTAGAAAAATTGTCCATAACGTCGATAGATTATAATGTATCTGAAAAATTATCCATAATGTCGATAGATTATAATATTATCCATAACGTCGATAGATTATAATGTATCTGAAAAATTATCCATAATGTCGATAGATTATAATGTATGATATATTCATATACGTTTATCAATATATAGATGTTTAGGAATATATATAGATGGTTTTTCAATGGAATGTTTCTCTTTAAATTTTATACACCAACGAAAAAAAAAGTTCCGAACTTTTGTGCAATATGATCAATAAAAAGACAAAAAAAAGAGAGGAGATTATTAAAACAAGTAAAATTGAAGTACATACATACAAAACATATAGGATGGGAATTAATTAACTTACATATACCTAGTGTAGTACCATTATATAGATTTTCCCCTAATTAAGATACATAATAAATAATTCCAAGCTTAATCAACCTCGATCCCTAATTATCCCCAATTGCCTCCTTAATCGACAAAAGATCGATCTAAGTTGATTCATGATCATCACATTCATCATCATAACATCATCATATTGTTTGGCCTCTAGAAAAAAAAAATAATAAAAAGATGAAACAAAACATCTCCTAATTATATAAGCTAGTTAACATTTGACTTAGGTTAATTAATTAAACACAGACAAAGGCAGCATATTACATCCGGCTCCATGCGGCGGCTCCGGCGCGGCGACGGTCGACATCACGACTGATGCATTACCCCCGCCGCCGCCGTCGCTCAGTCCCTCGTGCACCATCATGAAATCATGATGGTGGTGGTGGTGGTGGTGAGGATTGCTGCCGTAGAAGAAAGCATGAGGGTTTATGACCAGATTGAGGTCGGTTCCGGCGAGGTACGATTGCTGGGGCCGGCCAATCAGCAGCGGCTTAGCATCGCCTTCCGAAACCGAAACCGAAACCGGCGCGTGCTCGGAGTAATGCTCGAATTGCACATTGTGCACCGCCGGTTGCCGCGGCGGCTGCTGCTGCTGCGCCAGGTTATTGCCGGTTGAAGTAGGCGGCCGTTTTCGCCGTTTCTTCTCGTACGCGATGCCCCTTGCCTTGGCCTGGCTGTCCCTGACCTCTCTCAAGTACAACCTGACAGCCCGGGCACCGAAAGGGTTCGCTTCCGGGCGGCCACCGTCTTCTTCAAAGGCTGCCCGAAGGCGGCCCACGAGAGCATCCAGGCTGCCCCAGGCTTGCTTTAAAGGGCAAGGGCAGGGACCGGGCGGCGTCGGGTGCCCAAAGAAGGGGCACCCGAGATTGTGCACCTTGGTCTTGCCGAATTGATCCAGGTACCGCAGGAACTCGAGCACATGGGCTCCGCTGCACCGGGACAGCTCGAGTGGCGGGCGGTGGTTGCGCAGGTACTGGCGGAAGGTGTTCCAGTCCCTGCGCTTCTGCGACTCGTACCGGCTCGGCCGGGGACCCGGGCTGTCGGAATTGTTGGAGGATGGCATTGTTTTCGATCCGTTTTTCTTTAAAGTTCAAATCTTTGCTATGTTCAGGAAGGATTGAACTTAATTAGTTATGTCCTGCAATGAAGATCAGAATTTTTGATGAGTTTCTGTTCATAAATCATAATTTCTTAGTAGTCAGTAATAATAAATAAAATCTAAAAGAGAGAGAGAGATTAATTAATTACTCTCTAATGAAGAACAACTAATTTTCCGATTACAGTGCTAATTTGGGCATATTTGTGTCCTTTTAAATTTTAATTATGCAATTTACTATTGAATATAGTAAAAACTAAAAAAACCTTTTCAAAGTTATTAAGACAATGAATTGGCAGCCATTAATTAATACAAATCCTCTTAAAAGAAGAGAGGCAATAGTTACTGTACTCATGTGATCTCTAAACTCTAAACTCTAAAAAAATATTAATAAAAAGCAAGAGGAAGTAATAGAAATTTTAGGGTTTGTTTAATGTTTAAGAGTTGAAGAATAAAGATAATCAAAATCAAGTAAAAAAAAAAACTAAAAATGGTATGGTTAGTTTGCTTCCTTTAAATTTGTGGAAAACTTTAACATTTATAAATCAAAAGATCTAAAATTACATAAAGAGTAAGAACAATAAGAACTACAGTACCAGCAGAAATAGAAAGGGCTGATGAAAAAGGCAAACACTCTGATGATCCTCATGAACTGGAATTTTGCCAAATCAATCAGATTTACTGCCAAATTAAGGAGATCTCTTTTAGAAGGCAGGCTATACACAAGCCTAACAAAAAACCATCAACAAATAGAAACAGGATGCACACTTTAAAGAAAAAAAAAAAAAAAAAAAAGAAGTTTTCAAGTTCAAATGGGGAGAGACAAGATCAGCTTCTTTGAGGAGGTACTAGTATAGTATAGGGGAGGAAGAGAATGAATAAAGCTATATATGATTATATATGCAGAGTGTTGAAATATATAGAAGACAAATTCAGGAAGGGAGAGAGAGAGAGGAGACATGAACAATAAAAGCTTGGTAGGTGCAATAGGGTTTTCATGTGAAGAAAAAAGGAAAGCCCCAATTAATTAAGGCATCATCATGCATATATTAATATCTACTACATATATGTAACTTCTGAGCTTCAAAATTTAACCCAAAAAAGAAGAAAAAATAAAGTTGCATCTTGCACATATATATATATATATGATCCAAACATATTAAAATTAAACAAAAAACACCACATATATATAGGGAGATATAGAGGGATTAATTATAATTATAATTACCTGGAATTTGGAAAGATAGGGGCTTTTTTATGATGGCGGTATGGAAGTAGGCATGGAGCAAAATGGTAAAGGTCTATTGATCAGGATAGAGAGATTAAGGGAGAAATGAGATGAGGGTATAAGAAGATGACTTCCTTGTGGAATATATGGTGGCTATGTTTCTTTACTTGTTTATAATTACTTATTTGCCATATATATATGGTGTAGAATTGAATATATGGACTCTCTAACTCTAGCTACCACCAAAATTTTAAATTGGGTGCTTGGTTTTGGGAGACACGTTATATTTAATGCCTAGCAATTAGTATAATAGATTAATAATGTTATATTATGGAGTTAATTAGTTAATTAATGCCAATCATCATGCACTTAGCAGTCTATTCATTTGTTATATATTTGTTGATTAAGATTTAAGAATGACGTAATTATTCTCTTCATTAATTTACATTGTGTAATTGAAGGAGCTAGTTTTTTTAAGCATTTTGAATTTTATGTTTTCTCGATATAATTGAGATTATGCAATTATTTTGGTGTTAATGAGAATTCATATTGTCAAATTAAAAAAACATGTTGAGGACTTAATTTGTATTGATGTTTTTATTGTTCATTACTTAATTAATAGAACTTTTAACTAATTAAATATTAAATAAGATAGTTCAATTGGAAATTAACATCATTTTCTACTTATTATTAAGCTATATTTATTTTCATTGCGATTTTATATTTATGGTCAGAAGTACATTTCATATGACTTGTAATGTTATTTTTCTCATAAATAGGCTTCAGAAAAATATATATATATATATGATAGTAGTGTAGATAGGATTTTTGAACAATCAAATTAGTTACTATTTTATAGACGATTATTTTGGTTATTATAAACTATTAAATAACAATATGATTAACTTTTGCTATGAAGTACAATACACCATGCATATGATTTGATAACAGATAATTTTTGGAACAAACTAGCTAGTATATATATATTTTTTCTTTTGAATTAAAGACTGTTATAGCAATTTTAACATTTATGCTAATTTATATTTCAATATTTCAAGGTCCACTACATCTTTTATGCTCATACTTACTAACACGTCTAATATATATGCAGTCAAATAGTGGTTTTGCTTAAATGCACTTATATTATTATTAAAAATATGCATAGGAAAAAAATAATAACATATATGTAGGGTGCATATGCGGAATTACCAGCAAGCCACAATTAATATGTTACTAATTAATTAGCTATAACCAACAAGTGACAATTCAATAATCATCAAGTGACAGTTAATTAGTTACTTGATTAACTATAATTAATTAGTACCTAATTAATAAACTAGGTCATCATTATACTATTAGTAATTAAACATCAATATTATATATAGTGCATATATTCTTATTATATGATGTTTAACATTAATTAGTCAAGAGTCAAGGCCACGCTTAATCAACTAATTAATTTACAACCAGAATCCTTCCATATATATATATATATATATATATACTACCTCCGTCCATAATTAAATGAATTTATACCTTTAGAGTTTGTCCATAATTAAATGAACTTTACCGATTTAAATTTATTTTTCTATTCACTTGTTTCTCCAATGTTATGATAACCCTTTTATCTATATTATTTAATATGAACAATTATTATGTAATTTCATTTTTCCACTAATTCATTTGACTTTTCCTAAAAATTTATTTATTCATGGACGGAGGTTGTATTTAATAATAATGGCTAGACCAAATTCAGCCAGGTATATGTACACATAAAATTATAAATCAATCACACTACTAATTGTGAAATGAAATAAAAAGAGAAGAGAGGAGAGAGGAGACAAAGGGCATAGGGTCCACAAGGTAGACAGCCTCCTCGTGGGTGTGATGGTAGCCTGCCTCATCAGTGATGATTCTCCTCTCTTACTTATGCCTTTCCTGCCCAAAAGACCCTTTCTTTCTTTCTTTCAAGTGTCTTGTTTTTTCATTCACTTCATTATATATTATATATATACATAGAGCAAATATACCACGGGGCTTCCCGTGAGCTTAAGCTCAAAATCATATCAAATCATTTCTAAATTTAGATTTATATGGCTCATTATATTCTTTACATCAAAATTTTATGAAAACAAAAATTTCCTATTTTTGGAGATTTTTAAGTAATTGTTTTGAATTTTGTAAAAATGACTATACAATATTAATAAAATATTCAATGCTTATGCATTACTTTTACAAAATTCAAAACAAATACTTAAAAATCTCCAAAAATGAAAAATTTTTGTATTCCACAATATTTTGATATAAAGAATATAATGAGCCATATAAACTCAAATTTGGAAGTGATTTGATATGATTTTGAGCTTAACCTCACGGTATATTTGCTCTATATATATTTACTCTATATATATATGATATCCTGATCACACTATATAGCTCTCTCTCAAAATCAGTTAAAAAAAAAAAAAGAAAAAAGGGAAAAAGAAAGAAGGAAAGAAGGGATTTTTGTGGTTATATAGCAAGATGCAGAAGAACTATACAGTTCCTAGTTTCCTCACCATTTGTGGAGAAAATACTTGTGCTTGAATGCAAATTTACTGTGATTGAACAATATATAAATGCAACTTGATACCGGACAAGGTTCTGCCTCTCAGTCCTTTTCTTTTGGGGTACGTTTAATTTGTTTGGTAAGCAACAGTACATATAAGGAGGGATCATATGAGTAATATATATAGAAGTAATTAATGAAAATCAGTAATGTACTAATGTTCATTAATTAATTAGGGATATATATTAATGAAGATTTGGTGCTATTTGAATAGTGGATGATTGAGAAACATATATATAGTAGCTATTCTAAACCTTAATTAGTAGTATGAACAGCAAAATTAAAGCGCTTTCTATCACTTTCTTAACATCTAGTTATTTGCTGTATGGAAATGGATGCAATGCAATTGTAGCTACAATTAATATATATATATATATATATAGATGCAGCTCAGCTATATATTACTGTAATATGAAAATAGCAGATATTTAATTTTTTATTCTCAAACATTTAACAATTTCTGCAAAAAGATACATTGTTTAAATTTATACCTTCAATAAAATTAAGAATCATATAATTGAGAGAGAGAGAAAATAAGAAAAAATAATGTAATATTATACTCAAAAGTGATTAAATTATAGGTAATCCATTGTATATTATAAGTTATTAATATTAAAATTATGTTATTCCAATTAACTATTCACAAGTTTGTGATTTATATGGAGTAATTTTCAAGTTTTATGATAGAAATAATTAATTACGATTTAGGAAATATTCTGGTCAAATACTAATTATTTAGTTACAAAAACTTACAATAAAGTCGTGCCAAAATCTCCAAATAATATTGACTATATATATATTGTTCCATCATGTCACGACATACAAATAAATGTTTGGCAGATCATGAGGATAGTAGTAAGTACTATACTACTATAATACTATTAGCCAGAATAGTGAACTTCTTACCTTTTATATATAAATAAATAGTGTTATAACCTTGTTTTTGTAATCCCTGTTTAAAATAGTAAATGGAGGAATGTCGACGTCTTCGTCCTCCTAGCTAGCTCTTCCTCTTGTTTTGCTCTGTGTGCATGTATATGTTTCCATTCAAAAATTAGGAGTGCCATTTATGAATTTTGTTTCCAATTTTTGTAGTGTCCTTGCATATATGAATTTAATTGAATTAATGTACTGTCAGATGCAAATTAAATTTTTGTCTTCTTTAAAAAATAAAGAAAATATGTATACTCAGCTACAAATAATAGTAGGCCATTGATCCTTACACCCCTTTCACACAGTCTGATACACCTACGTGCATTCGTGTGCATGTGATAGTTGTATAAATGTAAACCGGAAACTAATATGTATATATTAATTTGAAAATGCTATCGATCAATCAAAAGATATACTTGTTGACTAAAAAATAATATCTATGAATTAAAATACAGTGGATGGATGTATAGTAATAGAATATGGACTCTACCTATTACTCAAAAAAAAAAAAAAAAGTACCATCATATCATGCATGCTTCAAAGTTCCAACTTTGTTACTTGGGGGTTGGGGCTATACAAATTTTAAAAAAAGGGGATCTATGTCTATATGTATATGCAGCTAGATGGATGGATAAATGAGATACCAAATGTAACTTCACATCATGGCAGGCAGGGATGGCATCACTGGGATCCTCTGAGTTAACTCAAAATTCGAGTTTGTCTGTACAGTGATTTTGTAAAGGGTCCCATAAATTCTAAACACTGACCATCTTGACCGTCCTGACCGAGATCTGAAACCAACAACCCAAATTTGTCCACGAGTTAACTCAAATTTTGAGTTAACTTAGAGGATACAGACTCTCAGTACGTACAATATTAAGCAATCTTGTGCTGTAAAAGGATCCAGTGCGTCCGATCAAGAGCAATAATTAAGAGCATGCATATATTCAGACGTCAAATTAAAAGAATACATATATCTGAATTAATAAGAGTAATACCTAGCTAGCGTCTATAGAAAAACAGTCCATATGTAAGTTATGTTTTTGGATGTATCGATCTGTTATATTTTAGGATGTATGATCAGTTACATTCTTTGTACGTCTATGGACGGCTTTTCAATGGACGCAAGATGTTTCGATCTCAATTAATAATATGCAAGAAAATAATTAAAATTGAAATTTTTCCGAGCGTCCTCATTTTAACTATCCACACGTCCCCGTGTACACAAAATTTGTAATTCTTATTTCAATGTAACATTTACCTCAAATTTTATAACAATATAGACACATGGACTCTAATACTGTAGACACTAGATATGACTCATTAAAATTGGACATGAGGCAGAGAGGATCTGTATATAATATATGTATGCAGACTGACTATAGTGCTGGATTCAGATTCTCTTAATTCATAAATTCATGATTCATGCAATATGAACGTGCAGTTGATGAAGTGATGATATTATGGCAAAAAGTATGTGGTCCTGATGTGGGTTTGCATGCAACGTTGCAAACACGACATAAGGAAGCAGTCAGTACATGTTTTTTTTTTTAACAGCTTGCTCAATGCTTTATATATATATATATATACTACAACATAGGAAAGAGCCCACGCATTTGAAATTGTTATTTCTTATAATAAATTTTTAAGATAATATGTAACGAGCTTTATATTGTGAAAATTGATATATGCCTTAAATTTTAATGGGCTGAGACATTAACGTCAACGGGCATGTATAAATGTAAAAAAATGGTTCTGATCTATCCAAGAAAATGATCAACGGCTCAGGTTTCTTATTTGGGGAAGATAGCCCTTTCATGTTACTTTTTCTAATATGTTTTTATATATAGTAAGGATATAGAAGCAAAAAGGAGCTGGGTTTAATATATATTTGATCCATTCATATATTATATTATTATATAATACAACCGACATATATCCCTACTGTTTAAAATAAGTTGGTTTGAAAATATGCATTTTACTATTTAAATTTTCTGGATAGTTAATTAATTAAGAGAACAAGAGATTTTATATGTTTTTCCTCCCCTCAAGAGACAAGATAAACAAATCTATATGTATGTTCTTGATATCCAATCACAGACAGTTGAATAAAATGGTAGCTTGCATGACATCTGTTTGATATAATTTCTCATTAAAAAATATATAGTAATAATCAATGGTTGTCAGTTGTCACCAGAGTTATTAAGTAATAATTAAAAATCAAGATACATTTGGGGAACTATTTGTTAATTTCTTATTGCATAGTTAAAGTGTCATCTAGAGTTGAAAGAATAAATTAAAAAAGGATGGCAATACATTGTGCAACACTTATAAAAATTCAATAATGAAAACTGTAAATGTCTAAGAAAAATAACATATAAACAATGATACAATACCTCCAAAATTGTCCCTCAATTTTCTAACCATTTATAGTACACGGTCACACAATTTTTACTTTTTAGGGGGCCTTAAATTTTTCTGTAAAATGTTGGGAGCCCACTATTTTTTTCCGTTTGCTATGGATTGACAAAGCAACATTTTAATTTTCATAATCAGATAATCATAGTATACCTTTTAAATACAATTAAAAATATATGTTTAATAAGAACTGTTGTTCGATTTAAATTGAGAGGTTGCTTAGCCGATCCATAGCTAATCTCACTCATAAAAAATATATGGCAAAAAAGATGAAAAATGGGCAACAAATATTGAGGTGTGAGAGAGTAATAATAAGGCCGCCGGGCCTACAACTACAATAAAACTATACATGAGTGAGTCCATCATGATATGGAAATATATTGGACTGTACATCTATAGCAGTTGTGGGCCTTGTGATTGTGATATTTATATATGTAGCCTATTTGGTCCCTCCCTTGCTAATTAGTCATTGAAAACATGTCATGGGGGATAATGGGGGCAAATCAGACACATGTTGTCCAGTCCAGCAGCTCATAACAAATTAAGCACAACAAATTTTGAATGGAAATTTGTTTGTTCTGTTGTGTACAGATCTTGTATACATTATTATAACTGGAGTTGATAACGGCACCCCTTTAAAATCTCCCTTAACCGCACCTCAATACATTTTTAGTTGAAAATTATTTTTCAAATACAACAAATCACTTTTACCGGTTCCAATTCACACCTTGAATTATGCAATATATTCATATATGTACAATAGAAAGATAAAGAATAAAAAAAATTCACTCAAAGTTTATGAAAGAGAGAAAGAGAGAATGTTACAAATATAGTATGGGGGATGGATAAGGGGTGTAGTTAAGGGGATAAGAATAATTTCTCTATTATAACCTGTAAATTTTGTGTGCTTATGACTGACATTAATTCCTGGAATTATTTATTTTTTTTCACTCAAGAAGTTGCAATGCAAGATCTAAACTAGGTATATAATATGATATCATATATAAGGAAAACTTTAATTTCTGTATCATATAGGGGTATTAGTTTCTTTATTAAAAAAAAAACATGATTAGTAAATAATAACTTTCAAAGATTATGGGCTTTTTCTGCTAGAAACAAGCCCACACCTGCTTGTAAAACAAATAACCTGAAAGCCCATAATAAACAGTACCAAAGGAAGAACAAGCACTACACAAATCACATACTTCCATACACTAACAACAGTGTGTTTTGTGAAGAACCTCTTCAGGATCACCTTCCACTTGCTGTCATAGAACTTGTTCACCCCCTCGATGACGCGGTCGAGCTGTGGTACCCGTGTCAGCCTGACCGACCGCGTCATCCCGTTCCACATCTCCGCGACATCCTTGTCGCTCTTTAAGTAGTTCAGAATGATGCCATTCTTTCTGAGTAGCCTGGCGTCAGCATCCGTGTCGATGATTCCGTTCATGAATTCGATGTACCGGGACAGTGCCAGGTGTTTTGATCCGAATGACGCCTCGTACGCGACCAAGTTTCGCAACACAACTTCGCTGTTTATGTCAAGGCTTATTGTAGGTAAATGAAGCGTAGCTGTTTCGGTATGAAAATCGACCGTTGGTATGCCGCCATCCGTGGGGCAAATTTTGATACCGGAAGAGATTAATTCGGTCACTGATGGAATCAAAATCTCTTCGAGCAGCGGTTCGTTGTTTCCTTCACTCTCATGTGAATCGTTTTCGTTCGATAAAATTTTCTCTACAGGAGTCGCTATGACTGAAAGCATCGGTATGTTTTCCATGATTCGAAGCGGAATTCTCACCAGAAACCTCATTATCAGTGACAAAAGGGTTTTTACACGGTCGGAAATGAAACTCTTCATCGAACTTGCAAAATTTTCGGCAAAAGTCGGGCTTGCGTTGTCCTGCTCATCACATTTATCTTCCTCCAAGGGACCACAAGCCTGCTCTCTCGGAACTATATTACAGTACAGAAAATCTAACAAATGCGGGTGATTCTCGACGCTGGCATGAAAAATGTGCACCTTCTTGAACGGTGAGAGTTCATTGAAGAATCCAACGAGCATATCACCGACTGCTTCTTCTGCTGTTTGTTGTAGTTGAGTTTGAGTTTCTGCTACCTTCAACAGTAGAAAGAGAGGGATCTGGTTTTCGAGCATTACTACATCACGGATAATCGTACTATGTGTCATTGTCCTGTATTTGGTGTCGGCTAACAGATGCATCATCCTCGATGGTATCCTTTGGATCGATTTGTTGTTGGCTGGCTTAGTGAATATCTGGAGGAATTCGAACAGAAACGACGCATCGATTGCCATCATCCATGCTAAAGTTTGCCCTGTTAAATCTAAGTGCCTTTCAAAAAAAGAAAAAAGCAAAGAAAGATTTACATAAATGCGTAATGCCGACAAATTTTAGCAGTAATTACAGAGATTCAAATAATTTCTGTACCGATGATATTGAGCTCGAATATGATATTCCAGGCTTTGAAACAAATCGACAAGATCTTGAAATCTCATCGTTTCTCGGAGTTGGGTCTGCACTCTTTTCGCGGAGGCAACTTTGTATCGCTCCATGTGTCTCACCTCCTCACGGAAATGGTGGTACGGGCCAAGGGACAGGATCTGCGGTACGTAAAGCTCGGGCTTTATGGCTAACAGAGGTTTTGGCACGTCGAAGATGGAGACGGATTGGTCGTGTGCGATCTCTGACTCCTCGGCTAGTATCTGACGGACGGTCATGATCCATTGGGTTTGGTCGGAAGGGAGATGTTGATGATGTGGGAGCATTATTGTGTTGGAGTGATTTGTGTGCACAGACAGATACCGGCAGGAAGAGAGCTGCAAATTTAGAACGATATATAAATTGTTTGGCTTTTTTGGTTGCTAACTCATGGCAGTTGCAACTTGCAAGCAGCATTATTGAAGTTACTGGAGTTTTTGGTTAATTCAATTTAATAAGAACTAATTAAAAAAAGAAAAAAAAGAAACGAGTATGGCTTTAAATGATGCCCTTATTCCTGAAAATTGCAATCAGTTATATACAATCTATGAAGCCTTTTCAGGTTCTTAATTATCATCTTAGTTTCTGTTCCCAATGGTAAAATCAGGAAACCGAACAAGAATTAATCTTGTTGTGCTACATCTGACATTGCCACATTGGTACGCTCTTTTCGGTTTTACTTTTACCGGGTAAACGAAGCCTCGCAGAATGCCTATTCTCCTCACATCCACGGATAAACAAACCGGCCTTTTGCCGAATATAGTCCAATCAACAACCAAGATGCCCCCCATTCTGAGGCCTATTTAAAATGGGAAGGTATTGGGCAATACTGGTCCGTGCAGATTGGACCAGACTAGCCTAACCAACATGGTCCCGCCTGGCCCAATCATCTCGGCCCATCCTGGCCTATCAACTTGGCCCAGTCTGACCGGAAACGGCTCGGCCCAGTCTGGCCCAATATTCAGGCCCATTATGGCCCAGTCTGGCCCATTAGGGGCATATGGCCCAATGGCCTTGCCAAGGCACAACTTGAAATCGCGCCTTTTAAACTGTATTTTTTTTTGCCCATTTCTACCCGAAAATTCAAATCATCGAAACGGGCAGAAAAAAATAATAAAAAATTGAAAAAAATAAAAGGCGCAAGTTCAAGTTACGCCCTTCAATGATTTGAATTTTTGGGTAGCAACGGGCAGAAAAAATACAGTTTAAAGGGCGCGATTTCAAGTTGCGCCTTGGCAAGGCCATCCGTAAAAATTTGTTTGGCCCGAGACTATTGGTTAAGATAAGTATGGGCCTTCAGTCATTTAAGAAAATCGTCCCAATTCTGGGAGCTAGGAAGAAATCTGCGGGAGAGAGTTGTTGCCAAAAAGAAGAAAAGAAAAAGAAAAACAAAGAAATTGTGCAGACGCGCTGCTGTGGGGAAAAAACCGGAACGGAAGCGAACAGTACACAGAGAGAGAGAGAGAGATCGTGCAGAGCGAACAATCAATTGCTTGCTTTCTGCCGGGAGATTATGTGAAGAGCGAGCGAGCGAGATTGAGGGAAGGAATTGGGTGAGTACTATGTTGTGAATTTGAGGGTGGGCGATCATGGAGAGTTACTGAAAGAGAGGAGGATGAGCGAAGAAGGAACCGCCAAGGTGAGTTTAGTTAGTTAGTTAGTTAGTTGGGATTTTGTCAATTTTGGGAATGGGATTTTTGTATCGGTGGTGGTGCTTTGTTACAATTGATAAGACTGAGAGTGAATTTAGGGTGTTTGGGGGTGAATTCCCCTTTGGTTTTAGGGTTCTGATATTATCCTGGCTGGTGTTTCGGCAAACCCTAATTAATGTGTGTTCAATGGATATGTTTCCTTGGTTTCAAGTGAACTGGTAAGGAGATTAAGTTCAAGTTCTAAGGTTAATTAGGAGGTGCTTGATTGTAACTTGAGAATGTGAACCCAAGAGCACCTAAAAATAATTGCCCCTTCTGATAGTTTTACAGTCCTGAAATTGTCCCGTAAGGATAGAAGATTGGAGACAAAAAAGGATAGCACTTGAGCTGATGATATATGATCAGTTGTTTAACCGTCTTGAACTGCCAATATTATTAAAGAACCAAAACCGAGGATGCAGCAGTTGGTATCTTATGAGAATGTGAAGATGCATTGTACCATAACCCTACCTTGTTTTATCACATTAATCGTGGTACTTGAGTTTTTGAATTCTCACAGATCTCGCCATTAACTACTTTATGTTGGTGTCGTACTTCATATATTTTCAAAATGTTCTTTCCACTTCATAACTAAACATTTTCAAATTTCTGTTACATTTTCTTAATTAATAGGAGATATCGTTAAAAGCAACAGCTTGGTAGTTACTTTGTTGTACTATGTAGGTGTGGTTCAGCGATATTTGTGCTGAATTATGCTTCTGTTTGATGCCCCTTTTCTCATTTAATGTCGAATATGTATTGAATGATTCCTCTTGTTTTCCCTTTTTTGGTCTCACTTGTTGTGTTTCCTTGAGATATTTAATGTAATTGTGTTATTGGTTTTCCGTGTTTCGCAACTTTATGCTTCTTGACCAATAGTCGACATTTTACTATGAATGTCCTTTGTCAATGTGCTGTTTAACAAATTATAACCATTTGTTACTGTGTGCTTTTATCGCAGCATAGTATTAAACAATTTGGAAAAAATGGCTTACTTGTTTGTTTCATCAAAATTTCAGGCCATGGATACTGATTCCAAGAAGCCCTTAAGTGCAAATCGAGGTAATTTTGTTTCCAGTAATGAGTTACTGCTGATTATAGAGCTTCATCTTTTTGTAATATATGTGCACCCCCTTGTTAGTTCCATCAATTTTAGTTTTCATAATCTTCATTTTAGAATTTGGATGTCCAGGTGATCCTTACAGGCTATAGATGGGTACACTGGTATGGTTACTGACCACTATGTTTATTGTTTTGTCACCAAACTTTATAGAAAACTGTTCAGGCCTCTCTCATAATTACTAAACTATATGTTAATTATAATTCTTGTTTTTTGACATCATTTTTAACACCTGAACTAGTTGTACCAAATTTAACTTTGCCTACTGACTTGATGGTCTATCCTCCTCATTAACCATCATTTCTCGTAACAGATGATTATATTTGTTACATGTTCCTACACCTATTACTGTTGTCAAAGAATATCATATTTGCTATTTTAAAAGTAATAAGCACTCTCAGTTACTGTTAGGAGCAAAGCGGATAACATAACTCTGTACAGCTTCCACTGATTTTCCTGAGCACTTTCTGGTTCAAATAAACCATCACTACCAGTTAAATGGCGCTATTCATTATTAATCAATGAATACATTTTCCTCCTAACTCAAAGGATTTTTTTTTTATTTCTTTTAAACAGGCATGCATAAGCCTAACTTGTGTGGGCCCTTAAATAGTAAGGACGGTACCAGCAGCAATACTGATGGTAGTCACGACAGCCTTGGCAATAACTCCACTGAACAAACAAATCCAGTACTCGCTGTTGAATCCCCTGTCGCAGAACAATACCACTCCAACGAACAAAAAATTCCAGAACCTGCTGTTGCCTTACCACAGAAAATTGTTCCTGCTAATGTCGATGCTTCTCTCCAACCTCTTATTGGTATGCAGTTCCCAACCCAAGAAGAAGCATACCAGTTCTACCTCACATATGCACAAAAGAGTGGTTTTCCTATTGTGAAGCGGAATTGCAAGAAAATAAATGATGTCTATATCAGTTCTACTTATACCTGTCAGAGAGGTTCTCGTCCTAAGCGCGAAGCATTGTTTGGCGATCCGAACAAAAAGCGTGCCGTTCTATACACTGGTTGCCCGGCAAAAATGAGTGTCAAGTTCAAACCAGACAAAGAAATCTGGGTCGTATCGCAATATGAAGAGGCTCACAACCACATGCTCTGCCCTGAACATGTTCGTTTCATGCGCTCACATCAGGCCTTACCTTTATCAGTTCAGAAACAAATTGATATTAACAATGAAGCTGGCAGCCAACCGAACTATCCATTCACTGAAGAGGCAATGCGTAACTACTTTAAAATGGTCCGTAGGCTAAAGCTAGGCGAAGGAGATGCAGCCGCATTGATAGCTTTCTTTGATCGCAAGCAGAAGGAATCTCCAGACTTCTTTTATAGTCTCCAGTTTGATGATGATGGCATACTTCTCAATGTATTTTGGGCTGACTCAAGGGCATGTGCAGCAAGCAAGGAGTTCGGAAACGTGGTTTATTTTGATACAACCTACTTATCCAATAAGTAAGCTGTTCTGGATGTGTAGCTTAACAAAATTGTAGTTGCAAGGTTACTGTTATGTTAGTTTGCTATAAAAAATGCAAACTTTTAAAACAACAATTCACAACTAGAATATCCATCTGTACAATGTTATCTCAATTAAATATGCCAGGTCAGTACATATAAGTTAAACAATAATTGTCTCAATAATTAATCAGCTCTGATATCGTAAAACAGTATCATAATATATTATTTCATTTTCTTTTTTTTGTAAATCTCTTTACCGAAACAGACATTTTATTACTATTATTATCATTATCATTATTATAGTGATCATGATCATGATCATCACGATTACTATATTATTATTTATTACTGTCATCATTATCGTTATCACTATTATCATCATCACTGTCATCACTGTCATCACCATCATCGTCATCATTGTCGTCTTCATCATCATCTTTATTTATATGGCTTTACTTGGTTTCATTTCTACCCTACCCCAACTTGTTTGGGATTAAAGGCCTTGTTGTTGTATTATTACAACAGACATTCCATTCTTGTTACCATATATATGAATCTAATTTGTAAATTTGAGATTTTGACAAGTCTTTTAAACCATAATCAGGTATGACATACCCCTTGCCATGTTCATCACTGGAAACCAGCACAAGCAAAATGTCCTCCTGGCTTCTGTGCTGCTGGGTGATGATAAGGAGCCTAATTACTGGTGGGCCTTCCAGAAGTACAAAGATTGCATGGGGGAAAGTGTACCAGAGGCTATTATCACTGATCAGTGCCCTTCTATATGTAAGGCTGTTGAGCTTGTGTTTCCAAACGCCCGCCATCGCCTATGCCTCTGGCATGTCATGAAGAAGCTCCCTTCCAAGCTTGGTCAAAAGGAATTTGTAGAAAAAGCTAGCCTAGCCATTGCAAATGCTGTCTACGACAGTCACACAGTTGAGATGTTCGAAGAAATCTGGAAAGACGTAATAAAATCACACAATTTAAACTCAAATGATTGGTTAAATGAGATGTATGAGAAACGTGCCATGTGGGTCCCGGCTTATGTGAAGGAGTCGTTTTGGGCAGGGATGTCAATTAGCCAACGAAACGAAACAATGAATTCCTTCTTCGATGGCTATGTGAACTCAAAGACACCACTGAAGGTCATTTCTTATTCAACATATATTCCTAGTACTGAACCTTACAGAATAATTATTTTTTTGTGAAAATATTTCATGAGCTGATTTGATCGCAACCAATTTCTTACATTTCAGGTGTTTGTATCGAAATTCGACGAGGCAATGAATGAAAAATACGAGAAAGAGTCTTATGAGGACTACAGCTCCCTTGCAAAAGATCCACCACTGGTGACTGCAACACCATATGAGTTGCAGTGCAGGGAGTTTTACACACGTACAATACAGAAGGAGTTCAGGGACCAATGCGTCATTCTGGCGAATTGTTCGGTGCAGCAGATGAACGAAGATGAAGAAGAATACAATATGATGGTCAAACAGTTGGGTAGTTATTTTGGGTACAAAGTTACAGTCAAGAAGAAAGACCATGATGTAACTTGCGAGTGCCGCTTGTTTCAGTTTAAGGGCATCCTTTGTGCCCATGCTCTTTCTGCATACCGGCAGATTAACATATTTGAAATCCCTGAGAAGTACATTATTCGCCGTTGGAGAAAAGATTGTCGTCGCACATACAAGTACATTGCACTTTCTTCTGGTCCGATCCCACGAGATATTAACAATTACAACAGGATCCTTCGTGAGTGCTACAGCACTGTTCTTGAGTTGGTCGAGGTAGCTTCTTGCAATAAAGATGCAGAGAAAGAACTTGTTGAAGGAATGAACAAGCTCCTCAACCAAATTTCTGGTGGACCTAATACGAAACACACATCTCCCGGTGGCAGCAGCGAACATGTCGTTAACAAGACCAAGCGAAACAAGCGCGCACATAATGTTACAAACAATACACCTCAGATGAATATGGTATATATTAATCAGTTTTTCAGTTTTGAAGAGTAAAATGAAAATTGCTCATAATTGCATTTTCTTTGTTTTTTTGGCAGCAAATGGGATTGACTAACGGTTCTGTTCAGGGTCCTTACATCCCAAATTCACCCTTGGAAGCCACAGCAAGATATCCTCACCATATCTACTCTCACACCCCAGTGAATCCTAATTATTTCTGGAATCCTGCTGTAGAGGTTCAGAACAGCCCGACCATTTACTTCTCACCTCAGGTACACAATGCCAGAAATTTGGGATTTTTGTATATTCATAAAAGCTGAAATTTAATCTGGGATAATAGTAAATATTGTCACACGTATATATATTTCGACTAATAAATGATTCCATTGTGTAGCAAAATGGAGACGGACAATGATGGACAGAGTTGGATGGAAAAATTACTGGACTAAGGCTACCACCCTATATATTTTGCTGTATCTGTTCCAAATTAAATTCGCTTTAGTTTGTAAACACCTTTAGTCTCTATCGCTTCCAAACACTCTTTAGGCCTTTATGCTTTCGGTCCTCCCTGTAAAGTTAGGAAAAGATGGATCTTTTCTGAAAAGGTAAAAAAAAATGCTGAAAGAGATCCCTGTCTTGGTGAATCATAAAAATGTACAATTCATCTTATTAGTTTGATCTTCAACCTGTAATAGAATGCAGCCCTCGACCCTCGTATAGGAGGCGAGCATGACGTACGGCAACCTTGTAGCAGATAGCCAATGCTAGAGCTCTCCAGTGTTATGTGGATATTCATTCCTTGGAAGTGTATTAATTTGGCAATTCAGTAGATGAAATAAATTATCTGTATTTATTTAAATTAGTTAGACTGGTAGGATGTGGTATATCATATAATTTGATAGATGATGAGAGGAATGATGGAATTTGATGCAAGCTTTAATCTTCATCAGACAACCTAAAAACTACAAGATTTTATATCTACAGACCGGTCAAATTGTACAAGTTGCATGAATTTTAGTACAATAATACACAACTACATAAACCCAACAACTCGTTTACAAAAACTATACTTTGTTACATGATTATAACTTGAAATTATGAAATTGCAAAAGTTAACGTGCTAATTATTTTTCACCTCAGGTACACGATGCTAGAAAAGGTTTTACGTTGATGTCCATAAATTCTCCAAAAAGAAACTTTAGCGTTGATGATTTACTTAGATTGATTACCACCGTTGTATAATAATGTCTCAGCTCATTAAAATTTAAAGTTCATTTTAGTTTTCTCATAACGAATGAGCTTTCAGTCATTTATTATAAGATATGATAATTTCAGTCTAAAGCAAGGTGTAGACAAACAGGTGTAAAGGCCTAATTTCGGACTTTTCTTGATACTTTTACGAAATATACAAGTATACAACAATTATCAATTATATTTGTTTTCAAAACGTTCTTTATCGGCACCGCCCCTCTATTATTTATCAACCTTTCTTTATCTTTTATTTATAGTAGCTAGCTATCTACTCAGGAGTCGAGATTTCATGTGAGGCTGATATGTAGCTACTAGTGTGTGGGCATCAAATTACTTGACAGTTGACACCTCAACGTAATCTCTATTGTAGTATTGAGGAAGGATCCAATAATGGAAAATTTTTATAAATGCTCTTAGATCCGAACTTATCTCTACCATTGCCTAAACTACTAACTTAATTTCACGGATGCCCAAAACATTGGGCGTGACTTCAACTTGCGCCTAAAGGGGAATACTGTGCTGCCCAATGTTCTCTAAGGCATGGGCAACGGGCATGGTATGGGCAGTTCAATAAAGTTCTCTAAGGCGCAAATTGAAGTCACGCCCAATGTTTTTGGCATCCATAAAATTAAGTTAGTGGTTTAGGCAGTGGTAGAGATAAGTTCGGATCTAAGGGCATTTGTGAAAATTTTCCGCTAATAACAATGACAATGGACATAGACATTGATGATAATCATTTTATTATTTACTAGTAAAGAGTCCACGCGTTGCTTTGAGCTGAACTTGTTATTTTTTATAATATACTTTTAAGATAATATTTAATGGGCCTTATAGGAAATTGATACGGGCCTTAAATTTTAATGGGCTGAGACGTTAACGTCAATAGTCATTAACGTAAATCAACAGTTCTGATCTATCCAAGAAAATGATCAATATGCTTTTATATATAGTAAGGACATATTATTTGATAAACATAACATTCTAAATCATCTTCATAATATATGTATATAATGATGAAAATTCAATATTGTTTCGATAGCCATCAAGAGAGGAGAAAAAATATAAAATTTGAACCGATTATTTTTGTTAATGTTTGATGCACATATAAATAAAATCAAAATGATATAATTTTGTATACACGTAACTACATTTTGGTGACCGATTGGATAAAATAACCCTCCTCTTATGTAATATAGGTTGTATTCAATTAATATATTTAGGCTTATAATACAAATATTTCACATGAACCTTTTTCATTGGATTAATACAATTCAAAACTTTTATTACTGAGCTCAGCTACAAATATACTAAACCCATAAAACTCGAAGCACATAAATAGCTTCAAGTATATAGCGTCACAAGAATTTTATAAATTTATATAAAGCACCCACCAAAAAATTAAGCAATCATCATCGAATTATCAATTGATCAAACAAAAAGCGCATATGATCTTTTTTAACTTTTTTTAGTTTCACCTGGTTGATCTGTTATCTGTACTTGTCACTACACGTTGGTAGCTCCCATCAACTTTTCGAAAAAAAAAAAAAGTACTTTTCACTACTGAAAAATAGTTCCAGCTTTAATTCAACGCCAGAATTAAACTCCGAGTGAACTGAAGAAACCAATTTCCTGCGACCACAGTTTTGTTTATACTTACTCTTTAAAGGTTGGGGAGAACGGTGCTCCCTCATTCATTTGGAGCTGGGAGCCGTCCGATCAATGCTTCAACGGTTCAGATTGATGGAAAACTTATAATGTTTCTTAAACTTTTTAAAGCCATTAGATATGCATCGTGATGTATTATATTTGTGATGTGCGGATAAGATAGCATTAGAGTGTATTTAGTACAGTTATGCACCAACATATTGTTGTTGAGTCTATTGTGTACAATTTGAACCGAATATGAATATAAATATAAACGATTAACTGGACCCTAAAAATATTTTCTGCTATTTTTTACTTTTACTCTTATTTTGCCCATACAATTGAATTTCTACGATGTTAGCATAAGCACAATTTTATTTCTTTCTGCTTCTCATAAAATACATTAAGTGCGTTTTTTCACTAAAATATAATGCATTTCTTTTTTTTTCTTTTCCTTTTTTTGGGTGACTATTATATGAGATGATACTTTTGATAGATTGTATGAGGTAATTTTTATGTTGTCTTTTTTGTAAGTTCTTTCAATTGTTTTGCTTAATATTTTTTCTACAAATAATTCATTGAATTATGTATTGTTATTTTTTTTAATTCAAGTGCCGATATAAATTATTTGCTTCTCATAAAATACATTTAGAGCGTCTTTTCACTAAGATATAATGCATTTCTTTTTTTTTCTTTTTTTTTTGTGACCATTAAATTAGATGACACCTTTGATAGATTGTAAGAGATAATTTTTATGTTGTCTTTTTTTTCTTAAGTTCTTTCAATTATTTTGCTTAATTTTTTTTTCTAGAAATAATTACTATGTATTGTTATTTTTTTTAATTCAAGTGCGATTTAAATTATTTGATTGAAATTAATTCATAAAGACTTCAATCCCGCTGCGAAGCGCGGGGGTTTATTCTAGTAGATATAATAATAGCTTAACAGGTCACTGAGAGTGACAGAGCATTTATATATGCAAACAGCATTCTAATTCGAATTAATTTGTTTTCATTTAATTGTTTCATTTTCTTATCTATACTCCTTTAAAAAGAATGCAAGGATTGGACCCTCCATTAATGATCATACTCTAACTTCTATCTTAATCTTCGTCCATCAAATAATTAAAGACTCACATCGCATCCATTTCCTATTGTACTCCTCTCCATTTCTGCCTTAACACAACCGAAGTGGCGAAGTGTCTGACTGATCTTTTCACTTTGTTAAAGTCACAAACATCGTCTCTTCAATTCTTTTACCCCATTTAGTTTGAATGAAAATTAAAATTGGCCACAGCAGCGCGCAAGTACGTTTCTAGTAATAATAAAGAGTACTTCAAAAACAAAAAAAAAAAAAAACAAAAAAAAATGCACGATCTACAAACCAAATTCCTCGTGTATCCATTCTCAAATAAATCTGAATGTTTATGAATCTGTTGTCTCCAGTTGTTGATACTTGCAATGTTGGATGTATGGTATTTATAATTGTATTATAGATAAAGAGTGAGGCTATTGCGCTTTGCAAAGCGCAGTGAGGTAGTGTGTTTTGGCCCCGTATCGCAAAACCGTAGCTCGAATGGACAATTTAAGTTGCCCAACACAATCTACATATTGAGATCTTATAGATTACCTAATTTTTCTATTTTAAAAGTTTTCTAACTATTTTTTTTGGATTTTTGAAAATTGCATAGAAAATGCACAAAATTTTGTATATAAAATGGGTCATTTTTCAAAAATTCAAAAAAATAGTTAGAAAATTTTGGTATGCAACTAGATTTCAATATCAAGATTATGATGAGCAACTTGGATTGGTCATTTGAGCTACGGTTGATAAGATATGAGGCCGAAGCGCACTAGCCACCGCGCTTTGTAAAGCGCAATAGCCTCACTCTATATATAAATTATGTAATTAAAAATAAAGATGACAAAGAAAAGTTAAAAGAATTGGACTAGCGTCAACAAGCACTCCAACAGTCAAAAATTTTATTTAATATGTATGATGATGATCCAACCAAAAAAAAAAAAAATAACAGTTGACCACCCACAAGCTCATAAGTTTTAATAAGTCTAAGCTATATATCATCAGAAGTGTACCTATTTGATTTGATGTATGTCAACATTAATTGTCAACCGTTGATTAATTAATTATGTCAAAATGATTAATTAGTTCATTAATTGATTAATCACCGCCTGATAGCACTATTTATCCGTATATTTATTTATCCTTCACCCTCCTCTGTCTTTTTCTGTTCCAAGCTTCATCACCTACTGTGGATCTTTATCACCTACTTGATTCTTAGTCAAGAAGAAAATGATTGAAAAGTGGTATCTGTAATCTGTAGCAGTTGCATTTTTCATTAATTTTAGTAGCAATTAATTAATAAGATGCATGATAAAGAAGGTGGTAAAAAAAAAAAAATCTCATTGACAGATATTTGTAAAGAATAACATAAAATTACAGATAAAAAACTACCAATCTGAGTTGAGGATCTCTCAAAATTATTATTATTAAAATGACTTTCATTACATCTTAACTCCGATTTCTATATATTTATGAGTGCAAATTCAATTAATGATTTATAGACTAAAAAAGAAAAATATAAGACAACAATTTTATCCCAAACCATGCTACATGTGTAATAGAACAATTATCCAAATATAATAATTCCTGGTCATGTATATTGAAAACAATATTCCTGATGACTATCCAAAAAACAAACTTTTTTTAGCGGGAGGGGTCACTTGACAATAATACTTTTAATAAATTTATAAAAGTTCTTAAAAAAAGAAAATATTTTATTAAAGTATGCGTTAACATATTATTATTTTTTTTGTAAGTATTTTTCTAAGAAAGCCAAACAAATATTTTAAGAGAAAATTTTAATCTCCACATTAACATGCACTTTTTGATTTCTCTAACTATATAAAAAAGACGTATTATACTCTCCATTTTTTTCTTTCTTCTTCAAATTTTTTTTATACCCATTCTACCCTTTAATGAACGGTACAGATCAAAACACATTGATTTCAAAGACGTTGATGTTCTCCAATTAAACAACTTCCTCTCTATTTTGGTTTTTACAAAAATAGAAAGATATTAATCTTGGTATGGAAGACATCAATGTTAATTAGAATTTACATCAATGAGGAATTAACACTTTATGTTCTAATATTCGATGAGTTGATTTAGTGTAAAGATGAAATTTAAATAGTAAATAATTAGCGAAAAATCCAAAACACATTATATATATTACATGGTATGAGATCATGATTTAAAACGCCCGCACAACGAGCGGGTTTCTTGCTAGTCAAATTAAGTGATCGATAAAAAATAATGAAAAAAAAGGAAAAATGTTAAGACTTAATTAAACATCTTCAATTTCCAATGTCTAGTGACCTCTAAATGATGCTAAACATGTATTTTCTTTAACATTCGAGATTCCTCCTAGTTGCTCATTTACAAAAGTAAACATCAATATCTAATTTGTCCACAAACCCCCCAAAGTATAACAGAAATTAAAAGGAAAAAAAAAAAACCAAAACCCAACCACAACACAAAACCAAACCAAAAAAACAAAATTAAAAATAAAATTATCAGAAACCGAGGCTAAAAAAAAAAAAAAAAACCAAAGTCTACGTTTTGCCTGAATTGGGATCAAAAGAAGGGCATATTTTTCTTGATCCGACGGTTGAGAAACACCGAAGTAATTTAAGATTAGTGCAATAAATTTTGAAGTACTTTAAGATCAGTGCGACAACCTATCCCGACCATCCGATTAGAAAAACGGCCCTGCTTTTATGAGAGCTTTTATTCTCATAAAAGCAAGCAGCAGAATTTTATCCCCGTTGCCCTCCTCTCGCCTCTTCAAACAAAACAAAACCAAAACAAAACCAAAACCACAATCCAACTATTTTTAGTTGAGTAGTTCTTCTATGGACTAGTTAAGCAACCTTTCATTTTAAATTAAGCGGTTATTATTCTTTAATTGTATCTAAAATATATATCTTGATTATCCGATTACGAAAAATGAACGGCCCATGTTTCATCTAATCCATAGCAGAATTAGCCTTTTTAGTTTTCTTTTCTTTTCTTTTCAGTCCTCAGTCCTCCGCACCGGGAACTAATTCTAAACATTTCCAAGTACCAGATTGTAACGAAAACCTTCGAATCCAAACCGACTCCTTTCTTTCTTTTTTCCTTCTTCTTTTCTTTCTTTCTTCGTGAATCATCGAAACCCTAACCCTTGTTTCCCGATAAGGGGTTTTGCCTCCCTCGCCCGCCCTCTAGAGCTCTCTTTCCCACCATGGCGGCGCTCGACGGCGACGCCGAACTAGGTCTGTATCTAGGTTTTTACATTCAGAATTTCCATCTTGGTTTTAGATCTGAATTGTTAGGTTGCATCTGGTTAGACCTCCGGTGTAGAAATCCTTTTACTTTGAGGTTTGAGCAGTGATAAGGTAGGATTTGGATGAACGTTACTTTGCCCGGTGAGTATGTACGGATTCCTGTACGAATTTAGCTACAGTATGTTCCGTGATTGTTATATGCTGGAAGTATTAGTTTAATTTTGTAATTGATGTTGCTTCTGTGGTATGAATTCGGTGCTTTCACTTCACTAGGTCTGTTCGGCGATAGTCGAATGTCTGCAGGTTGAGAATTTCCTTTTTGACTATGATATGTAGTAGCTTTCCTAGACTGAATTCCTAAAATTTATTTTATAGGTGTGTGAATATTTGGATTTTTGTAATTTGCTGTATCGTGAATTTTGTAATATTGTGTGTTTTTTGGTGTTCAGGGGCCCGATTTGACGCGTCGCAGTATGCGTTCTTTGGAAACAATGTCGTGGAAGAGGTGGAGTTAGGCGGCTTAGAAGATGGAGAAGCTAAGACTTGTCACAACGTTGGATTGTCGGGAATGGAAGAAGAATTTCTGCCTCCTTACTCAGGGGATAAATTTGAGGTTTGTATATTGTTTGTTATTGTTGCATCGTGTGTCTTTTGTGAGTTTCTAGTGAGGAGGATAAATGGTACAGAATAAGAATATCCAATATTGAATATGAGAAATGGAGCCAACGTAATTGATTGTAGGCCTTGCTATGCTCGTGGTTATTTCTGGATTTGAACCATCTAGATAGTTTGACTGGTTAAAATATAAACGAATTTCTAAAGGTAAAAGAGGGACTACAAAGAGCATGTGTGACCATAGTTAAAAGACAGAGTATTTGGGAATTATTCGGTTGAGTAAGAACTTTTGAAGTTTGAAAAATCGTACTATAGAAGCCCCCTTCAACTACACACACAAAACAAAAAAAAAAAAAAAAAATGATTGATTTGTGAGTAGCAATGGAAGGGATGTAGTTGACTTTTGGTTCATGAGTGGAAGAATATCGCATTAAAATTGATAAAATTGTCACTTGTATCGAAAAGACATGAATAACTGGCAATACGGTTCGAGCCTTTTGAATATATGCTAGTTCATTTGAGAGGTGTAACCTGAATTACTTGCAGCACATGTACAACCAGTGCCAAACTAATTAGTGGTATGAAATTGAATGGATAGTTAGTGATGTATAATCGCATATAGGAACTATATATGTGAATTTCCAAATTCTCAGCGATGTCTGTTGGCCCTCACAATTTTCTCTTGCTTGCTTGCGGTTTATACAAGTAATCCTTACTGAATTGGCACCCTCTATTTGTCAAGTGTGCTTGCGTAAGCTGCTACCCGATCATGTCTTTTAATGAAGTATGCGATCCTTTTCTTTTTCGAATAACAGGCTGAAAGAGAAGCTTATAATTCCTTTCCTGACGTTGATGACCTCACGAGCACGTTTAACAAGGTAAAAATTGTTTGTCTAGATATTGCTTTGTATAAATTATGTTATTACCCACAAAGTACCATATTGCTGAGGCTCAATTGTACATATTTTATTGGTATGTATATGTTGGAGCTAGCTCTCGTTTGATGTTTAATCTGTGTATAGGTAAGTATCATGGTTTGTTGAAGGGTACTAAATGAAGGATATAAAGGAAAAAAAAAATATGAGAATCTCTTTCTTCCATTATATTCTCTTATATAGTATACCTTCCCTGTTTAGATTTAAAATTGCAATGGTGTTAGTAGAAAGTGAATACCTTGGTTTGCAGAAGAGGTATATTTTTTGCTGTAATAATTTCTATAAAACGAGAATTTCCACAATATGTATTTATTTTTTTATCTGGTTTTTACAGCTGAACAGAGTGATCAGTGAACCAATACACTCTGCAATGGATACTCGTGCCAAATCATTTCCTCATGAAAGTAAGTTTCTTTCTTTTTTTTTTTTTTAACAAAGTCTCCGCAATTAAGATGACAATAATTTAGTAGAATTTCATATGTGCCCATCAAAAATTGAAAGGCACGTATTTTCTTTTCTAATTTAATGATTAATATACTAAACCCAAATCTTCCATGTTTGTCGAGCCATTATTATTGCTTTAAACTAAACTTCATATATTTGAGTTCTACCTTCAAATGAGTAATCACATGTATTCCTTCCCTTATGTATCTTTATCTTAATATTGATTATGAAAGAAATGTTTCAAAGAGGTGACTTTTTCTGTTGTTATAAAGAAGTACTAGAATAATGCTTGAGTCTCTGGTTCACTTGTTAGACCGGTGTTTAACTGCTCAACTTGTCTGATATCTTTTTCCATTTTTGGCCTTTGCTGTAAAGTGTAATAATTTTACTGCGTTTTGTGTGGATTATTACAAATTAGTATGTTGTGCTGTTGAAATCAGTTTATTTATTTTATTGACATCATTGAGAAAAATGTCATGGAAATTGTACTTAAGTGTTCAACATGATCCTAATACAGAATAACAAATTGGAAAATCTTGCGCTATAGAGGAAATAAGAATTATCGAGTTGTCCAAAAAAATATATATTTTTGAATTATATTTATCAACTATATAATTCATTATAATGAGATTGTGAAGTAACATTTTTTGATGCTTGATACTTGAGATTTTATATTCTGAGGGATGTATCTCAAATCATGCCAATACTTCAATGTATGTTATCATCCCATTAAGGCATTTATTATAAAGTCAAGCACTATCTCTCTGACATCTGGATTCCAAATGCGGGTTGCTTGCAACTTCACATGAGAAAAGAAGGAAATGGGGCAACTAAAGCAGATGGAACACAATTATTTAATGAGAACCTGTTTTATCCCAAAAGAGTTTCTTTTATTATAAAAATAAGCAGCACTCTAGTTTAGCCGATATATTCTTGATCAAATTCATGTCTTGAATTTGGTTCAACCAAACCGGACTGGTATCCTGGTCCAGGTATTTGCAGATTAGACGGGCTGTTTAGCTGAGATTATTTAACACTTATTAAGCATAAAGGGGATTCTGCTAGATACAAATATGTAGTAACTATTATGTAGTTTTTTTGGGCAAATGTTACTTGTTGAACAAAGTATTAGTCTTTTCTTAACCCCAAAATTCAATAATTTGGGTATATTTTTTTTTCTCAAAGTTTAGTTTGGTAAATACCCAAGGGTGAAACTCCTTAGTAGTTACTGGACATAATTCAAGATAAAGCATAATGTCCAGAGAGCCATATTTCTTTCTGTTTTAACTGATTATTTTATCGAAGTTGGAAAGTTCATTATTGTGTTAATGATAGATAGATTATAGATGCAGTCAGAAGGCAAGCGATTTTGCAACTTACATAATTGTTATTTGTAATTGCAGATTCCATCACAGCAGAATGGACCCGTGAGGCAGGGTACAACCTGGCATGGCCTGATCAGCATTTAAATGACAGTGATCAAGCTCTTTTGGATGCCAACAATGATCAGATACCCTGGTGGGCCCAGCGGCCGCAGCCTCATCCGGCCTCATCTCCAACCATTTCACGCCTTATGGATTCCAAACCTCTCCAGCGGACTGCTTCTTATCCCCAAAAAGATCCCCAACACTTCCCCACTGAACCTATTCCCATCCCCAATCGCCAGTCCAGTTTCAACCCTCAACCGTCAGCACCCCCTTTCTCCCTATCTGGTCTGATGCCACCTGGACCAGTGCCAGCACAATACCATGGAAGTCCCAACTTTACCCCACCAGGCCCCACAATTCATCCTAATTTTATTCAACACCGTGGGCCCTCGCCTTCAATGAACCCTAACATCGTGCCTCCTCAGATGCAACACTTGATGCAAAATCAAATGTACATGCGGCCTCACCATTCCCCGCCCCACCAGATCCTTAACAGGATTGAGATGTCCTCATCGCCTGACCTGGCAGATCCACGGTTCAGACCAGGTTACCGTGTCAGACCAAATCACCATACTCGGTTTGATAACAATATGGGGTGGCAACAACCACGGTTTTGCTCCCGTTACATGACTATTGATGAGATTGAGCATATCTCCCGCATGCAACATGCTTTGGCTCATGGAGCCGACCCATACATAGATGACTACTACCACCAAGCCTGTTTATCCAAAAAATCTGCTGCATCAGGTCTGAGGCACCATTTTTGCCCCAACTCAATACGAGACCCATCGGCACGCACCCGTTCTAGAGATGAGCCACATGCATTTCTACAGGTAGAAGCTCTTGGCCGGCTACCTTTCTCCTCCATTAGACGGCCGAGACCATTATTGGATGTGGACCCAGTATCTTCTTCCCCAGACACAAAACCTGTTAAGCCTCTTGATCAGGAGCCGATGTTAGCTGCACGTATTACCATAGAAGATGGTCTTTGTCTCGTTCTCGATGTAGATGACATTGACCGTGTGCTGCAATTTAATCAAGTACCTGATGGTGGGTCCCACCTGATAAGAAAGAGACAAGCTTTGTTGGAAGAGATATTCAGTTCATTGCACTTGGTTGATCCACTAGCACCTGGTACTGGAACTGGCACCACTACTGGCAACGATGATTTTGTTTTCTTACGCATTGTCTCTCTTCCAAAGGGAAGGAAGCTTCTATCAAGGTACCTGAATCTCCTGCATATTGGTACTGGTACAAGCGAGGTGGCACGGGTTGTCTGCATGGCAGTATTTCGCCACCTGCGATTCCTCTTTGGAACAATGCCAGCTGATCCTTCAGTTGCAGCATCCACTAAAACTCTAGCATTTTCTCTGTGCAATTGTATATGCAGTATGGATTTATCTTCACTCAGTGCATGTCTTGCGGCTGTTGTCTGTTCTGATGAACAGCCTCCTTTAAGGCCGATTGGCAGTGTAGCTGGAGACGGGGCCTCCCTTGCTTTGAAGACTGTGCTGGAGAGAGCAGCAGAATTGCTAAAGAGCAACTCGGCTGATTTGGCAGTCCCAAACCGGGCCCTATGGCAGGCCTCATTCGATGCATTTTTTGTTCTGCTGTCAAAGTATTGCTCTAGTAAGTATGATGGCTTAGTGCAGTATAATGCTAATGGCGGGTTAGAGGATGTGACTCATGCTATTAGTCGGGAAATGCCTGTGGATTTATTAAGGGCTAGTTTGCCCCATACAAATGAGTCTCAGAGACGTTTTTTGGTTGATTTTGCTCAGAGGTCTCTCCCTGTTTCTGGACATGCACATGGAGGGTCAGATAAAGGACCTGTGTCGTCTCCTTCGGTCCCTAGTTGAAACTATGTCCTGTTTAGCTTGTGCTAGATTGTTTCTCTGTCCCAGGTTTCACATCATAAATTTTTCTCTGGATGGGGAGTCTGCATAATAAGTTAGGCTTGTTTGGTCTATTTTTGTTTAGCTAATTAGGTCCAATGTATTGAAGTGTTTGATGATCAAGGGCTTTATGAATGAGTTGAGGTTCAATTTAGGACGTAAGATGAGAATAAGTCATCATCTCTGACGAGCTGAGTTTTGTTGCTCTGAGGTGAAAAATGATGGTATTTAGGGTTAGTGAAACTTCAGAGGTGCGTGCTGTACAGCATAATTGGTATTCCGATGAAAGGAAGTTGTGATCAAGGTGCTTCAGGGTGGGAATTTTCAGAAGCTTATTTAGTCTTTTCTGTTCACCTACGGATGCTAGTAGCAATGGACATATGTCAAGCATCTGTTGCGTAGATCCCACCTTTTGAATTGGGGTTAAATTGCGAGTAATGTCTTTGCATCAGTTCATGTAACAATATGGTTTTGGTTGTTTTCTGCAAAATTTACTTTTTTTTTTGAAACTTCTATATCCACATCAAAATCTGATTGGAGATGTTTGTAATAGACAGTTTTGTTCTTGTACCGTGTTTTAGTATATTGAACTTGAGAGAAAAGGTTCCTTTTGTGGGGCTATTGTTTTATATCTCATTGTTGTGTTGAGAATCTTCAAACATTATATAGCAAGCAGCCCTCCATCTTGAACAAGTCAGGTTCGTGTGCTTGCAATGGAAATTTTTTTTCTTATATGTTTCTAAATATGCAGTCATAATTCTTGAACAAGGCTGTCAATGATACCGTTTTACTCAATTACCCGACCCGTATTGTACCGGGTGTGGGTAAAGATTTTCTTTCATTAGCTTATCAGGTATGGGTATAGATAAGGATATGGGTAAGAGCTATTTCGTACCCATTATCCTATAGGGCAATACATAAAAAAAATATTTTCTACTCTTTCCAAATTAATCGAGTCAATGTAACAATTTCATACTATTTCCAATACATTTTATGATTTGTATTATTTCCAATATAATTTATGCTATATTGATCTTTTGAAACAATTTGTCTTTTTCAACAAATTTTAAAATAAAAAAAAACACAATATTGTATTATTTATGTGTATCGTGACTCATCCGTTACTCTGTTTATTTTAACGGGTACGAGTAGGGTATGTTTTGCCAAATTTTGACCGCCATGGACAGGATGCAAGTAAGATCAAACGTAAATGGGTATGGTAGTGAAAATGTTGAGTAATATCTAGCGTCCATAGAAAAACTGTTCATAACATCTATAAGTTACATTTTAAGATGTATTTATTACATTTCGGAATGTATTTGTTTACATTTCATACATATCTATGGATGTATGGACGGTTTTTCAATGGACGCAAGATGTTTCTGAAAATGTTTCAACCTGACTTGTGCCGGAGCCAATGACACCCTAACAAGACCGAAGTGCAGAAGTGACTACTGTGTTAACGCCATTAGGAAAAATATATATTTCCCCTGTCATCGACCCATGCACCATGTGATGCGCTGTCATTGACCCATGCACCATGTAATGCGTTGGCAAAAAAAATTTACAAAAAAATCATCTTTTTTAGAAAACTTTACATAAATATACTTCATTTCTAAGAAATTTTTTTTAAAAAATGCCCCTACCTTAAAAATATTTATGCAAATGTGCCTTAAACATTTTACAAAAATATACCTTGGACCCAAAAATTTTTACAAAAATGACCCTCCGATCCATACACCACCTAATCACAGAGTTGTGGGGACAAAATCTGCGGTATAGTATCACTGTTCAACGCTTTAACGCTGAATGCCAATTTGATTCTGGTGAAAAATAATGTATACCAATTGCAATTGGGTCTCAATTCTACTGCATGCAACAAATTCGACGCACGTACATTGTTACTTCGATCAGACAACAAAACAAATCTTTATAGAAATTAGGGGTCATTAAACAAAAATAATTTGCCTAATATTGTCAACCAGTGGTACAAAGAACAATAACTAATCAGGTCCATTAACTTGAACCTAATCAGGCCCATTAACAATTCGATTTCGTGCATTATAATTAAGTACTCCATTGACCCAGTCCCAGCTCCTTTGAAACCAGGGGCGGACCTTTGTTGGTGCCAACCCGGCCAATGACCCCCTTAATATTTGAGATTTTGTAAAAAACATATGTAAATCAATGAATTATTATTTAATATTCAGAGTTTGCCCCCCCTAAAATTAATTATTACCTATAAATCATTGAAATTTGTTTATTAATATATCTTGTAAACTCAATTAAATTTGATTGATCATTCCTTAATTTCGGCTCAAGGTCCGCCACTGTTTGAAACTTTCTGGGCTTTCTATGGACTGACTCGCATTGCAACTTTGCAAGCATCCATTTTCTGCAAATAGTCATATACAAAAATTACTCTTTCCAAGTTATTCATCGCTTTGTAACACACAGTACTTAAGAAATGACTTGAGAAATGTGCAAATATTTCAGGCACTGCAAAATGTATAGAGGAAAATTAATTAAGCAACCATGGATTGATGATGAATGCAAATGCATCTCAATTTGTTTGGTGGTGAATTGGTTGAATGGTGGGTCTCTGGATGTGAAATTTTCTATAAATTAGTTATCCACCATTAAAATAGTAGCAATTGAAATTGGACTGAGTTTTCAGTTTTCATTGTTCAGAACTAGTTCATTAGATAGCTGAGCTACTGATACATCCCTTTCTGATCAAGAGGACAAGTTGATTAATTGCAACTTAGTTTTCATGTTTCAGTGATTGGATCGAGTACGAGTCTTCCGAGTTTCGGACAATTTGAAGCTAACAAATGCATACTATATGTGCTATCCACATAGGAAGTGAATAATAAAAATGCCCACAAAAAGAAAAAGACAAATAGTTCCACACATAAATTAACCAAAGTGGTTGTTCCAGATACTGGTAAGCAGCCAGATTAAAGCAAGGATATATATATTGTTATGTGAAATACTGGTACCAAACTAGATATATTGACCTGTACCAGTAAAAAACAAAGACAAAATAAATAGGAAGCAGACATCATCAGCCTACTGGTATATATAAACAGCCAGATATATATATGCCAGTACTGGCACTGTACCGATGAATCGAGAGCTATATCGATGATCCAGATATGGAATTATACATGCAGATGGCCATTAACTCATTTTCTTCTTCCTTTTTTTCCTACTGGCAAGAAACCCGCCCATTGTGCGGGCATTTTAAATTCTGATCTCATACCGTGTAATGCATATAATGTGCTTTTAGTTTTTGGCTAATTATTTACCATTTAAATTCTATCTTTACACTAAATCAACTCATTGAATGTTAGAATATAAAGCGTTAATTCCTTATTAATGTAAATTCTAGTCAATATTGATGTCTTCTATACCAAGATTAATATCTTTCAATTTTTATAAAAACCAAAATGGAGAGGAAGTTGTTTAATTGAAGAACATCAGCGCCTTTAAATTGATGTATTTTAATCTGTAACATTGATTAATGGGTAGAACAGGTATTAAAAAAATTTGAAGAAAGAAAGAAATGGAGAGTGTAATAGTTACGTGCTTTATAATATAGTATAGATATTATAGATAATAACTCTACAGTGCAAAACTGCCAATGATGGAAATATGCAAATAATGGATCATAAAAAATCCTTTTTTTTTTTTGAACATTACCGTTGTGTATGGAATTAGAAAGAGAGTTGACTTCAGAGATCAATCATATATATATATGTTCATCAATCAATGTGATCAAACGGTAGCTGACACCAATAAAACAATCTTTCTCACAATATAATAATATAGCTCAAATTGTACTATATATATATTACCTAACAGCTATTACAGGACACCTTTGAATGTTCTTAAAGTTATTTATTCCTGATGACTACATACATGCATGCTTGTTTTTTTCTTGAAGGAATTAAATAGAGGCCAAGTTGAGAAGCATACATGTATTATGTATACCAGAGATGTGAATCGGGCCGGCTTCGCCCCGAAAAAATAATATTACATAAATTAATAGAAATTAAAAATAAATATACATTTTTTGTATATATATTTTATTAAATAAATATTGAATTTAAAATATTTTCTATTTACAATATATTTTTAGCTACACATATATATATATATATATGTATATATATATATATATATATATATATATGTATATATATATATATATATGTATATATATATATATATATATATATATATATATATATATATATATATATATTTTTTTTTTTGGTGCCAAACCGCCCTTAGGAGGAAATAGAGGCCAAGTTGAGAAGCATATATATGTATTATGTATATAAGCATCTTTAGTTGGTACAGTCCATGTGATCCAACCTGGGAGTTGCATATTCTCAAAGTATTTTATTCTGGTACCCCTCACTCAACATTTTTAGAAAATTGATGTTATGCCTTTCAAAAGCAGGTGGAAGTTCATATAAGTCATCATGTTTTGTTTCTTATGTTATGTATATATGCATCATCTCAGACCAAAATTATATTGGTTCTCAGAATATATTTCTGATTATGTGCATTTCAAATTTTCAATTAGCAATAATGATGGATGGATATATAGTTTTTTACATTTTTAAATACAACATTAAAAGAAGCATAACCTTTTTTTTTTTAAAGATAATTTGCCAAGCAAAAAAAAGGTTGAATTCAGTTGTATTTTGTTTTCATGGCTCTCTCCATCATATTACAGAAGATAATTAATAATGTGATATCATAAATATATTCAATGGACATTGCAAGCCTAAACTTACTTTTTTTTTTTTTTTTTGAGATAAAGATGAAGATCAAGCCACTCAAATTTAAATGTCTATAAAAGACTTCTCATCCAGGTTTCGAACCCGCAAGCGACCTCTCACACAGAGAGCGTTACCAGTAGCCACTAGAGCAAAGCTGGTTCTTAATTAACTTACTTTTACTTTCAATTTAAATGTGCAAGTTGAACTGAACCTTTTCTTGATACCAGATGAATGTATCTTGAAGCATGCAGAGAAGTATATATAAAGAGTAGCTTATAAAGCAAATATATATGTTAATATGAGAGAGAAGTGCATGATATGATACCAGCATTTCCAGGACCACCGATTTAATTAGGTTTAGGAAAACGTGTGGACTCCACCTTTAAATAAGCCAGCCATCCACCCCTTCTTACAATCTGATATACTCCACCTTTAAATAAGCCAGCCATCCACCCCTTCTTACAATCTGATATACTCACGGTTCCACGTACATCCATATATGTGCTTGTCATAGGTACATAAATGTTTACTAGAAAACTGTAGTATATCTGTTTACTAGCTAGAAAATGATATACGTTGATAGGAAAGATATAAATGTTTACTAAAAAATGATATTTATTTATAAAAAAATATAGTAGACCGGTAGATAGATAAAAGGGGTGTTCGCCACACCTACGACTCTTAGGTTTATTTATACACGCCAAATTAATCCTCGTATAGAATTCGTATACTTCTACTTTTTGACCTTTCTTTGTTTGATTTATACTCTGTTGTTAATTAATTACTGGTATGAAACTTCTATAATATATATATATATATATAATTAACATGCATGTGCATGTAGCGTATTGTATTAATTTTGTAAGTATATATATATATATATATATATATATATATATATATATATAGGAGTTATAGAGTAAAACTACGGTGCTCTTAGGAGTACAGAGGCCTCCCGTGCTTCTAACTCAAAAATCATACTTAATCATCTCAAAATTTTGATTTATGAGTCTCATTAAATTCTTTATTTAAAAATATCATAGGATACAAAAATTTTCGATTTTTTGAGTTTCTTAAGTATTTGTCTTAAGTATTTGTTTTGGATTTTTTAAAGATGACATAGTTTTATACATTATTTTATTATTATTTTGAGGTCATTTTAAAACATTCCAATACATATACTTAAGAAACCAAAAAAATCGAAAATTTTTGTATCCTAAGAGATTTTTTATATAAAGAATTTAATGAGAACGATAAATCAATGTCGTGATGGTTTAATATTATTTTTGAATTAGAAGTACGGGAGGCATCCGTACTCCTAGTAGCACACTAGATTCACTCATATATGTATTAATAATATATACGATCAATAGAAGCGGTATAAAGAGATTAATTCTAACCATTGTTATCATAACCAGACCGGACATCGACCCGGTAAAGCTTCGGGTCGATGGGTCATTGGTCGGATCGCTGAGTCAACCGGTTCAACCGCTAGTTTTCTCAAATATACTTATGAGATATTAGACTTAAAGATTGTTATAAAATAATTATTTTTATTGTATAAGTATATGTAAAAACCTACTCATATATTTTGAAATAGTGAATATAACGTTGAATTTATCCACAAACATCAATAAAATTACTTGTAAAATAGATTACAATATCAGCTTATAAACAAAGATCCAAATTTTTTTTTTATAAATGTAACATTCTTGAAATTATTTAATATTATGGTCATGAATAATAAAAATGTAACTTTTTTTATTGAAAATTCGAACCTTCAAATAAAGTATAATAACTAAAAAATAATCATAAATTTTTTATTATAGAATCATGTATGACTAATGTTTCTGTGTATGAGTGTATGCTATAAACAACTATGTTTTCTTGAAATTCGAAAAAGTAAAAAAGATTTGGAGTATTGAGACCTGTTTGTGAGATCATAGACTGTAACATCTAAGGCTCATAGCCTTTTTTTTTATTGGATTTACATATCTCCCCTCGACGAGTTCATTAACGGGTGCCAGCTTCAGAAACCGGAAACCGTGTACGGTTTTTTCTGAAAACCGGCTAATTAACCGGGGTTAGCATGCTTTTTACTGGTTCATTTACATGTATGGTCCAATCAAAGAATCAACTCGGAAACTGTTCCGGTTCCGGTTTTTTCTGGTTAAACCGACGGTCCGGTCCGGTTCTGATAACACTGATTCTAACAGATAGTGGTCAGAAAATTAATTAATTTAGAAACTCTTGTATTCCAATTTTTTGTTAACCAATTGATGTTGTCTGCACTAATTAACAACATATATGCTACACTTTTTTAAAAAAATAAAAAAATTAGAGAGATGCAACTTCAGACCAGCATGCACAAACGCATTAAGAACTAATTAATTAATTAAGCAAGGAAATATCCGAATGGAAGTCCAAAATTAAATTTGAGGGTTAATGAATTTTTTTTTTTTTTGATGAAATTGAGGGTTAATGAATTAATACTGTAATCTCATATATATATAGTCAATGCAGCAATTAAATTTCAGGATTTTTAAGTTTGTGGGAACAAAATTAAATTGTTATCAATTATTCAATCTTTCGCCAGTGTAACATGGGAAAAGTACTTAGAATGAATGAACCTGCAATATATAAATTCCATGTGTTTTTTTTTTTGAAATCCAATTCCATGTGTTTGCAAAATATATAAATAAAAAAAGAAAATGAGTAACTATGATTCAGGAGAGGCCACGTGCTTTAGTGAAGAATAATGGGAAAAAAATATATATGTCACTATTTGAACGATTTCCACCTTCAAAGGTACAAAAATTAAAGAATAAAAAAATTGTGCATCTTTTGAATAAAAAACAGAATATAAAATTTAGTATAATTAATTTCTTTAAAGTGCAATAAAGTTTTGTATCGAGACAAGCTTAGTTTTTTTTTTTAATTTCAATTGGGGAAAACTTTTTAATAGTAACGACTGCCATATGGTAAATAATGTATTATCTGGTGCACAAGTTGTTGCTCTAGGGTTCATCAATATAATTTTTTTTGTCATAACTTATAAATTCAAAATTTTATTTTATTAATAAAACTACAAATTAATATACTATAAATATATAATATAAATATATACAGAATAAAAAAATTGGGTACATTAACCTCATTTTTAAAATTTATATATAATCAGATCCGCCAATGCATTTATATAGATACTCAGATCCACCATTTGAAAACTGAGAAAAATTACTGTTCATAGAGAATTTATTACGACACTCAGATCAATTAGGAACATATTTTATTTTATTTTTTTTGTTAAGAAAAGCAATTAATTGGAGTACAATGCTACAATTGTTGAACGTGTACACCATTAATTAATAATCATTCATTATCTATTGAACGGAAATACATATATAATTGTTAACACCAAAAATATGTTAATTTTATAACAAAAGTTTTAGAGTTGTTCTTCTATGGATAAACTAAGTAACCTTTTATTTTAAATCGAGCGGTTCTTATTAAATATCTCCCTTTAATTAATTGTAACTGAAAGATATATATAACATGGTCATCCGATTATGAAAATTGAACGGCCCATATTTTATCTGATCCATAACATAATTAGCCAAAATGTTATGTATCCTATACAACAAACTTTCCATATATTCAACATTTATTTTATTCCGTTTAACAGATAATGAGCAATTTTAATTAAACAGTACTGGACCCTTTAGAAAATCGCCTTAACTAGGTCTGGAAACATAAACATAAAATAAACATATGAAACAATGATAAAGACATAAAACAGCACACATAAATTAAAATAGCATGATAAAGACATAAAATAGCACACATAAATTAAAATAGCAGGCCTAATTAGTTTGTTCTTTTCTTTTTCTTTTTCCCTTTTTTTTGGGTTTAAGTAGGGCCCCCTGTTTTACTTGTATATATATAATATTGGCAATTCAAAGGAACTTAAAATATATATAGGCTAGCTTGTCTGTATCTTCAATACAAGTCGATCTGCAATTAAGTTTAATTATAATTTAGTAATTAAATTACACTCTTTATTGCAAAAAACAACTGCATGTATTTGACTTTGTTAAATTAGTAAGAAGAAAAGAAAAAAAAAAAAAGAATATGTATATGGAACATATATAATTGGCATGCACCGGGTTTCATCAAATATGATACTGTGAATTAATTTGTATTTTGTACAAACATATACATACGTGTATTTTTAATTCATATTAATGCTGAATTCATAAGATGTATTTGTAATTAGTATATATATACGTGTTCATACAAACAGTATATATAATATCATGTGTTGATGAATATTTCATTATTTCTGGTGGCAATAGTGATGCCTAAGTTGCATCCGTAGTTGCCCCCTACTAATTATGTAGACAGCTGTTGTAAGATCTAGTGTCAACTAAATTGAAAGATATATTTCCATATATACTGTGCATGACAGAAATTTAGGAAAAGACAATTTACAAATAAGTACTGATGCTTTCTATTATAGGGAAGGGAACTGGTTTAAGTACATACCGATTTGGAAGTCCACCCTTAACCCTTTTAATTAAGTTTCAAGTATCTCTAAAATTTGTTGAATAACAGGATGACAGCAATATCCAAAAAATTAATCAACACATCTATACTTTTTTTTTTTTTTTGAATCAAAGCATGTAGGCAAACTCCTCAATTAACCTGTCTAACGTCCATGCTGAGACTTGAACCTGGATCTCTACGGTGGGAGACTATGTTACTACCACTAGACTGTAGCCTCGGTAACCATATTTATACTCTTTTTATGGAGTGACTCTCTAAGCACCGTCATTATGCCACATCATCAATATTATATATTTATCATTAATTTTGTTTGAACCTCTTCATTTACTTGATTGATCTAATGGCTTACATGTTTTCTCTCTTCTTATTAATTAAGATGAGTGTGATATTGTGATGTCTAAAACAAAATTTAACTTTAAAAATGATACATGCAACAATATTTATGGTTATTATTTATTAAATAATTATATCATTATTTATATCAAAAGATTTAAAAATTATATTCAAATTTTGTTAATATAAATATTTAAATATTATATTTTTATTATTTATTTGGTTAATTAAAGGATCATTTCCTTGCATTATTGCTTATAAATGAAAATTAATTCCAACAGGGTTTTTTTATAAAAACAATCTTTCCTCTCATAGAAAATACTTTACTCAGGTTTTTATTGAACTTATTGTAAACGTCCTATATTATTCATTACTGCACCTCCAGGGCCCACTTCTCTAATATAGCTATGGGCCATTATTATATGGTATAATTACAATTTAGGAAGCAAAATTATAAATTTTGGTGTTGTTGAGGTTATGTTTGCAATTTTCCAACTAACTAAATGATGGATGTATTAGGAGACTCAAATGAAACATCATATTCATATGTGAAGTGAGGGGGGTGGCATCTCAAAAAATTATTATGTGATGAGGTGAGGTGGGGCTTATGACTTTTTAATATACCGGTACCAACCACATGGACTTTTTGGGCTACAAACCCAGAAAGAGACCATGACCCGGTTCCTCTGTTAAAAAGACTCTATATATACACCATGCATGCATGGTGTTGTAACAACTTGAGCGCGTCGATTTGTTGGTCGCCGCTCGCTTGCCACCCGCTAGTTACAAATTCAGATAGAATGTTTGCGATGTTTGAACCTGGTAGCAACAATGATACATGTATAATTGAAAAAATGTTATAAATTTTAGAATGCGAGAATAAATTATACGAGTAATTTGAGAATGAACTATGAATTAAGTAGAGATTTTTTAACCTTTTCAAGTCCAAAATTAAAAATATATATTTTATGAGTATTTCTGAAACAATTTTGAAATTCATAAAAGTCACCTTTAAATTCTGAAAGTTTAAAATTCATTTAGTTCTACCTATTAGTCCGTAATGTTAGCTAAAATGTTGCATGATATTAATTTATGGACCAACGCCGTTAATTTGAACCTAAAATTATACCAAAATGTGACAAACGGAATTAAGTACATTAACTTGAAAAACTTTTTTTTGGTAATCCAATATGTATATTTACCTTGATATTATTTTGGTGTTTTAATTCATCAAAACGTGGGTTAACTCGTGATGCATCAATGTCCCTTTACCTTTAAACTAAAAAAAATCATGAAAACTTCAATTCTTCTCATATTCATGTCAGTGACATACCGTACCATATCACACAGTTCTCACCGCCGCAGGAATAACATTACATGCTGCCGTCTAAGATTCATTCAGTGCATAAATGCAAAATGCTTGCCATTATTCTCGCTACTAGTACTAGCACCCTTACCAACCTAAACTTAACTTATAGGCTTAATAATTTGTGGCTTTGCTCAATGATCAATGATGGCTACATATTTAGCATAATGCAAGTTGACCTGATCAAGAAGGACATCTGGACAGATCGCGGGTTCAAAATCCGGATAGGGGTTTTTATAGACATTTAATTTGTAATAGATTGATCCTCATCTTTATCTCAAAAAAAAAAAAAAAAAACATCTGGACATTATACATATGTTTAATCATGGAAGGAAACAAAATCGTGCCTGCTAGCTGAATTCAGAATTCCTGGCATTTTTTACGAAACAAGCTTTTGTCGATATGTGTCAATGGAGGTGCCTCTTAATTTATGTTGGAGCCCAACGAGGTAACGCTCTGTTTTTTGTAGTACCTATGTTATGGGTCCGTATCTGCTGTCACAAAACTGATGGCAGGAAGCTGTCATAGTTTCTTATAGCCATTGATTTATTTTAAGCAGCTGAGATTTTTAGAAATAGAGGTGCTCTTGTAATGACGGGTCCCATTATCATAGGTGCAATGGCAGCACCCTGCCATCACAACTATGGCAGCGGATAAAAATCCCCTATGTTATGTATATATACTCAACATGTCTCAAGTTAAAATGAATGAGAGCATCTTGAAAGCAGCAGGATATATACAAGAGGGTTTTTATTTTCTTTTGATGCAAAGGGGACAGAGTTTGAATATTTGAACTAGATAATAGAATTAAGGGAATATGTCTCCAGACCCCTCTAAACTATTGGGTTGTGACAAATTGGCCTCAAACTTTTAATTGTGACAAACCCTCCTGAACTATGCATCTTGTGACAAACGGGCCCCAACATTAAGTTGTCATCTAATACTCATTATAAGGTATAAATTGACCAATATACCTTTATATGCTTGTTATGCAATATTTAATATTTATAATGATGTTTATGATATTAATTTACAAAAGAAAAAATAAATTTACAAAAAAAAATTATTAATTATTCCTGGAAATTATAGGTAATATTATAAAGGTTGACATACAAAATATTTAAATTTATATTTTACATGCTTTTCAATACTTATAAGAAAATATAGTTCTATAAAAATGAATTGATCATATTTTATTTTTATGAAACTAAAAATATTATGAATTAACTATATAAAAGATAAAAAAAAATTGTTGTGGTTATTCAATTATATGACTATGATAATTAGCAATGATTTTTTTTTTTGCAAATAAATACTTCATGAACATAATTATGTAAAATATTATATAAATAAGCACATAAGGGTATATTGGTTATTTCATATCTTATAATTGAGTATTAGATAGCAAATTAGCAGCTCAGGGTCATTTGTTACAAAATACATAGTTCGGAGGTGTGCTTGTCACAATTAAAAGTTCGGGGTCAACTTGTCACAACCCAATAGTTTTTTTTTTGGGGGGGGGGGGGGGGGGGGGGGGATCATGAGTCATATTCCCTACAATTAAATACCACCTACAATATGATGGTCTTTAAAGTTTCAAAACTATCAATTTTGGAGAAAAGTCTGATTTTGGTATTAAACTGTTGCATTTGGTTTATATTGATCCTTAAATTATCTTTGGTTAAATTTAGTCCTTGAATTATTGTGTTTGGTTCAAGTTGATCCTTACATCTGGTTCAAATTGGTTCATGAACTATTTTGAATATTTGAGAATTGTTTAGTTTTGTGTGCCTTAGTAATTGTTCTTGGTTGAGATAATTGAAATTTATACTTAAGGACTAGTTGTAGACTTGACCAAATATATCAAATATTTTTATTTTTTTCCGTCTACAATTTTTTTATTACACATTTATTTAAGGGAGAAGATATCAGTACCCCGCCTTCAATACTCCGGTCAAATACCCTGCTTTGACCAGATCCCATTTGCGTTTACAACCCAACTAATAATACTAACCATATGATATCAACATGCTGAGCAATTTCGTCATTCAAGTCTAAATACCTATAGAACACACTCTAAATACTACATATAACAAGTACTAATACCTACAACGCATGAATTCTGCACATCCAACAAAAAACGTGACTGCAAACAAAAGTCAAATACTCCGGTCAAATACCCCGTTTGTCTAACATGGAAAACACGTGATGTCGACCACTGTACCACTCAAATACAAAACTTCTGCAACTAATAATATTTATTATAGAAGGTCTAAATACCTAGTATACAGAAGTAGTAATACTATTTCATTTTATGTACTAAACTCCTGTAACTAATTTTTTGAAATTAATAATACTAATATAATACGAAATTTGATCTAATTTTCTTTTATATTCAATGTCACAATACCTTATTCACACATTAATAATACCAATTGAAATAATAGATAATAATACTTAATAACAATAATAATACTTGATATTGTAGTCAATAATACAATTACAGTAAGGTTATAATACAAACTTTCTCTGAATCAAAGCCTATATGTGCAGTTAAAATACAAAACAACCATCTATATCACATAATCAACAACACAAAAACTAAAGAAGAGAGCGGGGACAACGAGCGAAGGAGGTACGATCGCAGCCGGAGGAGGGGGCCGGGATCGCAATTGGAGGAGGGGTCGAGTGCTTGCCGATGGAGAATGGTCGGGTGCTCGCCAACGGAGGAAGGTCGGGTGCTCGACGATGGAGAAAGGCCGAATGCTCAAGAAAGATGAGGGTGGATGCTCGAAGAGGAGGGACACGGTGGTGTTCTGAACGGATTGGAAACATAATTTGAAAGTATTGTATTTTAGAAGTCAATTATGGTAGGTTTTAGTTTTGACTAATTGGGGGATTATGAGTCATTCGATGGCGGGGTATGATAGCAGGGTATTTAAGTAAGGGATATGATACATTATCCCTTTATTTAAATATTATGTTTTATATAATTAAGATAAGTTCCTGTGCTTGACATTGCCTACCAGAGAGAAAATATTGCCAATTTTTTTACTATTTTAATCATAATTGAGTTATAGTTTAAACTAATGACAACGGGAGCTAGTTAGGTATATGTTAATTTCAACGACATCAACAGGGTCCCTCTAATTCATATTTCAATCAAAATATTATAATAATATACAAAAAAAAATTGAAAATTTCTTTTTATATCATTTAATGATGAATTGTTCAGACTAGGAAAACATGGACCAATTAATATGCATGGCATCACAATCATACTACAAATGCACTATATATGCACCTTTTTATCTGATTGTATATTTAAAACCCAGCAGCTTTAGATCAATTATATATGCAGTTAATATTTCTTCAATATAACATTTTTCACTGATCATCAAACGATGCAAATTGGTTGGGAAACTATAATTAATTTGGCCTAATTTTATATCATTAATTGAAAAACAGTAATTAATTTATTGGATATCATGTGAATTTACACATATATAAATAGATGCCAGATAATTAACACGGATATTTGATAGACCCGCATGAAACATTGTATGAATTATTGATACTTGATCAGATATAATGGTACTCTTCATCTTTTCAATAAAATCGGTGGATTATTAATTCCACTTTCTTCTAAAAAAAAAATTATATATATAAGACGTGTATATATGTTTTTTTATTTTATGAAACATTAATTGGCCCTAATTATAACACAACAAATCCGTACTTGGGTGCATGCCATATATATAAAAAACGTGAAATAATTTAAGTAAACAAAACAAAGTTTGTCCTTATCACTAATGGATAATATGGTAAGAGAGTCTATATATAATTTGAGAAGAGTGAAACTAAACACACTTTTCTAAAATAATAACATTATCATGTTATTCCAATCCAAATTGTTAGATTTTGAAGGTTTTTTATGAACATATTTCTATCCAATTTGTATTCATAATTATATATGCTTTGTTAATTAGCTAACAATTGTGTGGTTTCCAATTTGCATTATAAAAAAAAATACCAAATGCTAACTAACTTGAGTTATATTTAATGACGTATCTATCGGATGAGATTGTAAATTTGCAATTGAAGACAAGTTCCAAATTTGAAATTTCCATTGAAAGGGAAAAGTTGATTAATTAAGGCAAAAAACATCATGTCAATTTAATGACATGAAGAAATTAAGGTGCAGAAAGCGACGATCTGAAATTAAGGGGGTCATGCTCATGCATACCAATTAACTCTATTTCTTATCAAGCCTTTGCTCCACCCAATTTGACACAGTTCATGCCAAAATTTACACTGACATTTAGTTCAAATATTGAGTAAATCTACGGTGTTCTTAAGTTTACAGGGCTTCTCTGAGCTTAACACAAAAAACATGTCAAATCATGTCCAAATTTTGATTTATATGACTTAATTAATTCTTTATATCAAAATCTTATAGCATGAAAAAATTTTCCATTTTTAGCGATTCTTAAATATTTATTTCGGGTTTTTTTAATAACAGCTGTACAATATTAATAAAATAATCAATGTTTTATATGTGTTTTTAAAAATCCGACAGAATTACTTAAAAATCTCTAAAAATGAAAAATTTTCATGGCACACTATTTTGATATAAAGAATCTTTTGAGCCATTAAATCAAAATTTGGATATGGTTTGATATGTTTTTAGTGTTAAACTCACGGGAGGCCCCGTGAGCTTAAAAACACTATAGATTTACTCTTCCAATATTATATATTAGTCATATATATATATATATGAGGAGGGATCCATTGACAATGGATAACTTGACAATCTTGACAATGCCTCTTTTAAAAAATTATAAAAATCATAAAAAATCTTAAAAATGAAAAATGATTTATAAATGATTTACTTGACTTATAGATCGATAATGTTTCAAATTTTAATCAATTTGAACATCGTTGAATGACTTATCAAATTTTTGTACACTTTTCAACGGTTATAATTTAACGGATCTTTAAAGAGCTATCAAACGTTGTTTAAATTGAATATAATCGGATACATAATCAATCTATAAGTTAAGCAATACTTACGTAAACTTTTTTACATTTTTAAGATTTTTTATGATTTTTTATAAATTTTTAAAAAGTGGGATTGTCAAGATTGTCAAGTTATCCATTGTCAACGGATCCCTCCTCTGTATATATATAACACATATAAGACAAACATGCCTAGCCGCCACTGTTGATCGAGTTGTACAACTACAACCAAGGTGTTATGTTGAATAGTCAGCATGTGGGGGAAGGAAGCATATATATATATAACACCAAATCATCACCCAATATATTAATGCAATTATTTGAGAACAACTAATTGATTGATTACTTGAATTAATGAACGAGGGAATTTTTCAGATCGATTATTTGAGAGGTAGGTGTGGATGAACGCCATATATATATGGTGTATGTAAATTGGTTGTGATTGATTCAAATTGTAATGCTTCTAATTTTACTATGAATTAATTAATTATCCTCAGCAATCTTATATATATATATATATATATATATATATATATATTTGTATGGTGTTGTTCCCATGATCACATAATATTTTATCGGTTACATATTAATTACATAAAATTTTATCGGTTACATATTAATCTTATAATAGGTATTATTTATTCATAGTTGGATAGAGAAGATTTTTTTTGTGTGGGACCATTAAAATAAAATTCATATTTGTAAACGGTTGGATTAAGTGAACTAAAAAAATTTTACACTGCTAAACGGTTGGTTAATTATAGTTAATTTAATTAAGAGTTCCGAAAACATAGATTGAAAAGAACAGTTAATATAACAAGTTAGAAAGAAATTGAAGGTTTGCTAAAATAGTAAAACAACCATAAAGAGATCAAGAACTCAATAATTTTGTTGGTCACTTCAATCATTATATTTATGGAGGGAGAGGGATCGAGTAGGATCTTCAAAGGACAATAAAAAGCCCTAATTTGTTGTCTTTTACAAGAAATGTCTGCTGAAGCCTCTTAATTTAGAAATGTTCATTAATTATAGTTTTGTTTTTCATGATTATGTCCTCTTAATTATAAATTACCTAAGCTCTTGAGAGTACACTCTTGTATGTTTTGCATATCATTATTAAAATTTTGAAAGTAAGGGTTTGAGTGGTTAATCCTTATTTTCACTAATAGAAGTTACTAAATATAATGGAACTTTTGGTTGTAGTCATTAAGTTATTGCATTTAATTTAAATTAATCCTTAAAAAAATTTCGGTTTATTAGTATTTGAAACTTTTTGTTTGTGTTGATCAATTAGCACAAATAAAAGTAAATCTATAGAGCAATATGAAATTAATTTAATAGTTCATGGATCAATTTAGGGAAAAAATAGTTTCGAGACCAATATGAATAGAATACAATAGTTTATAGAATACTCCAGAGCTAAAAATAGTTTAGGTACCAATTTGAGAGAAAAGAAAACATGTAGTGTCTAACAACATTACCATCAAATTGTTCAACAGTCAACACAATACTTTGAATTAACAATTATAGATTAACAGCTATTGAATTGTTAGACAATTCGATAGATAAAAATCATAAAATTATTGGATAATACCTACTATTCTTTGGAAAATGGAATAGTTTAATTAAACTAAAATAAATCAGACTTTCCTCTAAAATATTCTAAAAACAATGTTATGATATTATATTTTCAGAAATAAAAAAGTAAACGCTCTGAAGTCGATTTCCAGCTTGAACCACATAAAATACATGATAAAACAATCGATTAATATAAGATAAGTGAAAATGACAACCTTTTTTTCATGAATTTGATCAATTCAATCACATAATTAATTAAGACAGTACGTATGACTTGGTCGAGTTATATATACATACCTCTTCTACACCTCCAAACATAACAAACCTTCTATTAAATCCTAAAATAACTCTATTAATTATTAGGGAGTTGATAACTGCATCCCTTAAAAAAACCCCCTTAACCGCACCCAATATATTTTTAGTTAAAAATTCTTGTTCAAATACAACAAATCATTTTTTACCAGTTACAATTCATATCCTCAATCGAACAAAACACTTATATATACAATAAAAAGATCAATAATAAAAAAAATTCACTCAAAATTTATGAGAACATGTGAAAGAAAGAAAAAATATTACTAATTTAGTTTGATAGGTGGATAAGGGGATAGTTAAAGAGACAAATAATTTCTCTAATTATTTATGTACCAGTAATAAAAAAAAATGAAGCATAATATATTGATATTTTCCAACACATACCCATCATATAGGCAGAAAGTCAAATACTCAAATATCATGGCCAAAGGAGAAGTTCCAGCTGTTGGAAACGGAGAGAAAGCAAATAGAAGAAGAAGAAGACCAGTCTTTGCCTGTTATTTCTATTTAAACCGTTAGATTAGAACGGACGGACCCGATTGACCCAATTTGGATTATAGGGAGCCTTTTTTGAATTAGTTTTGTCCGTTGATTTGATCCGACGGCTGTTATTACGACAACAGAGCTCGTATTGATTTTCATCCGTTGAATTCGTCTTTGCCTTGCGCCGTTGCGCGTCCCCGTACGTAATTATTTTTTGCACGATTAGTTGGTGACCAATTTAAAGTTGCTCTGACTCGGCCCATCACATATTTGATATTTTCCACAAAATAAAAATTTATATATCCAATAAAATTTTCATGTCAATGTCGGTAATTTTATTATGTAAAATTGTAATCTATGGTTTTCATATTTTTTATATTTTCTTTCCATAAAGAACAGAATTGGTCGTTCTTGACAGTGGAAAGAACATAAGTATTAGAGCTAGACTATTATTATAGAAATGTTAGCATTTCAGACCGAAATGCTAACACCTTAAAATTAATACTATCATATCCGAAATTATAATTTATGGTGCTCAATAAATTTTTTATATGAAAATATTGCAGAATACAAAAATTTTTCATTTTTAGAATTTTTTAAGTATTTGTTTTGTATTTTTGAAAAAATAACTTGTACAAACATCAATTTTAATTAATATTTATGAGTACCTTTATAAAATTCAAAACAAATACTTAGAAAACTCTAAGAATAGAAAATTTTTGTATTTCCCAATATTTTCATATGAAGAATTTATTAAGCACCATAGATCGTGATTTCGGACATAATAACGCTAATCTTGAGGTGTTAGTATTTCGGTCCGAAATGTTAATGTTTGCATAATAATCTAGCTCTAAGTATTAAATCAAATAATAATAATAAATTTGAAATAAACAAATGATGGAATAAACAAATGAATATTCCACAAAATTTATATCCAATAAAATTCCCATGTCAATGTCAGTAATTTTATTATGTAAAACTGTAAACATCAATTTCCTTTCCACAAAGAACAGAATTGGTCGTCCCGGAAAATAGAAATGAACCTAAAACATTAACAACAATAAGTAAATCAATAACAAAACCGATATATAAAAATTAAAAAAAATGATGGAATAAATCAATAAAATAATAAAGAAATGAGCGAAGAAGAGTCAAACAGCTCATGACAATTACATAACTCCTAAAATAAATAAATAAAAGGAAGCACTTTTCTCTCTTTCCCACTACAAATTGCAGGTTTGTGCATCCCCTCTCTCTTCGCTCTTCTACTCGTTAACGGTTCTCTCAACCCATCTCCTCCTCAAATCTCTCCTTCCCTCTCTCTGCACAACAAGCAGGTAGGTAATCTTTGTTTGTGCCGCATGAAATTATCCTTTTTTTTTTTGAGGTATCTTTTGTGGGTATTTGGCAAACTTGTTACTTGTAATTTCTTGTCCGGATTTTGATCGGCTTTGATTAATTAGCTCGATTTCTTCTTTTGTTTTCACGTTTGATCTGGTTTTTTTAGCATCACAATCGTTCTCTAACTTGTTAGCTTTGATCCCGGTGAGATTGGTATATATCCGAGCTGAAATCCCGTGATCAGTTTGAATTTTGGTATTTTTGCTCAATTTGGATTGATGGGTTGCTCTGATGCAGCTCAAATTCTTGATCTTGGGTGGTAATTTTGCCTCCCCAAAGATTGATTCTTTGCATTTACCAGGTACCCAAAATCAAATTGTTCTCAAAATTCAACAAATTTGAGGCTGATCCGATTGAATTGAGAGCAATTGCTTAGGTAGGGTTCCAAATTCCAGCAGTTGAATTCAATTTGGGAACAAACATCTGAAGCTTGGTTTAAATGTTTGCACCTTGAATCAGTTTATCAATTTCCAACAATGGTCCCTGCCTGTCTGCAACCTCTCGTTGTATTGTTGTCAGTGTCCATTAATCAGCAATAAATTACTGGCAATTCGTTTATTGCAATAAATGTCATTAATTTTTGAATTACTGCTTTCAGAAACTTTAATTTTGTTTATTTATTTACCTCAGTATAAATGGACCGGTATTTGTTTAGTGTTTACCTTGGTTGACTTCCCTCTTTATGAGTTTTCGAAAACTTCTGTCTAGGCAATTTTTCCCTCTTTTCATATACATGCAATTTTTCATGAGTTGATTAATCTGGGATCTGTTATTATATTTTGTGTTTGTTATTTGAGGAAAACTTTCTGTTATATAATTGAAGGTTTCAAGGACATGAACTCTAAATTTCATTTTGGATCATGAGTTCCCTAAAATTTGAATTTATATTGGTTTCAACTTTTTGTCTGTTACCTTTGTTTTTCTTGTTGCTGTATGTGCTTAGAGTTGGCTTTGTAGAATGCAGTTTCTTATATTAACCGTGTATCAGTTGCAATTTTCAGGCACCCTATTCTGGTATAAGTTTGATCCAAGAAAGTGAAATCTACTGTAATTTTTGGCGAAGGAAAGAAATCTAATTTCTTTCTACAAAATAAAGCGTTTGTCTGGATAATTCTTCTCACATGCTACCGTATAGCGGAAGAGCACACCATCGGCCTGGTACAGGTATGATACAACCTCTTAATATTTTTACTATATGAATTATTCTTTGTTATTGCACAAACATTATTTATATTTGAGGAGCGCACAAACATTCTGGCGTCTAAATTGTCCTTTATGTCTTCTATTAGCGATTTTGCTTTTGTAATTGTTAAATCAGAATAAAAAAAATTTGGGGAAAAAGAAAAAAAACTGAATTTAGGCTTGTTAACTTTCTGGTCAACTTACTGGTACCTATTGGTTTCCTACTGTGTTATTTTCTGATATAAAAGTTGTTAACAGGTCATAAAACTGGAATATCATTATTACTTATATCAATGTCTGTTGTCAAGCATAATATAGTATCGCCATATGTCAGTAGTATACTATTATTTTCACTATCAGATCATCATCATCATTTTCATCACCACCATCATCATTTGTTTCATGTGGCCCTACTTGGTTTCATTTTCTAGCCTACCCCAACTTGTTTGAAACTAAAGGCTTGTTGTTGTTGTATATGTCAGTAGTATCTTTATTTGACAACATATTGATACCTTTGTGAAGAAATGCACAAGTTAGAACTTTTAGCCATTTACTGTAACCATCTTGAAAATAATGCCTTTCGTTTGAACTAATTTTGCGCTCATCAAATTTGCCTTAAAATATTTCATCATCATGAAAGTGAAATGATAAGATAAAATAACTTAAACAATGTGGAAGAAATTTAGAGTCAGTTTGAGCTATTCCTTTGCCGTGTCTCTTTTATAATATATATTGATATGTGTTTCTCTATCTCTCTATCTCTCTAGGAATGGATTTCACTGATACAAAGAAGAAGCCAAATGTTCTTGGAAAAGTTGTATTGGCCTTTGTACTTACCGTATTTTGTGTATTTATCTTGAAGCAATCTCCTGGTATTGCTGGCTCAAACAAGGTATGGAAACTGTTTTAATTTCCCAAAGTAGAACTTTTAGTTTTGAAATTTTACCAGCCCTACTACCAGAAAACACTTATTTAGGGAAACAGAAAGGAATTCATAGAAAAAAAAAATTATACTAGATACACAGCAGACGGGATCACTTGACCGATCCCGTGGTCTTTTTTTTTTTTTGTAACATTGATATTCCTTTTCCTTGTAATTTAGAATATTTATGTCTTTTTTTTTTGTTACAGTTTTCAGTGCACGAACCAGGTGTGACCCATGTGCTAGTAACAGGCGGGGCTGGCTTTATTGGGTCGCATGCTGCTCTTCGTCTCTTGAAGGACAATTACCGGGTTACCATTGTGGTAATTTTCATAAAATTCTTACCATTTCCTCTTCATTATTGCAACTATTTTACATTTTGTTGATACTCAGCGTGGTTTATCATTCTTGATCTATTTATTGTTCATTTACTGATAATGTTCTTACCGGTGCAGGATAATCTTTCTAGGGGAAACATGGGGGCTGTAAAGATCCTCCAGAATCTGTACCCAGAGCCCGGAAGACTCCAATTTATATATGCAGATTTAGGCGATGCAAAAATTGTATGCTCTCTCTCTCTCTCTCTCTGACACACACACACACATCTCTCTACCGCTATCTCTAATTTATTTGTTTTGATGATATCACTTGTTCTGATATGCAGGTTAATAAAATATTCTCTGAGAATGCATTTGATGCTGTTATGCATTTTGCAGCAGTTGCATACGTAGGAGAAAGTACACTTGAACCCCTTAGGTATTACTTTTTGTTCGTCTTGGATTATCATTAATTAAAATGGCATTTTTTTTTTTTGTTTCTGTAGTACAGGCTATTATGCCCATCCTTCATTTCTGTATTTTGGGTGGTGTGCCGTGTATTAGTATGGCAAATTCTTCTGTATATCGGTGTTATGAGGATTTTGTTACCAGTTTCTGTTGTGCCTTTAAGACTGGTGTATGGCTTGTAAGAACAAATTCCCATCAATGATAGAAAGAGGAATTGAGAAGTAAAAAAAAAAGTACATAATGATTTGGAAGCGCATAGAAACACATGCATGGAGCCATGGACATATAAAATTAATGCTAAACTTGTTTTTTCTGATTTTGTTTGAATAGGTACTATCATAACATAACTGCTAACACACTAACTGTAATGGAGGCAATGGCTGCTCATGGTGTGAAAACCTTAATTTATTCAAGCACATGTGCTACTTATGGTGAACCTGATAAAATGCCGATTACTGAAGATACACCTCAGGTTACCTTTTGTTTTACCTAGAGTTTCTTATTCAATTTTTACCCTTAATTCATTTCTCATGAATCTGGCTGAATATGACATTCAGTATATGCAAATTCATTTTTCATATATATTTATTATTTTTTTTATTTTGCAGTTCCCGATAAATCCTTATGGAAAAGCAAAGAAAATGGCTGAAGATATTATCTTAGATTTCTCAAAGAACTCTGACATGGCCGTCATGATTTTAAGGTTTGTGATTTTGTATTATTCATTAATTGTTTCAAATTTAAGTAATCTAAGGCTTCTGTTTCTCAATCGAATCATATACACTATGAATTGGCTAATATTTCAAATTTAAGTAATCTGAGCTGATAATAAATCTCATTGAAAACTTCATATCAATGATAAATGTTGATCATGAATCAAATCCTCAGCCATAATTGGACAGTTCATATTTGACATAAAATTTGTGTTCGTATCAATGGAAGAACCGGAATTTTGATAATTTTAATTATTTTGATTCAGATACTTTAATGTTATTGGATCTGATCCCGAGGGGAGGTTGGGTGAGGCCCCAAGACCTGAATTAAGAGAGCATGGTCGCATCTCTGGCGCATGCTTTGAGGCAGCGTTAGGAATTATTCCTGGACTAAAGGTAATATTCTTAGTTTTTGTTAATGCAGTATATTATAACTGAAATTTTTAATAACACCAAAAGTTTTTAAAAGTTGGCAATTGAAAGTGAAAATCATCAACAGTGAGGTTTAGGTCAAACCGCAATAAATACATTTTGCACCTTAATTTCTGCATTAGTTTAACTGGTTTTCATTTGAACTTTTTTCATAAATATGGGTGTTTAAACATGTATTGGATTTGATTGATCTATGCAACTAAATGGTTTTATTTTGCAAAAGTACGTTTCATGACACATGTCTGTCTGTCTGTCTACACAGCATTGTCCCTAAAAGAGTTTTTTTCATTTTACATTGTAAATCACAGATGTTAACGAGTCGATTTAATGCTCAATACAGGTTAGAGGAACAGATTACAAAACTCAAGATGGTACCTGCGTCAGAGATTACATTGATGTTACGGATCTGGTAGATGCTCATGTCAAGGCACTCGGCAAGGCCGAGTCAGGAAAAGTTGGTATTTACAATGTTGGTACTGGCAGAGGTAGATCAGTGAAAGAGTTTGTCGACGCATGCAAAAAGGCAACCGGTGTAGACATAAAAGTAGATTACCTAAGCCGTCGACCCGGTGATTATGCTGAGGTTTTCAGCGATCCATCCAAAATAAACCGTGAGTTGAACTGGACTGCCCAGTACACTGATCTCGAGCAAAGTCTTGCAGTTGCATGGAGATGGCAAAAGTCGCACAAAAACGGCTACGGGAGCCCGTAAGAGATAGAAAACTAATAGCATAATCTTACGAAAATAATCCATAAATTATATTGGTTTTACCGGTGGAAGCCTCTTCCGCTGTCTTGCTTATTTTTGTCAAAAGGTTTTTTATAGGGGAGGTAAAGATGCATTTGTTTATTATTATACCGTTTTAATTACCACAATTAAGTTATAGGGAAATCTTAATTAGCAGGGGCATAGTTGAATCGATCGATCACACGGTCTTCTCCGATTTGATTTGTTGTAGAAATCTTGCTTATAATCAAGTAATGGAGTTCTAAAACAGTAAAACAGTCTCAGTTCTTTCTTTCTTTTTTTTCCTCATTTGGACAACTCTTTATGTATTATCTGTGCAGTTTTTATAGAATATATATATAAGTACATAATATGATGCTTTTGTTTTGCATATTCTTGTGCAATTCTTATTGTTTGTTATATGGCTTCTTAAATGAGGAGGGATCCACTAACCATGGGCATTGGTGTTTTCATGGTGATGACCATTTTTTTTATTTATACATAAAATGAAAAATCTAAACCGTTAGATGTATTCTATATTATTTCAATAATATATACATAAAAAATGATAAAGTTTTTAATATTTCTTCGATAGTCATTAAGAGAGGAGAAAAAATCATAAAACTTGAACCGTTGATTTTTGTTAATGCTTAATGTACATGAAAATGAAATCAAAATTATATAATTTTTTGTATACAGTTAAAATATGATATGTACAACATATTCTATCAATTAGTTTTGTTATTTAAGAATTTAAAATGTAGTTATTTAAGATTTAATTTTATAGTCACCGATCGGTTATCAAAAATATGGTTATTCGATCCCTCCTCTTCTTAAATCTATGTTCCTCTGTCAGGAGACATTATTAGCAGGCTAATTGATTTAATGGACCACCGACCTTTCTTAGACATGTGTTGCCTACAGGCCATTCAATAATTTGTACAGTATTTCCTGAAATGCAAGAGCACAGAATTAATTTTTTAAGTTCTATTTTTATGATGAAACAACAGCTGACAGCAAAAAGAAAATCACTTTGGTTGCATGGAACAAACCCCAGATTGTATTTGGATGCAGCTATAAAATCTTTGTAACAATCTGGATTGTTTACAGGTTTACTGGTATCAAGCGTCCATATAATAGCTGTCCATATGTTTATAGACATACAAATTTTGTAACAAGTACATCAATTTTATGTCAAATTTGTAACATATGAACCCTGTATATGTCAAATTTATTACTTTCTAATCATGTTATTGTTTTTAATTCGGCCAAGCTTAATGAGTTACAGTGATAAGAGATTATTCATCTCCTTACAAGTAGGGGCAGAATTAGGATTAACTTGGGAAGCCAGAGAAACAAATCTCTCTTCTAAAAAAATTGGTACAACATCCTATTATAGTATATATAATCTTGGATGGGTTGCTACAGTAGAAAGAACAGTACCGTGAACATTTTTTTTTTTTTTTTTTTTTTAAGATCCTTTAGAGGTGGCAAAATCTGACCCGACCTGAAAAACCCGTCCGACAAGAGTTTCAGAGAAAATCAAACTGATCCGAACCCAACCCGGGAATAGAGGTGCAAAATCTGACCAAAAATGAAAAACCCGCCCGACCCGACCCGAAAAAATGCCGGCAGACGTCAACCTATTACCCGACCCGGAAAAAATGCCGACAGCCGTCAACCCAATACCTGACGCAACCCGACCCGACCCGGGAATCTGCCATGGAAATCCTTTTTATATATATTAATTAATTCTGGACAGGTTTTGGTACTGTTCCTTACACTGCAGTGTGAGGAACGGTGCTACAATTTTTTTTTTTTTTTAAGACCAACATCATTTGATATCTGATCTTCCAGTGATCCAGTTCGCACAAAAATAAATGACGGTATTCAGATACATGAATTTAGTATTATTCGTACCAATTAGCAAAAAAACAATAAAAATCATTATTATATGAGATGCCAAAATGTGTAAATGACATGAAGCTTCTATAATTGATAATTATTTATGATATGGAATCACATATTTAATAATTTATTTTAATCCGACATGAGGCTTAAACAAGAAAAAAATTTAAGATAATATCACTAATAAATTCAATTGTATGTGATGAATTTTAAATGCTTCTATTTATTTTTTATAAGTTTGGTTAATCTTTCTATCATAAGTTCCTGAATGCAAGCTATTAAAAATTAAATTCATCTTACCCATTTCTCACTAAATATCATTTGAAAAAATAAATTTAGTCATATTTATTAATAATTTAATAAAATTACTTTCATTTAAATATTTGAAAAGATAAATTTATTCATATTACTAAGAATTTAATAAAATTAATTTAATTTGAATATATTATACGGTACGATGGTTTGGGCCACTATACCATAAATTTTTTATGACTTTTCATAGTATATTTATTATAACAATGTATTTTAATTAACGTCCAAACAAAGTACAAAAACCATAATAAGGTAATATTAAAGCTATATAATTGAAGCGTATAGATAATCTAAAATATCCTGATCCAATTTCCTAATGCGGATGGAAAACTTTACAAAATTTGTAAATTTAACAATAATTTCAAAATATATATATATAATTGAATAAAAAAATACAATATAAAGTCATCAATAATAAATATCATCAAAAATTTATCTTAACTTATCCCGATCAACACGGCCGAAGCAACGCGAGGCCATTAGTCTAGTTTTATTTAATCCACTCTTCCACAGTCAATCAACAAATATTTGAAAGAAATAGAACAATTTTAAGGCAACACCATAACAAAATTTTTGGTGGAAAAAAAAAAAAAAACACAAAAATGCTACATCTAGACATATATTGTTAGGACTATTTTTGAAAGCCAGACGCCAGGCCCAAACTGACGGCAGATTTGGTAGTTCATTCTGCACGGTAGACACGTTTAATTATGCAAAATCAATATCAACTATTTCAAGTCTTCCATAAAATTCACATGTCAATTGATAGAAGTCAAAATGGCCTAGTAGCAGCTCAAGTGGTAGTTAACTAGGATGACTTCTAAGATGTCATGAGTTCAATCTTTTATAGGCACAAAATAAAAAGTTTCAATAGCATGACCCTCATCTTTTTCTCAAAAAAAAAAAAAAAGTTTCAATAAAACTGGTGGAGTATTCCACTTTCTTCAAAAAAAAAAAAAAATGATATAAATCAAAAGTCACAGATACTCCTAGATAAGTTTGGTAGTCATTGATTCTACATCATTTTTTTTTTCATTTATAAGAACAAAATTCCAGGATGCATTTATTTGATGAAAACCAACGAAGAACCGATCATTGATAGAAAAAAAATAATCCAGTCCGACTTAATTTATATTTTCCTATAAAAACAAGTGTTTTAGAAGAATAAATTCCTATTAGGAATTGCTAGTATAATCCGCCGAACAGTGAACATAATTATTTTCTATAGACTCGCAATTCTTATAAAAACCTGTTGTATTTGAGTTTGCCGAACAACTAGGAGGATATGTTGGGTTCCAATGAGGGGTAGGATGATATCAATGAGATTTTAAGCCCATATTTCCATGATCCAATACAAAGAATGTCTTCTGGGCCTGCATAAGTTCTATAATTTGACCCATTTTTTTTTTCATAAACCACATATTAGTAACCAACTTTTGTTGGGCTAAAAATATTGCTCCAGAAACACTGACAGATAGTTATTTCAGTACAGATTAAAATGCTGCCCGGTCCATAATTCAACAGCTTTTATTCGGCCTGCAGATTACTTTCGTGCAACATTTCGGCCCGACTTTATTTTTTTCTGTGCTAATTGAAATGAAAAAACGGCTCTCAGCATGTTTGTGTTTATTGTTTTTTTTTTCTTCTAAAATTTAGAGAAAAATTTACCTTATACGGAGTGATTGTTTATTTTACAGATACTCATGACAATTGTTTATTTTGATAATGGTGACAATCAATTCAAAAAAAAAAAAAAAGTAGCTAGCTAGAATTCTTTGTCGGTTTAATTAGCCCCTCAATTAAATTGTCAAAATAATGAAAAATTCAGGGCTTTAAATGATAAATGCAAAGAAATGTGGGATTCATTCTGTTGCCTAAAATAATTATCTATAAGAGCATATATATGAGATGTTACTTAATTATATCACTACATCAAATTGACTAGTTATAACAAAAATAATCCATCACGAAAGACCCATAATTGTTTTTTTTTTTTTAATCCATCACGAAAGACCCATAATTGTTTTTTTTTTTTTTTGGAAAAGTTGACAGCGGTCCCAACGTTGAGCTAACCATAATTGTTACAAATTATAGAATCGTCACCAGGTGAGATTATCGTGGCTGACATGCATTAACTAGATTGAATTTCGTTTCACTTCATCTGTCACAAAAAAAAAAAAAAAGAAAAAGAAAAAAAAAGATAATTCCACCACAAAACAATGTATTGCAATAATATGTAAATAAAATAACTTTCATGCGCAGCCATATGAGTGTAAAATTCGTTTCAGACGATACATATATAGGTGTGGACCATAATTCCATTTGACTTATAATTAACTAGTTAGATAGATTCTGATGCGGATAGAGGGCGGTCTGCCCTAGAATTGATCAGATTGATATGTTGTGGTATTTTGATCATAACTTCCTCAATACAAGTCTAAATGAGGTGATTCAAAATTTTATAGAAAGATAAAGAAATTAGCTACAACTTTCATGTTTTGAGTTTTCTCAGAATCGGAAGGCATCCTAGTCGAAATGACGAATTAATACAGCATGGTCTTCGGCGGTCCGCCCCAGTGAAGTTCCTGCGCTCTGTTGGGCGGGCGGTCCACCCCTGATGCTGGGCGGTCCGCCCCCAGACGGGTCAAGTTGCGTCTTTTGGAATTTTCGTGCGTTTTAGACTGTTTTCTTTGTTTCTTTCTTTGTTTTCTTTAGAAGGGTTATTTCTATTTTCTTATATAAGCAAACTCAAGCCCTTTGGGCAGGACAAGTTGTTATTTTGTATCCAAGTTATCAAAAACCTAGAATTCTGTGTAAATTCACCAAATCTCTCGTGTTTTCCGATTGTCTTCTCCGTACTGTTCGTGCATCAGTTGGTATCAGAGCAACCAGGTTGATGGCGGATGCGAACCGTGGTCATGGTAGAAGTTGGGGTTGTAGTCGAGGTCGTGGAGTCGATCTTGAAGATGAAGAGCCGCCTAACCGCCATCGAGACCAGTGAGATCTAGAGATTGCAACCATGGGGAGACGGATTCGAGAATTAGAGCGCCAACTCGCAGAGGCAAGGATGGGCTCTACCAACGGAGAAGAAGAGGAGGAGTCAGATTCCTTTGATTCTTCTGCAACGGAAGATGGTGATGAGGAATTCAGCCCGTGGGGAATTTCGAATCAGAGGCGAAATCATAGGCTTCATCATGAGCCTGATGAGTCCTTTCAAAACCTTGGGATGAAGATTGAACTTCCGGAGTTTGACGGTAAATCTCATCCTGATGAGTTTATTGATGAAGGTATAAATTTTGATTCTTCGCCAATTTTTGATGACTATCCCAAAGAGAATGGGGATGTCCAAATCTTTGTTGCGAGTCCCAAACAGAATTTAAACCTTTTGAAAATTGTCCAACTTTTGGCAAAGACCTTGTTTATGATATACCGTTGTTCGAAAATTGCACGGCGATTTCTACAAGTATCATAAACTCTGAGGAATATTTCGTGTCAAAGAAAGAAGTTCCCAAAGAGTTGAAAAATGAGAATACCCTTGAGATCCAAATTTCAAACTATGGTTACAAAGAACCAACAACTATAAGTTGCAAGAGTTTGTTTGATCCAACCTTGGCGAAAACCATATTTTTTGTTGATGTGTTAAGGAGAATGATGAACAAAAATATCATTTATTTCATGGGCAACATTGGACCTTTTCATATTGTTTTGGTGTTGGTTCTCATGTTGTACAACTTACAAGAAGTCTACAAAGGCAAAACTCGAGGACGAGTTTTTTTCTTAGAGGGGGAGAATGATGCAGATAGAGGGCGGTCTGCCCCAGAATTGGTCAGATTGATATGCTGTGGTATTTTAACCATAAGTTCCTCAATACAAGTCCAAATGAGGTGATTCAAAATTATATAGAAAGATAAAGAAATTAGCTACAACTTTCATGTTTTGAGTTTTCTCAGAATCGGAAGGCATCCTAGTCGAAATGGCGAATTAATACAGCATGGTCTTCGGCGGTCCCCCCCCCCGAAGCTGGACGGTCCGCCCCAGTGAAGTTCCTGCACTCTGTTGGGCGGGCGGTCCACCCCCAGACGGGTTAAATTGTGTCTTTTGGAATTTTCGTGCGTTTTAGACTGTTTTCTTTGTTTCTTTCTTTTTTTTCTTTAGGAGGGTTATTTCTATTTTCTTATATAAGCAAACTCAAGCCCTTTGGGCAGGACAAGTTGTTATTTTGTATCCAAGTTATCAAAAACCTAGAATTTTGTGTGAATTCTCAAATCTCTCGAGTGCTTCCGTGTTCGTTCGATTGTCGTCTCCTACCGTTCGTGCATCAGATTCTTATCCAAAAAAAAAAAAAATTAAAATAGCTAGATTTTGATGGAATATGCGATATATGCTTATATATATATTTTTTTTAAATAAGTGGACAAAACTATGTCCAACTACTCCCATTTCTTTTAAGGAGAACATAATTAACTAGTTCATTACAACCTACATTTATCCTAAAAAGTACTTAATTATAAATCCTAATTCAGAAACCATATTTGGAATCTGAATATAGCTATACACAAAATAAGATGTTCCATAACATCTAAACATCATCATCTCATAACCAACAAAACTAAGACAGAATACTAAATTTTAAAGAAACTGAAATTGATTAAGTGTGGTTGTGATGGCTTTTTTTTTTTTTTTTTTTTTTAACACTACAAGTCCGTAGGAAACTAATTCATTCACTTAAAAAGATTACATTCACAAGAAAAATAAAATCATTTCTCAATCTAAATCCAAATGACGCAAAATATCAACCAAACCTTATACAACAATAATCTAATTAATTTTGTCCCGATAAACTGAAATTGATTAAGTGTGGTTGTGATGGCTAACATAGTCTCTTCAACCTCATTCTCCTTCTCAGTTTCCTCATATGTATGTCAGTATTCCATTCTCTTGTAGCATCACTTCCAATCCACTATATATTACCACCTGTCCAAGAATTAAATTGAGTTAAAATTTTCAAGATATATAAGAGAATTAAAACTTGGCAGATTCTTATTCTCAAATATGGCCTTATTTCTACTTAAAATAAGACCCAAAATGCAATGCAAATTACACATTGAGCCTACTTTCTTTTACCAGTATCCAGATTTAATGTATTATTCCACATATCCTCCACAGAAGATAGATCTAAAGTTATACCCGTAGGATTATGTGAATTAAATAAAGTTCAGCCAAAATTTCATAGCACTAAAGGACAACCAATGAATAGATGATTAATATCTTCAATATCACCACAAAATTCACAATTGACATGACCAGTTCATCCTCTAATATAAACAACCTAACTTTGGTCAAAATTTTATCCTGTAAGGCTATCCACATAAATAAATGCCTTAACTTTATTTTTACTTTATATAAACTTTTCGATTATGGATTTTTTAATTGATCTTAAGAATTATATATACTAATGTACCTACAATAATTAAGCACGGTCAAATTAATGTATAAACTATAAAATAATAAAGCACGATATTTGTCGGCATGTGAATAAGAAATATTATATGCAGATGTAGTCATCTAGACGTCATGATGATGAAATACCATCATATATTCATGTATAAAATAATGAGATAATCTCTTTGTCCTCCATCATTTGTCCCCCTTAAACGTCCCCCATCCGTTTCTGCTGGAACTGGTATGAATACCAGTTGGCAAGTGGTATGAACACCATGATACATTCAGTATGAACACCCTCTGAGAGCTCTATGAACAATGCAAATTGGGAGAAAATTTTTTTTGGCATATTTTCCATGTGCAAAAATAAATTAAGCACGTGCTTAATTCAATTTCAGCACGTGATGAAAATCGGAGCGCGCGCGGGTGTACATATGAAATGGTCTTTGGTGTTCATAGTTGACGTAGAAGGGAGTTGGCATATTTTCCACGTGCAAAAATAAATTAAGCACGTGCTTAATTCAATTTCAGCACGTGATGAAAATCGGAGCGCGCTCAGATGTTCATACTGCTTATTGGCGGGTGTTCATATCCAATGGTCTTCAGTGTTTAAAGTTGACGTGGACGAGAGTATGCGCGCGGGGGACATTTAAGGGGGATTTTTTGTGGGGGACAGTTAGCATCCCTCTAAAATAATTAAGCACGTACCGCGAAATTAAAATATAGGTTAGTTAACGAATAATTAATTACAATTTATCAGCATTCGACATGAACTTCACTCTTACGGGTTGGACTAGCTTTCCACTCCTTCATTAATTTTCTGTTTTTTTCTACAAGAAAAAAATTTTTTTCACTGCGATATATATATTTTTATATATATACTTAATTATTTTGCCATGTCTACATCTGTGGACCCATATTCAATTTCCTGGAAACCAATGACATGAGGCGTTGAAATGAAACACCGACCATCCAAAAATTGGATCAGTCGACGGTTCATCCATTTAAAAATCACTCTAAAATTCATGGTCGTTGGATCACGTACGATCCAATTGCTTTCAGCTGTAAATATTAAATACAACTAAATTGGCTTCTAGAAGCTAGGAAGAAAACCAAATATGGTTTCATATATTATGAGTAAGACCTAATGTCCTCTTAGAAAAACTATCCATAACATCCATAGATTACATTTCAGGATGTATCTGTTACATTTCGGGGTGTATCTGTTATATTATTTGTACGTTTATGGACGTATAGATGGTTTTTCAATGGACGCAAGATGTTTCTCATATATTATCACGAGTCGTAGGTAGCGACTACCCTTTTATCTATCCACTGGTCCACCGTATATTTGATGAACAAATGTCATTTTTCAGTAAACATTTATATCTTTTGATCAACATATATCATTTTTTTAGTAATTAAACAGATGCACTACGGTTTTCATAAACATTTATGTAACTGTGACAAGTACATAGGTGCACGTGGGTGTGTCAGATCATGAGATCATAACACCACGGCCCCAGAAAGCTACTTTAATATATAAAAGTCATGACTTCTAGGGCAAGCTTTCTATAAGCAATTCAAAGAAGTACACAAACACAACACATGAACACAACAGACTCCATGGAAGCTCTCTCTTCTTCTCTTTAGTCTAAGATGACTCTCTGACTCGGCCATGGAGTTCTTCCGGGACACATCCTAGCTCCTTCGGCAAGCTCGTCTTTCCAGCTGGCGCTTGAGAACGAACTGCATACAGAGAGTGAAGAACTGAAGATCGATCGATCCTTTTCGTTTCAAGATCAGGAGACAAGAATCAAATGATCAACATGAACCTGGCAAAGGAGGACGACGGCCGCCTGCAAGCAACAACGGTATTATTCCTCGATCGATCTCGTTCTTTATATATCGCTTTTAGTTCTTTGCCTTCTTATCTTTCTTCCCCTCTTTGCTTTCTTATCTTTCTTCCCCTCTTCCAAACTGTGTTGAGTTTTCCCAATTTGAGTTGAACAAATCTCTCAGAACTACACACATACCTAATTTCCCAACACAAAATGAACTTATCTGCATAGTAATATTCATAAATAAAAGCACACAGGTGCAAAATCTTTTTTGAATACAGTACTAACATACTAAATTCTCATGAAATTCTGTCTTGATTGACCAGAAAATAGCAGATAATAATGGTAGTACTGTCAGAGCTACTGAGAATCCAAATTCGGCCCCAAATTCTCATCCTGTAGAAAAGGGCGTCCAAGGTCAATATCTTGTGCCTGCAAACAAGGTAAAATGTTCTCGAATTTGTTTTCACCTCGTTCGGTTCAACTTTGATTTTATATCGCATGTGATATGTGGTAGTTAATTATACTGCAAGATACAACCATATATATGCACCAAGAGTATATCTTGTTCCTGTTTATATATATGGCCGCACTTCAAGGATATGATTGTGCTTTTACAGCAGCATCAGTACTGGTCTCTAACTCTGTATATCAGTCGACATATGATCTGCCAAAACAATATTGACATAAGGATTCATTCTCTTATGCTTCTCACCTTGGTTATCCATGTAATCAATCATTTTTCAACTGGATTGTTGTTTACTTACAGGATAAGGACGCCGTTGGTGCTAAGGCTGCAGATTCGACAGTACTAGTAGAATCAGAGGCAGATCGGGCAAGCGATAAGCATGTCGAACAGCAACACCAGGTTGAAGGACAAATTAAATTGAAATACTCATCAAATTAAGCTGAGAATATATATGCTGATGCAGCTGATCATATATACAGCTTTCAGCCAGTATGATCAAACAATAATGATATATTATCTAGTTAGGTCTATAATTCTATTAAAACTGAAATTACAATTTCTAAGAGAATCAGAAAAAAAATACAATAATATATAGCTTTTGCTATATCTTCTACAAATTAATGATTGTGCAATGTAGTATTATGTTGTAGACCAGGGGTTTTGGGAACAAATTTTACAAACAGGAAAAATAATTTTACTATTAGTTCTTCAGAGAATTGTTTTTATCTAATTCACTATCGCTAATCATGTTAACTTTTTTTCTTATCTGGTCACTACCAAATACCAATTATCATGTTAACATTTTTGTTATCTGGTCCACTATCAATTGATCATGTTAACATCTTTTCTTATTTGGTTCACTACTAGTACATTAGATACTATGTTATAACAGAAATATTTTTATTGAGAAATATGTCAACAAAAGAATCGTCTCTCAATTATACATTTGATATTCTTCCACTACAAAAGAAAGGTCAAGTTCTTACTTATTAACAAGACGTTTTGTCTCTTGATTCTAATTCCTGCAGAAAGTAACCTTACCTGGTGGTGACGACGTTGAAGCGCCTTCTGCAGTTGATGAAAAGAAGAAACTAGAACTGGTTAGTTTTCGCGCACTCTACGCAAAAACTGTGCTCTACATGCTGCCCTGCAGATTAAGTTGGCATAAAAAATATAACTGTTAATAATTCTATACTGACTAATGATATTTATCTGCATTAATATATCATATATGGTAAGTAATTACCTTGTTTTATCTAATATAACAGAAAGAAGAAAGCCGGAAAGCAAAGTGGAAACTAAAGTTCGAGTATGCTTGCTCTGTTGTTCTGCTCGGTTCTTCCGAATTAGTGTGCATCATGTTCTTAATGGAAAACTCAGTCGACCAGCGCATTGTTACAGCCATCACGATCCTCGGATTTTGGGTTCTCATTTCGGGTCTTGGTTTGCTGATCCATACTGTTATGCTTGTGCCAAGTATGAGTAACACATCTACTACTGATCATCCAATCCATCTCAAAATCTCAAAAGGCCTCACTGTGATGTCTTGTACTTCTCTTGTCGTCACATCACTTCCCTTGTCGTTCCTTCCTAAGCCGTACAATCTCTTAACGATAATCGTCTTGGTTGCTCTACTCCTTACATTAGGCGCTAATGTATATCTTAGATTGAGATCCATTGACGAGAAAACCGATCTTAGAGACCCAACTTTGTATGATGAGCAAATGAAGGAAATGACGCGGCTTTCCGAACTGAGTCAAGTAGTTATGTCTTTATCATCCGGTGGTCTGTTAGGTCTCCTTTTCGGTATCCATACAAATGCTTCGAACCATGCTCACCACCCCGCTGTTCCGATCACCGTTTTCCTGACATTTGCATCTTTCATTTTGGGCACTTTCCTTATGTTTCTTTCGCAAAAGGACCTCGTTCATCTGAGTTCAAGTACTAGGGTAAATTTCTTTCGATTTGGGATGGGATTGTGTATGATTCTGTTAGTTTTTTTGGCAATTGTTGCCCTAGCAATCGCCTCGACGTTCCTGAAACTCTTCACCCCTATGGTTTTCATACCAGTTTTGTTTGTTTATCTCGTTTGGAAAATCATGGATCGCTATGGCATCGAAGACACCTTAGATGAAGAGCAGATCAAGGAGGCTTACACCAAGGGAAACAAGGTAAAAATATGTTTTATATAATATATTAAAATATAAATATTCAATCTGAAGTTGTGCTCAACATGATTTACGTACATACAAGCTTATTTGTTGACTAAATTTTTATTCTGGAATTTTTTTTATCAAATTATTTGAAAGGTAACTTGATCTGAATTTTTTTTATCAAATTATTCTCATTGTGCAAATTTGAATATGTAATTAATGGATTAATTTGTAGTTTGAATTGAATATATAAAAAAATAATGTATTGTACACTTTTTGCAAGTTTGAATATATCAAGTGAAAGAAGATCATGAATATGCATGGACTGGCATGGTAAAAACTTCAGACTTTCTAATTACAGCAACCAAACTATAAAGCTTATAATTTCCATTTTTTTAGAAAAGATGAAGTCATACTTAATTAATAGAAGTGTTACAACTAATTACTTCTTTAATTGCCCCTTAATATTTTTAGGTAACCTCAATATCCTTTGGGGGTATTTTGGCGATTTTCAGCGGCTATCTCGGATCTAGCTCTTCCGGCAAAAGCATGCACCTCAACATTTTCATGGTGTTCATGTCTTCAGCTTTCCTTTTGGGGTTAACCCTGATGTTCTTATCCTACAAGCCTTCGCCAACGAGACCACAGACAGGTGCAATTGTCAGAATCCTCAGCTTCTTCGCGATAGTGCCGGTCATATTCGCTGTGCTCTCTGTCGCCATCATCGACTTTGCACAACACTAATTGAGGACCTCATGCATGTCTAAGGTTAGTAGGTAAAAGTAGATATATAACTAAACTAAATACATAATATTAAATTATGGTATTATATTTTGTTTAATTTATTTATAAATTTACAATACAAAGTAAAAAGTCATGAAACATAAGCCTGTGGTTTGGTCTCTAATGAAAAATTAATTAAGTGCTTGGCCGGCCGGGTTGTTATTTTAACAGACAATTAGATGAATGCCTAGTCTGTCAATATATGACCTTTAGATTTTCCAATTAATATATACCATCAATGAGAAATAGAGTGCTGAATTTGGAATCCAAGTACTTCATTGAATGTACAGAAATATATACCCAGTAACATGTTGCCATATTTGGTTTTCAAGGTTAGCATCCCTGAAAATTTGCAATTACCATGTTTTATTGAAAAATAGAGCAGCTTGTAAATGGCAAATGATTTTCAATTTAATTAGACCCGTAGCAAAGTACGGGCATAGTATTAGTATATTTTAATATATTTATTAGTTGTACCAATAGTATTATTCTACTTCATAATTAATTTCTAATAATCAGTATACTAAACTTTCAGGGCAACTACGTACACAAGTGAAGAGATCAAGAGACCAGATTATAACATTTTATAGAATATTGGGCTTCGGTGATATGCATATCACATTTTTACCATACTATGCGGTCTGTATCTTCGTTTTCAGTGTTCAAATAGTTGATCCAAACCGCTCAATGTATTTTTTTTATATCAAAATATGATAGCAAACCAAATTTTATAATTTTTATAATTTTTTTGCTATTTTTAATGATAGGGAGAAAATCACTATTTTTGTATGAACTAAATCCCTTAGATGTAGTCATTTTCTCCCCATCGTTAAAAATAGCAAAAAAATTATAAAAAAAATATAAAATTTGGTTTGCTAGCAGATTTTTTGATGTAAAGATTACGTTGAGCGTTCAGATCGACTATTTAGACACTGAAAATGCAGATACGGACCGCATAGTACGGTAAAACTGTAATTTGCATATCACCGTAGTCGGGCTCCATTTTATATATGTATGTGTGTGGAGAACTGTATATGTTTGGCATTCTATACGAGACATGCCGTCTTAATTTGTGTTACGTAATAAATTAGTTAAAAGACGTTGATACAGTGCCACGTGGTGACATCCTGGCCTCCAACCCTCCCCCACCATATATCATTTTCCTTATTTTAAAGCACTAAAAATATATGTTGTTATATATATCATATCTTGTTAGATGTACTGTATTACGTATTAGGGTCATATCTAGTTTCTTCAAAATTAGTGATCGAGTATTATGTATTATAGCGTTATATCTAGTTTCTTCAAAATTAGTGTCTAATGTCTACGTTATTATAAAATTTAGAGAAAAAACTGATTTTGGTCTCTGAACTATTGAATTTGGTTCAAATTGATCCCTGAACTCTTTTTTGATTCAAATTGGTCTCTGAACTATTGGATTTGGTTCAAATTAGTCCTTAAACTATTTTTTGGTTCATTTTGGTCCTTAAACTATATGGTTTGATTAGTATTACTCCCCATTTTACTTCCATTTATGCTAACTGATATAGTTTAGGAAAGAATTTCAGTATCAATTATTATAAACAAAAGTATCTGGGAGGGATTATATGTACCAAACCTATAAGTTTAAGGATCGATTTGAACAAAAAATAGTTTAAGGACCAATTTGAACCAAATGCTACAGTTCAGGGACCAATTTGAACAAAAAAATAGTTTAGGGACCAATTTGAACAAAATGCAATAGTCCAGGGACCAAAATCGGATTTTCCTCTAAAATTTAAGTTAAGTGTTATACAATTTAAGACAAGAGTTACAAATTTTGTATATGTGTGGCATGTGGATAGTTAAAATAAGCTAGAACTCTTTGAAAATTCCTACGTATTATATATATCAAAGCTTCAGCTAAATTCCTCAAAAGGTCTCGTTTTAACTACCGTGTATCAATATATATCAACGCGAAACCTAAATGGTAATTAAGGTCAACTATTTAATTGGTACTGTGATCACTATTCACTAGCCAAAATACGGCTCAAATATAATATATTCATGCGCAAATTAACTTGCAGCTGCTTAAAATAATATTTATACAGAATTACAGATATTAGATTATTGCGCAAAATTTGTATTCTGGTCCAACATATGGACACATCGATCAAAATATATATTATGTATAGACTGCGGCTATATGATGCTATGCAAAGCACATTTCCGTATATATATCATATATGGAACCATATACGCATCATATCTCAAAGCACCGTTTAATTAACCATTCTGTGTTAACTCCTAGCAGTACTATTAATAAACTAATTACCATGTAAAAATACAAATTAATTTTCATGGTTTAAGCTATATATTTAGACGGATACCGGCATATATACTGATAAGGCCCAATCAACCATTCCTTGCCTACACACAGTCGTCTTTGCCACAGAAAATCTTCCGACATTTGTTATACTTCGGCTTGGAACAGCATACAGATAAATGTAGTTCGGTCGGTAATTTAGTCTATATAAGAAACTCTAGGCCTCAAAGTTAGGGTTGAGACTTACACTCACAGGATAGCTATTTGTTTTCAGCTTAGAATTCTGTATTAAGTTCTTAGCTCTTTTTATACTTTAGGTCGGTGCAGTTCGACAAAGGACTATTATATACAAAGTCGATAAGGAACAAAATCATCACTAATTCATGTACTTAATACTTACAGTACCTGACCGGACTCTTCAAAAAAAAAAAAAAAAAAAAAAATACAGTACCTGACAAGGAGATCTATTAATTGACACTGCAGTTTGCGCGCAGTTCTTTTGCCATTTGCCAAATTAACCTCTCTTTTTGAATAATCGGCGAGAAACCAGCCTCTCCCGGCCGCCTAGCTTGTTTCTCAATTGCTTATATAAATCCTCTTCCTGCTGCATGCATGAGTTCACCTTCCCCTTCATACCAGTGTTTTGCAAGTCAATTGCCTGCCCTTTCGCCATTGTTTGTAGGAGAAGAATCCATATGTATAGCTGTGTTATTTTTGTCCGGTAGGTGTCTTGTAACTTCGTCAGAAATTTCAAGGTTCCGCATCTCTCCATTTCGCAAGAAAAAAAGATGAGTCCAAGTGTTTATGTCACGCATATATATGCAGCAATTAATTAAGTTATGAAGTAAAAACATCGTATTATAAGATTAACTATATGTTTATTAACAAGTTCACTTGAGTTTGCCATGTTTATATTTATATATATGTTGTATATTACTAAATGACTGTGAATTTTTCTCGATCGTTGTATTACCAAATAATATCAAGGGGGGTTTCCATTTGACATAATAAATGGAGATGTGCATGCAACGTTGACTTGGGAGGAGAAGACTTGGTCAGTCAAGAACAGGCAAACTGAAAATAATTGGTCAGTGAAGAACAGGCAAAAAAAAGAACAGGCAAATTGTGTCATAATTAATTAATTACAAGAACACGCAAATGCTTGCAAATTTTGAATTGCGCCAACAACTGCAAGTCTAAGCCAAATGGGAAATAATAATAATGATTATGTAAAGAATAATAGCTGTATTAATGAAAAATAATATTGATTGTAGTAAAATAAATGCCTACACAATTTAAATATTACAATCACGAAGCACTGTCATAATGATAGATATAATATTTTCTCTCAATTCCTTTTAAGTACTCATTTACTAATTTTATTATCTTTTTCCTAACTTAATTTGGTAGTTGTCACTTTTGCAGGTGTAATTATTGTGTTGATGCACTTCGGCGATTAATTAGCTCCGCTAATTAAGTTTTATATATCTTTAAAAAAAATTCATTCCGCTAATTATTGTTACTTCTGAATTTTGATCGGCTTTAATTCATGATTTCATCCCAAATTACTTTGCTCAAGGAATTTTAGTCACATGACTTAATTTTAGTAAGAAAAGCAGGACCCAACGTACCTACGTGACTACGTCCCTACATAATTTTTTTTTAAGATAAAGTTGGGGACTTGAGGGTAGGGGTGGCAACGGAACGGAACAGTAACGGAAATGAGCTGTTCCGTTGCTGTTCCGTTTGAAGTGACGAAAATTTTTTTGCTGCTGTGTTCTGTTCCATTTATACAGCGTAACAAATTTTTGTTCCGTTTGAACGGAACGGAACAACGTCATAACGGAAATTTTTTGTTCCATTCCAATTGAGATGAATTCCAACATTTGAATCATTAATAACATATAAAATTGAAACAATTTTATTTACAATATCAGTTGTAAGCATTAAATTAAACAAGTATTGAAGCATTCAACAAATCGATACACTGTTGTCTGTTGTTAACAAGATATACCAAATTCATAAGCAATTAAGCACATTAAAAAAGCATAGCTTCACATACCAAAATTGAACATTAAAGTTAAAGCACAACAATTAAACAAGCATTCAAGCAAGACACTGCTTTAAAAGTTCACATACCAAAATGGATCTCAATTCTCAAGCTCTCTTTGGCTAAACCTAGATCTCAAGCTATCCTCTCAAAATATACCGACCTCGGCCATTTGCCAAAAATAAAAGGATTTAAAACATAGAAACACATGTATCATCACCGAGGAATCACGGCTTGAGATCTAAGGAGCCAAAGAGATCATAGATCTCCAGGCTCAGACCAACATGCAACAGACCAAGTAACAAACAAACAGCAACCACCTAGCAACAACAAAAGAACACCAACCAGCCAGCATAGTTTAGAGAATAAGACTACAACAACAAAAGAACTGACCAACCAGCCAGTATGTCATGCTCCATTACCACAAATAGATTCATTAGTTGCGTCTTCATCGTTAGGCCAGAGTAGGTCACCAATTTCTCCCCCATTTTCTGCATAGCAAGATCACGTGTCAGCTTAATCAATTCAATACTAAATAAATCAACTACTAATGATAGAAATTAGGGGAATTGTTATAGTAATCTTACCGATGACCGAAGCTCGCAACCAGTCTTGAGCACAAATCAGAACTTCCAATGTCTCATCACTCAAGGAGTTCCTCACAGGTGAGAGAGTTCTGCCACTGGTACTGAATGTAGATTCAGAAGGAACTGTTGATATCGGGACTGCAAGAACATCCCGAGTCAACCGAGCCAAGGAAGGATACTTTGGGCCATTTACCTTCCACCATAGGAGGATGTCAAACTCCACATCCACTGGGGTTCTATCGTTTGGATCCTCTAGATATTGCTCCAGTTCTTCCTTAACCGGTGTACTGGTATTCCTTCCCTCCAACAGAAGTTTGAGGCCAGCTCTAGTGTCGCTGACCATATCAGAATTTCCAGTGGCATTGGAAGTTGGCCCACTACAAGAAGCAATTCAATAAAGTGAGCAATTAAACACAATCAAATGAAGCATTTGAAAAGACAGAACTTAATTTGATCATATGACAAGAAATTACCTCCCCTGCCGGGAGGAAGAGGCATCCTGATTCTCAACCTACCTCTCCTTGTATTCCTTCAACAGATTATTTATGCACTCTATCACACTCTGAACAAATCTTTCACTTTCCCCCGGGCTAGGATATAACATTTTAATGTAATACTCAATGACAGTTAGCTTGCATCTTGGATCAAGCACACAAGCTATAGCCAATAAAGTATTCCCAATTTTCCAGTATTTGTCCCACTTTAAAAACATAGACTCCCCCATCTCAACTACAAAGGGATATGGACTGTATTGCATTTTCTTAATGTTAAGGTAAACCTCACAGAATTCAGCGAAATAAAGATTGAGTGTTGGGTATTTGGTGCCACTTAATTTCAAAGTTGCAACATAGAAAACCTTCAGAAAGCCAAGTAAGACCCCCATATGCTCCCATTCTTCATCAGTTGGTAGGTGTTTGTACCTCCTATCAAGGGTAGCAAGCCTGACAATTGCTGGTTTGAGTTGAAAGGCCAGATCCAGCATAAGATAGGTTGAATTCCAGCGTGTTGACACATCCCAGGCTGGTTTCTTGTTTGGGCACTTAACCTATTACATTCAACAATTTAAATGTTAATGCTCAATAAACAAATTCAAGATGTGGGATACAGCCAACAGAAAATTTAAATAATTTAAATAGGACAAGATGTAATAACCTAAGATACAGCCAATAGAAAATTCTCCATTCGTGCTTGCGAACCTCGAATGTAGATCATTGTATCTCGAATCTTACTAATCTCTTTTTGCAAGCAAGTCAGCCCATCTTGAACAATCAAATTCAAGATGTGGCAACCACATCTTATTTGAAAGAGAGCTCCACCTGCCGGGAGCACATCCTTCTGCAAGGAAGAAAAAAAAACAAGTAAAAATGTTAGATTGCACCAATCTCAAAAAGAGTTGTAGTAAGAAGAGTTGTACAAGTTAAGTAACCAGTTAAGTTACAATTTGAAGTACCAATGTTGTAGTAAGCAGCTCTTTAACACAAGCATCATTAGAAGAAGCATTGTCAAGATAGAGACAAAATGGCTTTCTATCCAAGTTCCATTGCACCAATCTCAAAAAGATAGCATCAGAAATTTGTTTGCCACTGTGTGGGGTTGCTAACATGCAAAAGTTGAGTAGTCTCTTTCTAAGTTTCCAGTTTTCATCAATAAAATGACAAGTCAGAGCCATAAATCCCTTGTCCCCTTTCTTATTGGACCACAAATCACTAGTGAAACTCACTTTACAATCAAGTTTGTTGAGCAGCTCATACAAGCTCACCCTCTCTTCATCATAAACCTTAAAACAATCTGACTTAAGAGTGTTCCTAGATTTCATCAATTTAAACCTTGGACAGAGATCACTTAAGAACACCTTAAAATAGTGGTGAGTTACAATATTGAATGGGTATTCATGTGCAATCACCATTCTTGCCAAACTCTTCCTACATTTGTCTTGGTCAAATTCCCAAGCTACAGGATTTGGCTCACCTGGAATTAGTAAATGGTTAGTATCCATTTATTAAGTGCAATGCATAATAAAAAAAAAAAAATGGACAGGTAAAGGAAAGCAAAATTACCAGTTGTTGTTTTAGTCTGCAACAACTTTTGCAACGCATTAGGCTTATGCCTCTTTGCGGATGGAATTTTCCTACACTTCTTCCTTATGTGATGCTTCATCGAGCCCGTGCCCTTCCCATTACCCATCTCAATTTTTTCATCACAGTAAGTGCAAATAGCATCATAGCCCCCATCTGCCTTATCTGGCCCTACGGTGAAATGCTTCCACACCTCAGCCCTCAACCTTCTTTTTTTGGTAATGGGGTTTGTAGGAACTGGAGGTTGATCCTGAGGCTGAGGTGCAGTTCCATCACCAACAGCATCCCGATTATCGGGCTGAGCCTGAATTCTTTGAATCTGCTCCAGGGTAAGGTCTATTGCACCCATGCTGAAACATAGTTCAACAGATTAATATTGGTACAACAAGTAATCTGGTTTATTATCCCAAAGCCTCTTCTCTTCTCAGATATTACCAATCTCAGCCTATTCATTTGAATTGATTTTTCATTGAATTCATTTCTATCATCATAGAAGATTCAGGGCTTGAGACAATAAACCAGATCCTTGCACATTTGAAACAAAACAGTAATTCTGGTTTAAGCAAGCACAGTTCAAGCCAACAGTTCAAGTAACTTAAATTAACTTCTCAGATAGATTGCTCATCATTAAAGAATAATGCAACAGACCTACATGTTCAAGAGCAAGCAACAGACCCAAATGTTCAAGACCCACAGTTCAAGTGCAAGCAACAAGCCCACACTTCAAGTAATTTCCAGCATTCTTCTCAGATTGCAACAGACCCACAGACCCACAGTTCAAGTAATTTCCAGCATTCTTCTCAAATAGCAACAGCCACAGTTCAAGTGCAAGCATTCTTCTCAGATATATTGCTCATCATTGAAGAATACTGCTTGCACAGACCCACAGTTCAAGTGCAAGCAACAGACCCATAGTTCAAGTGCAAGCAACAGACCCACAGTTCAAGTAACTTCAAGCATTCTTCTCAGATAGATTGCTCATCATTGAAGAATACTGCAAGCAACAGACCCACAGTTCAAGTTCAAGCAACAGACCCACAATTCAAGAGCAAGCAACACTAGAACAGTGTTCAAGAGCATGCAACAGACCCAACAGACCCAACATATTCATAGTTCAAGAGCAAGCAACACTGCAACAGTGTTCAAGTGCACCCACCAGACCCACAATTCAAGAGCAAGCAACACTGGAACAGTGTTTAAGAGCATGCAACAGACCCAACAGATTCACAGATTGCACAGTTCAAGAGCACCCAACAGACCCAACAGATTCAAGTAACTTAAATTAACTTCTCAGATAGATTGCTCATCATTGAAGAATAATGCAACAGACCCACATGTTCAAGACCCACAGTTCAAGTGCAAGCAACAAACCCACAGTTCAAGTAACTTCAAGCATTCTTCTCAGATAGATTGTTCATCATTGAAGAATACTGCTTGCACACACCCACAGTTCAAGTTCAAGCAACAGACCCACAATTCAAGAGCAAGCAACACTAGAACAGTGTTCAAGAGCATGCAACAGACCCAACAGATTCATAGTTCAAGAGCAAGCAACACTGCAACAGTGTTCAAGTGCAAGCAATAGACCCAACAGATTCACAGTTCAAGAGCAAGCAACATTGCAACAGTGTTCAAGTGCAAACAGACTCAACAGACCCACAAATTACAAGTTTAAGCAATAGACCAACAATTCAAGTAACAAACCCACAGTTCAAGTTCAAGCAACAGACCCACAGTTCAAGAGCAAGCAACACTGGAACAGTGTTCAAGAGCATGCAACAGACCCAACAGACCCAACAGACCCGACAGATTCACAGTTCAAGAGCAAGCATTTTAGTCTGCAACAATGTTCAAGTGCAAGCAACAGGCTCAACAGACCCACAAATTACAAGTTTAAGCAACATACCAACAATTCAAGAGCAAGCAACACTGCAACAGTGTTCAAGTGCAAGCAACAGACCCAACAGATTCACAAATTACAAGTTTAAGCAACAGACCCATAATTCAAGAGCAAGCAACATACTCAACAGATCCCACAGACCCAAGACAGTATGCTTAACCACAAAAAAGTAAGAGACACATACTCATCTGATGAGAGGTCTGGCTCAGCCTCATATTCAGTGTCCTCAGATTCATGCTCAGACTCAGATTCAAGCTCATGAACTCTTGGTGAATCAGTCATATAGATCAAATGGCACTTGAAATTTTTGCTGCAAGCAACACAAGGAAACCAAATAAATAACTAAGTCAGGAAGGAAAACAAGCCAAAATCCAAAAAAAAAAAAAAAGAATGATTAAGGAAAAGATTTCCAAAGCAAAGTACCTGGAACAAACAAAGGTGTCTCTATTTCTGCTCAACTCCTTCCCTTTCTTCCTCTCTGTTGCTCTCTTTTTTTTTTTGTACCAGTACCAAAATAATCCCAAAGGTCCCTCTATACCAGAATACAAGCACCACAACAGCAATATATAGGGGTAAACCAGCAACCAACAAGGCAGTAAGCCAGTAAGCAAAACAAGCACACTGGGCACTGGTACTGGTACAACAAGTATAATCATTTTCCTTAACCTCAAATTGGTACTGGTACACACACGACAACATCACTGGCACGCAACGACTGCAATGCAAGGCCACATCGCCCATTCCATTAGCCATCAGGCCGTCAGGCGTCAGGCGCTTCTCATTTCCAGTTAGCCAGTCACCCCACACGACACAAGGCAACCAGCAATAGATCTAGGGTTAGTGAATAGGGGCCGGACAAGCTTCCTGGAAATTGGAAACTGCCTGAGGACTGATCTGCCATGATGATCTATGGAATATAGGTTCTAGAGTTTGAGAAGCCAGAAGCGTGCGCGAATGTCAGGGCTCAGGAATGATTGTTGTTGATTGAGAAGGAAGAGGAAAAGGAGAGTCGAAGAGACTCGTTCTAGAGCTGAGAGGAACAAAGAAAATGAGAGAGCGGCGCCGCATCGGTGAGAAAGAGAGAGGAAATAGGGTTAGGGTTGGGTTTTTATATTATACACCCTAATTACAACTCTGCAATTAGGAAAATCGCAGACAGGTAAAATATAAACGGTATAACGTTACATAACGGAACAGAACCAGCCAATTTCGTTTTCTGTTCCGTTTTTCCAGCCGGAACCAAGAGTTGTTCCGTTAGCTGTTCCGTTCCGTCCGAACGGAACAGCATAACGTTATAAAGCCTTCCATTGCCACCCCTACTTGAGGGGCAAGTAGCTCAAATTTACATATCTATAAAAAATTCTGAATTTTGAACCCGCGACCTCTCATGCAAAGAGTATGTCCTTAGCCCCTCCCCTTCTGAAAATCTATATTTTCTTTTAATTTTGTTCTATTGTGGGGTTTCTCCAACTGCAAGATGTACGGTTAGTTGGATTCCGATATTCAAACCCTAGCTAGACCCAACAAATTAATTGGCATTATTTTTTGTGGGAACTAACATAATATATCATTGAGAAACATCTTGCGTCCATTGAAGAACTGTTTATATATCTATAGAGGTGTACAAAATATAACAGATATGTTCCGAAATGTAACATATCACATATGCATTCCGAAATGTAACCTATGTACACTATTAACAGTTTTTCAATGGACGCTAGGTATTACTTTATTCCGTTCGTGTGTGGAATGAATAAGAGACAAAAGGATTTCACATCCTATGTAGCACTGCACTGTATAGCGCAGGAAGTTAACCGTTATATAACGAATCTCGAGATGATCTAACCGTTTACATCATGTACTACACAGTGCAGCGCTAGAAAGGATGAGCACTCAGAGACAAAGGCAGGGAATTTGGCATAGAAAAAGAGAAACATGTATACAATCGTATATATGGACTATGGAGCATTTGCAGTTAATTAATTATTACTTTAAAATTTTAATTTTAACGAGATGTATCATGCAAATGCAGATCCTCTTGCATCTGTTATTCTGTTTTGGATCGGAACAAAGTGGAGAAAAACAGAAAAGAAAGGAAGTTTAGATTTCAGTTTTGTAGGATTGGACTTTTAATAAGGGAGGTGATATATCTTTGTAATCTAAAAGGAGTTGATAAATGTACCGCTTAAAAAAACTCTTTAACCGCATCTCAATATATTTTTAGTTAAAAGTTCTTTCTTCAAATACAACAAATCACTTTTACCGGTTGCAATAATATCCTCAATCGAACAAAACACTTATATATATACAATCGAAATATTAAGAATAAAAAAAAAAATTCACTCAAAATTTATGAGATATGAGAAAGAAAGAGAAAATATTACCAATTTAGTTTGGGAGATGGATAAGGGTGTAGTTAAGGGGGGCAAAGATAATTTCTCAATCTAAAAATCTTTCTAACATGTCTTCCAATATATTTAGATAAAAATGAGATAATCCCTTTTGTCCCCCATTGTTTGTCCCCCCTAAACGTCCCCCATCCAATTCTGTCTACAAGCTCTACCCTCTGTCCATATGCATTGCCAGCTCCGCGCAGATGCACTGCCACCTCCGCATAGGTGGACCGCCACCTCCGCCCAGGTGCACGGCCACCTCCGTCTAGGTGTACCGCCGCCTTATCACCGGTACCTAGCTCTTCTCTCTCGCGCACGCTCTGCTCCAAAGATGGTTTGAGGTGACCAACTTTTGCATCTGACAGTTACTCATGATGCTGATCTCATATATCTTGCTGGCAGCTACATCATTGAAGGTGACGTACTTTCATCTCCGGTGATCCCCTCGTGATGCAAACATCAGATTTTTTTTTTTTTTTTTTTTTTTTTTTTTTTTTTAGCTACCGCAACTTGGTATGTATACCACTCGACATGTGGTATGAACACCCAGAAGTATATGGTATGAATACCCCGCAAATATAAAATTTAAACACGTGCTTGAAATCAATTAATTAAGCATGTGTTTTAATCAAGCACCATAGATTCTGCCTCTAAAAGGTTAGGACACGCCTTAAGATTATTGACCCAATGGTAATCCTCCACCCAAATATTAGTGTTCATACTACTCTTATCTAGGTGTTCATATGTTTTACTATAAGGTGTTGCTGTCGGGGGTAAGCGTACGGGGGATATTTAAGGAGATTTTTTTTTTGGGGACAGTTAGCATGCCCCGATGAAAATATCTTTTTACATGCAACACATGCTTTTTTTTTGGGAGCCGGGTGGGTGCACCCATGAGTGCACCTTTTGATTGTGCACTCATCTTTTTAGCCGTTCGATCACCCTGCATTTAATTACTCTCTCTCTCTCTATTTCAGTTTGCAGAAATCAAATGTATCGATCTCAGTGCAAGGGGATTAATTTCTTTAGGGTCCACAACACAAAAAAGCACAATACCATCAAACTCATTATGCATTTGTACCCTTCTTTATTTTCCTTAATTTGACAAAGTCTTTTTTTTTTCAGACTTTAAATGAACTTATAAATCTGATATAATATTTTTAGCAAATATATGAGGTGTGAAATCGATATAATAGTTATATTTTTTTTTTTTGAAAAAAAATATGTACAAGTACTTATATCTAATGTAAAAATACATGCAACCAGCTAATTATTGATAACATGAAGATTTTTTTTTTTTTTTGGAAGTAGAAAGAGACAAATTCAACAAAGAAAGATAACATGAAGATACAACTATTATAAATACATTAACTATATGAATTTGAAAAGTAGTACTTGAAAACAATATAATCATTAATAAGAGAAAGGAATATTTTAAATATTCTAAATATTTAGATTTAAGATAACTCAATATTTAGTTAATTATATTGTAGTTTGCATAAACATGAAAAAGTCACTAACTAGTAAATTCCGTGATAGTTTTCAAAATTTATATATATTAATATGTACTTATTTTATATTTAAAATATTGAAATATTGTAATAAAATCATATGATTCCCCACAATAAATATAAAATAAAAATAAGTAAAAATGGATATTGAAATGACATAATAAATATATTTCGATTTAACCAAGATCTATATTATTTTTGTATGATTTTAACATCAGAAGTTTAATATGTTTTATCTTCATTGACCATTAATAATTGCTTCATCATGATACTAAAATAAAATGGGTACAGATGCATATAGTACAATATTTAAGAGGATGGTGAATATTCGGGCTAAGCCCCTATTCCTTTTCCATTTGTGGGCCCACAACAATATTATATATATTTTTTCTCCTGGGGAAATGAAAGTAGGAAAAGTTGGACTGAGAGAGATACAACGCATTAAATGTATCTTGATCGGACGGCTTGAAAGATGAGTGCACAATCAGAAGGTACACTCATGGGTGTACCCACTCCGCTCCCTTTTTTTTTTCATTTCACAATGCATGTTCTCAACTGTGCAAAAAACTCCACACATACGGAAAGAGAGAGTGATCAGGAAAATTCACTCACACAATAGTTAATTACTTTTAGTAAAATGTTAATGTAAATTAATTAATGAAAAATATAATTATCTTCTTTCCCATTTCATAACGTGCCTCCTTTTTTTTTACTTTTCCTTCCTTCAATGCGTATTGTATTTTTTATTATTTAAATTTTCCAAGGTAACACAAAAGGTTAATTAAAATAGTGTATTATCCTTGCTATATACATAACATGACATTGAAAATGACTGAAAGGTATACTAATCAAATATCTTCCATCCATCCATGAAAAAATGATCATGGTGTTATATATTATTGAAGGACAAAGGAAAATTCAGCGGCCACCCATAATATAATCAAAATTAATGCAACTTCCTCCGATATGCTGATGAATTTCTTTCATAGTTCGTGGTTGACTTGGTGATGAATATGGCAAGTCATCACCCAATTTATGTCATTCATGACATCAGATCCCATATCCCCTGCTGTACTGCATTATGTAGTTCACAGTGTAAGCCGTTGGATTGTCTCAAGATTCATCTCAGTGCGGATCTCGAGACAATTCAACGGCTGATGTTGTGAACTGCACAATGCAGTAAGTCAGGGGATGAGCACTCCAGATCATGGATATGTTTATTTTTTGAATTTTGAGGCAGTGGCTTGTTACCATTGCTGCACTTAATTTATACGATTTTTTTAGGGAGTGTGACAGTTTTTTTTTTTTTTCTGTTTTTGACGATAACCAGCTTTTTTGAATAAATGTGTGTATACATGTATTAGGAAAAAAGTTACAAATATTATTCTCAATATGTATATATATATATAATGATAGACATATACATCGTGTTTCAACTTCCAAGTATCATACAATTAATATTGGTGACAAAAATATTTTTCAAGTGAAATTAGAAGAAATTAGTTAGGAGAAGAAAACACAGTTTGATTTTGAGGATGACTACTGCATGTGATGTGCACCATAGAGTTACAGAATAAGAAATTTTTTTGCATTTCATTTGCCCATAAATATTTTTTTGGATTTATGGGGCATATGAGAATACATCGACTTGTTTAGAAAATACATGTTTGATAATGTTTATTCTGATACATTTAGTATAATATTTTGGATGTGAAATAAATGTACTATTATTTGTTGATTAAATGCTGGGGTCCTTTTCTTTCTGATGAAAAAACTTGTCGGTTCCAATGATTTTCAGATTTCTCTTACAAATCTCATAACATATCTCTTTATTGAGAAAAGGGGAGTGCTATTTTACACGCAACTTTTCCAATTTTGAGGGCAAAGAAACACTTTCATCTCTCAATACCTAAATTACCCTTATTTAAAACACTTTAATTTATGGCTAGACTGTAATTAAGCTCACCCCAGCCAAGCACATAGAAGGAACGTAATAAATATTGTTGAAAGATGTGATGTACAGCTCGGCTTGTTTGTTTTTTGACAAATTAGTTTATGGAATTACTAAGTGGCTAACTTAATGCAACAAGTATTAGTTACTATTATGTAATGTTTGCAAAAATTATATAAACTATTAATTGATATATTAAATAAGAAAAATTATTCACCAGCCACCATTTTTTTTTTTTTTGAAAAAAAGTCAGCTGTGTATTAAAACAAAAAAAAAAAAAGTAGAAGTATGATCCTAGAGGCCCCGGAACAAAAAGTCAGCTATGTACTAAAATTATAGAACTAGCCACCAAAATATTTTTTTAAAAAGAGAAAATATTTGATGTAAAGATTAAAAAGTAGCAACATCATCCAATATTTTCCTTGTTCATAAAAGGATAATTTTTAAATAACAGTTAAAATTTCTAGTAAATGATTGTACAAACAAATTTTAGTTGCAAAGTGAAAATATACTTCGTATTGCCCGTACTGCTCATTTCCAACTAATTTGTTTTTACAAACCAATTTTTATTTGCATGAATTCATTGAACTTTCCATTTAAATTATTTCAATTTTTTATAAGATTGTCAAAATTACTAAAACAAAGAATTGTGACGAGCTTCAATTCTGTTCAAAAGATAAGATTCATGGGCAATCATAAAAATCATTGAGTGTGGCTATTACATTTTGTAAAACACTATGATGTTAGCACTTCGGTTTCATATCTTAAAAAACGTTGTTTGAAATCTTAGTGACCAATTAAACTACTCACTCATGCACCGCATTTATATATGCATTTTACCAGACTTGCACTAGTATTTTGGCCTAAAATTCCTAAGTTTAATTGCATTTAAGTAGTAAGATATCTAGATTCCAGTTACTTCTTTACTTTTGTCCAAATTTCAGGTCAATCGGGCTTTTGGAGCCAATTGGACGCGATTCGAAGCCATAGACAACAAGTCGAAACTGGAATGAACTTCCTGCGGTCCGCAGGACCCCTCCTGCGGTCCGCAGGATCCCTCCCGCGTCCAGCAGACGGAGGTTACAGCACGTTCGACCTTCCGCTCGGCGCTGAAAACTTCCTGTGGAGCAGAAAAACCGCCATTTCCTTCTTCCTGCGGTTCGCAAGCCCGTGCCTGCGGTTCGTAGGGAGGTTACTGCACTGCAGTTTTCTATTTTCTGGCGCTCTGCCTATATAAGGCGGTCATTGGGACGGTTCCAGACATCGACACACATATTTTCACGCTCTTTCATTGCAATTTCACAACCAGAGGGCAGAGGAAAGAGGAGAGAAGGCCGTTCATCATTCTTCGAAGCGGATTTGAGAGAATTCTCGCGCGGGAGTGAAGATCGTGTCGACTCGAGTTCTTCTTCGGTTCTTTTGCATCATGATTTCTTTTAGTTCTTTGTTTTCTTTGTTTTCTTGTGTCATGAGTGAGTAGATCTATCTGTTCTTAGGGTTTGAATGATGATGATTGTGTCGACAGATTGACTGTATGTTTGGATTTATGTCGTTTTCATGATCACTTGAGATTTGCTTTTTAACGTGTTTGCATTCTGTTTGATTCGATTGATAAACCTGTAGGTTTTGGCCAGACCTAGTTGGTTAATGTAGTATCTTTTGACCAGATTTGATTGCTTGCACAGCCTTGGTTGATATTGTATCCGAAAGTACCCGTTAGGCGAAACTGCGGTTTGATTAACCTTAAACCGAACCATAGAACCATAGTGACATGATCGTAGTTTATATCGTATTCTACGGGTTTTGATTCAGTTTAGAACTGTTATTAGGACCAACAGTGAGAATTGTTGTAATTGTACCAGAACTGAATTGATAGGAATCGACGACATCGGTCGAAACACAACCAGAACCAAAACTGCTCTCGGTTCTTCTTCTTGCGGTCCGCAGTTAGTTACCAAGAGTGTAAGACAGTAGTTGTGGATCGCCTGATGGTTACAAGGACACTTGTGATCCGCAGATAGTTCTATAATTGCTAAATAACCACCTCCTGCGGTCCGCAAGAGATATCTTGCGGAACGCAGGCAGCCAATCCGAGACCAATCTGATTCTGCCAACCATGAGAACGCCTTTAATTAATTGTCTTTTCAGTTATTTACTTGTTTTAGTCCTGTTTTACTTGTTTGTCAACCAACCCTGTTAAAACCCCCTAACAATTCCCTCTTTAATCCAAATTTTCTTAGGGTTTAGAGGTAAAGTAAAGTAAAATCTGGTGTTAACTCCGTCCCTGAGGATTCGACCCTCAAATACTCAATGAGATCGTATGCTTGCGATCGAGTCGTTTATAGAGGTTTAAAAGCCTATACCCGTTCGCGCGGTCACTCACCGTCTAAATTATAAAATCTGATGAAAATCAAATTTTTTTAGTCTCAAAATTTACTAATTTTTTTTTTTCAGTTTTTTGAAACATGACTCTTTTATATAAAAATTTTGGTCCATTTTGTATTCAACTTACAAAATTAAAATAGTTAGAAAATTTTAAAATAAAAATGTATTCCATAGTTCGAAATATATAGATGGTGTTGAGTAATTTGGATCCAAAATTCGAGCTATAGTTCTTTTGATATAGGACTAAAATATCGACGTTACCGTATTTTGCAAAGCACAATAGCCTTACTTAACATAACTTATATTTTTTGAGATATAATAAATTGAAGAGTAAATAAACCGTGAGCTTAAGCTCACGGAGCCCTTCCGTGAGCGCACCTCTAAAAACCTATCAAATCACCTCCAAATTTTGATTTATATGGCTCAATAGATTCTTCATATCAAAATCTCACAGGATACAAAAATTTTTCATTTTTGAAAATTATCAAGTATTTGTTTGCAATTTTTGAAAAATGACTACAATATTATTAAAATAATCAAGTTTTATGTATTACTTTTCAAAAATCCCAAAAAAATAATTAAAAATTTTTAAAAATGGAAAATTTTTGTATCCCATAAGATTTTGATATAAATAATTTATTGGGCCATATAAATCGAAATTTGGAGGTGGTTTGATATGTTTATGGAGGTGCGCTCACGGAAGGCTCCGTGAGCTTAAGCTCACGGTATATTTGCTCCAAATTGAATATACTCAATTGTATTTAATTTATAGACATTAATCTGAAATAATGAAATATGATGAAATTTTATGTAATCAAAGCGTTGAAACAAATAACAAAGTTGCATACAAATTTATGTTGTTTCATATGTATGGTACATATTAGATTACTCGTCAAATTAAACAAAAATTAAAATTAAATGGCTACTAATGTGCTCAGTGCCTCAGTGCAATAACGGATCACTGTTAAATGCACACTGCCAAAAATAAAGATAAGAAGATGTTTCAATTCCCCAAAACGGAGAGAGGTGTTCTTTAATGGAGGGCAAATTGGTAAGAATATGTTTTTGCTCTCAAAATAAAAAAAGTTGCGTGTAAAATAGCACTCCCCTTGAGAAAAGCCGAAGACAACTAATACAACTAACATCTCGGTGACGGTGAAGCCCAGCCACAATCACATATTCACATGGTAGTTTCGTAGCTGTTTCCAAAAATTAAACCGGGCACTTAATTAATTGCTTAGGCAAACTTGGATTTTCTGTAACAATCCAGTCGCCTACGGACATGTTGTTAATAAAAAAAAAATTGCTTAGGCTTGTCCTAACACACATCCGCTCGTCCTGATTGTATCTCGCACTGTTAGATCATAATCCAATGGTTAAGTATGATCCAGTGGAATTTTGGGAATCTTTTCTGAAATTTATCACATTCATTTAATTTTGATCGGATGGTCCGAACAAATGCTCTGCATGTGCCCTAGCTCCCTTCATATTAGTAGGATATAAAGATTGAAGCCGTTTTTCAACAGTAAAATAAATAGTATGCTTGATCAATCCAGGACGTCCGTTAAGCTTTGACTTCAAATCTGGACCCTTCGTTCTTTGACATGAACTGTAGCTCTACAGTTACCAACAGTAACTAGCCCGCTCGCACAATCGTCTGATTCCAGAAGACTCTCCATTCATCTCCCTCGTCTCCGTCTCCAGAGTTCGCAATCGTCGACGATCCCAGAAAAACCCCCCTTCCTCCATCCTTCTCATCTAACCTCCTCTCTCTCTCCCTCAAGCAAATCCCCCCGCCCCCTTCCTCCATCTGCCAGCAGCAGTAGCAGCACCTCCTCCATCGAGCAGGCAGCAGCAGCAGCAGGTTGTGTTCCAACTCCTCCAGCAGGCAGCAACAGCAGCAGCTGGAGCTCCTCCCCGCAGGCAGCAGCAGCAGCTTCTCCTCCAACTTCTCCAGCAGATAGCAGCAGCAGCAGCTGGAGCTCCTCCATCGACAATCAACTTCTGATTTGGGTACATTCTGTTACTTACCCCTCAAATGGTGCTTTCCAGTTTTCTAAGCCATTTAATTTCTTGATTTTTAATCTGCTGCTACTGATCTGAAACGATTAAAAGAGGCTGAGGGTTTAGAAAATTCACCAAAAATTACCAAAATTCTATAAAAATGTGAAACTTTGTCAAAAGATACTCCACATCACAAATTTCATAGCAGTGATCTTCTACTAATGTGTTATGTTCAAAAAAATGGGATAAAACATAAATTTCAGCTGCTGCCAATATGCTGAGACTGGGGCATCAGAATGTCAAGGGAAAATCAGTCCATATTTGAGAAATTTATTAAACACACATCACCTTTTATTCATAGACACTTAGAGTGGTGTTTTGACTTCACTTTTCATGCTGAACACTTCTCATTTTGATGTTGTTTTGAAGTGTGCTTAGACCTTTTTCATCAGGGGGACATTTCTGGAAACAGTGCTACTATTTTCTTCAAAAATTTATTTAGGGGGCCTTAAACTTGGAATTTGTTTATGAAAATTTGTGTGCAAGTACAACTAAATCTGTACTACAAGAATGTGAAATAAAATGAGGTGGTCCAATTCTCATAATGATGCAGTTTATTCACTTTTGGTGTACTAGTGCCTTAACTGTTTTTCTGACCCAATTCTTCATTTTCTGTTCTAAATTTGAAAAATCACAGTAAATCATATAAAATTCAGAAAAATGTGAAATTTGGACCAAAATCTTTAATTGATTGTTATCTACCTTCACTCAAAATTTTAAAGCACTTGGACAAACAGAACACCACTTTATATTTTCTTTAGTGAATTAAGGTCATGAGTATTGCTTCTGGAAAATGGACGCAATCAATTGTGTAATAGTTGAAAATCAATTTTACTAATGGAGATTACATTCACTTTGTTCAAATTGTGCTAATCGATTTGGGAAGCTTATGCATGCATGAGCTGCACACGTGCTTTAAGGATTTTACACAAACTATATATCTTAATCATGCAATTTTACTCACAAAACTCTACACCAATATTCAGCATTGGAAATAGGCATGCTCCAGTTATTTTGGAATCACCACAGACGCAAAGGTCACTGTCAACACGGACTCCTAGATTGATGAGAGATTATCACTTGCTGAATTACTTAATGAAGATTTTTCTACTAATGAGGCAACTATACTTTCACTCTAAATGAATTCATTACTGATTATTTTCAGTTTATTAGTTTAGTTAATAACAAACTTTGTCCTCATTTTATTTTTTCTAGAGAACAAATTATAAATGTGTAGCTGAGATTGTTGACTTCTTCGACATGCTTGAATGGTATTACTATGGTTGTCCAAAATACAAGAGCAGCGTGCGTACTATTGAAAGAAGAAAGAAATGCTATGCTTGCACAACTTATGATAGAGTATTGGAAAAGTGGTACTTCTACATTACCATTTACATATTAAATATTCCATTTCAATTTCCTCATTTCAGCATAATTTTTTATCATATGAACAACAACTCATTATTCTTTCCATTTTTTTATCGAAGGTACAAGATACTTGCAGTAGTGATTGATGGCACAGAAACTGCAATTTTCACTCTCATGGGACTGATAGCTGAACAAATAGTTGGTTATCTAGCAAGCACAGTGGCTAGAGAAGAGCAGCATGACAGTGATGACCTCCCAGAAAAAATAAAAGCCATCCTTCACCAGAGATATTCACAGTTACTGTCAACAAGTTTTCATTACAGAAATCAAAACCAGAATTCACAGTATAGCAAGTGGAACCAGTTCCTCCAGATGCACCAAATTTCCTTACTAGACTGACTGCAACATCAACATCAGCAGTTTCTCCTTCAGGTCCAAAGCAGTCACCTTATACCACACAGACAACATTGACCCCACAGACAAAATGCCTTACAATTGCAACAGCCTCCCATGAAAGGTCTTATCTTCTACTCAAATGCAGTCATATTAAATACAACATTTCAGACCTGTAGTATTAAAATGACCACATTTTAATTTTTTATCTTTCTTCCTAGCGAACATCCTTCATTTGGTGCAAAGCAAGCAGCATCCCCAGGTCCTAAAAGAAAAATTGAGTTTGAGTCAGAAGATGAACTTACCGTTGCTCAAAAGGTACGCACATCAGGATCAACACAAGACTTAGTACTATATATCTAACTTAGTGTTGACCCTCAAAAAAGCGACAAGATTTCAATCCTATTAAGCTGAGCGAAGTTTTGAAGGGATTGTGACCAAAGTACAAATAACAAACAAAACGAAAAGGAGAAGAAGAATGAAGAAAAAAAAATGGATGGAAAATAGGAAACTGGTTGAAACAAATTTAAATCAAGTCAGATCAAAGAGGAGAAAAGCATGAAAGCATCTCCTAAGATCACGCCCTGACCCAACAGAGTGATGGAAGTTGCGAGATTAACAAGAAAAAAATTCTCGTGATTTTCTGAGTCGTGGTCATTCTTTAAAATTGTGGGGGGAAAATTAAAATCCTCCTACAATTTTTGAATCTTTTTTTTTCTTATGATGTATTAGAATTCTTCTCAATTTTCTGAGAATTCTGATATGTTATTTGAAATTTTCTGAGTTTCCTAGCTCAAGTTGTCATATTTTCTATGTAATCATTCACTGTTGCAAAATAGCTTTCATTCAAGAAAATGTGTCATAATCATAAAGTGACACCGAAAATTCACCAAAATGATCTCAAAATAATTCTTACATTTTTATGAGAATTTTGGTGCAAAAAGGGAACAATTTGACAAACGAATGGGCTTTCAAATGGAATTAAAAAAAAAACAGAGATTCTGGCCAATCAGAAGAAGCCGCATGGCAGGGGAGGACAAACATTGGTAACAAACCATTGGATCATGATCCAACGTCCCAGAGCGCAGGGGAGTATGCAACCATGTTGTACAAGATCGCGAACTAAGCTTAATTATTATGGCAAGGGTGGACCCCACATGTCATACTTATAAGGCTATTTAATTGTGGGACCCAGTGTCATACTCACATTAATGATGGGACCAGATGTCATACTCATGGATTAAAGAAAAAAAAGAAGAGGGATATTACCTGCACTCGGTTCTGGCGGACCGTATGACTGCCGGTGGGGCCCACCTTTCCTGGTCCTCTGCGAGCCGCGCCCAGCCCCTCCTCCCTTCTTCTTTCTTCTCCTTCCTTTCCCCTTCCTTTTCTTTTCTCCACCCAACAGAACTCCCTCTTCCACTCCTTGTCACTTCTCCTCACTTCCTCCTGATGCGCTGTCTCCTCTATCCCGATTGCTTGTCTAGCAAATTGAAAAAGAGGATGGTCATTAAATTCGAAACAGCTTCAAGCCATACCCCAAACTCAAGGTGTTGCGTTTGCTTGCAAGTGTTGTGACGCCAAAACAATGCCACTGCCCGAACTGTAACTTGGAAGTGGGGGTCGGCTGCGGCAATGGGGTGAAGCAGATCGTGCCTTGCCCTCTCCCTCACCTCACAACAGCTGGTACTTTGTCAATTTGAAGGGAGCTGAGATTGACACAATAAATCAAGAGAGGAGCTGCTTAAAAGGAATGAAGACTGTGCTGAGGTGAGAACAAAACTCAGTGGCTGGCACATCCTTCATTTAATACCCACGTCCATGCTACAGGCTTGGTGCCAGAAAAGATTGGAGTTGGTGAATTTTGGTCAAAAGGATGAAGCATGCTACAGCAGCTCGGTCATGTCAGCAACACTCTTCTCAGCCACTCCTCTGCCTATAAAAGGAGCAGACCAGCAGCAGAAGAAAAGAGAGAGAACCCCCCCAAGTTTGCATATACTCAGTATTCACCTCCCTTTCTCTCTTGCTGTTTGTTACTTTCAAAAAAAAAAAGAAGCGAAGTTGTGTTTTGATAGGCAGTAACATTGATTGTAGAATAGAGGTTAGAAGTCATTGTGAGCTGAATCAAGGTAATTGTATAAGCAAAAGAAAGTTTGATTGGAAGGGTTCTTGGCTCAATCCCTGCTACTAACTCACTCACTTGGTACAGTTGGTACCGATTGGTGAAGACCAAGAGCAGATAGCTCTGGTTTGAGTTTGAGCAGGGAGGGTTTCAAGACCTTGCACATGAACAACAACATTTCTCTTGACTGGATGCTGAATTATTTCCTTGCTCTCTCCCTTTTTTTTTCTCGTTTCTGTTTTGTTTAAGAATCTGTGTGGAGACATTACATTGCAAGATAGTAAACAAACAAAATCAGAAAATGCCACTGATGGCTTGAGGTCTTGTGCGGTTAGCATAGATCTTGAGTCATTGGAATAAGAAAATGGATACAATGACCATCCTTTGTACAGTTGGTACAAGGATGCAACCTTAACCGTGATTAGATTAAAAGGAAAAGCATTAAAAGGGAACTTGGCAGCAGTTCATATATAGGACTAACACAAAGGTTATTGCACAGAATTGAACTGGTACAGTTGGTACTCAGTTTCATTGATCCTACGCACAGATAGTGCAAGGATTATACTATAATTTCATCACAAGAGATGAAAAGAGAAGTCTGTACGGTTAGTGCAGACTTGAATTCTCAGAAATTTCTTTGTACAGATAGTACGAAGAAGTGCAGACATGATTAAACCCCCCACTTGCAAAGGGGTCTATCATGCCAAAACCTCTTGTGAAGAAATTGTAGTATAATCCTGCATGTATGTTGTGCAAAGGTGAAAAAATGATATTAAGTACCAAACAAGAGTTAAAACCGGCATACTTAGACATGATGAAAAATAGACTGTCATTGTCAAGAGTTCTGAACAAGAGTGTTTCTAGGGGCTTTGTCACAAAGAAAATATCAACAATGAGAGATAACAGGGCCTGTCTATAAATTTCCCTTAAGAATCGAAGTATGAGTTAGCTTGTATTAGAAGTTAGTCATGCATCGAGCTAACAGCCTTCTAAATGGACCCTGGTTCTGAAAATCGACGAGTCCTGTAGTTCTGATTGTCCAAAAATTCCCAAATTTTCAGAACATGTAAATAACATTCAAACAAAAGCCCTGTCAAAATTTTACTATTTTTAGAATTTTCTGTGATTTTCCAAAGTCAGACCAGAAAAATAAAAAAATGAGCAGAAAACTGTCAGTCTGGTACACAAAATGAATAAACTGCTCATTTCTGTGAATTGGACCACCACATTTTATTTTATATTCATGTAATACACATTAAGTTGTGCTTGTACAAAAATTTTCATTGAAAAATTCCAAGTCTAAGGCCTTTAAATAAATATTTTAAGAAAATAGCAGCGATGTTTCTAGATTTGCCCCCTCCGATGAAATTGGTTTAAAAGTACACTTAACATAGTACCAAATTAAAAAGTGTTCAACATAAGAAATGCCCTCAAAACATTCTTCTAAGTCTCTGTCAAATAAAAATGGGCCGTTGTTAACAAAATTTATGAGCAATAGACCGATTTGCCACTGACAACACTGCTGTACCAGTTTCTGGTACTTGGTAGTAGCAACGAATCCCTATTTTCCCCCACGATTTTGAACACGATGAATTACAGCAAGCTTACAAACATGAAATATACAACGTGAAGTTTTTCTCGACAAAATTTTACACTTCTTTTGAATTTTTGGTGAATTTTCATGGATTTTTCAAATACTCGGCTTCAAATGGAAAGGAGTGCAGTTTTGTGGTCATCGTACCACATTCCTCTTGCAATTTCTCCTTCGTTTTAAACATGAACCATACATTAAATTTTTCACACGTAAAATAGGCATGTCGAATAATGTATTTAGGAAGTTTGATCATGTTTCGAGTTCATTTGATGCCTGAAATGCGAATCACGAAACCAACTCCAGAGCAGCTTAGCAGTACCAAATCACCAAACCATGGTCATGATACCACTTTCCTCTTGCGATTTCTCCTTCGTTTTAAATATGAGCCATATATTAAATCTTGCACATGTAAAATAGGCATGTCAATTAATGTATTCAGGAAGTTTGACCATGTTTTGAGTTCATTTGACGCCTGAAATGCGAATCACGAAACCAACTCCAGAGCAGCTTAGCGGTACCAAATCACCAAACCATGGTCATGATACCACTTTCATCCTTCAATTTCTCCTTTGTTTTGAAAATGAATCACATGTTAAATCTCATATATGTGAAATAGGTATGCTGCACAATATGTTCAAGAAATTTGACCAGATATTGAGTTCATTTGATGCTTGAAATTCAAATTAGAAAATCAACTTCCAAGCTGTTTGCTTGTTACCAGACCACCAACTGGTGGTGGTGCCGCCTCTCTTTCCGGCCATCTCCAGCCGAATCGGACCCCACCGCCGGACTCCCCTCGTCGAGACGATGCCAGAGGTGGTGGCCGATCTCCGATCGGACATCGGATGACCGGAGCTCTTCTTTGGACGCTCTAGATTCCGCCACGTCACCTCCTTGCAAAGCCAGGGAAATCTTGAAAGTTGAATGAATAAAAATGGCCCTTGGATCTCCATCCAACGGTCAGAAGCTCCCTAGCAAAGCAGGGAGAGAACGCCTGCTGAACGAAGATAGATTCCCTCCCCCTGGATCTTCATCAGACGGTCCAGACTTTCTCAGCACCAAACACCTAGTTGGAGCGGATCCGAGCCTTCCCCTCTGCGGTCCAATTGAAAGAAATGAAGATAAGCAAAAGAAAAGGAAGAAGGCCAGTCTCAGCCCATTTCGTGAGAAAAGGAAAGAAAAAAAAAGAGGCCCATGACTTGGCCCAATTCGGTAAAAAAAAAGGGAGAGGAAGCCCAAATGCCATTTAACAATTTCAAAACTAAAATAAACATTTGACAAATGATTTCAAATCCAAATTTCACCAAATCTGTTTCAAAAGTTCACAAATTTCAAATAGAATTTTATGAAACAAAAAAAAATCAAATTTTCAAAACTTAAAAGTTTGGATTAAATTTAAAACCAAAATGGACATCGTTTGACTTCAATTTTATAAATTGTTTTTGTTGCTTGAAAAATATTTCAAAACACCACTTTATGCAATGAAATTAAGTTGGGTCCAAATTATATCCAAAGGTCTTTTGCACTTGATTCACGTCTTTAGTAGGCCAAGTCAAGACCCAAAGTCAAATACCAAAAGCTTAAATCCAAAACCCAAATACCAAAATTCAAGTCCTCTAAACTCAAACCCTAAACCCAAGTCAAAACCAAATTGATTTGGTCTAATTGGACTGGATCAAGTGAACCAAGTCTAAGCCTGACACTGAAGTCAACTAAGCGAAACGTGACGATGAAGTCAACCAAGTCCAAACGTGACGAGGAAGTCAACCAACTCTAAACGTGACGATAAAGTCAACAAAGCCTAAATGTGACAATGAAGTCAACCAAACTCAAGCGTGACCAAGAGGTCAACCAAAACTCAACCGTGTCCAAGAAGTCAACCAAAACTCAACCATGACCCTAATGTCAATCAAAACTCCAATGTGACATGGAAGTCAATTAAATTGGAACATGACCTGGGTTGTAGGCTGGCATAGCGCTTCACGTCTACGGCTTGGAAGATCGAGGAAGCATACCAAGAGGGTCAAATCCTCCCTGCCCTTGATATCTACTCTCGGATTGTGGATTGGCATAGCGCATCATATTCACAGTTTGAAACCAAACTCAAACGTGACCTAGAAGTCAACCAAAACCAAATCATGACCAAGAAGTCAACCCATACCAAATCATGACCTAGAAGTCATCCAAAGCCAAGTCGTGACCCATAAGTCAGCCAAAGCCAAATCACAACCTTAAAGCAAAATCCAAATTAAGCGTGACCCAGAAGTTAACCCAAACTCAAATATGACATTGAAGTCAAAAAAACCAGTCTAAACGTGACATTGAAGTCAAATACAAATCCAACCCAAATAAAATGTGGCACTGTCAATTAGTCATCATGTTGCATTCACTTATTTGCCCGTATTTGATCACTTTGCTTAGTCTTAATCAAAGGTTCTTAGGGTTCGGAGCCTGAGGTAATTAACAGCGAGGGCTTGCGCTCGCTGGAATCATGGTCCCACACAATTGTTTGATAAAACCAAAATTCAAAATTCCGTGTCCTCTTTCATGCCCCCCTCTCTGCCGGAGGCGGCGCGGAAAAGGGTCGCACACTTAGGTACATGCATCATTTCATATGCATGCAACATTACATACCTACATAAACATTTATTATTAAAGTATGTATTGTAATAACTATCTTTTCTAAATCTTTTTAGGATGACGTACCACAGAGATGAAAACAGTTTCTCAAGACCAATATGCCTCCTCCTTTTAATTAGAACTATGTGCTTTAGTGTAGTACTCAAGACATGCGTCCGATTTCGCTGTTTGTCCACCGAGGACAAGCAGGGCCCTGCTTGTCCACTCGGCACCGTCGGATTAAAATGGATGGATGAGATCTGTTCGGGAAAACTCTTTTTAACTTTAAAAACCGAACTTTTGCACTGAATCTGAACCGTTCGGTGTGATCCGACGGTGCCCAGTGGACAAGCAGGGCCCTGCTTGTCCTCGGTGGACAAACGGCGGAATCGGACGCCTCAAGACATATACAGCCACTTTGCTATGCATCTCCTTCTTTTGTTAAACTATGTATTTTGAGACAGATATGGAAGGAATACATGCATAGTGCATATCTATCAGCTGTAGGCTTTCTTTTGTTGTAAATATGCAAAGCCTTATGGATACAAAGCTCTTAATCTTATTGTCTTCAGACTATTTTTCAGATTATATGTCCTATAATTTTACACAACTAAATCATTGCGCGGAGCGCGATAATCTACTAGTTATATTTATAAAGGGGATTCATTTTTTTCTACAGTAAATGTTGAGTGCTGCAATTGTGTCTCCATCGTTAGATTTGGGTTTACTTCAAAATCACAGCCGTTTACTCTTGACGCTACTGTTGTATCAACAGTAACACGGTAAATCATTTTAAGTTTTCAACCACTGAATTGAGCGAACGTCCTCCAATGTGTGTTTCTCTAGAAGCATCATTTTCTTTGGCCTCCTTCAGCCTTTGTTCTCCTTCATCCCTTCAACTCCCCATCTCAAATTCTCCAGAAAACTCTAAGAAAAGATAGTGATTGTTCCTTCTTTGCTGCCTGTGTTCTCTCTGCTTGTATCCTCTCCAATCTCCTCACAGCAATCTACCAACGCCATCACACGGTTATCATGGATTTCTCAACATTGAGACTTGAGAGTGTCCATTTTCTTACAAAGACCGACAGAGACATTGAGCTAAAAATTTGGTGTTGTTCTGTTTTTTTTTTCCTTCTCTCTTTTTCTTTGTGAGGACCATATATTCACATACACTGTATCTTTGACCAATTTCACCCTAATAATTAAAGGTAAGGTTTGCTGTCTCATTGCCATGCTAGGTGCTAAATGGAAACATCAGTCATGAATTAATTTCCTTCTAAAAAAAAATATGCCGCACCAAATTAATAATTGTTGGTTCCTTATTTATTAATGCTTGCAACTGATACAATCAAGGGTTTCGTAACATTTAATTCACTCATATATGATTATATAAAGATGTAAGAAAATTAATTAATGAACTATGTGAGGATAAAGCAATTTTTAAGATAGCAGGTGTTAGTTATGAAAAATCATCTTATTTTTACTTTAATATATATGGGAGACCATGTTATATGTGACAAGGTGAACATCAGTATCAACCCTAGTTTCGGATCAAAGGGAATCCATAACTTCTAGATGGTTCCTCTCTATCAGTCCCCAATATCGAGCAAATATTTAATATAGTCAAGTAAAGTGTACACACACGTACATACGTTCAAAGACGAATGAAAAATTAAACAAATTAATAATGATCAAATCTCGGAAGCGAAGAAAACGAAAACCTGGATGTAGGGGTGGCAATGGAACAGAACTGTAGCGGAAATGGGGTGTTCCGTTTCCGTTCCGTTATAACAGACGGAATCAAAATCCGTTCTGTTGAATGTTCCGTTATAACGGATGGAACCAAAATCCGTTCCGTTGAATGTTCCGTTATAACAGAATGGAACGGAACAACGGAAATATGTGGGAAATACGTGAAAAATACGTGTTTAGGACGGAAATGGGTTATTCCGTTTTCGTTTCGTTATAACGGAACCAAATTTTCTTCCGTTTCCGTTATAACGGACGGAACCAAAATCCATTCCGTTGAATGTTCTGTTATAACGGAACGGAACGGAACAACGGAAAAACTTCTTTCATTGACACCCCTACCTAGATGTCGACATATATAGATCGACTTTTCAAGTAATATATACTACTACTAGCAAGAAACTCGCCCGTTGTGCGGACATTTTAAATTATGATCTTATACCGTGTAATACATATTATATGCTTTCAGTTTTTGACTAATTATTTACCATTTAAATTTCATCTTTACACTAAATCAACTCATTGAATGTTAGAATATAAAGCGTTAATTCCTCATTAATGTAAATTTTAATCAATATTGATATATTCCATACTAAGATTGATATCTTTTCATTTTTGTAAAAACCAAAATGGAGAGGAAGTTGTTTAATTGGAGAACAACAACGCCTTTAAAATCAATGTATTTTAATATGTACCGTTGATTGAGGGGTAGAATGAGAATTAAAGAAATTTGAAGAAGAAGAAAAAAAAAATGAAGACGTCAAATACTTACGCACTTTTTAATATAGTATAGATATAGATTAGTCTGTCATTATATTTCTCAATTCTCAATTATATTTCTCAATTCTCATCCTTTGTTATTTCATTGACAGTTCCTTCATTAATCCATTTTTATTGTTTTCATCATCGCTGCGTAAGTCGACTGTTCTTACCTCACCGATGGATTACATTGTCAAAAATTAACATCATTTTAGTTAAATAAATATACAGGGGGCAAATGTGTTAAATTTGAACTTCTAGAACGTCTACGAGTTTGAGATTGAGCCGAGTTGTGGAATATCAAAAGGGTTCCTCCAGTATCACTCAAAATGGAGGCGCTGCAACATCTCCTTCATTTACCAGAAGACACATGTCTATGCTACAACAGAATAATCAGTTAGCAGGTTTGGTGATAGATATGATATGTTATTTGGTGTTATTTAGTTTTGGATTGGAAAATTTTATGTTATTCTCTATAAATTTAATCACTTCTTATGAATGAAAATATATTGCCTACGGACCTTTAATGTTCAAAAAAAAAAAAAAAACATAATCAGAATTGATTCCATCTTATCTTAATCATCTGATGAGCTGGATAACTAGGGTTTGGTTTAGTCTGTTATACCTTACTATATAATGATGTAACTTGTAATCAGTCAAAATTAGTGAGAATGAAACTTTGAATAGAAATTATCTCTCTTTCTGTTTTCTTATACGAGTATAGTGTGGCCTGGGTACTGGAGGCATGCATTTAATTGCCTCTGTAAAGATGTTGTTAATAATTTGTAGACGTTCTTAATTATATTTATATATAAGACCATTCCTGTACGTAAACATATTCAGTGTTTTAAACTTTTAATATATAAATTATTACAGACAGCTCTTATATATGTAATATAATATAGCCTAGAGGATTTAATTAATTCGTTACTAGCTACTTCCTCTGTGCACAAAAAAATGAATTTGTAGCAAAAGTAAAAAAAAAATAGTGGAAAAGTAAAATTACTTTTATGCCCTCAATTAATAGAAAAGTGAACATTCTTGGAAGGAGACGAGGGGCATTTTGAGAATTTCGTAATATATATATATATTTTTTTTAGGAAGAAAGTGGATTCAAACAAAATGTATAAATTTATTTAATTGTGGACAAGTTGTAAAGGGTATAAATTTATTTAATTGTGGACGGAGGAAGTAGATCATTGATACAATTAATGCAACGTGGTGTCGAGAGTCAACATGAACATACTTTGGGGCTAAGAAACAGACATACCATAAGATCTATATATATGCCTCGCCGACAAGATAAATTCCGGGTTCATAAAATAAATTAATGTACCCATATATTATTTAAGTAAGATTCTGAGCCAGTCAGCCAGCCAGTAGGGTCGTGTCGAATCGGTATGGCCACGTACTTGAAAAATACTCCCAAGTGCCCTTTGGCCAAATTGACCAGGGTGAAATGCAGCTGATTTTCTTGTGTTTATTTTTCACTTGAATAACAACTATAGTCTTGTGCCAGTATTCATATATTTCGATCAAATATTCATAAATCAAGTGTTTATATTTTTCAATTAAGTATTTATAATTTTCGATCATTTTTTTTTTTTTTTTTGTGAATCAAGTGTTTATATTTCTCAATCAAGTATGTATATTTTATAATTAAGTGTTTATATTTCTCAATCAAGTATTCATATTTTTCAATTAAATATTTTTAATTAAGTGTTTATATTTGTCAATCATGTATTCATATTTTTCAATCAAGTGCTTATATTTCTCTATCAAGTATTTATATTTTTCAATCAAGTGTTTAGATTTTTCAATCAAGTATTATTATTTTTTCAATAAATTTTTTTTTATTAAAAGCTCATGTTTCTCAATAAAATATTTATATTTTCGATCAAATATTTTTCAATCAAGTCTACATTTTTTTTCTCAAATAATATTTAATGAAGTGTTTATATTTCTAATCAAGTACTTATATTTTCCGTTCAAATATTTTCTAATTAAATGTTTATATTTCTCAATTTGGTATTTATTTTTTCTATTAAACAAATTATAATTGAGTGTTTATATTTCTCAATCAAGTATTCAAATTTTTCTTTCAAACAATTTCTAATCTAGTATATATATTTCTCAATCCCTTATTCAAATTTGTTGAACAAATATTTTTTGATCAAGTATTTATATTTCTGAACCAAGAAATTATATTTTATTTTGCAGAAAGATTAAAGATTATTGCAACATTAACAACGCAATGAATCAAAAAAAAAAAAATGAAAAAAAATAACATATTCAAACATTACAACCACATCAAACTGTGCTACATACTTTTCAGTACGTATTTAACATTAGATTTTACTCTATATTGTATTAAATACGACAAAACAAAAGGAGGTTATACAACCTTTGTCCACAATTAAATGAATTTATACCCTTTACAGCTTGTTCACAATTAAATGAACTTTACCGATTGAATATTATTTTTCTATTCGTCTCTTAGTTGTTTAGTAAAGTTATTTGAGTCCACTTGTTTCTCGAATGTTATGATTACCCTTTTATCTATATTATTAAATTGAAACAATTATTATGTAATAATTACAAATTGAGGGCATAAAAGTAATTTTATTTTTCTACTAATTCTTTGACTTTTCCTAAAAATTCATTTATTTATGGACCTATATCGGCTTTTGTGCGATTGGATGGTAATCTACTAGTCTCCAGTAATTACAGAATGGAGGAGGTGAGGAGTGGACTAGGGTACTTCCTGTGCGCAAATGCAACCAAAAGAATCGCCAACTCTGTCTGTGCTTATTGCTGTCTGCCTTCCGGGCACCGTGCCATGAAGCACATAGACCGTTGGATCGCCTCAAGATTCGTGCAGGTGTGAAATCAGCTCCCTGATCTCCAACCATAAATAAATACCAACCCCATTGAACCTTCTTCACTCTCTCCCTCTCTTCCTCCTCCCGATCGACTTGCCTGTGTCTGTGTGAATCAAGAGCAGCAGCAGCGCTGTGAGAAGTGACAACACTAATTTGTAAGTTTTTTTAATTTCCATGGTTAATTAGTTACACTTTTCTAGCTAGCTTGATTACTTTCAGATTTTGCAATAAATTAGATTAATTAATAAGTGACTTTGTGTACGTACTTTTTGTATCCAGATCGAATGGAGCTAGCAAGCGATCGATCGACGAATATGAACACCGTAACAGAAGTTCGGCAAGCAACCATGGTAGGTGTAGATAGATTCTCGCACTGCTCGATTGTTAGCTCTTTGTTTAAGTTTCCTTTATTTTTTTGTGAAAAAAACTCTTTCTTTAATTAAATCTCTCTGCTCTTCTAATATATATTCTTCTGATTTCCATGGATGTTGCCCCTGAAGTATATATCTTCCTCTTCCTTAATTTTAATTGTGCGTTTTTGTAATTTTGACTTCAGAATGTTGCACCCTCTTTCCTCTTGTTGTTGTTTTTCTGTAGTAGGCTTCAACTTACTAAAATTAATTCAGTTACCAGTTCTAAGAATATATATAAGAATCACTTAGAAAGAAAAAGATAAAACAAGAAAAATAAGAAGAAGAAAGATAATTAGGAGCCTGTTGCTTCGTTGTTATTTTTGTTTTTTTTTGAGGGGTGGGGCAAATACAGCGAGTTGCAAAGGCGAGACAGAGTAGAGGGGTGGGGCGGTGAGCGGCGAAGCAGAGTGGAAAGGCGAGGTAAGGAGGTGCAGCGAGGTGAGAGTGAGACAGTGTGTGGTGCGATGAGGTTGGGCGGTGCACGACGAAGTGGAGTGGTGAGGCTATGTTTGGCAGTGCGAAGCGGGGCGGAGCGACAAAGTGGGGCGGTGCGCGGCGAAGCGGGGCGGAGTGCCAAGATGGGGTGGTGCACGGAGAAGCGGGACGGAGTGCTGAGGCAGGCTGTGCGTGGCGAAGCAGGCGGCGAGTGCGGCTGCTGTTGCTGCGGTAAAGTTGGTATATACAAGAGGAGGAAGAAGAAGGATATACACCAGAGATTTGGCTTGCGGGGCAGGCGGCGCCACTGCCGACCTCCCTGCCTAGGGTTTTATTTTAGGGTTTGTGGCTAGGGCGGGTCAGTTCTGTTTCCTGCGACTCTCGAGGGACGCTTGTTCAGGTTTTTCGACAAGGATGTCGTTGCTTCGTTGTTATTGCTCGCGGAGGGAAGGTACATAGGCCATGATGGTGGCTGAGAATTGTTTTGCTTCTCCAGTGACTTCATGGTGCCACCGCGCGAGAGTTGTCAAAAAAGAAGAATTCGAGTCTACTGCATATCGTTTTGTCATCGCCGGCCAGCCAGCACACTCGGTTTGAGATCTGAGCCTAACAGAGTACGTAGGCTAGGTCTGCCTGCAACTGGGTCAGATACTCAGATCTCATTCAAGCAGAGGGAGGCCGGTGGCGCCCGAGGTAGCAGCATGGATCGAGGAGAGACGCTAGCCGGGGAATGAAAGAGAAGCACGGAAGAGGCGTGGCTGTGGGGTCCAGACGTCGGGAAGATGACGAGGGAGGTAGCTGTGTGGCGCCGTCAGTCGTCACACCACTGGGCCAGTGAGTTTATTGATGGTAGTCGATCGGTAGACTGGGTGATGGACGCTTGCAGCGGCGATCTGTGAGAAGGAAAAAAAAAAAACAATTTTATGTGCTTGATTAGTTTTTCAAAATGGAATGAAAAAGGAGAAAATATTATGGGGACCTGAAGTTTCTTCATTGCTGATTGCTTTTGTGTTTTCGCTCTTTTGTTCCTCATATTTGATCTTTGTTGTTCATGATATCCCTTAATTTCTTCCATCTCTAGCTAATGTTTATAGTTTCTTATAATTCTTTCAACCTTTATTGTGTTTTATTCATGCAACCAAAAGTTTTCATCAATTAATTAGAATATTGTTGTTCAATTGCAGGAAAAGGACTCAGTTCCTGATCATGAGGTGAATACAGAAAACAAAGTGGCAGATTCATCAACTGAGATGCACCACTTACAGCATCAGGTTAAATTGAATTACATGCATACTTTGAATTTTGAAAGTTGAAACCCTAATCTTAAGAATGCTGGTACCCTGGTATTTTTTTTTTTATTTTTTTTTTATTGCTGGTTGATCAAACCATGCATACGTACAGTCCTTATTCTTTATCAGATTACTTCAAAATAAAATATCCTCACAAGAGACTCTATAAGCGGATTAATTCTTTTCTATCTTTGGTTCTTCCAAAATTAATTCTGTCAAAACTCAAAAAGTTACTTCAAACTCAGAACATGGTTACATGGGTTCACCAGGAAAATTACTTAATCATTATTTCTACTAAAGATTCATTTCACTGAGCTGATGCTGATCCAATTATTTCTACTGAAGATTCTGGTGAGATGAGTATGTCAAATATAAATGACACAATTCCAGTTGTTTCATTTTCTAATCTTCATTTATAAAACAGGGGAATTTTTTGTTTGTCAGACCAGTGCATTAATTTATCTCCTTAATTTGTTCTTTTCGGCAGAAATCCTCAAGTAATGAAGCCATCGGGATGGAGACTGTCAACACCGAAGCATCTACGGCAGAAGATGAAAAAAAAGATCCAGAAATGGTTAGTTTTCAGTACTTATATATGCTATCTTAATTTGCTAGCTAAAGCTTACAATTAATTCATATTGTGAATTTTTCTTATACCTTTTTTGGTCAATTAATTGTGAACTTTTCTACCACACAACGCAGAATTTTAAGGGACTTATAACTAGGTGCATGTCTTCCATTTTATACAAACCTATACGATTACTTAAATTTGGTTACTAGATTTAATATACTTTAATTGAAAACTTTTTTCGCATATATATATATATATATATTGAGGAGGGATCCATTGACAATGGTGATTTTGACAATATTGACAATGTTATATTTCAAAAATTTATAAAAATTCATAAAAAATCTTAAAAATAGAAAAGAGTCTATGGAAGTATTACTTAACTTATAGATTGATTATATTTCTGATTATATTCAATTTGGACGATATTTCATAGCTCTTTAAAATCCGTTATATTACAACCGTTAAAAAATACACAAAATTTTGATAACACATCAAATGATGTTCAAATTGATTGAAATTTGAAACACTATCAATCTATAAGTTAACTAACGCATCCATAAAATGTTTTCCATTTTTAAGATTTTTTATGAATTTTTACAAATTTTTAAAAATGACTATTGCCAAAATTGTTAATATAAGCATTGTCAATGGATCTCTCCTCATATATATTATAGTAGGTAGCAAACTTGTAATCATTAAGTCCTACAACATTTTCATGTGACATTTAATGCAGCAGTGCTGAATTCAGTTCATTTTATGTGGTGATAATTAATTAAATTTAGAAACTTTTTCAGTCACCATCCGGGTTCTATATATAATTATATATTAATGTTAGTTTACGTCACTCGTTTTGTACAGTAAAAAAAACTACCTCAAGAAAAAAAAAAACTCTAGTTAATTAATAAGCTAATATGGCATCGTACATTAATTCCCTGACATTCTTTAGATCTGCATGAACCTTAGATTTTATAACTAATTATATAAAAAAATAATATATAATATTAAGTATGATTGGATACTTGAGAAAAGCATATGAACAAAAATTGCTGAATTAATAAATGTTGTATTACATATTCTTTATCAACTAGCTGGCTATCAAGTCATCCTTATACATATATATTTTTCTTGATTATCAATTGTCGATTTAATTTGATAAGGACAAACTAATGATAAGTTGATTATTTAATTATGTTTTTTCATGTGGCTTATCTTTTACGGAGACTTTGACTTCCGACTTTGACGTGAGAAATAATCAGAAGAAAACTTTGACACGACTGTACAAATGAGTGAGCTGTGTTTCAATGTTATCAAACTTGGGCGACTCTTACAGCTATAGCTAGCGAAGGACTTGAACAAATTAACATACTTAATTTTAATTTTATGACTTGATAACTGCATCTTTAAAAAACCTAGCTCCTTAACCGTACTTCAATACATTTTTAGCTAAAAAATATTTTTTAAATACAACCGGTTACAATTCACATCATCAATCAAACAAAACACTTATATATATACAATAGAAAGATCAAAGTCTAGCGCAGGATGTAAGAAAACCTTTGATCATGAGGGCTCATCCTCTTTAGCGCTGCATTGTGTACTGCAGGATGTGAACCGTTTGATCATCTCAAGATTCGAGCCAACACATATCCCGAGATGATCTAACGTTTACAACCTGCGTTACACAATGCAGCGCTATAGAGGATATGAAATCGATCATGAGAAGCATGAATTTGAAAGCATCATAAGTCATATATAATACAACGATATATATAATGACATAAGCACATGCATGCGCGCTATGAAACAAAGTTCCACGACGTCATCTGCAAACGCTTATTGCTGATGCCGTGAGAAATTGAGAATGGATATAATTTATTAATTCTGACTTGATGAGTAAAGACAAAACTAAATTACTACAAAATTAATTAATTCAGCTGTTGACAGCATGTATTACATGAGGTTATGGTGGACCCGATCGAATCTCGCCTAACCATGTGCTGATGAGTAATTACTGTGCATGATATAGACGGCTGCTTATAGCGTCCATTGTTCGGAACTTTAGGACTAAAGGATGTTTATAAAAGTAACAACTGTTATAACAAAGAGGAGGGATTCATTGACAATTGTTATTTTGACAATCTTAACAATGGAGGTTTTCAAAAATTTATAAAAAATCTTAAAAATGAAGAAAAGTTTATGGATGTATTGTTTAACTTATAGATTGACAATGTTTCAAGTTTCAATCAATTTAAATATCATTTGATGACTTATCAACATTTTATACTTTTTTAACGGTTGTTATTTAACGGGACTTTGAAGAGTTATCAAATGTCACTTAAATTGAATATAATCCTAAACATAATCAATCTATAAGTTAAACAATATTTTTGTAAACTCTTTTCTTATTTTGAGAATTTTAATAAACTTTCAAGAATTTTTGAAAAATCATATTGTCAAAATTGTTATAATAAGCATTGTCAATGAATCCCTCCTCTATAACACCTAAGTGAGTCCAAATGTAACAGAGATAATTTAATGGACGTTCATATGATGGACGCATAATGTTTCCGCATAATATATGTATGACCTAATTTGTTATTTTTTTTTAATATTTTGAGAAGGATGTGGACTGAATTTTCAGCCCAATAATTTACGGCCCAAAATTAGTTAGCACGTTCATGTTACCTAAACTAAGAGCAAAATTGGTTCTGTTCTAACAAGATTAATTTGCCTCCCTCTTTGGAAATATAAACAAAAACGTTGCTGATATATATGCCAAGCAAGTTATTTCTTACTTCAATTATCATTGATGTGATAAATTTGATTTTGAAGTCTAATAGCTTTTTTAGGTTAATTAATTAAATATTTCTTGCTTAAATTAAAAAAAAAAAAAACAAATCGATGCATCTTGTACCCAATGATATTTGTTCATTATTTTCTTTTGATGTAGCAGGCGAAAATATTTGTTCATTATTATATTCTAATGATGTTTTCCTTTCCATGTTCTTAATAATCTAACAGAGAGCTGAAGACGATCACAAAGCAAAGAGTTCTAAGTTGGAGTTGGCTTGCGTAGTAGTTCTGCTCGGCTTCACCGCATTGATGTGCATCATGTTTCTACCCGAAAATTCGGTCGATAAACACGTTCTTCAAGCCATAGCTACCCTTAGTTTTTGGGCTCTCATTTCTGGTCTTTCCTTGCTGATCCATACCTTGTTCATGCTTCAACAAAGCAAAATATGTAGTCATCCAATCCATCACACCATCTCTAGAGTCCTCACCCTCATGTCCTACACAGCTCTCGTGCTCGCATCGCTTCCCTTACCGCTCCTTCCAAAACCTTACAACTTTCTAATACCAATTGTCTTAGCGGCCGTCCTCCTTGCCCTAGGTGCTCATTTCTATCTCAGATCAGTAACAAATGGTAAAAGATCTGATGAGGAAGACCCAAATAAAGACGAAGAGCACAGAAAGGAAGTAACACGCCTTTCCGAGCTCGGCCAAGTAGTTTTGTCTTTATCATCAGGCGGTTTAATCGGTCTCCTCTTCGCAATACATAAGAACGCTTTGAATCACGCCCACCACCCTATCGATGCCGCCACAGTTTTTCTGATATTCACATCTTTCATATTCAGCATTTTTCTGACATACCTTTGTCAGATGCAACTGATACATTTGAGCTCGAGTACTCGGGATAAAATCGTTATTATTGGCTTCTGGTTCTGTGCATTACTAGTGTTTCTGCTGGCATTTTGTGCTCTTGCAATAGCGCATACGTTCTTAAAAGTATACACTCCTATAGTTTCCCTGCCGGTTTTGGTTGTTTCCGTTGTTTGCATTATCATGAGGTTCACAGGGGACAGCATCCAAGCTAACTTAGGAGAAAAGGATCTCAACTTGGCTTACACCATTGGAAACAAGGTAGGAAATTATGTAAGAATATTTTATCAACTTTCTCGTAAGAAATTAAAATAGTTGAACTTGTATGACAGTACATTTACAACTGATCATTTACTAATTGCCCCTTAATTTTATAATTAGGTGACGTCGATATCCTTTGGGGGAATTGTGGCCATCTTTAGCGGCTATCTCGGAAGCAGCAGCAATGATAGTAACATGCATCTCAACGTCTGCATGATACTCATTACCTCTGCTTTTCTCTCAGGGCTAAGTCTGATGCTCATATCCTGCAGGCCTACCAGATCACGTAAAATCGGTATCATCGTTGGCATTCAGACCTGCTATGCCATATGCCTGCTTGTGTTTGGTGGACTCACAATCTTCATCGTCGAGTTTGTGCAATCTTAGATTGACATCTCTAAAAACGTAAGTAAACAATCTTATATATATATATGTACTATGGTTTTCTCATGCTACTTGAGTTCTGTATTAAATTACGTATGTAACATAAATGTAGAATTTATAAGTCAATCAATTTATAGTTTGATATTAGATATATTAATTACTATGAGTATATATATGTATATAGAGGGTTGAATCTTACACATGCCACATCTTGGAATCGTTAGGGGATATATAGTTCATATCTCGTTATCAGTTTTAGATATACGCATATGCATTTTAATTATGTGCCTTCCTTTTCATGCGCATAGAACATATATATAAACAAGTTGTTGGAGTTTATAAAAAAAATTAAAATTTCACAATTCATTAAGACCAATGAATTTAATTAACAATTGTCCATCAGTGTTGTACTTAATTATCTTTAATTAATTGGCATATATACTAAACATTGCAGATGGTTTAATTTAAAATGCAGACCAACAAATGCCTCAGAGAATCGCCTGCATGACCTCCTGCCAAGAAACTGTCTTCTATATGTGTGCGAATGAAAATAACTGCCCCGGCCGAATGCATGTAATTAGTCGTTTTTTGACATTTTGTTTTTGGTAGTTTATCTGCGGATAAATGAGTTCCACATGCAATACTTAAAGAGCTGTATTTCTGTATTCTTCTCGAAGGTGTTTTATGTACTCAATGTTCGGCCTTGAAATATTGAATATTGATGCGTTGATTGAAGGCCCAAATAGGCCCACAAAGCATGCGTTTGTTGGTGTTGGGCCCTTTTAGGGAGAACAGTATGTACGTATGAATGTATGATATATATTGATTGAATTTGAATTTGGGAGAATGAAATTAGTGAATAATCATTGACTGTTCTTATAGCTTTATATAATTAATTTAAAATTAAGTTGCTTAATTAACTTATCCATATATAAGGAACTTCTAAACAGATTCTGAATTTGTGACATTTCACATAGAAAATAAAATATTTGCCTTTGCTACGAAATTCAAGACGATTTTACACTAGCTAAATCTCACATCTTCTCTCTAGAAAAGTAATTTCGTTTATTGTGGCTTTTTTCGATCACACTGGAATGGTTGGATTATTCATATATTATTCGGACATTAAAATTTGATGTATCATTTGGAAGTTATAATGCACATCAATTAATATATGGACTATATCTAAAAGCACAGTGCACAATTATTTGTTGTAACAGCCACATAATTCTACATCTAGGAGAGAAGGTTTAACTTTCTAATTTAATTTCTAGCAAAATCACATTATTCATAATTATTGCTATTGATTTTTCTCTTTATTTATCTCAGAGGAGGGATTTATTGTCAATGCTTATTTTAACAATAAAATTTTGAAAAAAAATCATTAAAAATCTTACAAAAATAGAAAAAATTTACGGAAGTATTGTTTAACTTATAATTGATTATGTTTCCTATTATGTTCAATTTAAACGACGTTTGATAGCTTTTTAAAGATCCGTTAAATTACAACCGTTAAAAATTATACTAAATTTTGATAAGCCCTGAAACAATATTCAAATTGAATAAAATTTGGAATGCTATCACTTTGCAAGTTAAGTAATGCATCAATAAACTTTTTATCATTTTTCATATTGTTTTATGATTTTTTACAAACTTTTAATATACTCTATTGTCAAGATCCTCGAGATAAATATTGTCAATGATCTCTCCTCTTAATCTTAACATATTTTATCTTTACTCGTTACGGAGATGATATGATCGATGTGTCTAATTAAGAACAATTTAAGGAAACTTGAAGGTTTGCAATTCTCATATTATATAAAACTGAAATGTAACTAACTGTAATATATCTATCCTTATATAATTTTGGTACTTCAAGAAACTGTAACTAACTGTAATATATAATTTGGTACTTATAAGCAAGATTCAATTTGAGCTGGTACGTACCGTGATTAACGAATTTGGATCTCGTGTAAAAATTAAAGAAGAGGATTGAGTAATTAATGTAGTTACCTGAGAAAATGATCGATTGAGACTGCAGTACATATTATCGCTGCCATTTGCTAAACTTGATCTCCATATATATCTTGTGTGGAATGACATGGCCATCGATCTTTTCCTCTCGTGCTCTTTCTTCCTCTCTAGCTAGCTCCTCGTGATGTTCCTCTTATTCGTTTCTCATACATTAGCTAGCAATTTCTGTCGTCCCATATCCATATATAGGCCTACAGTCAATTACGGTCGGCAATTTCGGTAGATGCTTCAACTAATGCATGTTTCGCATCTCTCCATTTGGACTGAGAATTGTATATATAGAAGGAAAACATGTGTACCAGTAGTCCAGTACCAGTCCTCATTAATTAATTAATTTATGCCAGCATAAGTTCCTATATATATGTGTGTGTGTGTGTGTTATACACAGGGGCGGAGAGAAGAGGGGGTGGAGGGGGGTGTGGACCCCATGATTACGAATTTGTATACAGAAATGTTAATATGCAGTGTATTTTGTTAAGAGTTTTTATTTTATCCCCTATAAATTTTGTCCGTCGACGTCTCTGACCCCCCTAATTTCAAATCCTGGCTCCGCCTTGGTTATACAGTAAAAGTAAGCCCCAATTTAAGTTAGATAAGTTCATTATTTGATAAATTTTTGACAAGTTCCACCGGATTTAATTCACCGAGTTTAATATTACTATTACTAATCACTAATAATGCCCGAGCAAATTTGCTTTTGTATATTTCCCTCTTGGAAGTTTCCATTTCGTAAATCAAATGGAGGGGTGAGCGTTGACTTGGGCGAGAAGACTCGGTCAGTCAAGTCTACATTTAATTATGAAGACAACCGCATACTTGCGTATGGAGTCCGTATCTGCTGTTATCCTCAAAGAAAAACAGGACCCTGTTATTTCATTGTGGGCCGTTAGATCAAAATAGACGGATCCAATCGGCCCACGTTAGATTTTAGGGGTCTTTTCCAATTTGATCTGATCAGTTGATTTTGATCCAACGGTCCACAATAGAATAACAGGGTCCTGTTTTTCTTTTTGGAATAACAGCAAATTTGAATTCCTTGCATATGCATATGCATATGCAAATAATTTTTTTTTTTGAAAAGTAGAAGCACCCAAAAAGGGGCCCGCCTTCGCATATGCAAATAATTAATAAGTTAGATTCCGAATTTTAATTAGTTTGGACAACTATCCACTAACAATTAAATAATAAATTAATTATCTGATGCATTATTTTGGAATAATAAATGACAAATTACCATGTGCATTTATAGCATATACATTATGGAAAAATTTTGTGTTTGATGATTTCTTAATTTAATCCAACTTTTTAAGATTTAAAAATAATATAGTATATATAGAGTCAAGCTACAGTGCAATCGTAAGTACTTCGGACCGAAACGCTTACGGTCCGAATTCGAAGATCCGATGTCCGAAAATTTAATCCAAATAGCTTATAATAATCTTGATATAATTAACTTGTAGAATCCCAAAATTTTCTATTTTGGAAAATTATAGCTATTTTTAATGATTTTTTAAAAATTGGCATACAAAATTGATTTATTTTTTATTATTTTAAGAGCCATATTTCAAAAGATGATTAAAAATAGTAATAAAATTCCTAAAATGGTAAAAATTGGTACTATCCAACTTAATTATGTCAAGATTATTACGAGCTATTTTGATTAAAATTTCGGACGACGGATTTTTTAAATTGGAACGTAAGCGTTTCGGTCCGAAATGCTTACAGAGGTTTGGTCTTGATAATTGAGTATAACTATGATGTTCTTAAGCTCACGGTCACGGAGGCCTCCCCTGAGCTTAACTTCAAAAGCATATCAAATCATCTCCAAATTATGATTTATATGACTTAATTTATATCAAAATCTTGTGGTATACAAAAGTTTTCTGTTTTTAAAGATTTGTAAGTATTTATTGTGAATTTTTTTAATGACAACTATATAAAATAATCAATATTTCACAATATTGCATATATTTCAGCAATTATAGCAAGTAGCAACACAAAAATAAAAACAAACATACACTCGCCTATTTTTGTGGCTGGTTTGCTTAATAATTTAGTTGACTTGCTGAGAAGACTTCAAGTCCTCATGACTCATGAGTAGTTGAGTCAGAGTATTGCCAAAATTAAAGCCAACCATGTAATTAATTAGAAATTACATCACACTCTCAAAGAAGAAGACCTCTCAAAAAAAAAAAAGCAAACTTTTTCCTCCAAATTAAATTTTAGTGGTGGGGAGGGACTACTTTTGCTCCTCCCCACCGCATCTTGTATTCCTACTTATTTGATGATGATCTTCGTGGTGTTGTTTGTTGTTTCGTCGAGTTTTCATCCGTTCTTTCATCGAGTCTCCGTCCGTTCTTTCGTCGCTCTTGTTTTTTAACAAGAGTATTTAGTCTTTCTTCATTAGAAGTATCGTACCATGGAAAACCTTTGAGAAGACAGATTTACTTCGACTTCCAATAAATTAGTTTAAAGATTGGAGTTTTATGGAGCGCTTCACAACAATTCTGGTCCATTCAATCAAAGATGACGCGATTCATCAAAGCCGGTAACTTCAAGAAATGAACTTTGTACTTTTCAAATTAATCTCTAGTATTAGAGAAAAAAATTATATATACATCAGAATATGTTATTTTGTGTCATTTGGTTTTTGGATTGGAAAATTTTCTATTATTCTCTATGAATGTAATCACTTCTTATGAATGAAATCTATTGCCTACGGGCTTTGATGTTCAAAAAAAAAAAAACAAAAAAAAAAAGAAGACCCCGAGTACTTTCCGTGGGTTTATATATAAATTCCAAACTTGGCTATTAATTAAAGATATATAAATTATTAGGAGAGGAAGCAGTATATATGTGGATGGTAAAATCTGCAATCTAATTCAGAGTCTTCTGATCAGCATTTTTACCTCGATTAATTCTTGTGCGCGTAAGGGGTAAGTATATATCATATATATATGTTTATCATTTATTTTTCTTTATACAGTAATTTTGAATCGGACAATAGTACCGCGTTAATAAGGGCCTACAATATTAATCCAACTATCTTAAAAAAAGAAGAAGGAAATCATGTATGTATCAGCTTGCAATATAGTAATGTACTATGTGGTCCAATATTAGATTTTTCAATTACAACAAAGAAAAAATAATAATATATACAGAGATCTAGAGTTGCTTAATTAATTTCTTTCATTAATTTTTTATCTCCTAATTCAAGCACTTTATTATTATTTTCTTACATGAATTGTTTCAAAATCATTCAAAACAAAATATATATAGAGTTTTGCTAAAATGAGTCATGACTCACGGGCTGCTCCGTGAGTCAGATCCAAAAACATATCAAATCCTGACTCACGGAGCAGCCCGTGAGTCATGACTCATTTTAGCAAAATTATGTATATATATATATATATATATTAAAGTACTTGACACTTGAACCTGCAAATAATACACTCAGTATATATATCAACTATTTTCACACAGCCCTTGCAAGACTCCGTCGCCTCCTCCTTGCAAATATGCATGTCTTGAATATATATCGTGTTCTGATGTATATATAGATCATGCCGTTACTTGCTTGCGCTTCCCTCTGCCCGCTCGAATCGATCCAAGAGTCACTTCAGTGTAGGCCGGAGAGGCGGAGACTCGATCATCGACACAGCTGATGGAGCGGCGCAGTCGTGCATGCGCACACGCTGGAATTGCGATCTCCATTCAAACGAGATCTTTACCATATGTGTGATGGGCATATTGTGCAAATGTCTCTACGCCTAATTCTTCTTGATCACAAAGGAAAAAAGGGCTGGCTGGATATATATGTACTTATTGCCAAATTGATATATATCCCAAGGGCCGAGATCCAGTGCTCTTGAAAACTGAGAGCAGGACCCTAATCTTAAGATATAACGGTAGAGATTAATTAACCAAGGTGATGTGTTCGGTTGATGCCGACCGTTAGATCTTAAGAGCAAGACCCTACTCTCGGTTTTCAAGAGCAGCCAATTCTCATCCATATCCCAAAAGTCACCTGTCTAGAGTTTCATATATTGTTGATAGCAAAGTATCGTACAAATAATTAATAAACTCAAAATAAAAAAGATCTCAGAAAATTGGGAGATACTTACAGTGTTTATCGCCATATTAGTAACTAATTAAGTAATTAAACATCAATTATTTTCTTCAACTCCACTGTTTAAGGTTCTTCTGACTTTCTTTTCTCAAGTGCCTTTTTAATTTAAGATTCATATATCTAAATTAAGAGGTTATTATCGATTTTTATTAAGTAGAATTTGGTAGTTTGTTTGAATTGTTCAAGTACCAATTGAACAAATATTTCATTCGGACCCTTATTAAAATTAAAAAAAATAAAAATGGTTAATGAAAATTAAAGTTAATGATGTACTGTTATCAGAAGTCTTGGGGCATGCATCACCACACCATTAATTCCTACTTCCTACAATATATATATCATGCTCATATATGAAAAACTCGTAAAAAGAAAAATAGTAGTTATATTAATTACGTACCGACAATAATTAATTTGAACGAGGAACCCTGCAGCCAATAAAATTACAAGTCTATAAAGAGAAAAAATAACAGCCAGCCAGAAAAAATGCAAACAATAATTAATTAATTAATTGAAAAAAAGAGTAAATGTAAAAGAAAAAAAAATTGGAGCCGGAAGGCATTTAATTATATTCAACTTCACAGGGCTCGACGAATTCCTGCATTAGTTTGACAGAAGTTTATCAATAACGAATTTAGAAACAAATAGATCCATATATGTAGAGTAGTCAATATTGCATGCAACGAAATTCTGCGTTATCTCGTTTTGTTTCGTCCAAACGAAACGGTTTACGGTTTCGTCAAACAAAACGAGAAACGAAATAATCTATTCCATTATGTTTTCCATTAATTATTCTATAATAATACCACTACGTATGAAACAGTTACTTTCGTTCTTCCATTCCGTTTTGTTCAATCATAATTTGTTTCGTTATACAGAACGAAACAAACACGAAACAATCCATTTTTCGTTCATGATTGTTTCGTTGCGTTGACACCCCTCTACATATACGATGAAACTTTCACCAAAAAAAAGAGAGCTACCTCGTTTAAGACTCCTCCAACTACGCGGCCGGCGGAATCAGCATGGCCCTCAACATGGTGAAATACCCGTAGAGGAAAACAGCGTACGGCACCAAGAGACGCGGGCCTGCGTCGTTGTCGCTGGTGACGTCGTGCACAGTCATGTCGGCAGCCGCAAAAAGCATCAGAGACAGACCCAAGAGAATCGCGTCCTGGCGCTGGCGGCGGCGACGAGGGCGGCCTACGACGTTGAGCTGTGCTAGTGCTTCCTGGTCCATGGTATAGCTAGTGACAGTAGAATTAAATGATTGATCTATAAATGATAGTGTATATTAGTGTATTAAGTATTCTATTAGTGTATTTAATTAGGAAGTGAATTAATTACTTAAGATAAATAAGGAAATTTTGATGGCACATAAACCGTGATGGATTGATCGATTGAGGAAGAAGCTTCTACTTATATATATAACAGAAAATTAAAAAAAAAAAATTCTCTTTTAATTAATACCGTGTGTGTTGTGCTCCGCGTTAATCATATATAAATTCATAATTCTCCAAACCGAGTTAATTAACGAGTGGATGGAGCTTTCCTGGAAGTACATAATTCGGATTTTCATTAATGTACATAATTCCAATAAAGTTGAGGGGTCAGATGTATTAGACTATTAGTTTTCTATTTTCTATTATGCTTAATTTTGTGAAATTATTAGATGTGTTATGTGTATACTTGTTTCTCTTTTTGTGGTGTGATTTTAATTGGGTTCACCATTAATCCTCGACCAGCTAGCGGTTTGGTCGAGTTTGATTTAATTGGTAGTTGCTCCAATTAATTATTTGTTTGTTGACATGAACTTTTAAAGTTAAATGATTGATAAATTAATTAATGAAGTTAGCAATCGAGCTTGATCTAGTGATGATCAGTTGAGATATCAAGTTTCTACTGGATTAATTTGACTTGTTCAAAAATGTGTATTTTTTTTTTCTGAAAATTTTCTCATTTTCAGCTTAATGTATTTGTACAGTACTCAATATATTTGAAAGAAAAAAAAAATAAGACAAAGAACATGTCTAACAGGCTCCAACAGCTAATTAATGAATTTGCTGATAGTTAGTTAATACCATGGTTGGTTCATTTTCTATGATTACGGAAGAGATGCATATATATAAAGATGAGAGATCCATTGACAATTCATATTTTGACAATCTTGACAATATAACATTTCAAAAATTTGTAAAATATCATATAAATTCTCAAAAATAGAGTAAAAGTTTACAGAAGTATTTCTTAATTTAGAGATTGATTATGTTTCCGATTATATTCAATTTAAGTGACATTTGATAGCTTTTCAAAGATCCGTTAAATTACAACCGTTAAAATGTATACTAAATTTTGATAAGTCATCAAATGATATTCAAATTGATTGAAATTTAAAACACTATCAATCTACAAGTTAAGTAATGCATCCATAAATCCTTATTCATTTTTAAGATTTTTTGTGAATTTTTACAAAATTTTGAAATGTTATATTGTCAAGATTGTCAAAATAATCATTGTCAATTGATCCCTCCTCATATATAAAACATCCATAAATGAAAATTAATTCAACGGCTACATTCTTATCATTTACTTGTATAAATAGCAATAAATTATACGAAATATAAATTAGCTAGTCCTTGATATACTATTGGATTAATTGACACATAATCATATCTCAATTATATATCAATCATTTATATAACCATAAAAAGTTTTGGAAGAGCCAAATTACACTTTTAATTGAAAGGCAATTTCATTAGCTAGCTCTTTGAAAATGTGTATGGCTAGGGGAATAAGTGTCTCTAGTCTCTACGTGCCATTTTCAACAAAATTAACCCATTTGCAATTTCAATTCAATGTCTTCTATATAATCGATCAGCACATGACATTCTAAACTTATCTTGGAGTACTACGTACTAATTAATGTTGATTTGCATATATTGAAATCTGATGATCATATTTTGCTGAAATATTGTCCCGTATTCTTGAACTGCTATTTCGTTGTTATATATATATATATATTTTTTTTTTAATTTTGAAGTCCTGCGGCACCAACAGTTTTTTGCTTTTGTATTTTTTGGAGTATTATTTGCATCAGAATATATAAATTAAATATTTACTACGAGCAATGTAATGTCTATGATAATTGTTTTAATTATAGTGTTCATTCATTTATTTATTTATACTTGAATTAATAAATATAAATTGTTGGATTATATCCTATTAATTAAGTTAAATTATTAAGAGAGTGGTTATATCACAAATTTGATGATATTATTAATTGGTGCTCGTACAGAGTTGCTATTATGAATATTGTTCATTTAATTAATCAATAATTCAGAAAGGCTTAATTTCTGCCATACCCATCAAAACTTGTTAAATAGCCAATATACTCATTAAAAGTCATTTTTCTTGCTTTTATCCCCTATTATTTATAAAATCAACTATTAATATGTTATAAAATAATGAAATTACTTTTTTACCCTTCATTTAAAGTGAACATTTTCATTTAAGTGTGTTAGATGATAAAGTGCACTTCTATTTTCTTGTCTCCATGTCATGGTTATTAAGCACCATGATTTTCTCGATGTTGGAAAGTATAGAAGGAGAAAAACCAAGAGAAAGAAAACTCATTTTAGTATTGAGCGTTACAAACTCTTAGACCTAGTATAAGTACTATGTTGTGTACCAATATTTATATAAAGCATGGTACAGAGACAATGATAATATGAAAGGATTCTAATAGAAGAAAAATTTGACCAATATTGTATAAGCGAATAATGTGAATGTTAAAAATCATTGTTGTTTATTTTCTTATCTCATCGGTCATCCAGTCAAGAATACTAAGGAAGCTCACCATTTAATATAAAGGGTATAATGGTCCATTTAATTTGATATTAGTTAAATGATGTGTTAAATAAATAAAAGGGGATAGAAGCAAAAAAAAAATGACTTTTGATAAATATATTGGCTATTATGGGTGTTTGATGGGGATATTGGCTATTTAGCAAGTTTTGATGGGTATAGCAAAAATTAAGCCATTCAGAAACAAGAAGTTGATGATGAACTTCTTGGATCCTTCATTGCATGAACCTCACTCCGCGTTTTGTGAAGCTACATAGAAGTCTCTAAGAAGTATATTAATTAATTTCGTGGAGCAATTAATTAAGACTAATATATGTCTTGTTTCATAATTTTGTGTTCATAAAATATATGGCAGCTTCCGACCTGCTTCTGTGCAAACTGGAAAGTAAAATTAATAAAAAATAATCTCAAAACTAAAAACTTGAAAGTGGAAACTTGAAACATATTTCAATTTTTAAAACTTGTAGTGATTATTAAATTTTAATATTCCAAAATGCGAATTAAGAGAATATAATTCACCCAATTTCTACTGTACATCATTATTTTGATCGCCTTGACATTTATAAAACGGACAAAATATGAATATAACTTGGCCCAATGATTTATATGTGTAGGCAATCAAATCGGCCCAAGGAAAAAGCCACTGTTCTCCTGGTCTCCATTAATATTATTTTACTACCACCAATTTCTCCTTTTTTTTTATTACCTATTTTAATTAATATTGTCGTACAGTTAATTGAAGTTCATCAGCTTTTAATCGTGTCATATGAGCTAGCAACATTTCATAAGAGGCCACACACTAATTGACCTGAAAATAAGCACCAATTGCTCTTCTACCTCAAGCACAAATGTACTTGTACCTACATAAAGTACTACTAAGTTGGGTGGGTGGGTGCAATTCGGATTGTCTGATATATGTCATGTGTCATTTGACATGTGAGCTGTTGGATCTCCTCAGGATTCGGTTGAATCTCTTCGGGGTTCGGGCAAACACGAATTGAGAAATGAGAAACATCTTGCGTTGTACAATTGACAACCATAGCTCTGAGTTCCTCACTTTGTTGGAAATGAGAAACATCTTGCGTCCATTGAAAAACTGTCCAGACGTCTATAGACATATAAAAAAAGTAACAAATCGATATACCTCAAAATGTAACAAATACATCCTAAAATGTAACCTATAGATGTTATGAATAATTTTTTTATGGACGCTAGATATTACTCATCAGAAATGGTACTATTGTGCCAGCATCCTTTCTAATTCCACCAAAGAACTATATCGAGGTCGGTTGTCAGATCATGAACTCCATTTGTTAAAGTGGACATCAATTAGCGAATATTCTTAATTAGCAAAGGATTGGATTGGAGCTAATACCATTTGAAGGAAATACAAGAAACAAGTATGATTTACTGATTATAAACCCTTGCTGGATTGGAGTGTTGAAGAGAGGATTTGGAACTAATTAATGGGCCTGAAAGCCATGTTACTAATTGATGTATATCATCGGCCCAGTCCAACTAGTTTTTTCTATTTTAATTAGCTGGCATATATATTACATGTTTGGCTAAATAATATGCATATCGCACTTTAACCGTGCTATGGTGCTTGTTTCCCCGTGTCTGGTGTCCAAATAGTAGATCTGAACTATACAACATAATCTATATATCAAACTCTATTAGAAAACAAAATTTTTTAATTTTTTTAATTTTTTGTTATTTTAATGATAGAAAGAAAATAACTATATCCGAGGAATCTAGTTCATATAAAACAATTATTTTCTCTCTACCATTAAAAATAGTAAGAAAAAATTCAAAAAGTTATAAAATTTGGTTTGCTAATAAATTTTAATATAAAGATTACATTATACAGTTCGGATCGACTACTTATATGTCGGAAATGGAGATACCGGCTCCATAGCACAGTGAAGTCGTGATATACATCACCATTGCGGGACTCATAACATTACCTTTTGTATTTACTATCTAATCAAATAAGCATCAGAGAGGAGTAGCAGCCGTTCCAGGCTGTTGTTTAATTAATTATAAAACCACACTTGTACACTTGTGCTCAATCAAATATTCATTGATCTGATCATAAATACAGTAAATTAATTATTTAATTATAATCTCAGCATCCAAACAAAACTCTCTACAAAATATAATAGTTATTTACCAAGCCAGCGGTCTTCCTTCACAGTTCACACTGCATGCTTCAGTGTTTTGTCTCTTTCTCTGTTTCTCATAATAATATTATAGTTATTTACCATGCACGGCGCAGTGTTCCAAGAAAATTACAATTTTGTTAGGTAATTAAATTGACTTAGTCGTCCCCCCAGTCTCCCCAACGACTGGACCGACTACTTTGATCCTTCTCCTCCTCCTCCTCCTGGTTGTAGATTCGACATTCTGGAACTATATATGAGCCATGCCGCCATTGTATAATACATTGTATAATTTGTATTTCTATATACCGCCTTGATATCTTGTGATCAGGAAATTGAGCTTTTCACTGATATATACATTCGGTGGCCATGTTTGCACCTCAGGTTAGTCTCCCATTAGTGTTTTTTTTTTTTTATATATATATGTGTATTATATTATATAGTCGTAATTTTTTTGAGGAAGTAGGCTAGCCTGCTTGATTTTCATTGATAAAAAATCTGTACAGGTTTTATGTACAAAAGAGGGGGAAAATAAAAAGAAAGAAAAAGAAAACTGAAGAGTGGGAGGTGCGGATTGTTCGCGTCCGTATCTGCTGAGATCCAAATCGGATCTCAGGACCTTGAGATCCCGATCCGACGGTTCTCAGGACCCATATCAGCTGAGTCCGGATCTCGGAGTCCCTGAGAACCGTTGGATCGGGATCTCAGCTGATTTCAGCGCCGGATTGTTCATCCGTTATTGTTCCCCTTGAATTCTATACATCCGTGCCCCATATTTTGCTATCTATTGTTATATAGTCGTAATTAAGTTAACCCTATATAGAAAACACCATATGGCTCACTATCATATGTAGTCACAAGTCACAACCGATTTGTCCGGGGACTGTTCGGTCCAGGTGTCAGATTCGTGATTCGTAAGAATTGGATGTCTCCATTCTTTCAAAAATTGTGTGGTGATATGAGTCTTGCCAATTTAGGCAGGTGAGAGTGTCAGACTGGTTCAAGTTATCATGTAACACAAAGTATCAGTAAATCTGATTTCTCTGCCTCACTGAACCTAAAAAACCGTTTTATATTTCAGTTAATTAATTTGACAGACTAAAATAAAGGCCCTGAAATTAAAAATAAGTCTTACCTAACAAGAAATTAAGCCTATATTATTAGTTAACAAGATTTTTCCTAAAAGTAGTTCAGAAATCCATACATAGATTTAAAGTTTTGTACTGCTGACCAGGCCTGTAAAATAGGGAAGTTTTGTGAGTTAATATTTTCCCATTTGTAAAATCAACTAACTCACCTTATTATCAATGTTCATAACCGGACCGGACATTGACCCAGTAAAGTTTCGGGTCAACCGTTCGTTCGTTGGTCAGACCGTCGGCTGACCGGTTTGATTGTTGGTTTTTTTAAATACATATATATTGTACAGAGTAAAACTATTGTGAAAACGTTTGCATTTCGCTTCGAAATACTAACGGTTCAAATTATACTTTGTGATGTCCGAAATTTCGATTTATGGTCCCCATTAAATTCATTATATGAAAATACTAGGGGATACAAAATTTTTCATTTTTGGAGTTTTTTAAGTATTTATTTAGGATTTTTTCAAATCCATATAAAAACAAGCACTATTTTATTAATATTTTAGAGTCATTTTGAAAAATTCAAAACAAATACTTAAAAAGCTTCAAAAATAGAAAATTTTTGTATCCCCTAGTATTTTTATATGATAAATTTAATGGGAACCATAAATCGGAATTTCGGACGTGGGAAAGAATAATTTAGACCGTTAGCATTTCGGAGCGAAATGCAAACGTTTTCATATTAGTCTAGCTCATATTATACAAGATAATTAATATATGAAAATGTTTGTACTACAGTAAGTATGAAAAAAAAATTTATGTATTTAAAATATAAATTAAGATTGATAGAGTATTTACATCTTGATTGATTACTTGAAAGTACTGATGTTATTGTCATTATATAGTAAAACTACGGAGTATCATACGATGATTAATTGTGATTTATTATTCAAAAAACTTGTTTAGAAAAAGTATGCATTAAAAATATATTATAGATACATTAGGTATATATGTTGTGAGTGTTATTTCTGAAAATGGAAGGGTTTTAGTGCATACTTTTGTACCAAAACATAGTACAGGCAGATTCCAATTTTTCTTAGGAGATTGTGCCATCTATTTTGTCTTTTGGCTTAATTTCTTGTATACCCTTAGACTCTTTCTCAATTTCTTATTTCTCCCTCAACTCTTTGATATATCTTATTTACCTCTCAACTCTTTCTTCTCTTTCTTATTTACCCTTTATATCATAACTCTAATATTAATTTGAGTAAAATAAATGATTTATCGTGAGTTCAATATGTAATGACCTAATTACCTTTAGCTTCCATCCTCTCTGTCATTCTGAATACACGAGTTCTTCCTTTCTTCATGCTTAGTCTGGCATTGCTCTTATCATCAAAAAAATTAAAACAAAATACATCTATTGTTTTGACACAAGAGAACAGGTGAGAGTAAATAAATCAAAGAATCTTCGTACTTTCATTTCAGCAATCTCATATCTATTAAGAGGTCATCTATTAATATACAATCAATAAAGTTCATGATCTTTTACTAGATGTGGTAAAATCTGACTCGACCCGAAAAACCCGTCTGACTCGACCCGAGTTTTAGAGAAAGTCAAACTGACTCGAACCCGACCCGTGTTTCAAGCAAAGTTAGACTAACCCAAACCCGACTCGACGCGAAACCTGACCAATGTTTCAGGGAAAGTCAGACTGACTTGAACTCGACCCGACCCAAAACCCGAGATGAACCGATAAAAAAAGGTGCAAAATCTGACCAAACCTGAAAAACTCGCCCGACCCGACCCGAAAATTGCCGGCAGACGTCAACACAATGCCCGACCCAAAAAAAATGCCGGCAGACGTCAACCCCGATACCTGACCCGACAATCTACCACCTCTATCTTTTACCACTGTGATAAACTAATAATTAATGCTAATGTAATATATCTTGTTGCATGCTAAAAAAAGGAAGAAATCTGTATTAAGAAGATGAAAGAGAAAGCCAGCTATATATTTCTTTAATCCAAAGGGTACTTTTGTCTTTTATATTAAATAAGAACAAATCAGCAATTATTAATATCATAAACATGTAGATAAGCTCATAATTTAGTTAGATGGGCAAATAAGAAAACAATATAAGAGTTGAATGGCAAATAAGAAATATTCAAGAGTAGAGGAGAAATAAGAAAATGAAGGAGAGTTAAGGGGTATATAAAAAATTAGATAGTAGTATATCTTTCTCTCCCCTATTAACTGCAGTAGGAGTCAAGTTTAAAAATTTTTGAAGGAATCATAGCCGGTTTTGTTTTGAAAACCGGACAAATGACTGTATTTATTGCGGTTTTTTTTTTTCTTGAGGAAATATTTATTGCGGTTTAACTGCAGATCCGATCTAACATACAAAACAGACCGGAGGAGACACCGGGTCTGGTTCTTAAGGTTCAACCGGCCGGTCCGGTACAGTTTTATAACACTGACTTATTATTATTATTACCAGGCTGCGACGGGGAATGAAGAGCATGCAAAGCGTCTCACAACATACACTAAAACTGCCATCCTTATAACCTTCAGCCTCATTGTTCTATTCTACACCACAAAACTAAACAAGCAGGATGATAACCTCTTCATGATCCTGGCATCGTTCGGTTCTCTATTGTTGGCCCTTCTTTGTGCGCTTGTACTGACAGCGCTCATTTGCAGCGTCAAAAGCCGCGATCGGGATAGTTTTCTTTGTAGACATGAAGAGAAAATGTACATATTCGTCTACGGGACAAATTTTGTATTGATGCTTACTGCATTCTCTTTTCTTCTTCTCTGTACCTTCGAATACGTGTATCTAGCCGTTTTTCTAGTTCCAGCCTTGCTGATCATTTTTAGTCTCTATCGCCAAGGTGCCGAACGGAAGCACACTGAGTCCATCAAAAAGTATGGAGATCATGATAGTGAATTAAACCGTTTCTCCGAGCTCTCTGCAGCCGTGGTTCTCATGCTTTTTATAGGCCTGTCAACTACTATATTCTCAAGCCCCACGCTGTCTCGACAGAACCATCAAATTAAGGGAACTGAATGTTTTCTGTTCATTATAATCCTCATGAGCCTTGTTCTCATGCTATTGACCTCAGTACGTACTCATATTGGATATAATTTTACTCTACATTTAGTCTTTCTCATCGTCGTCCATCTTGCAAATATATATAGTTATATACATAACATATCGTTATTAATTACAGGTGCCTCCGGCAGTTATTGGCACGGGTACGATAGCCCGTATGGTTGGAGCAGTCAAATTTCTTTCCTATGCTCTTGTCAGTCTGCTGATCATGGTAGGCCTCATGGCCGTAAGTGAGATTCTTCAAGGAATCGTCGTATTCTCAAATCTCAATGTTTGCGCATATCACCGGAGCTACATATTGGCTGGTATCAGAAGTGTCATATGGACATGTCGACCAAGTCCGCAGTACGGGAGCACAACCAGAGCCGAAAAAGGAGCTCGATTCTCTATCGATGGTCTTTGCAACTAGTGCATTCTCTGTGCTCATGTCCGTATACGCCAAGAACGTGGATAATGTCGAGCCATACAGCTGGTGGAACAAGTTCCTGATGGCCCTATGTATGGTTTCCTTATGCTCAACTTTCATCAGCTGCCTCACCAAGATGGTAGTTTTCAACTATGCTCTGGAAACTCCCGCCTGGGCCAAAGGGAAGAGGGTCTTGAGCATCATAACTTACATCTCGATGTTTGTTGCATTGATTTCTACTTTCATGCTTGCGGTTTATATTAAGCTTATATTGAAGTTAAATGTTTAAATGGATCTTTAATTCTGTTAGCGACGATTCCGCACTCGTGTCGTAGAATGAATTATGTTTTAATCGTTGCCTTAGAAAAAAGAAAATGTTGCTCCAAATGCTTTAACTCTTTCTCAATGGGAATTATGTCTTAAGATTCTTATTGCGTACTGCGTAGTAAGATATTTACAATTAATCTAGAGATTCTGTTGCCTTTTATCATCTTATGGGATCGATATCCTTTGGGAAAAATCCTCTTTATATATACTATCCTAAAGCTTAATTGAAGTTCATGAGAGACCGGACATTAATAGACCTAAAAATAAATCAGCACCAATTGCTCTTCTACATCAAGCATATGAAATGTACTTTTTGTGCCTACATAAAATACTAGAAAGTTACAAGAGGTCAAATTGATCAATGTAAGTGTCTCTCATTGTTAATTGACAACCATATATAGCTCTGAGTTTCCTCACTTTCTTGGAAATGGTACTTTTGTGCATGCCAGCATCCTTTCGAATTTAATTTGTTTGTCTGAGCCTTAATTTGGATAGTGGAGGCGACGAGTGAGAATAAGTAGATACGCTTTCATGATGCGTGGATCCAAATCCAATTGATGGTATCTAGCTCATTCAAATTCTGTTTTTATCAATATTAGTACCATTAATAGGATTCTGTTAAAGATAATTTGACGAAAACGGTGGCACTAGAATATCTGTTTAGTACTGTTGGGGATGCTGAATGGTTGGGTTTTGGAAGGGCATCTGATTAGTTGCCCAAAAGTTCAAGGTCCTATAATTTAAGCTCATTCAATTTTCAGTGTTCTGATTTTGGCAAGTATATATGCACTGTCAGTTTTTCTCCAGCTTACCTTTTCTTGGATTAAGTACCAAAATACTTTTTTCAAAAAAAAAGTACCAAAATACTAACACACCCATTTATTTTGATTTTTAGATAAAATATATCTAAAAAAAAAAAGAATAAATTAAGAGAAATGAAAGAAAACTAGGCTCTCTTTTATTCTTCTTCCAAAAAAAAGGGTAACACAACCAATATTTTTTTAATTTCAGGACAAAGGGTGTGTATGAAAATCTCCCTAATTAAGTAATAGATTATTTTGAGATGTGCATAACATAAAATGAATGCAATATGGTAGAAAATAACGCAACAACAAATGAAGCAGTAGTTATGTTGCTTAAGATGTTCTGCGCTTTGCTCCAAGCTCGTGTGTCCAGGGCGAAACTGAAAATCGCCATCTTGGTCAGAAAGCTTATAAAGGTGGAGCACAAGGAGTTCATGCATACGGCCAATAGTAAAAAATTGCGCCACTTGTAAGGCTCGGTGTTGTCCACGTTCTGAAAGTAGACATACATGAGAGCAAAGAATGCAGCAGATGCAAAAACAGTGGTTAGCGAATTATCATTCTCCTCCGAGACCAGTTTCGCATCTCCATTGATCGGGTCCTCGTGCTCGTCCCGTAATTCTGTTATGAACCAATACATAGCTCCAAGGATGTGTGCAAAGGTCGAGAAGACAACTATGCCTTTCAGAATCTCACTTGTAGCCATCAGTCCGACCAATGTAAGAAGAGATACAACTGCGTAGAAAAGATATTTGACGACTCCAACCATGCGAATTCTGGTACTCGGAAATTGTGCTTTCGGTGGTACCTGTAATTGGCATGATTTAGCTAGACAGTTTAATTGGACTTTGTCGACCAAAATGGAAATGAATGTACGTATGCATTTGTCGAGACATAGTTGAGAGGAATATATAACGAACAAAATACGTACCGTGGTCAATAGCATCTGTAGAAGGCTTATGATGAGGACAACGAACAGGAAGCACTCGGTGACTTTAGTATGCTTCTTGTTTAGAGGCAGAGTCGGACTTGCGAATACAAAACTCGATAGGCCTGTAAAAAGCATGATAACTATGCGTGCAGAGAGCTCCGAATAGTAATTCAACTCGTCGTCATGATGTTCATACTCTCTTACGGACGCCGTGTGATTTGATTTACCATAGTAAAAGAGACTGTACTTGACCAGCAGCGCCAGGATCAAAAAAGCAGCTAAGTATGCATATTTGAGGGTGCAAAGGAGGAGGAGAAACATTGCAGTAAGCATCAGAAGTGAATTTGATAGGTAGATTAAGATGTACATTTGCTCTTCATATCTACAACTTAAGCAGTCGGGTTTCGGTTTCTCGATGCAGTCAATGAGCCTCAGCAGTAACACCTCTAGGAAGAGAGCGAACACGAGAGAGGTGAACGATGCGACAATTAAGATCTTGTTATCTTGCTTATCAAGAATAGTGTAAAATGGGATGAAAAGGCCTAATGTGACTTGTGCTGCAGTTTTTGTGTATGTCGTAAGACGCTTGGCGTGCTCTTTATTCGCAACTCTTGCTTGAGGCTTGCAAAATCAAAATATGTTAGCTGATTTTCAGAAACTAAATGTTGTGAGCTAAATTTATTATTTTACCTAGGCTATAGTATAACAAGTCCATAATATTATTTTTCCCTCAATAATATGATTTAAGTGTACAATTGTGTACTGGTACAGGTTACTGGTACAAGTCTAAAAGTCGATGTTGTACTGCATGCACTTTTGTTTTAGATGCATTTGGTGCTTCTATGTACTAAAAAAATGCGAAAGAAACAGAAATTATGATGAGAAAAAGAATATATACCACAGTTAATTCAGTTGGATTTTCTGGCACTTCAACTATTACTTCGGACAACGAAGCGGCACTGCCACTACTGTGCCGTCGATGATGCAACCCATCCTGAAGAACACAGCTACCTTTTGAAATGAGCTATATATATATTCTACTGGATGAATGGTGAATTCAATCCATATGCAGTAGCAGCTCATGGTTCTAACACACATCAAATTAATTGTATGATTAATGTCTTCCGAGTACCAAAATTAATTTTTATGCTTCAATCTCAGGTGAGCAATATTAACCCAAGGAAAAGGGGGAAGAGAGATATGCTAACCTGTGATATTGTAGCCATGAAGGATCAGAAGTTCAAACAAATTTGTGAGTCAGAATTCAGAAAAGATAACAAGTAGCTGTATACCTAGATAACCTCCATATATAGACCAACACAGAAGATTCCTAGTTAATTCATGATTTTGCAATTGAGGTTTTTTACATGTCAGTGTCGCTTCTAGAATATTGACTTCAAGTCTTCCACAAAAGGGACATAATACACTAACTTCAACTTGTTGATTACTTCAAAGTCAACACTCGAGTGCTCATCCTCTGTAGCGCTGCATTGTGTAGCGCAAGATGTGAACCGTTGGATCATCTTGAGATTTGAGCCAGCACAGATCTCGAGATGATCTAATGGTTCACATCCTGCGCTATACAATGCAGCGCTACAGAGGATATGAAATCCTCTGATTTAGTTTTATGCTTTATCCTCTAAACATAATTAAAAAAAGTTCAAGAAGTCGCCAAATTAAATTAAGACCATATCAAACCGCCATGACTGGTCTCCTTGTCACGTTCGAAACCGGATGAGAGGTCTTTAAATATAAATATATAGATATTTAAATTTGAGTGGTTTAGAGGATCTTTATCTCAAAAAAAAAAAAAAACATGACTGAGGATTGAGGAGGTTAAATTATACAAATCGATCAGCTCGTCTTTTGTATAATTTTTTTTGAGATAAAATGAGGGTCAAGCCACTCAAATTTAAATATCTATAAAAGATCTCCTATCTGAGTTTCGAACTCGCAACCCCCACAAGAAAAACATTGTCTTTAGCCACTAGACCAAAGACTGGTTCATGGCATAATAACCCACTATTCTTGTTCTAATTTTAGGACCGTCTTGTCGATTGCTTTTAGTTTCTAATTGGGTGAGACCCATTATTGTGTTGTAATACAGCTATACTGTTCAATCGAAACTGTTTTCCTGAAATATAACCTTTAATTCTGAACCCCCTAAACAAATTTCATCCCATTCACTTGGATATAAAATTACAAATGGTCCAAGAGAATATATAGATCATGTGTATTCTTATAGGCTCTGATTGAGCCCAGTTTTAGACGGGCTTGATATTCATCTTGCCGGGCTCTGTTATTTATATGTTAGTATGTCATCTTGGCGGATTATTGGGTTATGTTTTTTTAGTAGTAATTCTTGGGTTATTTTACTTGTGTATTGTATTGTATTGAATAATTGAATAATGAATATTGATGCGTGAAGATGGCACCAATTAACTTGATCAAAACTTACTTTCTGTTTTGAGGCATTGAAATATAATCAATTTTTTTTTTATTTTAAAAGGTACCTATGTCTTTTTTTACTGGAAAAAAAAAAACGTAATTACCTCAGATTCTCAGTTATCAAGAAGTCTCATTCATATAACAATTGACTTTTTCATGTTAATTGTTTGCCATCATTAATTGTGTTTAGAGCAACTGCACCAGAGGTTTGCACACTGAAATTTAATACGATTGTACTTAAAATTTGCACCTTTTCTGACTTAAAGAAGTGATTAGTTACTGCCGTGACCAAGATTCTCACAGAATGTTGCAAATATTCGTGCTGTCGTTATTATCTATTAGAAAATAGCAAAAAGTCAAAATCTTAATAATACATATAAGCGAAGATGGGTCAATTTCTGGTGATGTCACGGTCAAGCTGTATTTATCTCAGCTTAATTAGATTAATTAAGTTGAAAAGGTACTTAACTATTATCTGCATAAATATCATATTATCATGAGAAAGATATTGAGTACGTACTGTCCCATAGATTATTGGTTGTCTCTAAATTCAAATCAAAATCAAAATGATTATTCAAAGAGTTCCATAATTCTTTCAATTCATCACAAACTGACATTGAAGTGGTCGGTCCCTTCCATGATCCTTTATAAAATAAATTAAAAAGGTAATTTATTATCTAACAACAACGATAGTTAAGTAAAGTAAGTTCTTTATGTCACTGTTAGAAGGCTGGCCCAGGAGCAAAAGAAGAAAAGGAAAGACATCATTAAACAAAAGAAGATATAAAGTCCCCATTGCTACCTGAGGAAGAAATTAAATTAGTTCAGACAGGGTGGCAGAATTGAAGTCAACATGAGAATGAGAAAAAAGGAAAGGGGGGATACGGTGATCTAGAATTCTTGTGGAATGTTTCAAATGTCATGCTCTAGTTGTTATTAGAATTTAGAAAATAGCAAAAGTCAAAATCTTAAAAAAAAAAAATACATATAAGCAAGTGATCTTGACAATATTGCTTCAACTGGTACGAGTCTGCAAGTAGTGATCTTGATGTCTTCTTGAATTCAGATGTTTAAGGTGAGCTCGATTTTCGTCTTGATTTTACTGGTAAAACTAAAGTACATATTGTAATCTGATTTCAGTTCAGGTTGGTTGTTCATTCTTGGACGCACAGGATCGACCGCTCTGGTACCAATTGTTATGTACCTGGTTAGCTGGTACGTACACTTTGCAGGGGTATTGCGGTTTTGGTATCTATTTCTGGTAATTTGGGATAAAATTGGCTGATCCATAGTTAAAATTGGACAATGGCAGAGAAATAATTAACACAAGGAAGAAGAAGATAGAACAGTCAATAGTGACTTGAATTGAACTATAACTGGGTACCGGTAAATGTAAATGTGAGGACCAGAACTCAGAACAGTATAATAAAAATTAACAATGAACAGTAATGACAATGGAACTGGTACTGGTACAAACTTCTCATGTCATTACTCAATCCTATTAACATGCTTTCCTATATATGCCTTACACCCCCAAAACATCGGTTTATAAACCGTATAATGTATCTCGACTTGTAGTTACATTAATTAACCTGTCCAAAACATAATCCCCTAATTACCCTTCCTAATTACAATCATATACCCCCAAACCCATCAATCAGACTCCTTTATTTCTAAATATCCTGAATTCCTGACTATAACATAAATACATAATAACATCCCAAATTCATTCAAAACCACCGATCTCCGCTCAATTTATCAGAAAATTGGCGAAATTCAACTTCAACACCGTCAAATCAAACTGATTAAACAATACTTAAATTGAACTACGCCAATTTCCTGACAAATCACACTGATCTGATCCTATCCCAACAATTAGACACGATCGAGGTCATCAGCAAATTAATTACTCCCAATTGCTTGTCCGAATCAACAATTGTTAACAGAATAACAAACAGTTCAAGGATCCGGCGCAGGACCAAATATGCAGTTCTTAGCGAACCGCACAATACAAGCCGGAGCATTGGCAAGTGCGGGCAACCGAGCAACCAGAAGGCGCCTGCAGAGAAGCGAAACCGCGCCGAGCCAGAACACGCAGAAGGCAAGGAGTGCCTCATCTTGAGCAGCCGACGACCCGTGGCCCTTCGCCGCCATCGGGTTGATTATGAAGCAGGCTCCGAAGACCATGAGAACGAAAGCCGGCATCAGGACCTCGTGTAAATAATCCTCCGCAGGAGCCCGTGGAATCGGCCGGTTGAGCTGGGGTTCAGGCTGGACCATGTCAGGCAGAACTGGGACCGGGGTGGGCGCCGGCTCGTGGGGCCGCGGCGGGTTGCTTTTAGTATCTCTCTCGCTCGCCATGGGCGTAATTAATTGAGATCAGAAGATGTTCTCCTTTTGGTACCGCTTGATTTTCTCCTCTCGAAAGAATGGGATGGGGGGAGTAGCCAGGGGGGGAGTGGGTTTTTAAATAGAAAAGGGAAGACAAAAAGATCATGAAAAGAAGAGAAGAGATAGAACAGATTGATGATAGAGAAAGAGAAAGAGAAAGAAAGAATTCTAAAAGTACGTTCCTCTCGTACTTACACCCAAATAATTTTATCGGTTACAGATGAATTTCATAATATGAAATATTCATTTATAATCGTGAGATCGAAAAGAAATTTTTTTTTTTGTGGGAGTGTTGAAGTAAAATTCAAAAAAAAAAAAAAAAAACAGAGAGAAGAAAAGAAATGGAAAAGGGAAAGGAAATTGGGAAACAATTTCAGCCGTTCGACAGAGACGGGAGGGCCGTCCGATCCAAATTGGATGGTAGCTGATTTGATTTGCGCGCATGCCCCAGTGGGAAAAGGGTGGGGAGTCGGTGTGGGTGGGGAATTGGGGATTGTTTATCTGCTTCCACGTGTCGGTACAAAGTGCCCAAGTGGCCAAGTGGAATCATTTATCTATGACAGATTGGACCCACATGTGGGACTAATATGTACTACCTCTGTCCCATTTTAGATGGATTTTTTATAGTTCAAATGAACTACAAAAAATTCATCTATTTTGGGACAGAGGTAGTAAGTAAGAAATGATTCCACGTCCTCTGGGGTACCACACGGTGAAATGGTCAAAAACTCCTCCTAAAAAATTTCTTCAGTTGGTGTCCATACAGTACTTGCTACAGTGTTTTTTATTGTAAATTCTGACTATTCCTTATTTTGAAATAGCTGAACATTCCTAGTGATGTGGACTCGTAAGAAATGGGCCACTAATACACAACTTGCAGTATTATAATGGAGGTTGACAATTCGCAGGATTGATTGATTGAGGATAGAAAATTTTTACAAAATATATCTATAAAAAATGATCCTATGATAATTTTGTAAGTATCCATATGAAATAGATACATTATAGTATTATATAAATATATTGAATACTTTAATTAGTTAATACAGTTGTTGTTCAAGTATATTTTAATTAGTATCTACCAGTAAGTAGCTCACGTGTTGCTTTGGACCAAAAAATATTTGTTATAATAATTTGTTATTTTTTTATCTTAAGATTAAGATAATATGTAACTCCTTTCTCCATAAATCATAATTATATAATCTAATAATCAAATACTAACATTGTAAAAACAAAATAATACAAAAATAACATGATAAAGCAATAAAGAACAATGGTGTGAATGTTATTTGAGTCTTAAATTATCATACCAAGACATTATTACAAATCAATAATACTGATCTATCTAAAAAAATAATCAAAGGCTGAGTTTTATTTCTTTTGAGGAAAATAGAATTTCATTTCACGTCAAACAATTCACTCTTTTATTAGTAAGATAAAGGATACGTAGCTTTCGAAAATAGGAAGTCCCCAGCTCCCCGCATGGGGGACAATTAACCTCACAAGATTCGAATTCGTATCCCCTGCTGTACTGCATTGTGCAGTTCACAATGTCAGTCGTTAGATGGTCTCGAGATTTGTGTCGGAGCGGATCTCAAGATGATCCAACGGCTGAGGTTGTGAACTGTGCAATGCAGTAAGTCAGGAGATGAGCACTCCACAAGATTCAAAGATTGTGGTGGGCGGCGTGTACTGAGCTTTCGAGAAGTAACGGGACCCGCATGTGAATGAGACGAATTCTTTCAAGTAGGCTGATGTTTTTTTATCCTTCTTATCCTTTTTCTTTGATCTTTAAGTAGGCTGATGTTGATGTGCTGAACAATTAACCTAGCAGGATGATGTGATGTGGTGATTGGTAAACAGATCAAGGGAACTCGTTTTTAATCTGGCAGAACTTCTCTTTTCCAAAAAAAAAAAACAAAAGAAAATGCCTCGATTTTCTCTGGAGTGCCGTAAAAGTGTCAACTGTTAAACATTTATTATTTACTAGTGCTGTAACCCGGGCTTCGCCCCTAAAACATCAATAACTATAAAAAAAATTACCAAGTTTGAAAAATTAAAAAAAAAACCACTACTCAAAACTAAAAAAATAATAATAAATTGTTTATTTTCAAATATATTATACCGTATTTAGAAATGTTATAAAATGTTTTGATATAACTTTTACAAATAGAACTTATGAACAAAATTTGATCGTTAATTAAAAGTGGTTAATTTTATTTGCAACGAGAATAAATGGCATATAGATAATTAGATATATACTACATATAAACATGTAGATATTTATTCGAAAAATTTTTCGTGACAATATTTAAATATTATTTCATGGAACTAACCTTTAGACGAAATAGTATTTTAATTTTTGCGGAAGAGCAACCAAAAGACCTACATAAAAAAACAAAAGCAAAACGAAACAAAAGAAATGAATCCCATAGCGGAAAGGAAGGCAGCAAGGTAAAAATTGGCAAATGGTGATCAACGTAATGTAAATATATTAATCCACGGACAGAAAATTTAGAACGACAATTATCAAATAAGTGATTATCATTTCTGTTTTCCAATAAAATAAACAATTAAACAAACATAAATTGATAAACGTCGCATACCTAGTACAAATGCATGAAGGATAGATATACCAGAATTGTGTTCAGTAAAGGGCATATGTTTATGACTTTATGTAGTCAAAATATAATAGAAAAAAAAAAAAAAAAGCTTTCCATATTCTCCCATAACAGATAGCAACTCTTAGCATTAGAGAAGAAATAAAAAAGACGGAAACGGAAAAATCATAAATGCATTGATTTTCATGCTGGAAGGGAAAGAAATCAAACATTAATGAATGGATTAATTGATTCATTAACTATGAACTAATTGTAGGCTAATATGCAGGAAGCGTAATGAAAAAAAAAAAACAAAATATATTTGCTGACTTGGCATAGCTGAGAAGAGTGGAAACCCGACCCTCTTTCTGGGGTAGGAATTATTTAGTAATGATGCTGAGATGGCACTCAGATTATATAAACTGATTTCAGCCATATTAATTTCAGGCAATGAAACTTGATTGTATTTCAAATATCATGATTAAATTATTATTGAAGTAGCAAAAGTCAAAAATCTTAATTCTGATGCGGTCACAGTCAAGCTGGACTTACCTCAGATTAGATTAGGTTGAAGAAGTACTTATTTATTATTTACTAGTAGTTTGCCTGTGCATTGCTACGGTTTATTTCAAACTAAAAAACTATATAATTTTTATCACTCTAACTAAATCAAATTATGCATCATTGAGATCAAATGACGCAATAATTTACAGGCCCCTTACGAAATTATGCATAATAATAGTTCATTTCTCTAAGATAATCCTAGATAAATTCAAACGATATGAACCGTTTAATTTGTGAATATTACACTTAAGCTGATTTTACAGCACCCATTATTAATATACAACCAACCTTACCACTCGTTACAATAGAATGACATTGCTTTAATTTTTTTTTTTTAATAACCATACATGGCTGTAGGCAAGCATTGCTTTAATTTAAGAAAGTATTGAATGGTATAATCAGGCATATTAGGCCTAATTTAAGAAATTATGAATTGTCAAATTTTGACGGGCATATAAATGAAAAACACAAAAAGAAAAGAAAAGGCATGACATCCATCCTCATGTATTTCAAATTATTGTGTCAACGATACAGGTTTATATAAAGTAACAAAGAAACAAAAAGTTAATAAACTCAAAACAAATATACATGAAACACAAAATATGCAAGTTGATTCAAACGATGACAAGAAAAATAAATAAAAAAATTAACCAAAGTGCTAAACAGGAATTTGAAGAATGAATACTTTCATCTAGAACTCCATCTTAGTAAATTAACCAAAAATAAATCGCAAATTAACAAAAATTGATTATAAGGTTTAAAGACAAAAAACTTTAGGCAAAATAACAAGAGCAGTGACAACTCCAAAAGGTCTGAAGGAGGAGGAAGCCTCGGTTGAAAGCCTCAGTGACAACTCCAGAGAGGGAGGGGAAGGGTGGGTGGGGCCGGGGCAAGGTCCTCACGAGATTTTGAATGACAGCAGCGTAGCGTCGAAATATGTAGCAAACGTAAAATGAACTAAAAAACGACTTCAACACACAAGCCACTGAGTTATCACTATTCCGCCCATTTAACCATTCATCCAACGGTTCAGTGCATCTCCGAAAATTTGAAAACCAATCCAGACCGTTGGCGGATCTGGACATCCAAAATGCTTAATAAGGAGTAAAGATAAAGATTTAGAAAGGACAATTTATAGCTTATGAATTATGATGATGTATTTAAGTGAAAGCAAACCGACTAAAGTAAGAGAAAATTTTATATCACAGTTGATTTTTCAATTGAAATTAAACAAAAAATTGCCAGCTAATAAAAGATTAAGAAGATGCTCAGATGCCCCAAATTGCCTTCCTTCCTTTTTTCTCTTTTCTTTTTTGTGTTTTTGTTTTTTGTGAAGGGCAGGAACCAAAAACCTTCCACAGTCAAAAACTGGAACCAGAGACAAAAACTAATTCATCAATGTATTGGTCTAATCGAAATTGCAATAATTAATGCCCCTCTTATGTACCTGACTAGCTGGGACATGCACTTGGCAGGAGTTTTGGAATATATTTATAGTAATTTGGGTTAGAATTGCTAATCTACAGTTAAAATGGGATAATGGCAGTCTGGCAGAGAGATAATTAATAAGAACAAGCCGGAAGAAGATAGAATAGTCAACAGTGACTTGAAATTAAGTATAACTGGATACTGGTAAATGTAAGTGTGAGGGTCAGAACTCAGAACAGTACAGGGAAAATGAACAATTATCAGTAATGCAAATTGAACTGATACGAAACATACAGTATAAACTTTTCATTTCATTTCTCAATAATATAATTTACATGCTTCCCTATGTCTTCTATAGACATTGTATAAACCGTATAATGTATGTAGACCCATTTGTAAGTTCTAACTAAACAATCTGTCCAGAACCCACTAATTACCCTTCCTATTCCTAATTACAATCATATAACCACACCCCCAAACCCATCAATCAGACTGGGGACTGGACCTACTGGTAAATGTAAATGTGCGGGTCAGAACTCAGAACAGTAAAGGGAAGTTAACAATTATCAGTAATTCAAATGGAACTGATACAAAACAGACGGTACAAACTTTTCATTTCATTTCTCAATATCATTTACATACGCGTCCGTATCTGCTGAGATCCAAATCGGATCTCAGGACCCTGAGATCCCGATCCGACGGTTCTCAGGACCCGTATCTGCTGAGTCCGGATCTCGGAGTCCCTGAGAACCGTCGGATCGGGATCTCAGGGTCCTGAGATCCGATTTGGATCTCAGCTGATTTCAGCGCATTTACATACATACATTCCTAGGTGTTATATAGACATTGGTATGAACCGTATAACTAAACAATCTGTCCAAAACATAATTCCCTAATCACAATCATATACCCCTATCCTCATACCTACAAATCCATCAATCACTCCTTTATTTCTACATACACTATCTATAACAGGACACTAACACTCCAAATTCATTCAAAACGACTGATCTCCATTCAATTTATCAGCAAATTGGCGGCATTCAACTTCAACACTGTCAAATCAAACTGATTAAACATACCTAGAGTTGAATTACGCCAGTTTTCTGACAAATCACACTGATCCTATTCCAACAAAGGGAATTTGTATATTTGGCACTCCAAAATCCTCCATTTGTAATTTTGGCACTCCAAACTTGGAAATTACAAATTTGTCACTACAAACTTGATAACATTACATTATTGCTATTAAATTTTTTGAATGACCAAATTGCTCTCAATCTCCTCCATGGCAGCCCCTCGCACCCCCAGAAGCCCCTCGGCAGCCCCCCGGCTTTTTTGAATGACCAAATTGCTCTCAATCTCCTCCATGGCAGCCCCATCGCACCTTCGGAAGCCCCACGCGCCCCTCGGCAGCTCCCCCGCATGCTCCCCGGCAGCCTCGGCGCGCCCCCCCGCAGCACCGGCGCGCCCTCCGGCAGCCCCCGCACACACCTCGGCAGCCCCGCACGCCCCCCGGCAGCCCCTGCGCACCCCTCGGCAGCCCCCCAGCAGCCCCGGCGAGCCCCCCCGGGTGCCCCCGGCAGCCCCCTCGCACCCCCCGGCAGCCCCTTCCCATCCCCGGCAGCCCATCTCGCACCCCCCGGCAGCCCCCTCGCACCCCCAGCAGCCCCTCGCCCCCCTCGCGCCGGGGCTGCCGGGGGGTGTAAGGGGGCTGCCATGGGGGAGATTGAGGGTAATTTGGTCATTCATGAATGTCAACCGGTCAAGGATCCTGTGCAGGACCAAATATACAGTTCCGAACGAATCGTACAATATAAACTGGAGCATTGGCCACTGCCGGGAACTTATCGAGCAAAAAGCGTCTGCAGAGAAGCGACACCGCCCCGAACCAGAACACGCAGAAGGCGAGGAGTGCCTCGTCTTGAGCAGCCGCTCCGTGGCCCATCGGGTTGACTATGAAGCAGGCTCCGAAGACCATCAGCAGGAAAGCCGGCATTAACGCTCCGCCCAGAGGGTTCCCGACAGGTCCCGGCGCGGGCAGCGGCAAGTCCTGCGGGGCTGGGGCCGGGACCGGATCGACGGGCGGCGGGACTTTCGCCGTCGTCTTCGTGTCGGTTGCCATGGCGCGAAGTTGAGATATTGAGATCAAATGCTCAATTCTTCTTTTTGTTCTTTGAGAGAGAGTAAAACCTTTCGCTGGGCTTCAGAGGAGGAAGGACGAATTTAAAGAGAGGAGATGAGATGAAATGTGAATGGGAACTTGGATGGTGCTCATGGGAGTCCGTATCTGCTGTTATTCTTAGGGATAACAGGGTCCTGTTATCCCAAATTGGACCGTCAGATCAAAATAAACGATTCAGATTGATATCAAAGTACAGTTTTTGAAGGGAGCAAGAATTTTTGTGAACAAATATGATCCGTCCCTTCTGATTTAACGGTCACGATTAGGATTATAGGGCCCTGTTATCCATATTTTGGATAACAGGTGATATGATTCCGTACTGAAGGCTTGTTTGGAGCCTTTTGTAGAACGGTCCTTTGTAATTGGGTTAATTAATTGTATGTGACAATGTTGTTGAAAAAATTGATTTTGAAAGGCAAAATTTCACTCGATAGATATCCTTTCGGTCTCCAGGTAATATTATAGAAAGTACAAGGGCAAAAGGAAAATGTTTTAACTGTTATCAGACTCTCTGAATCTGCCGCCTAGTTTCACACTCTGTTCACACTCCGGACGTGACAAAGGAATAAAATCCAGTTCTACAATTGATTTGTTATAACAAGAATCCAGTTTAATTGATTTGCATCTCCAATGTGCCCACATCATTATATTATCATTTCAGTGAGTTCAGTCCAATTAAATTATCATGTAACATGCTGACAGCTATTTTCCCATGACTTGGATATTATCAGTTATCACTACATTTATTTTTCGGAGCAGATATACGATGAGCTAAGTAAGCTTAAGCTCAAATTATATCAAATTATTTTTAAATTTGAGTTTATATGATTCATTTTATTCTTTATATCAAAATAGCGTTGGATACAAAAAAGAAATTTATTTTTTTTTAATTTCTAAGTATTTGTTTTTAAAAGTAACTATGCAACATTGATAAATTGTTCAATGTTTTTATGTATCAGTTTTACAAATTCAAAATAAATACTTAAAATTTTCTAAAAATGAATTTTTTTTTTTTGTATTATGTAAGATTTTGAGATAAAAAAATATAATGAGCCACATAAACTCAAATTTAAATGTGATTTACTATACTTTTGAGTTTAAATTGATGGAAGGCCTCCATTAGCTTAAGCTACTGTATATTTGCTTTATTTTTCGAACTTCTAATTATGTCAACATCGACAACATCAACTTATCACCTAAAGAAAATAGAAACCCCAGTAATGAAGAAGAAACGATGTTGCCGGGAGCACACTTTACATGTTTGTCGTTTTGTAATTATAAAACAACTTCCCAAACAGGCTCCAAAATTTAGCTGAAAATAATGCTAATAAATCAGCCTCATTTACCAAATAATTTAATAGTTCACTTGGGGTGAAATCATTCTTAATTTGGAGAACACTGTCGAGCCGTCGAGGACATATCTTTGTTTGGGGAATTATGCGTACCGAAATATCATTTTCCCGTCCAAAAAAGTTTGGAATGATTCGATATATAACACAATTTTACAAAAATTGGTTCGGTCTGGAAATCAGCTGAGATCCATTTTGGATCTCAAAAACCTGAGATCCCACTATGGACGGTTGATATTATTTCAAAAAAATTTCTAAAAATCACATCCATCGGATTGTAATTGCAGGTCCTAAGATCTATTTTGGATTGCACATATACGAACTCGTTCGATTTGGCCTTCATTTCAGCCCAAAATATGCCCAGTTAAGTAAAAATGGGTACACATATATATTTTTTTCTAAATAAATGTGTGCAAGTGTAAATTAGAAAAATAAAAAAATAGGACAGAAAAATAGAATCAGATGAAATTCATGGTTCTCATCTACTGCCCCATCCAATTTCTTTTGGTTTTCTTTTGTTTTTTTTTTTTTTGTTTTTTTTTTTTTTTTTTTTTTTTTTGAGGAAATGCCCTTGTGCCTTCAATCCAATTTCTTCTATCCCTACTTCCCTACTAATAATAAAATGAGGAGTTTATTTAGAACTAAAAGGAGTCTTTGTCCAGACTTATTTTTGACCATCCGATCGGATGATCTCAACCGTCCATAGCTTATTAATTTATTGATCCTTTCTTTACATTTTCTCTCCCATATTCTCTCCCACAGGCTGTGCATTTACTCCCTTCCTACAAATCCCACAGTCGCTCGATCAACACTCAATCCGTTCCCAAATACCCTCGATCCATTCGATCGCTCGGATTAGGCTTAATCCGCAACGCCTCTCCTCGGATCGGTGCATTTACAATGCTGTCTCCCCTTCCATCCACGCGACGCCTCTCCTCTCCTCTCCGCAGAGCCCATCGACTCCAAAAATGGCGTTACGACGGATCGCCTCGCCGCTTGCTGTGGAATTCGAAATCGAATTCGAATTGGAGTCAACAACACCGGGCCAATCTCAGGTTTGCATGTAGGGTTAGAAATCAACGCTAGTCTAAGGTTAGAAATCACCGGCCAATGTCAGATTTTCTGAGATTTTCTGGTTTTCTGAGATTTTATGGTTTTCTTCGATTATCAACTGCATTTATTTAATTAATGGTTTAGAATGATACTGAAAACGGTGGAGAGGAGAAATTGGGTTTAATTTGTAGTATGGAAGGGTAATAAACAGTATTCAAATAAATGCAGTGTAGCTCCAATCTCTTTTAGAATGATATTGAAACGGTGGGTTTTATTTGATTACTGGTTTAGAATGATATAGAAACGAGCTACACTCTGGTTTAATTTAAAAAAAGGGCTAAATAGCCTTTTTTTTCAAAAAAAAAAATTCACAGAGAAATTGGGTTTAATTCTATTTTATTTGATTTTCAGGATATTCAGATCTTCATATTGCTTATGGTTTGTGAATTTCTCAACTTGTTAGGTATCAAGATGGCGCCGATTCGTAAAACCAGTTCGCGAGTGGAAGCCTTCGGCAAGATTGACACCATGCTTGCCTTGACACCGGATGAGATTCGGAGACTTATCGAGGCACCACAATCCGAGGAGTGGCAAGAGGTATTATATGAGTTCTGTAACAATTCTCAAAATTAATGTGGTAAGATCGAGCATGATTCTTGAAAATTGATGTGTTAGATATTATTGATTAAGTTGATGTTTCTGAATCTGGTAACACTGATATTCTTACTTTATATATGGTTTCTTAGTAATAGATAGAATTTGGAAGACGAGGGTATAAAATCAAGATGGGTACCGTTTAATTTAATTGCCATTAATTTGAATTTCTTACTCTCTTTTGTTCTGTATAACTTAAATTTATCGTCTCTAATTGAGGCAATATGACAAGATTATAATTGTTTGGGTATGAGTTTCCACTTTCTACTACGTTTATCTTTAATACATAAAAGAAATTAATGTGCAGTAAAGGAGTTAAGAGCCTGGTGCGCGAGTCGTCACCGACATTGCGTAGCTCTGGATTTGCACTAGGTATGTGGACAAATGCATGGTATGCCTTGGATGCTCTCAGGGTGGGAAACATAGTCAGATAACATCATTTTTCAGTTAAAATTAAGGTACAGGTTTAATTCATGGATTTTAGCGAATTTTGGCCATACTGTACAAGTATGTTTATTCTTTATAGTTGGAACTGCACATCTCCTCTACTGAAATATTAAGAGAAATAAGGCTTGAAGGAATCGAAAGAAAAGTGTAGGAATAAACTGATCTTCTTTTTTTCTTCACCTAACAGTAACCGAACATGAGAACTAAAACATATGCCCTTTTCAACCTGAAGTAATACTGGTCTGCTGCAAAAATGCTTTTATGGTCGGATAAAAATATTGAAACTTCAATCAATGAATGTGAATTAACTATATTGGAGCAAATAAGAAGCACAAACTTTACAAAGTACCTAGAGGTTCAGATCCATCATTTCAAACCACCTGGTCAGTTTAATACCCACCACTTCATTCTCACATGCAAAGCACACTTCTTTAGTCAGCTAATATTCATACAAGCTCAAAAAGGGAATTGATGTGAAAAATATATTCATTTGTATGTTTATGCATAATTGCATAACATCAAAGACTTATGGTGCAGCCTCTTTTTTCGTTCTCTTTGTATCCATGAAGTGGAAAGCTGGAGATCCGTTGTGGGAGGAGGGAGTTCTTGTTGGAAACCTTAGCAAAAGAGCTACCCAAGGACACGATTAGATACTCATCCGTTGTGTGCATGAAGCATGAGATCCTTTTTATTATTGTTCTCTATATCTTGGAGAAATAATATTTTAAGTAATTTAGGTTCTTGATTATGTCATTGTGATATATTAAGAGGTTAGATCTTATTTTAATTTTTTTATTCAATAATTTAAATTAATATAAATAAAAAATATTGATACCCCCACTACAACGCGTTGGCACTATACTAGTAAATATAAGTTCATTAGCTTAGCTGGGACCAAGTACCAACGGAGCAAAGGGGGCTTGCTAGCTGAATCAGCGCGGCTTAAAAAAGATTTATGGATTTGAATAAAAAAAAAAAAAATTTACGGATGCAATTAATTATTATTCTCATTGTTTGTCACATCTCTAAACTAATAATCTACATAACCAAATAGTGCCCACGTTGAATCTTCGGAGAAATCAGGTACTATGTTCTAAATTCTAATCCCTATTTTTATTATTTTCTTCCGTGCCTCTTTTGTGGCTGTAATCCAGCCTCGTAAACAAACAACTGTTTTTTTTATTCAGCTGGTGACATTTTAATTTAGTTTAAACTTTAAAACCATAGACCCAGATAATTAGTGCTTATCCTCTATGTCCCTATCCATCCACACAGCAAAGCAAAGCAAAGCAGGTAAAGATGTTTCAAGGTCAATTGCTTGGTCTTGGCTCTCTGTTCCGTTTCCTTTCCTGAAGCCGCAAACATCTGCCGGGAAGAAACTTCGAGGAAGCTGATATGCAGAAACCAAATTGACGAGTGACGACGACATGACCTCAGCACCTGCCTTTAAGAGCTCGGTCTCAGTCCAGAACTCAAAAAGTAGTATAATAATCATTGACTTTGGAAGTGTTGACACTTGACACTTGCCAAAGGTCAAAGGCCCCACGGGCATAGTAGTCAACGTCAAACTGACTAGTTAAGTACTTAAGTTAGATAGAATTGAATTGAAAGAATCTGGCTTTGGGCCCAAAATCACTAGGCTGGATTTAATATCATGAACGGCAGCCCAACATTAGGCCTGCTACATCTTGTACAGAGGGAGTTCATCAGAAAGTTTATCAGAAAGTTCGAACTCTTATTTTAACAGGTTGACCTGACCTTACGATTTTCACTGGTTTTTAAATTCAGATTTTTTTCAGAATATTTAAAAAATAAATCTCTTACGGAGGTAAACAAAAACATTTAAATCCTCGTCTCATATTCTCAGCATGTTTTTTTTTTTTTTATTTACATCAGCATAGTTCAGTGGGTTGATTTTTTTTTAAACTTTTTTGAAAGTTCAGGTTGATTGGTCTGACACGTATCTTTAAGGTGAAAAGTCCAAAACATTTTCTGAATAAATAAGAAAAGCTCTTTTTTTTTTTTTTTGAGGAAAAAATCTTGTCATTTTACAGTGACAAGTAAAGCTCTGCCCGCCTAATTTTTTTTAGATAAAAATGAGGGTCAAGCCACTCAAATCGGAGATAATCTCTTTGTCCCCCATCATTTGTCCCCCTTAAACGTCCCACATCCGTTTCTGCTAGAACCGATATGAATACCAGTTGGCAAGTGGTATGAACACCACGATACATTTAGTATGAACACCCTCTGAGAGCTCTATGAACAATGCAAATTGGGAGAAATTTTTTTTTGGCATATTTTTCATGCGCGGATGTTCATACTGCTTATTTGCGGGTGTACCTATCAAATGGTCTTTGGTGTTCATAGCTGACGTGGACGGGAGTTGGCATATTTTCCACGTGCAAAAATAAATTAAGCACGTGATGAAAATCGGAGCGCGCTCGGATGTTCATACTGCTTATTGGCGGGTGTTCATATTCAATGGTCTTCGGTGTTCATAGTTGACTTGGACGAGAGTATGCGCGCGGGAGGGACATTTAAGGGGGATTTTTTGTGGGGGACAGTTAGCATCCCTCCTCAAATTTAAATGTCCATAAAAAATTTCATTTGAGTTTCGAATCCGCAACCTCCCATATTGAGAGCGTTGACCTTGGTTACTAAACTAAATACTGGTTCTTTCTATCTACCTAATTGAAAACTGACAAATTCAACAGCGGACTATATATATCCTTGGATTTACTTGTCACTGTTGCTTGCTTAGACCTAGCTAGCTCCAGGCTTCCAGCAGAACGAAAAAGAAAGAAGAGAATTTGCTGCTTCTTTATAATCTTGCAAGTTGAGCAAAGGATAGAATCTTTGGAATATCGTGTATTGACTATTGACAATAAAGATAATGTTTCCACAAAAAAAAAAACAAAAAGAAAAAAGAAATCTAAAAATGATGTAAAAGAAAAGCAATCAATCTAAAGATAGAATCTTTGGAATTTGAAAAGTCAATTTGGTGGCTGAATTTTTGCATACAAATAAAAATAGAAATAAAGTCAATTTAGATTTTTGTTTTTATTTTTTAAAAATAAAAAAGCAAAAAACTTTTACAAAATTTTAGAGTACCTTAAATAAATTTTAGCTCACATGACATACCATATTATATAGAGGAGGGATCCATTGACAATGGCTATCTTGACAATTTTGACAATATCACTTTTAAAAACTTATAAGAAATCATAAAAAATCTTAAAAAACGAAAAAAGTTTACGGAAGTTTTACTTAACTTATAAATTGATTATGTTTTGGAGTATATTTAATTTAAGCGACATTTGTTAGCTCTTTAAAGATCCGATAAATTATAACCGTTGAAAAGTGCACAAAATTTTGATAAGTCATTAAACGATGTTCAAATTGATTGAAATTTGAAACACTATCAATCTGTAAGTTAAGTAATACATCCATGAACCATTTTTTTATTTTTAAGATTTTTTATGAATTCTTACAAATTTTTAAAAAACCCCATTGTCAAAATTGTCAAAATAAGTATTGTCAATAGATCCCTCCTCTAATATATATTTCCCTTTCTAATTCTAACGACCGTAATTGTGAATTGTGAGGGCTTTTGAGTAAACGACACGCTGATTGGAAAAACTAAAAAAGAAAAGTGAAGAAATGCACACGATTAATTTGGACTTATAAGTTTTTCAATTGAAATCAAACATAACAAAGAGAATCAGATAGATGTCAAATTGTTTATTGAAAATTAGATCCATTCTCAAATTTCAAAGATGAATATTTATAGAATATTTTGCCAAACAAAAAAAAAGCATACATACATACAAGAAGAACATATTTTATTGACTTATTAATTACGGTCTCCTCGGTGCAGAACAAGCATGATGTAATCAAATATTATAATTTCACTGGAAAAAGAAAGAAAACAAGATTCCCAGCACATGTTATACCTTTTCAGAAAACAACCAAATAGGGAAAACAACATTTATTTCTAATTAATCATTATATATTTATAATTCGGGATACCCACCACGAAACAAACAACATCCAAGTAACTATCACTTTTTTTGAGATAAGATCTAACTATCAATTTAATAACATCCCAATTTCACATCAAATCATGGGCCACTATATACCAGTATCTCCATGGAATTGGCACAACATAATTCAACTCAAGTGCTGACGAATCACTGAATCAGACCGGTAAACCATGAGTCCGAATCTGCTGTTATTCTTTGAGAATAACATGACCCTATTTGTCCAATATAGACTATTTATAGATCAAAATGGATGGTCCCGATTGGCCCAATGAAGCTTATAGAAGGATTTTGTATACTTAATCTCATCCGTTGATTTTGATCCAACGGCCTAAGTTTGGATAACAGAGTCCTCTTATCCAAAGTTGGATAACAGCAGATTTGAATTTGGTAAACCATATCTAGTTATTTTTAACATATATATGTGATTGATGAAGTAAAGACAAAAGCACAAGCAGAGTATCCCAACTAATTAATTACTCGCATAAATCAAACAGTATTTGTCAAAATCAAGGAATCAGGCATCACCAAATATGAATTTGTTAATAAATTCAACCACCAAAGCTCCGAACGCAGCTGCGAGCTGAGACTTCGCGACCATGGCGGACATGAACAGCAGCGAAACCCCGAATAGGAACACGCCATATGCGAGAAGGTCCTCATCAACTGGACCGGAGGCTGGACCGACACGGCTGATGCTCGAGCAGGATGCGAGAAGCATCAGAAACAGCGCCACAAGGCGCAACTTAATGTCCAACCGGTTCATCTCCGGCTCCAGCTCAGGTTCTGGCTCAGGCTCAGGCCTGATTGGGACGTCAGGCGGGAGATGTTCGACCGGCGGCATCACGTTCTCGACCGCCTTTGCTTCAATTGCCATGGTGAGAAGCTGGGATGATGAGTAATTTCTCTTTTTTGCTCTAATTTTGAGAAAGAGAAACACACAATAATTAATTATTAATGAGGCGTTTGGAATAAAGCAGAGGCTGATTTATAATATATATATAAGTGCTAATGAACAAGCTTCTGTTCTTTGGGATTGTGACTGTATATAATTATTATTAGATGATGATAGTGATGTTTGTGTTTCCAAAACTCCAGTTTCCATGAAGTACTACACAATCTAATGGACTCATGAGTTTTAGATCAAGAGAAATGATTCCCGCTTCCAAACTTTGCACCTTGCTCATCCCCTCTTTAACTAAATTTTGTATATACTAGAGCTGTAACTCGAGCTTCGCCCCAAAAATTGATATCAAATAAATAATTAAGAATTTTATAAAATTTTAAATATTTATATTAAACAAGAATAAAAAAAAATTGTAAATTTGTAATGTAAGTAAATAATAATTATAATAATAATAATACAATACTTTATAAATAAGAACATATATAAATGTTGGACAATTTAAGGGCTAAAATTTGTTTTAGACATGTCACATTCATCTTATTCAATGAGAAAAGAAAAAAAAATACAAGCCATTGGATCAAAGTAGATGAAGAGTTTCAAGCAAAATCAATGGTTAATAATAGTGATGATGTGGCATAGTTGAGGTGCTTGGGAAATCTACCCTTCTTTATGGAGTATAGATTATTTGATTTATTTCCCTTTCTTCCTTTCTACCAATTCAAGTGAACTTTGTTATAAAATTTGAGGTAAAAGTTAAAAAATTTGAAGTAAGAGTTACAAAATTTATATATGTGTGGATGTATGGATAGTTAATTTGTGGACACTTGGAAATTTTGAACTTTCAATTCTTTTTTTTTTTTGAATAATAATAAAAAAAATTTTTGAAGTAGGCCCCTTGCCCCCTTCACGTAAGAAGGCTCACATGAGCGAGTGTAAACGTTTACATTGCGTGAGAAAAAAATGAATTTTGCTGCAATACACTAGGTTTTGTTTGATTAAAAAATCGAATTTTCTGAACCTCATGCTCAATAATAAAAATAAAAAGTGTGCTCCATCAGCTATAATTAATCTAGCACAATTTCTTATCATAAATTTAAGTTTTTCATTAATTATACGGCTCAAAATGTTTAAGTATTTTTTTTTTAAATGTTGATGCACAGAAGCATGAATCAAGAATATATTATATTTCAACTAATAATATGTAAAGAGATAAATTAATTTTTTTTTCATTATATTAATCTTTATTTTTCCATTAGATCATTAAAGTAAAAGAATATTAAAACAAAGCAAGGTCAGATATTGAGAAAATAGTCTCTAAATGATTATGCGGTACGTATATATTAAAATTGTGTTTTGTTTAATTCTTGTAGAAGTTACTAGCAATTTTGAATATATTAAAATTGTGTTTTTTTTTTTAATTGATTAAAACAGACATTAATTTGTTAAATATTAATTATGATTCATTTTGCCCCCTCCTTTATAACTTTTCCGGTTTCTTCATTGGGGATAATTATCAGCGCTCTCTTGGATAAATTTTATTTTTTCATGGAGGAACCGAGGAATCCTTGAATGAATGTGATGTTTTTCTTGGATTAATTTAATCCTTGGTTGGCTCCGAACGAGTCCAAGAACGGAGAAAATGAGAAATAGAGGATTGAAGGAAGCTTCCTCGTTCCCTTCTGTCTCTAAATTGGGTTGGCTTTATTTTGTTTCGGATGGATGTTTTGCATTAGCGGATTCAAAGTTTCATAAATACAGTATCAATTTATTATGCATGGTCACATGGATACGTTATCTGTTCTATTTTATAAAACATATATATATTAAGAATAGAATAGCTATCACTAGCTCTTTTGTAGACTAATGAGGAAATAAAATGTATTTTGTCCATAATTATGATCTCTATCCATAACAAACTACGTGTCAGGGAATTTTCACTGGTTATTAAAGTAACAGACGATCATTTACATACTGTCATACTCGTAACATATTTGACAATTAGGACTACAGAGCAAATAAAGTTGAACCATGCATTTTTTTTTCTTAAATTCAACCTTTATATGTTTGCTAAATTTTATTATGACACATCCAGACTTTCTATTTATCTGGAAACAAAATTACTATATACCTTATATAAAACTTTTATTTAATTCTTTTGACCTGGTGGTAATAATAAATGGATAATTCATCTCTCTTACTTTAATATACTTATAAGGACACTTTAGTGGTACAGTTAATTTCTCATTTAATTCAGCATACGATGAGAAATAAGCGAGTTGATAACTGCACCCCTTAAAAAACCCCCTTAACACCCCAATACAGTTTTAGTTAAATTTTTTTTTTCAAATACAACAAATCACTTTTACCGGTTGCAATTCACATCCTCAATCGAACAAAACACTTATATATATACAATAGAAAGATCAAGAATAAAAAAAAAATTCACTCAAAATTTATGAGAGTATGAGAAAGAAAGAGAAAATATTACCAATTTAGTTTGGGAGATGGATAAGGGGGAAAGTTAAGAGGGGGCAAAGATAATTTCTCATTATTAAATGAAAGGGAAACAGAGAAAGGAAAAGAGAAGAAAAAAGAAGGAAAAGAAAACCATCCTATATTTGAATATGTGACAATGTTGTTGGAAAAATTGATTTTGAAACCCAGAAATTCACTCGATTAATTTCCTTTTTGTAGCCAGGTATATTAGAAAAAGTACATGGGCAAAAGGAAATTGTTTTTAACTGAACAAGACGCCTCTATCTCGTCGGTTATATTTCTCATTATTGCTTAATTAATTAATCTGCTGATGACTTTGCTTAACAGATAGAGTACTCGACCAGACTATCTGACGCAGTGTCGCAACTCTTTCTCACTCTGTTAGTCTGTTCACACTTCACACTCCGACGTTGATGAAATAATAAAGGAGTAATATCTAGGGACGGATCCAGAGTCAGATCCAAGCCGGGCACAATAACAATAATAAAATTAATTTTAAATAATAATAATAATAATAATAATAATAATAATAATAATAATAATAATAATAATAATAATAATAATAATAATAAGAAGAAGAAAAAGAAGAATAATAATAATTATAATAATAATAATAATAATAAATGATGATAAAAGATTAATGCATGTTGTTTAGATAAGTCCCATCACTACTTCACCAAGGATCTGTTTGGTAATCACTGATCCTACAGAAATTTTTTTTATAAGAACAGGATTGCAGATTGCATTTGGTGAAAACCTACGAAGAGCCCATCATTGATAGGAAAAAAATAGGGGTAATACCCCATGACCCCCTAATCTTTTCACTTTTGACAAAGTGCCCCCCCCCCAATCATCAATTCATGACAAATTGCCCCCCAAACTCATCAATTCATGACAAATTGCACCCCAAATGATAATCTCATTCATAATTATCAATTTTGGATTGGAAAAGACTATACTACCCTTGTACTTTGTTTTGTATTTATTGAAATAATACTTATTGAATTTGAAGAATGATACATTCTATAATAAAAAATAAAAATTGTATACATGAACTATTTATCACTGAAATATAACTAATAAATATATTTGATTTTTTAACTTTATGTTTCATATTTGAAATTTGTATCTCTCAGATTAATTTCTAAAAAGATTTATTCCATTATAATTCAGACACAAAAGTTTCATCTTATAATTAATGACATAAAAGTTATTAAATCCATGACAACTGAAATTCAGACACAAAAGTTTTATCAAATAATTAATAACAAAAAAAATATTAAACAAGAATGTATTATAATAAGAAATTCTAGTTATATACATTATATAAATCCGAGAACATTTAATATGTTAATAATGTTTAATACAAACTTGTTACATAATAATATTTGTATAATTAGATTGTACTTGTATAACGTTTTTCATTAATTTTAGTTATGCAATCCAATTTTATGTAAACAAAATTATGACCAATATATTATTGTTGAATTTTAAATATAATGTTGAAGGGTAGTTAGGTCTTTTCAAATTCAAATTTGACAATTATGGATGAGATTATCATTTGGGGAGCAATTTGTCATGGATTGATGAGTTTGGGGGGCACTTTGTCATGGATTAGGGGGGTCATGGGGCATTACCCCAAAAAAATAATCTAATTTGACTTAATTAATATTTTCCTGTAAAAACAAGTATTTTAGATGAATATATTCCTATTAGGAATTGCTAGTATTGTTTGCCGAACAGTGAATAAAAATGATTTTCTATAGACTCTCAATTCCTATAAAATCCTAGAGTATTTGTATTTGCCGAACAGGCAGTGTTTTAAAATGAAAGCAAATGAAAACTTGAGTCGGCAAAGAAATCAACAAAATTTTTTTGGAAATAAAAGAAAAACCATAGAGCATAGAGCATAGAGCATAGAGCATTCAAATTTACGGAATATGAAAGGGCCCATAACTGCGGCTCATATTTTGAGTTGAAAATAGAATGTACAGTATGATATTGGTCCCATGTGTCAGAATCGTCTCCCCATTTGATACTCCCATTTCGTTTTGTTTAGAACTCGTACAAAACTCAAACCCACCGATTCACCAAATTCCTTATACACAACTCAAATATTTCTGCAATTTAAAAATATCAGGACACAATCATGCGCACTGCCTAACAGAAATATGAAGGAAGCCCGGGCACTGTAACAATTAAAGTATATATTTTTTTAACCTACAAGAAGATAACAATACTTTTACAACTACGTCCAGAAATTAAGCCCGGGCACCTGCCGGGGCATGCCCTCATACAGATCCGTCCCTGGTAATATCATATGTACGCTTCAACTTTTGGTTTATTTCATATTTACTCATCACCTCTTTAATATATCATATATGCCCTTAAACTCAAAAGAGTATGTCACATTTGTCTATCAACTCAAAATATATTATATATCTCCTCAAACTCTTTAAATGTTTCATATACACCCATCTAATTATTTTACTTTAATAAATTTTTCATTTATCAGCGTACATAATAAATATCAATTAGAGATAAATAATAAGATGGGTGTGTATCAAAAATTTTGAAGAGTTTGAGGAGAATGATATATTTGAAGTTCATGGGCAAATATGAAAGAATCAAAATAGTTTAAGAGTATATTTGATATATTAAAGAGATGATAGATAAATATGATATTAAACGACATCAATGTTTCATTTATTTGCATCTCCAATGTGCCCATGTCATTATATTCTCCTTACTTCAGTCCAATTAAATTATCAAGTAACAGCTATTTAAATTTGAGGAGGAATCTATTCACAATTGTTATTTTGACAATCTTGATAATAATATTTATCAAATATTTATAAAAAAATCACAAAATCTTAAAAACTGAAAAAATTTATGGAAGTATTACTTAACTTATAGATTGATTATGTTTTGATAATATACAATTTAAGCGACATTTGATAGCTCTTTAAAGACCCGTTAAATTACAACCGTTAAAAAAGTGTATAAAGTTTTGATAAAGCATCAAATAATATTCAAATTGATTGAAACTTAATACATCATCAATCTATAAGTTAAGTAATACATCCATATAACTGTTTTCATTTTTAAGATTTTTTATGAATTTTTATAGTTTTTTGAAAAGTCTCATTATTAAGATTGTTAATATAGTCATTATCAATGGAACCCCCCTCTTTAAATTTTTCCATAACTTGGATATTACATAATTTTCAAACTTTTATTTCTACCAGTTATAACAACAATGTTTAAACAATATATTTCAAACTTTTTAAATAATTATCCTCATTGTTTGTGAGATATCTGGACTAATAATTTTATAATTAAACAAATAGTGCTCAAGTTGAAGCTTCGGAGAAATCAGGTACTATGTTCTAAATTCTTATCCATTTTTTTTTTTTTCTGTGCCTCTTTTGTGGTTGTAATCGTGACTCGTAACATCTAGCATATAATAATAAGAAGACATTAAATATGTAATGGTCAGGAAGAGAAGACGGTAACATGTTAATTTAGTTTAATCTTTAAAACCTTAATTAAACAGATAAATAATGTTTATCTCTTCATGACTCCTCCATCCTCAAAGCAGCAAAGTAAAGCAGGTGAACATGTTTCAAAGTCCATCACCTGACCTGACCATTTTCAACATCCGTTGGGAAACTTCGAGGAAGCTGATGCAGAAACCAAGTTGACAACATCACTTCAACACGTGCCTCTCAGAGCTGCATTTCATATCCTCTGTAGCGCTGCATTGTGTAGCGGGGATGTGAACCGTTAGATCATCTCGAGATCTGTGTTGACTTGAATCTCGAGATGAACTAACGGTTCACAAACTGCGCTATACAATGCAGCGCTACAGAGGATGAGTACTCAGAGAGCTGGGTCTGAACTCAAAAGGTAGTACTACGTCCGTCCATAAAAAAATAAATTTTTAGGAAAAGTCAAATGAATCAGTGAAAAAATAAAATTACATAATAATTATTACAATTAAATAATATAGATAAAAGGGTAATCATAACATTGGCGAAACAAATTGATTCAAATAAGTGAATAGAAAAATAAATTCAAATGGGTAAAGTTCATTTAATTATGAACAATCTCTAAAGGGTATAAATTCATTTAATTGTGGGTAGTATATAATAATCATTGACTTGAGGAAGGTCAAACGGCCCACGGGCATTAGTAAGTCAAGAAGACGAAGGTCAACCTAGAACTAGGTTCAATGAATCTGGCTCTGTGGCCCAAAGTCACTGGGCTGGATTCATCTTCATCAATGGCAGCCCAAAAGTAGACCTTCTACATCTTGTACGGGGGAGTTTATCAGAAGTTTGAACTCTTATTTTAATTTTTAACAAGGGAACCTGACCTAGCGATTTTCACTAGTTTTGTTTGAAAGCAGAGGGGAAAATTTTTGCAAATTTTTAAATTCAGAATCTGCTGTTTCTTTATGATAATTTATTAACTAGAGCTGTAGATCGGGCTTCGCCCCGAAAAAAATAATATTACATATATAAAAAATAAGTATACATTTTTCATAAATATATCTTATTAAATAAATATTGAACTTAACATACTTCTATACAATATATTTTTAGCTACATATTAATTCATATAAAAGAATACAAAGAGTTGTAAATATTTTGAGTCTTAAATTGTTCTTTAGACAAATTATATTATCTCTTTAATGAAAAAAAATTAATTTGAGTCATTTGATTAAGATAAAGAAGAGAAACAAAATAAATGGTTAAGATTAATAATGATGTGGTATAGCTAAAAAATTTGGAAGCTTATCTTTTTTTTAGATTATGAATTTGTAGTTTGAAAAGAGGACCTATTAATTGGAGGACCAACGAGTGTGTCCCGAGACTCGAGAGATCTGTTAAAATTTGTATATACTCTCAGAAACAACGAATCATGTTATCCGGATACGTACAATGTCCTAATGCAATGACTCGTGCCACAAGAACTTACATAGCTGATGACATAGAAGCTCTTAATAATATTGGTACCATGTACTGATGATGAGTAAGCAATCATTTTTTTTTTTTTTTCTTGGAGTGGATGAATAAGCAATCTAAATATGATGCCAAAAAAAAAAAAAAAAAAAAGATTCAATCTTCTGCGCCGGAATTCGGAGAGACGATTTGGTGGCTTGATTTTTGTCTGTCTGCGCCGGAATTGACCATCTCTTTTTACTTTTTAGTAGAGCATCTCTAAGAGCATCCTTAAACTAATCCTAAAATCATTTATTGGGAATTGAGGACAAAAATCGGGCTCCAACAGAAGCCTCAAACTTTTCCCTATTTTTGCGCTATCCCCAAATCGAAGCCAATATACCTATATTGGGTGTCATCCTAAATTTTTTGGGAACAAATTTCACCTCAATCTCCAACAGATTCCCAAAATATGGATCCCAATACATTTAAACTGGGCCAAAATATGGATCCCAATACATTTGAACGGTCTGGATTTGGCTCTGGTTGGGAAGTTGGATTGGGAGTGCCCAAAAACGCCACCAAAATAGCTTTATTTGGCTCTAGTTTTGGGATTGCGAAAAATAGGGATAGGTTTTTGGGTATCTCTTGGAGACGGTTTTTTCTCCTTAATTCCCAATTTTTGGTTTTAGGAGTGTTTTAGGGAGTCTATTGGAGATTCCTAGGCACTCCCTCCGCACTCCCAATAATCCTCCCCTTCCCTCTCCGCCGTTTGATTGGCCAGGCCCAGTGACGTGGCCCATTTTAAATTTATTGGGATCCATCTTTAGGGAAACTCTTAGAGTTTAGGTGTCCACGTTTAATCTGTTCACAATTTTCGTGGAAAAGAAATCTGATCGAATTTAGTTGAGCTCCCTGTCACCCTTTCTTTTAAGTTTTATCTTATATGACATCGTCGTGGATCTTATTTTGTCATTAGGAAATACACCCCTTTGACCATGCAACAACAAATTTTTTAATTACTAGTTGACCAGCACAAATGCACAAGTGATTTTGCTATGGATCGGCTAAGCAACCTTTCATTTTGAATCGAATGGTTCTTATAAAACATGTTTCTTAAATTGTATCTGAAAGATATATCTTTACCATCCAATTATAGAAAATGAATGACCTATATTTCATCCAATCCATAGCAGAATTAGCCAATACACAATGAGAGAAGATATAAAGAAACATTAAGTGAGTAATAAGATGGAATGTTTCCTCAAAAATAAATAAATAAAGACATAAATAAAAAATAATATCGGATGCTGACAAACTGGATCTTACTTTGTGGGCCCATATTTGTCCGAAATGATTATTTAATTGATTCTTTTTTTTGTAACGACAACGACATATTGGTAAGGCTTTGATGTAAACAACATGCAAATTAAAAAAAAGTAGAAGATAAATTTAGAATATTTAATCGGATTTTTTTTTCCAGTTGAAATTGAACATAAAGTCTTCTTTTTGAGAGACTTTTTTTTATTTGAAAAAATTATATACGAATTATAACCAGATGGCCAGATGTCAAATTAAAAGGTGGGCGGGATTCGAATTATTCAATCAATAAATCCTTATTTATAAAATTTCAAGAATGAATATATTTAGAATCCAATTTATTATTATCATGACGCAATTGTCTCCTTGTCGCAAAATAGGGGTATCAAAAAGTGACCCGACCCGACCCGAACCCGACCCGAACCCGACCCGACCCGAAGCGACCCGAAGATAAATGGGTCGGGTATGGGTCAAGATTTTTTGACCCGTCACGGGTCGGGTCGGGTATGGGTCAACCCGACCCGACCCGCTTAATTTTGTACATTTTGTGCTTATTTTACAATTTAGCATTACTTGAAGTTTATTTATACATTAATTAAGATAATTTGCATATAAAATGACAAAATTGTAATTTGATCAATGTTCATTATAGTTTTATCTTGTTTTTAACATTCTGTAGAGAATAATATATAACGCTGTCAGTGTACTTAACTTTGAATCAAGATTGTAGTTTAATGTCATATAATGTAGACATTAATTTTTATCAATACTAATAAAAAATATATTGAAAAACTAATTCTATATATGATATTATTAAAATATTCAATTTTAAAATATAATATTTTAATTATATAGTGTATGGTACATATAAACACAATATATTTGGATGCCAAGAAAAAAAAAAAAAAGTAAAACAAGAAAAAAAAGGGTACAATAACTCGTGCCATAAAAATACAATAATAAAACATAAAAAATGAGTATCTTAAACTTGCACTAAAAAATAAAATAAATGAAAGTCAAATTGAGCAAAAATAAATTACACTACTAAACTTATATAAGAATAAACTAAAAAAATAGTAAAATGGAATAAAAATACGGTACTTGGGACTTGAACTCTAGACCTCCCTATAACAACAAGATTCTACACCTTCATATAACCACTACACCATACCATCTCATATGAAATAATTATCATCCAAAGAAATATATACAATTAGAACGGGTCGGGTCGGGTTGACCCGTGACCCGCCGGGTCGGGTATGAGTCGGACTTTTTTGACCCGTGACGGGTCGGGTCGGGTCAAACCCGTTTAACAAATAATAATAAAATAATGTGACCCGACCCGACCCATTGACACCCCTATCGCAGAACAAACATGACGCAATCAGATATAACAATTTCACTGGAAAAAGAAAGAAAGAAAGAAAGAAAGAAAGAAAGAAAGAAAGAAAGAAGGTTTTTCAGCACATGCTGCACCTTTCCACAAAAAGCAAAACCAGAAAACTACAAAAGACAAAGGGAATTATTCATAGAATTGATGATTTGGGATAATCAGAATTGTAATCATCGATTCCCAGAAAGGACATACAACTGTCAGTTCAAAGAAAGCACCCAAATTTCACTTCAAATAAAATCATGCGCTCCAACTCAGTGTCCCCACAATCAACTCAGTGCTGAGTGCTGACGAATCAGACTGAGAATAAAAAAAAAAAAAAATGGATACTGTTACTCAGTACTCACTAATCTGTGTCAAGAATTTAGGACAAACAAATTGACCAGCAGAGTATAGTATACCAATTATTCAATAAATCCATCACAGAACTTGTCAAATCTTGAAAATCATTTCTTTTTTTTTTTCTTTTCTTTTTTTTTTATTGAATTGTCAAAATCAGAATTCAAGCATCACCAAATATGAATTTGTGAAACAATTCAACCACCAAAGCTCCAAAAGCAGCTGCGAGCGGAGACTTTGCGACCATGGCGGACATGAACAGCAGCGAAACCCCGAATAGGAACACGCCATATGCGAGAAGATCCTCGTCACCTGCATCCGAGGCTGGACCGACACGGCTGATGATTGAGCAGGATGCGATAAGCATCAGAAACAACGCCGTGAGGCACAACTTAATGTCCAACTGGTTCAGCTCCGGCACTGGCTCAGGCTCAGGCTCAGGCCTGATTGGGACGTAACGCGGGAGATGTTCGACCGGCGGCATCATGTTATCCATTCCCTTTGCTTCAATTGCCATTGTGAGAATTTGGGATGAGTAGTTCCTACTTTCTAGCTTTTTTGATCTTATCTTTCTCAAAAGATAACACGTTTGAAATAAGAACTCGGGGGGAGGCTATGTGAGGTGAGGTATTTATAGAGTAGAGGGCACTAGTCATGAATCATGATGATGTGGAAGGTGTCCGTGTTGGAGTTTGTGCCCTAGAATTAATAGTTAATTCAAACGTTTATTCATATAATTGATGGCTGTTGATCATTTGTTCCTGGAATCTTTTATTAATTAGTGCATTTGGAAGTCAAGAACTTGAATTGTGAAACACTAATTATAATCGCAAGATTAAATAAGATAAAAGATTCATAAAATCTCCAACCAAAGATAATTAGCAAGGAATACTAATTATCAGCCGAGGTTGGCGTGAGGATTAAATGTTGATCAAGTTGCACAGATCAAAGGATAGGCGTATCCGTTTAATCTCACGGATGCTTATTAGAGAATAAGACATTAGACGTGACTACTGAAATACAATGGATGATGATCCAATGCCAATTGTACGAAAGTACAAATGTATTTAATTCACAATCTGATGAAGTTTGGTTTTCTCATATAAGAGAACATATAAGTAAATGATAATCCAACGCTCTCTGTAAAAAGGAGCCATACAGATATCATTTCTATATATGATCAAATATGGAGAAGTTCGCAAACGAAATCATGATTTTGTCTCTTGTAAATATATATAATGAAATTAGCTACTTCATTATATTAATACAAGTATATAATATCAAACAGGCCCCTTGGTAGAATATGATTATTATGCATGCGTATGATTAAAGCAGTTAATCATATGAATAATCAATATTCAAGTATTACCGAGTTAACGTAAATTCTCATAATTGGCATTTGAGAATTTATTAAGATATCAGAAGATAGAAAATTAAATACGAGTGTAACAGTTTTACACTATAATAGGACATGTATATGAGGAGTCATTCACATGTTAACCAAAAGGTAATATCATTTGGGTAGACATAATACGTTTTACTAGACGTCACTTATGACTTATGAGAATAAAGATATTTATTCTCATTGCCGACATGATATAAATCCTACCCGGTCACACCCAAACGAGCAATGAAAGAGTAATTCATCTTGTTGAATGAATTATATATGAGCAACAATAATATGCATGCTTGATGACATGTCATATTAAGAGAATAAAAAGATATAATTAATTATTTTATTCTTGAAGAAGTGTTACATAATTAATTGTGTATGGTGATGCACACATTAATTTAGTGACTTAATTATAATTAATTACATGCATAATTTATTATGCTAGTCAATTAATTAATTATAATATATGGTGTAAGTATGCATAGCAATTAATTTAGAATTAATGGGCTAATACAATTGGAGCATGGGAGCCAACTCGAATTGGGCCAAGCCCAATTCGATTCGGCCATGCGGTGCGTACCAATATTGGTGTGGCCCATGAGTGGAAGAGAGCTTATGTGGATGAGGATGAAAAGGAATATCCAAGGAATATTCATTGAAATATCCAATGGCATATTCTCTTAGAGTATCCAATGTTTGCATGGACTCTTGGTGCACCATGCATGAGTTGACCATTGATTGATTAAATTACCAACTAGTCCCTAGACTAGTTCATGAGATGCTTGAGCAATTTAGTAAATGCAATCTATTGGTCATTGGATACCATATATATATTTTTTCTCTCTCCTTCTATTCAATTCAATCACTCCCACTCTCTCCACCCGGCCGCCGTCTCTCTCTCGGCCGAGCCAACCGCCGCCGGCGGTGGTGGTGGAGCACCATGTGTTGGTGATTTGCGTACGTATCTTACACCATTCTTCTTCTTCTCTCGAGCTCTATTAGATCCTATTGTTGGATTGAGCTATTTCGGCTCAATTGAAGGAGTTCAATTGTAGGCCGAATTGGAGAGGTTGTTCGGGCGACGACTCGATTCTAGCTTGTCGATCGGACGCCGCTCTTTCAACTCGGGGTGTGCGAAGGTCGTTCTAGCCGAGCTAAGAAGGTATAACTCGCTATTCCCGTTAGATCTAGATGTAATCATGGTAGAACCAAATAGAATTTTGTGTTCTAGTCTCTTTCCATAGTCCCGATATTCCCTTCAGTCCGTGTAAAGAGTGCCAACTGCCAAGCCATATATTGATACATGTGTGGATTGTGAATTTGTGATGTGGATCTGATATATGTGGCAAAGGCATGATGATGTCGAAGGCGTCGGTGTGGGCCTTCAAAGCGTTGAACTTGGGACTTGGGACTGAACGAAATTGATGGAGTAGCTTGTAGTCTTTGCCGACCCTGTTTTTTTTTTATATTGAAAAACAATGAAGTACTTCGAGATCGGTACGGAAAATATCGAAATATTTTGAGATCGATGCAGTAGCCGATCCCGACTATCCGATCAGCCTTTCTGAAAAGAAAAACAGCGGATTTGGATCCGCCTTTGCCCTTTGGTGGGAGAGTTGGAGAGAGTCAGAGAGACTCAGAGGTATAGGGATAAAAAAATAAAGAGGAAGGATCCATTGACAATGTCTATCTTGACAATCTTGACAATGTCAATTTTAAAAAATTTGAATAAAATCATATAAATTTTTAAAAATGAAAAAAAGTTGATGGATGTATTATTTAACTAGTAGATTGATAATGTTTCAAATTTCAATCAATTTAGACATTGTTTGATGACTTATCAAAATTTCATACATTTTTTAACGGTTGTAATTTAACGGATATTTGAAGAGCTAACAAACGTCACTTAAATTAAATATAATCGAAAACTAATCAATCTATAACTTAAACAATAGTTCCGTAAACTTTTTTCTATTTTTGAGAATTTCTAACCATTTTTTTCAAATTTTTGATAATTGACATTGTCAAAATTGTCAAGATAGACGTTGTCAATGATCCCTCCTCAAAAATAAAAAGGGATTACGCATTATCCTTACGGCTACTTAACAAAGGAAGCCTCCTCGTAGCTTCGAGATAGGTTGCCAGTGGGATTTGACTATCCGTATATTTAATAGACGATAGAGATTGTTTAAGACCACCCCAGGTGAGAAAAGATAAATTAAATAGGGAAAGCATTCCAGCTTTGGAAGAAAGCTTGCATTTCTTATTGGTCGATCCCATTTTCTATTTTATGAATCTTAATAAAAATCTTTCTTCATAAGTGATTATAAACCTACGACATATAATATTGCATTTAGTCCAAGTAATCAATTTATATCACTATAAATATATTTATCACGCATCTTAAATAATAGAACATTAGCACTATGTTAGACATTTAAAAGTTTTTTTTTTTTATCTCTCACACAACTGTCATATCAAGCTAGTATTTCTTTTAATTTGAAAATAGTTAATTGGATTATAAACACCTTTCAAATTTAAGAAAAATGTAATTTCATAACTCAGTCAATAAAAATCAAAATTTCACAACACACAAGGCATTGAATCTTGGGCCATACTAACCCACAATCCTCCTGCAAAATAAAGTTAGCCAACACAAGTATAATATGCATGTTCATACTATTTAATTTATATTTTGGTAAAGCCTTCATCTCTTAATTAAATTCATCTCTAAATCATTTAAATCTCAAAATTGATTTTTGAATTTCTAATTTTCAGTTTAACTCTTTTTAAATACTTACTTTAACTTCTATTTGTTGAATTTTAAACTATTTTTAAGTTTTAAAACACAAGATGCTTGAAACCGATAATTCCAAGGTTTCAGTTCTGCGCATCTGTCAATGTTTAATAAAAACCGTCCCTGTCTGTTAACTGTAAAATTATGAGAATAATTTTCCTGAAAACTAGACTTTCTAATCTAAATTTCAAAACAAAATTCACTCCAATTGGACTTACGTTTTAAAAGTTATGATCAAAACAAACTGCTACTCTAATTCTGGAAAACAGAACGTACCAGTTTCGGTTTTTTCAATTTTACTGGTAAAACCTGACAGAAACTTATATGCAAAATATATATTTACAGAAAGCTAACTTTCTAAGCTTTCCAACGTTATCTTATTTGCCCAAATCCAACAAACGAGTAAAGAGTTATGGACTTTTGAAGTTGCAACAAAACAGTAACCGAATCTGAAACTGCTCATCAAAAATTCGTTTTAAGTATTTAATACATCAAAACAGTAATTTCTAAAACTGAAAACTTAAGAGATGGATTACCAAAACCCCGTACCACAATTGGCACGAATTAAAGAGTCCAAATTGTCACAAAAACAGAACCAAAAGCTCTGATACCACTGTTGAGATTTCATGTATAGCCTAGGGTCGAATTTTTAAAATTTTTAACCCCAAGTTCATAACTATACTAAAAGATCTTCGTTAATGCAACAATCAAACATCTAATTACATTGGAGAACACATGTAATTCTAACATATTACACAAAACAAATCTATCATGATTGCATGGGAGAACACATGCTATCCAATCATCTTCTCAATTAATTAAACTCTAATTAATTCACAAAGACGACGTAAGAATTGTACCTTGATTTGCGCGGAATTGATAAGGCGATTGGCTATTCTTCGTTGCTCGTTCTTCCTCTTCTCCTCCTGAATCGATCGACTTCAAGGCGAGGCAGCGGTGCGGAAGAGCCCTTAGTTCACCTTGAATCTACAAACAACTCGCGATCGGTGTTCACGATAGATGAACACCTAACCCTAGCACTCTCTAATGGAATTAGTTGTTCTTTAATTCTCAACACATGAGAAGAACAATGGAGGAAGAGGGAGGCTGAAAATAACTACTAATTTTTGGATGATCATTGTTTGTGATCTGATCGCCTATATTTATAGGCGAAGATAAAAAAAAAACTTAATAATAGCACCAAACTAATAATAGCGCTCTTAATATTATTATTAATATATATATAGCATAGCCCTATTTTTGTTTTCCATTTCGGCATGACAAAAAAAAACACCCCTATTTGTTTTATAAATTAAATTAGATAGTTAAAACCGCCTCCAATAATTTCATCTAATTACTTTATAAAGTAATTTTAGAAAGTTAATTCTAATATCTTATCCTTATTATTTCAACCATGAAATAATCTATAAGATATAGAACCTAGTTGTTTCTTATTCATTTGGTGTGACCGTTTAGGGATTTATGTCATGTTGAAGTTATGATATAACTAGTCTATATCAAATGACTACAGAGGTTCTATCACTACATATAGTCCTTCAAATGACATAAATAATGCTGCACATTATTTTGCCAAATCCTCTAGTATTGTGTCTATCCTTGTCACGTGATATTCTGAATGCTGCGCAAAATAGGAACGTGTCATTTTTGCACTGCATTCGTTTTCTTGGTCTCTATAAGTGAATTATAATTATAACTGATACCAGTTATATTGCTAGCATTATAATCCCACTTTACCAAGGGGCCCAGTAATATCACTACTCATATTGAGTGACAATGATACTGTTGATACATAGATTTCTCCCGCACAAGTTTCACACAACGAACTATCACTTTATCCTATAACTTGATAGGGTTTAAATGATAATTACATCATGTGTTACTCATGTGAAAAATATACATATCTCATATCGTAGATTCAAAGACACAATGAAACATCAATGACACAAAACACAATCCATATGATGTTTCATTTAAATTGGTCATGCTCAATGTATAAAATATCCATCTAATTTTATACACTCATGTTTATAGTGATAAACTTTATATTTATAGAACTACAATATATTTTTATCAACATGATGATCTTACTGATAATTAATGTTCCTCTTTAATTATCAAGATCATGAGCTAATTTAGAAATACATATCCCATCTTTAGAGTTCTATGATTCAGGACCAAGAGCATCTTCCTGAATTCTTCTAAAGAAATGATATTATTAAATTTCAAGGAACATAAATGCATATCAAAAACACATTTAATCATAAACATAAATAACTTTCAAAACACATCCTTTCATTTTGGCCATACTGTACAAGTATGTTTATTCTTTACAATTGGAACTGCACATCTCCTCTACTGAAATATTAAGAGAAATGAGGCTTGAAGGAATCGAAAGAAAAGTGTAAGAATAAACTGATCTTCTTTTTTTCTTCACCTAACAGTAACCGAATATGAGAACTAAAACATATGCCCTTTTCAACCTGAAGTAATACTGGTCTGCTGCAAAAATGCTTTTATGGTCGGATAAAAATATTGAAACTTCAATCAATGAATCTGAATTAACTATATTGGAGCAAATAAGAAGCACAAACTTTACAAAGTACCTAGAGGTTCAGACCCATCATTTCAAACCACCTGGTCAGTTTAATACCCACCACTTCATTCTCACATGCAAAGCACACTTCTTTAGTCAGCTAATATTCATACAAGCTCAAAAAGGGAATTGATGTGAAAAATATATTCATTTGTATGTTTATGCATAATTACATAACATCAAAGACTTATGGTGCAGCCTCTTTTTTCGTTCTCTTTGTATCCATGAAGTGGAAAGCTGGAGATCCGTTGTGGGAGGAGGGAGTTCTCGCTGGAAACCTTTGCAAAAGAGCTACCCAAGGACACAATTAGATACTCATCCGCTGTGTGCATGAAGCATGAAGACTTGAAGCATGAGATGCTTTTTATTATTGTTCTCTATATCTTGAAGAAATAATATTTTAAGTAATTTAGGTTTTTGATTATGTCATTGTGATATATTAAGAGGTTAGATCTTATTTTAATTTTTTTATTCAATAATTTAAATTAATATAAATAAAAAATATTGATACCCCCACTGTAACGCGTGGGCACTATACTAGTAAATATAAGTTCATTAGCTTAGCTGGTACCAAGTACCAACGGAGCAAAGGGGGCTTGCTAGCTGAATCAGCGCGGCTTAAAAAAGGTTTATGGATTTGAATCAAAAAAATAAAAAATAAAAAATTTATGGATGCAATTAATTATTATTCCCATTGTTTGTCACATCTCTAAACTAATAATCTACATAACCAAATAGTGCCCACGTTGAATCTTCGGAGAAATCAGGTACTATGTTCTAAATTCTAATCCCTATTTTTATTATTTTCTTCCGTGCCTCTTTTGTGGCTGTAATCCAGCCTCGTAAACAAACAACTGTTTTTTTTATTTAGCTGGTGACATTTTAATTTAGTTTAAACTTTAAAACCATAAACCCAGATAATTAGTGCTTATCCTCTATGTCCCTATCCATCCACACAGCAAAGCAAAGCAAAGCAGGTAAAGATGTTTCAAGGTCAATTGCTTGGTCTTGGCTCTCTGTTCCGTTTCCTTTCCTGAAGCCGCAAACATCTGCCGGGAAGAAACTTCGAGGAAGCTGATATGCAGAAACCAAATTGACGAGTGACGACGACATGACCTCAGCACCTGCCTTTAAGAGCTCGGTCTCAGTCCAGAACTCAAAAAGTAGTATAATAATCATTGACTTTGGAAGTGTTGACACTTGACACTTGCCAAAGGTCAAAGGCCCCACGGGCATAGTAGTCAACGTCAAACTGACTAGTTAAGTACTTAAGTTAGATAGAATTGAATTGAAAGAATCTGGCTTTGGGCCCAAAATCACTAGGCTGGATTTAATATCATGAACGGCAGCCCAACATTAGGCCTGCTACATCTTGTACAGAGGGAGTTCATCAGAAAGTTTATCAGAAAGTTCGAACTCTTATTTTAACAGGTTGACCTGACCTTACGATTTTCACTGGTTTTTAAATTCAGATTTTTTTCAGAATATTTAAAAAATAAATCTCTTACGGAGGTAAACAAAAACATTTAAATCCTCGTCTCATATTCTCAGCATGTTTTTTTTTTTTTATTTACATCAGCATAGTTCAGTGGGTTGATTTTTTTTTAAACTTTTTTGAAAGTTCAGGTTGATTGGTCTGACACGTATCTTTAAGGTGAAAAGTCCAAAACATTTTCTGAATAAATAAGAAAAGCTCTTTTTTTTTTTTTTTGAGGAAAAAATCTTGTCATTTTACAGTGACAAGTAAAGCTCTGCCCGCCTAATTTTTTTTAGATAAAAATGAGGGTCAAGCCACTCAAATCGGAGATAATCTCTTTGTCCCCCATCATTTGTCCCCCTTAAACGTCCCACATCCGTTTCTGCTAGAACCGATATGAATACCAGTTGGCAAGTGGTATGAACACCACGATACATTTAGTATGAACACCCTCTGAGAGCTCTATGAACAATGCAAATTGGGAGAAATTTTTTTTTGGCATATTTTTCATGCGCGGATGTTCATACTGCTTATTTGCGGGTGTACCTATCAAATGGTCTTTGGTGTTCATAGCTGACGTGGACGGGAGTTGGCATATTTTCCACGTGCAAAAATAAATTAAGCACGTGATGAAAATCGGAGCGCGCTCGGATGTTCATACTGCTTATTGGCGGGTGTTCATATTCAATGGTCTTCGGTGTTCATAGTTGACTTGGACGAGAGTATGCGCGCGGGAGGGACATTTAAGGGGGATTTTTTGTGGGGGACAGTTAGCATCCCTCCTCAAATTTAAATGTCCATAAAAAATTTCATTTGAGTTTCGAATCCGCAACCTCCCATATTGAGAGCGTTGACCTTGGTTACTAAACTAAATACTGGTTCTTTCTATCTACCTAATTGAAAACTGACAAATTCAACAGCGGACTATATATATCCTTGGATTTACTTGTCACTGTTGCTTGCTTAGACCTAGCTAGCTCCAGGCTTCCAGCAGAACGAAAAAGAAAGAAGAGAATTTGCTGCTTCTTTATAATCTTGCAAGTTGAGCAAAGGATAGAATCTTTGGAATATCGTGTATTGACTATTGACAATAAAGATAATGTTTCCACAAAAAAAAAAACAAAAAGAAAAAAGAAATCTAAAAATGATGTAAAAGAAAAGCAATCAATCTAAAGATAGAATCTTTGGAATTTGAAAAGTCAATTTGGTGGCTGAATTTTTGCATACAAATAAAAATAGAAATAAAGTCAATTTAGATTTTTGTTTTTATTTTTTAAAAATAAAAATGCAAAAAACTTTTACAAAATTTTAGAGTACCTTAAATAAATTTTAGCTCACATGACATACCATATTATATAGAGGAGGGATCCATTGACAATAGCTATCTTGACAATTTTGACAATATCACTTTTAAAAACTTATAAGAAATCATAAAAAATTCTTAAAAAACGAAAAAAATTTACGGGAGTTTTACTTAACTTATAAATTGATTATGTTTTGGAGTATATTCAATTTAAGCGACATTTGTTAGCTCTTTAAAGATCCGATAAATTATAACCGTTGAAAAGTGCACAAATTTTTGATAAGTCATTAAACGATGTTCAAATTGATTGAAATTTGAAACACTATCAATCTGTAAGTTAAATGATACATCCATGAACCATTTTTTATTTTTAAGATTTTTTATGAATTCTTACAAATTTTTAAAAAACCCTATTGTCAAAATTGTCAAAATAAGTATTGTCAATAGATCCCTCCTCTAATATATATTTCCCTTTCTAATTCTAACGACCGTAATTGTGAATTGTGAGGGCTTTTGAGTAAACGACACGCTGATTGGAAAAACTAAAAAAGAAAAGTGAAGAATTGCACACGATTAATTTGGACTTATAAGTTTTCCAATTGAAATCAAACATAACAAAGAGAATCAGATACATGTCAAATTGTTTATTGAAAATTAGATCCATTCTCAAATTTCAAAGATGAATATTTATAGAATATTTTGCCAAACAAAAAAAAGCATACATACATACAAGAAGAACATATTTATTGACTTATTAATTACTGTCTCCTCGGTGCAGAACAAGCATGATGTAATCAAATATTATAATTTCACTGGAAAAAGAAAGAAAACAAGATTCCCAGCACATGTTATACCTTTTCAGAAAACAACCAAAAGGGGAAAACAACATTTATTTCTAATTAATCATTATATATTTATAATTCGGGATACCCACCACGAAACAAACAACATCCAAGTAACTATCACTTTTTTTCGAGATAAGATCTAACTATCAATTTAATAACATCCCAATTTCAGATCAAATCATGGGCTACTATATACCAGTATCTCCATGGAATTGGCACAACATAATTCAACTCCAGTGCTGACGAATCACTGAATCAGACTGGCAAACCATGAGCCCGAATCTGCTGTTATTCTTTGAGAATAACATGACCGTATTTGTCTAATATAGACTATTTATAGATCAAAATGGATGGTCCCGATTGGCCCAATGAAGCTTATAGAAGGATTTTGTATAATTAATCTCATCAATTGATTTTGATCCAACGGCCTAAGTTTGGATAACAGAGTCCTCTTATCCAAAGTTGGATAACAGCAGATTTGAATTTGGTAAACCATATCTAGTTATTTTTTAACATATATGTGATTGATGAAGTAAAGACAAAAGCACAAGCATAGTATCCCAACTAATTAATTACTCGCATAAATCAAACAGTATTTGTCAAAATCAAGGAATCAGGCATCACCAAATATGAATTTGTTAATAAATTCAACCACCAAAGCTCCGAACGCAGCTGCGAGCGGAGACTTCGCGACCATGGCGGACATGAACAGCAGCGAAACCCCGAATAGGAACACGCCATATGCAAGAAGGTCCTCATCAACTGGACCGGAGGCTGGACCGACACGGCTGATGATCGAGCAGGATGCGAGAAGCATCAGAAACAGCGCCACAAGGCGCAACTTAATGTCCAACTGGTTCATCTCCGGCTCCAGCTCAGGTTCTGGCTCAGGCTCAGGCCTGATTGGGACGTCAGGCGGGAGATGTTCGACCGGCGGCATCACGTTCTCGACCGCCTTTGCTTCAATTGCCATGGTGAGAAGCTGGGATGATGAGTAATTTCTCTTTTTTGCTCTAATTTTGAGAAAGAGAAACACACAATAATTAATTATTAATGAGGCGTTTGGAATAAAGCAGAGGCTGATTTATAATATATATATAAGTGCTAATGAACAAGCTTCTGTTCTTTGGGATTGTGACTGTATATAATTATTATTAGATGATGATAGTGATGTTTGTGTTTCCAAAACTCCAGTTTCCATGAAGTACTACACAATCTAATGGACTCATGAGTTTTAGATCAAGAGAAATGATTCCCGCTTCCAAACTTTGCACCTTGCTCATCCCCTCTTTAACTAAATTTTGTATATACTAGAGCTGTAACTCGAGCTTCGCCCCAAAAATTGATATCAAATAAATAATTAAGAATTTTATAAAATTTTAAATATTTATATTAAACAAGAATAAAAAAAAATTGTAAATTTGTAATGTAAATAAATAATAATAATAATAATAATAATAATACAATACTTTAAAAATAAGAACATATATAAATGTTGGACAATTTAAGGGCTAAAATTTGTTTTAGACATGTCACATTCATCTTATTCAATGAGAAAAGAAAAAAAAAATACAAGCCATTGGATCAAAGTAGATGAAGAGTTTCAAACAAAATCAATGGTTAATAATAGTGATGATGTGGCATAGTTGAGGTGCTTGGGAAATCTACCCTTCTTTATGGAGTATAGATTATTTGATTTATTTCCCTTTCTTCCTTTCTACCAATTCAAGTGAACTTTGTTATAAAATTTGAGGTAAAAGTTAAAAAATTTGAAGTAAGAGTTACAAAATTTATATATGTGTGGATGTATGGATAGTTAATTTGTGGACACTTGGAAATTTTGAACTTTCAATTCTTTTTTTTTTTTTGAATAATAATAAAAAAAAAAATTTGAAGTAGGCCCCTTGCCCCCTTCACGTAAGAAGGCTCACATGAGCGAGTGTAAACGTTTACATTGCGTGAGAAAAAATGAATTTTGCTGCAATACACTAGGTTTTGTTTGATTAAAAAATCGAATTTTCTGAACCTCATGCTCAATAATAAAAATAAAAAGTGTGCTCCATCAGCTATAATTAATCTAGCACAATTTCTTATCATAAATTTAAGTTTTTCATTAATTATACGGCTCAAAATGTTTTAAGTATTTTTTTTTTTAAAAGTTGATGCACAGAAGCATGAATCAAGAATATATTATATTTCAACTAATAATATGTAAAGAGATAAATTAATTATTTTTTTCATTATATTAATCTTTATTTTTCCATTAGATCATTAAAGTAAAAGAATATTAAAACAAAGCAAGGTCAGATATTGAGAAAATAGTCTCTAACTGATTATGCGGTACGTATATATTAAAATTGTGTTTTGTTTAATTCTTGTAGAAGTTACTAGCAATTTTGAATATATTAAAATTGTGTTTTTTTTATTAATTGATTAAAACAGACATTAATTTGTTAAATATTAATTATGATTCATTTTGCCCCCTCCTTTATAACTTTTCCGGTTTCTTCATTGGGGATAATTATCAGCGCTCTCTTGGATAAATTTTATTTTTTCATGGAGGAACCGAGGAATCCTTGAATGAATGTGATGTTTTTCTTGGATTAATTTAATCCTTGGTTGGCTCCGAACGAGTCCAAGAACGGAGAAAATGAGAAATAGAGGATTGAAGGAAGCTTCCTCGTTCCCTTCTGTCTCTAAATTGGGTTGGCTTTATTTTGTTTCGGATGGATGTTTTGCATTAGCGGATTCAAAGTTTCATAAATACAGTATCAATTTATTATGCATGGTCACATGGATACGTTATCTGTTCTATTTTATAAAACATATATATATTAAGAATAGAATAGCTATCACTAGCTCTTTTGTAGACTAATGAGGAAATAAAATGTATTTTGTCCATAATTATGATCTCTATCCATAACAAACTACGTGTCAGGGAATTTTCACTGGTTATTAAAGTAACAGACGATCATTTACATACTGTCATACTCGTAACATATTTGACAATTAGGACTACAGAGCAAATAAAGTTGAACCATGCATTTTTTTTTCTTAAATTCAACCTTTATATGTTTGCTAAATTTTATTATGACACATCCAGACTTTCTATTTATCTGGAAACAAAATTACTATATACCTTATATAAAACTTTTATTTAATTCTTTTGACCTGGTGGTAATAATAAATGGATAATTCATCTCTCTTACTTTAATATACTTATAAGGACACTTTAGTGGTACAGTTAATTTCTCATTTAATTCAGCATACGATGAGAAATAAGCGAGTTGATAACTGCACCCCTTAAAAAACCCCCTTAACACCCCAATACAGTTTTAGTTAAATTTTTTTTTTCAAATACAACAAATCACTTTTACCGGTTGCAATTCACATCCTCAATCGAACAAAACACTTATATATATACAATAGAAAGATCAAGAATAAAAAAAAAATTCACTCAAAATTTATGAGAGTATGAGAAAGAAAGAGAAAATATTACCAATTTAGTTTGGGAGATGGATAAGGGGGAAAGTTAAGAGGGGGCAAAGATAATTTCTCATTATTAAATGAAAGGGAAACAGAGAAAGGAAAAGAGAAGAAAAAAGAAGGAAAAGAAAACCATCCTATATTTGAATATGTGACAATGTTGTTGGAAAAATTGATTTTGAAACCCAGAAATTCACTCGATTAATTTCCTTTTTGTAGCCAGGTATATTAGAAAAAGTACATGGGCAAAAGGAAATTGTTTTTAACTGAACAAGACGCCTCTATCTCGTCGGTTATATTTCTCATTATTGCTTAATTAATTAATCTGCTGATGACTTTGCTTAACAGATAGAGTACTCGACCAGACTATCTGACGCAGTGTCGCAACTCTTTCTCACTCTGTTAGTCTGTTCACACTTCACACTCCGACGTTGATGAAATAATAAAGGAGTAATATCTAGGGACGGATCCAGAGTCAGATCCAAGCCGGGCACAATAACAATAATAAAATTAATTTTAAATAATAATAATAATAATAATAATAATAATAATAATAATAATAATAATAATAATAATAATAATAATAAGAAGAAGAAAAAGAAGAATAATAATAATTATAATAATAATAATAATAATAAATGATGATAAAAGATTAATGCATGTTGTTTAGATAAGTCCCATCACTACTTCACCAAGGATCTGTTTGGTAATCACTGATCCTACAGAAATTTTTTTTATAAGAACAGGATTGCAGATTGCATTTGGTGAAAACCTACGAAGAGCCCATCATTGATAGGAAAAAAATAGGGGTAATACCCCATGACCCCCTAATCTTTTCACTTTTGACAAAGTGCCCCCCCCCAATCATCAATTCATGACAAATTGCCCCCCAAACTCATCAATTCATGACAAATTGCACCCCAAATGATAATCTCATTCATAATTATCAATTTTGGATTGGAAAAGACTATACTACCCTTGTACTTTGTTTTGTATTTATTGAAATAATACTTATTGAATTTGAAGAATGATACATTCTATAATAAAAAATAAAAATTGTATACATGAACTATTTATCACTGAAATATAACTAATAAATATATTTGATTTTTTAACTTTATGTTTCATATTTGAAATTTGTATCTCTCAGATTAATTTCTAAAAAGATTTATTCCATTATAATTCAGACACAAAAGTTTCATCTTATAATTAATGACATAAAAGTTATTAAATCCATGACAACTGAAATTCAGACACAAAAGTTTTATCAAATAATTAATAACAAAAAAAATATTAAACAAGAATGTATTATAATAAGAAATTCTAGTTATATACATTATATAAATCCGAGAACATTTAATATGTTAATAATGTTTAATACAAACTTGTTACATAATAATATTTGTATAATTAGATTGTACTTGTATAACGTTTTTCATTAATTTTAGTTATGCAATCCAATTTTATGTAAACAAAATTATGACCAATATATTATTGTTGAATTTTAAATATAATGTTGAAGGGTAGTTAGGTCTTTTCAAATTCAAATTTGACAATTATGGATGAGATTATCATTTGGGGAGCAATTTGTCATGGATTGATGAGTTTGGGGGGCACTTTGTCATGGATTAGGGGGGTCATGGGGCATTACCCCAAAAAAATAATCTAATTTGACTTAATTAATATTTTCCTGTAAAAACAAGTATTTTAGATGAATATATTCCTATTAGGAATTGCTAGTATTGTTTGCCGAACAGTGAATAAAAATGATTTTCTATAGACTCTCAATTCCTATAAAATCCTAGAGTATTTGTATTTGCCGAACAGGCAGTGTTTTAAAATGAAAGCAAATGAAAACTTGAGTCGGCAAAGAAATCAACAAAATTTTTTTGGAAATAAAAGAAAAACCATAGAGCATAGAGCATAGAGCATAGAGCATTCAAATTTACGGAATATGAAAGGGCCCATAACTGCGGCTCATATTTTGAGTTGAAAATAGAATGTACAGTATGATATTGGTCCCATGTGTCAGAATCGTCTCCCCATTTGATACTCCCATTTCGTTTTGTTTAGAACTCGTACAAAACTCAAACCCACCGATTCACCAAATTCCTTATACACAACTCAAATATTTCTGCAATTTAAAAATATCAGGACACAATCATGCGCACTGCCTAACAGAAATATGAAGGAAGCCCGGGCACTGTAACAATTAAAGTATATATTTTTTTAACCTACAAGAAGATAACAATACTTTTACAACTACGTCCAGAAATTAAGCCCGGGCACCTGCCGGGGCATGCCCTCATACAGATCCGTCCCTGGTAATATCATATGTACGCTTCAACTTTTGGTTTATTTCATATTTACTCATCACCTCTTTAATATATCATATATGCCCTTAAACTCAAAAGAGTATGTCACATTTGTCTATCAACTCAAAATATATTATATATCTCCTCAAACTCTTTAAATGTTTCATATACACCCATCTAATTATTTTACTTTAATAAATTTTTCATTTATCAGCGTACATAATAAATATCAATTAGAGATAAATAATAAGATGGGTGTGTATCAAAAATTTTGAAGAGTTTGAGGAGAATGATATATTTGAAGTTCATGGGCAAATATGAAAGAATCAAAATAGTTTAAGAGTATATTTGATATATTAAAGAGATGATAGATAAATATGATATTAAACGACATCAATGTTTCATTTATTTGCATCTCCAATGTGCCCATGTCATTATATTCTCCTTACTTCAGTCCAATTAAATTATCAAGTAACAGCTATTTAAATTTGAGGAGGAATCTATTCACAATTGTTATTTTGACAATCTTGATAATAATATTTATCAAATATTTATAAAAAATCAAAAAATCTTAAAAATTGAAAAAGTTTATGGAAGTATTACTTAACTTATAGATTGATTATGTTTTTTATAATATACAATTTAAACGACATTTGATAGCTCTTTAAAGACCCGTTAAATTACAACCGTTAAAAAAGTGTATAAAATTTTGATAAAGCATCAAATAATATTCAAATTGATTGAAACTTGATACATCATCAATTTATAAGTTAAGTAATGCATCCATATAACTTTTTTCATTTTTAAGATTTTTTATGAATTTTTATATTTTTTGAAAAGTCTCATTATTAAGATTGTTAATATAGTCATTGTCAATGGAACCCCTCTTTAAATTTTTCTATAACTTGGATATTACATAATTTTCAAACTTTTATTTCTACCAGTTTCAACAACAATGTTTAAACAATATATTTCAAACTTTTTAAATAATTATCCTCATTGTTTGTCAAATATCTGGACTAATAATTTTATAATTAAACAAATAGTGCTCAAGTTGAAGCTTCGGAGAACTCAGATACTATGTTCTAAATTCTTATCCATTTTTTTTAAATTTTTTTCGTGCCTCTTTTGTGGTTGTAATCGTGACTCGTAACATCTAGCATATAATAATAAGACATTAAATATGTGATGGTCAGGAAGAGAAGACGGTAACATGTTAATTCAGTTTAATCTTTAAAACCTTAATTAAACAGATAAATAATGTTTATCTCTTCATGACTCCTCTATCCTCAAAGCAGCAAAGCAAAGCAGGTGAAAATGTTTCAAAGTCCATCACCTCACCTGACCTGACCACTTTCAACATCCGTTGGGAAACTTCGAGGAAGCTGATGCAGAAACCAAGTTGACAACATCAGTTCAACACGTTCCTCTCAGAGCTGGGTCTCAAGTCTCAACTCAAAACGTAGCATATAATAATCATTGACTTGACAAAGGTCAAACGGCCCACGGGCATAGTAAGTCAAGAAGACGAAGGTCAACCTAGAACTAGGTTCAATGAATCTGGCTCTGTGGCCCAAAGTCAATGGGCCGGATTCAATTTCATCAACGGCAGCCCAACATTATAGGCCTGCTACATCTTGTACAGAGGGAGTTCATCAGAAGTTTATCAGAAGTTTGAACTCTTATTTTAACAGGTGACCTGACCTTGCGATTTTCACTGGTTTTTTAAAGCAGAGGGGGGATGTTAGATCCTCATGCAAGTGACTGAAAATCTTTGCAAATTTTAAATTCAGATTTTTTTTTCAGAAGATTCAAAAAATAAATATATGACGGAGGTAAACAAAAACATTTAAATCCTCTTCTCATATTCTCAGCATGTTTTTTTTTTTTTTTGTGTAAATAAGCATAGTTCAGTGGGATGATTTTTTTTTTTTTTTTTGAAGTTCAGATTGATTGTTCTGACACCTATCTTTAAGGGGAAAAGTCCAACACATTTTCTGAATAAATAAGAAAAGCTTTTTTTTTTTTGAGGAAAAAATGTTGTCACTTTTTAGTGACAAGAAAAGCTCTACCTACCTAACTGGAGTGACCCGACTCCTCAGAGATTTGATGCTGCCCTTGTCCATAGACAATAGCTGCCGTTTATTGACTACTGACGATAACGATAATGTTTCCTCAAAAAAAATAAAAAATAAAATAAATTTAAAGATGATGTAAAAGATAGAAATAAAGTCAATTCAGATTTTTGTTTTTATTTTTAAAAATAAAAATGCAAAAAACTTTTTCAAAATTTTTAGAATACCTTAAATAAATTAGGATCTTTATTTAATTTTTTTTGTCTTATTTTTAAATCATGTTATTCTGATCATTAGGAAACACAACCCTCAATCATTCAACAAAAAATATGGCTGCTGCATGCCTTAATTAGTAATCACTAGGTGACTTGCGCGTAATGAATTTTTTTTTTTTGTTCTGAAAAAAAAAAAAAGAAGCTATCGAATGAATATGGGCCGATCAAGTTAGATCCAGTTGATTTGTATATATGCATCAAATCAAAGCTGATAGCCCGCATCGGCTACGATCCAAGCACGATTGGAGGGCCCTGCGATCGCACTCTTCTGTACGATCAAGAATTAACGGACTGGATCGGTCTGATGTAGGGGTGAAAATGGAGCGGATTTTTATCTGTCTGAATCCGGTTCTGATAGATATTATTCGTAAAAATGACATCCGTATTCGAATATTAGTTATCCGTATACGTATCTATACCGTATCCGTAAAGACTAATGCAGATACAAATACAAATGATTTTTTAAATTGTATAATTAGGTGAATATCCGAACTATCCGTATCCGAAAATAAGCAAACTATACTAATATTTTCTATAAGATATTGCTAATTACCAAAAATTTTGCATGTATATATTGTTTTTATACAAATATTAACCAACATATTCATCTTAATTAAATCGTTGTTAATTTAAATATTATTGTTATTGTATATATGTATTCATTTGGTAATATATTTTAAATTTTATTCATATTTGCAGTTAAATTCACATCCGAATCCGTATTCGCCAACTATCCGTTTCGTATTCGTATCCGTTTAAGGCGGATTTGGTATTAAGTATTGACATCCGTTTAATATCCGTATCCGTATTCGTATCCGACTAATAGGATGTGGATACAGATATGGTTTTAACATTATCCGCTTCGTTTTCACCCCTAGTCCGATGTGATTTTGAGGGGGCAGGTTTTAAAATAATTATATCCGTTTGATTTAATCCCACGGTCCAATTAATTAGGATCGGAGGGCCCTACGATAGGAAATCCGATTGTAGGTGATTTCAACGCCTGATAGCTCACATCATGATATATATCATATAGGAAAAATTCTTGTCCCTTTCTAACGACCCTATTTGTGATAGCTTTTGAGTAAACGACCCGCGGATTGAAAAAAGAAAAGTGAAGAAATGCACACGAATGCACGATTAATTTGGACTTAGTTTTTCGATTGAAATCAAGCATAACGCCGCAAAAGAAATGCACAGAGGAGGAGGTACAGTATTGTGTGCAAAAGAAATAGCACCAAAATTCAGTTTCGGGCAGCAGGAACCTCAACCTCAACTTCGAACTTGAAGGGGTGAACTATTTAACTGAACTAGATAAAGGATTCACAGAGGAGGAGGTCAGGCAAGCCGTGTTCGCGCTAGCCAAAGGGAAAGCCTCAGGGCCGGATGGTTTTCCATCCGAATTCTTCCAAAGCTATTGGGACATAGTGAAGATTGACGTGCTCTCAATTGTAGAGGCTTTTCAAGGGAATAGATTAGATCTTTGAAGATTGAATCAAGCAACAATCACTGTAATTCCGAAGAAATTGGGGGCAACATCAGTTGATGATTTCAGACCCATTAGTATAATTTCAACAATAGTGAAAATAATCTCCAAGATATTAGCCTCAAGGCTACAGCCACATCTAGATCAGCTGATCAGGCCCCACCAGTCCGCCTTCGTCAAAGGTTGACTACTTATGGAAACCTTCCTAGTGGCGAGGGAGAATTTAATACATAGATACCACAACAAGAGACCTTCAGTTCTACTTAAGGTAGACTTTAGGAAAGCCTTTGATACAGTGGCATGGGATTTTTTGCTCAAAATGATGAGAGCAAGAAACTTTCCGGAATTATGGGTACAATGGATACAGAATCTTCTCATTTCCTCATCCTCAACGGTTAGGGTCAATGCTGAGAGGGGTGACCCATTTTACCATGGTCGAGGTTTAAGGCAGGGAGATCCGCTATCGCCTCTATTGTTCATTCTAGTAGCGGACACTCTCCGCTCACTCTTAAATCATAGATTATGTGAACAAGGCTTGGGATCCGATCAGTGGCAAGTGGACATATACCAATTTGTAGACGATACACTCATAATAGCGGATGCCCATCCGGCTACACTAAGGGTTATCATGAACACATTGGATGAGTATGCAACGCTCACGGGATTATCAATTAATTTGGGAAAGAGCGCGATCATACCCATTGCGACTCCATCGCGCCATCATCCACTGCTCAACCAAATTCTAACATGTGCACAAAAGGAATTCCCCATTCAATATCTAGGACTGCCGTTATCGATTAAAAAGCCATCGATTAGGGACTTCTGGCCAATCATTGAGAAAGCACTCAATAGATTGGCGGGTTGGAAAAGTAAACTTCTCACAAGGGCGGGTCGCCTAATATTGGTCAAAACGGTCATCAATGCCCTCGCAATTTACTTCATGCAAGCCTTTGCAATTCCAAAAGAGATACTCAAAGAGCTGGAAAGAATCAAAATGCGATTCTTTTGGAAAGGAACGGACAATTGCTCAGGGGGGACACTGCTTAGTTGCATGGAAAGGGGTATGCCTACCTAAACAAAATGGAGGATTGGGTATTATTGATCTAGCAACGCAGAACAAAGCGTTGCTGCTCAAATGGCTATGGAGGGCCTTTGCTCAAAAGCACTCTACCTTCTTCTTAGTAGTACATGGCAACTACAGCCTACCTACGATGTCCGAAATTCAACCGACCTACAACTTCTGCTCCTTCTTAAGGGATCTGTTTGATCTCTGGGACATCTTCCAATCTTGCACTCGCCAACAGACAAATGACCCAGTCCTCATTTGGGTTCAAAAAGCGGATGGGATATTTTCGGCAAATTCGGCTTACAAATTCATAATCAACCCAGGGGTAAATTGCCACTTTGCCAATCATATATGGAAAACCAAAGCACCTTTACAAATCAAGGTTTTCATTTGGTTACTATCCAAGGATAGACTTCTCACGACTAAAAATCTGCAAAAAAGGGGATGGTCACATCAATTTGGGTGTGCGCTATGCGCATCACAGTGTTTGGAATCTGCTGAACACCTCTTCTTGAAGTGCAACTTCTCAAAGGATATCTTCCGGCTGCTGTTCCCCACCTCTGCTCGGCAATGGGACTTCAACCTCCAGCCAATCCAGTTCTGGGCAAAAATTCGATCTCAAGCACCGTCCCAACAGATGCTCATGTGGGACTCCACCTTCTTCTCCATTATGTGGAATATCTGGAAAGAACGCAATAGGAGAATTTTCCAACACAAAGCAAAGCCACCTCCACTATTGGCATACGAGATCAGGGAAGAAGTTAGGGGATGGATGCTTAACTTATAGGAGGGTTTTTTTTTAGAGGGAATTTTTAGAGCACTAAGTACTAGAAATAAGGCTTTGTAAATATGTTCATAAATTGAGCTATGCCAGGGTCTCTCACTATGGAGTGCCTTGGGCAATCTTTGTAATATTTTTTTTATATATCAATGAATCAGTAGGCTGTTGCCTGCTCTTCAAAAAAAAAACAAAAAACTACCATGAGATACTGGCATGGTTTCACAATCTCAGCAAAAATGACAACTCCCAGCTTCTTAAAATCGCCTCCACCTGCTGGAATACATGGAAGGAGAGAAACGCAAGAATCTTCAATAATGATACACGGCCAACAGAGATCCTCCTCATACAAGTGGGAGCCTCCTCATACAAGTACTAGCTGATGCCACCATGTGGGAGCAGGCTCTGCGCAATACCCCTGCTTCTGTATATGTGTATGTGTATGATGAGCCTATGTCACCATCCGGAATGACTTAAATAGGATAAATTAGTTTACAAATAGGTGTAGTGTATATCCAGTGTACATAGTCTATTACTAGTTCTATTTCTGTCTTTCTTTTATTTTCTTTTTCTTTTTTCGTTTTATTTTCTTTTATGAACGCTATATGTAAATATTTTTGTTTATTAGTAAAAAAAAACTCGGCAGCTGGTTGTTGCCTGCCGCATCAAAAAAAAAAAAATTGTTTATTGAACATTAGATCCATTCTCAAATTTCAACGATGAATATTTATAGAATATTTTGCCAAAAAAAAAAAAAAAGCATTCATACAAGAAGAACCTATTTATTGACTTGCTAGTAAGCTAATGCTTTGCTTTGGCTAAAATTATTATATCTTATAAAGAGCCGAAAACTCATTCCTTATGAGGAAACTGATATGGATCTTAAATTTTATTGGGCCGGAACATTAATATACATTAATGGTGGTGATTATTTTGAAAAACCCTCCCTAAAAACTACATTCGTCGGATCGGGATCTCATGATCTTGAGATCCGATTCGGATCGCAGCAGATACGGACTCTGGACTTGTGTAGTTCAAGTTATTTATAAGCAATTGAGAATTCTTTTGTGTTTTTTTTTTTATTCACGAGAATTCTTTTGTTGGCATGCAGGACAAATTATGTCATAGGAACTGGAATAATAATGACGACTTCTCAGTGTTATGTTTAAGAGAAACATCTTGCGTCCATTGAAAATCTATCCATACATTCATAGATCTGTGTACGGAATATAACATATACATTCTGAAATATAACAGATACATACCAAAATGTACTCTATAGACTTTATGGATGGTTAGGTATTACTCTTCAACAAAAAAGAAGTTCACAATTCTGTTAAGTAAGAGAAACAAGTTTTGTTGAAGACAACCAATCCGTCCAACCCCAAGTACCTGGCATAATAACCCACTATACTTTGGAATTCATATCCCCTGTTGTACTACATTATGCAGTTCACAACATCAGCCATTAGATTGTCTCGAGATTCGTACCAGCATGCAAACAATTTTTTATTTTGAATATCGTAACCGCCGACGGTTAAAATGAACTGTGATAGCTGGTCGCCAATTTTTAACCTTTTAGGCTTATTGATGATATTCTTATAAAAGCGGATATAAATTGCAAATTCATATTTTTTTTGGGCATAGACAAAAAAAAATTTCTTTTCTTTGCCCCTCTTCTCTTCTGATTTCTTCCTTCTTTGTACTTCCTTCGCTCTCCGACTCTCCCTCTCTCGTCTTCCCAGTTCCCTCTTTCTACTTTCTTTTCTTTTTGAGGAGCAAATTCTGTTTCTACTTTCTTTTCAGTTTTCCTAATTTAAACCCCACTTTTGCCCTTTCTCGCAACAGGGAAAAAGAACAGGAAAAGACCCAATTGTCTGATCTCAAGTCTCAACCTTTTACGTCCATGGCAACAGAGGGAGATACTAAAAGTAACCCGCCGCAGCCCAACGAGCCGGCCCCAATCCCGGTCCCAGTTCAGCCGGACATGGTGCAGCCTGAACCTCATCGCAACCCAATTCCGCGGGGTCCTGCGGAGAACCCTCTGAGGAGGGCCTTAAGGTCAGCCTTCCTGGTCATGATCTTCGCCCTCTGTTTCATGATAAACCCGATGTGCCACGGATCAGCTGTTCTAGACGAGGTAATTCTCGCCTATTGTGTTTTGATATTTGGAGTGGTGTCGATTCACTACAGGCCCCTTCTGCTGGCTAAGTTCCCGGCAGTGGCCAATGCTCCTGCTTGTATTGCGCGATTCGTTAACAATTGCCTGTTTCGTGCTGCGCCGGAACCTGCACCTGCTAACAATTATTGATTTCGATGAACAAACAGTTGGAATGTATACTTTGCTGATGACTTCGATTTACTTAATTCTTGCGAATTCAACCTTATGTATGATAATTCGGTCTGATTTGACAGTACTATTGAACTATTGATGTTGAATTAGGCCAATTTTCAGAATAAATTGAGCGGAGATCGGTGGTTTGGAGTAACAATTGGGACGTTAATATGTATGATATACACATGTACATAGATGATAGAACTTTTTTTTTCTTTTCATTTTTTCTGAGTGAATATAAATTAGACTATTAGCCTACCGAATTGTTTGGAGCTGAAGGCTTTGTTGTTGTTATTGCTGTATAAATTTATGTTCTTATGATATTGTATTGTATTTCTGTTAGAAGTGATATAAATATGTTTTATACTTCTATATTGTTGGAAAAATTTCTTTAATTTGCTTGGTAATTTGGGACAACTGAGCATCTTCTTAATTAATGTCTATCAGGCGACGTTTTGTTTAATCAACAGTTTGCATGTAAACTGCATCATCTCTTCATTCACTGTGATATGATGAAAAAATAATGGAACTCTTTGAAGTTCGATTAATTATTTTCATTTTGATTTGAATTTAGAGACTATCAATATATAATCTATGGGACAGTACTCAATATCTTTCTCATGATAATATGATATTATGCATATAATAATTAAATACCTTTTCAACGTAATTAATCTAATTAAGCTGTGATAAATCCAGCTTGACTGTGACATCAACAGAATCTGACTGATCTTTGCTTATATGTATTAAGATTTTGACTTTTGCTATTTTCTAATAGATAATAACCTCAGCACAATATTTGCAACATTATGAGAGAATCTAGGTCACTGCAGTAATCACTTCTTTAAGTCAGAAAAAGTGCAAAATTTAAGTACAATCGTATTAAATTTCAGTGTGCAAACCATTCGTGCAGTTGCTCTAAAAACAATTATGACATAACAATATTATAAAACACGTAAGTATTGGACGTCTCCATTTTTTTCTCCTTCTTCAAATTTTTTTAATCCCCATTCTACTCCTTAATCAACAGTACAGATCAAAATGCATTGATTTCAATGGTGTTGATGTTTACCAATCAAACAACTTCCTCTCCATTTTAGTTTTGTCCATTTTAGTTTTTACAAAAAAAAAATGGAAAGATATCAATTTTGGTATGAAAGACATTAATGTTGATTATAATTTACATTAATGAGAAATTAACTCTTTATATTCTAATATTCAATGAGTTGATTTAGTATAAAGATAAAATTTTAATGGTAAATAATGAGCCAAAAACCGAAAGCACATTATATATATTGAGGAGAGATCTATTGACAATGCTTATGTTGACAATCTTGACAATGGTTATTTATAAAAATTTGTAAAAAATCATAAAAAATCTTAAAAATAGGAAAAAGTTTATGGATACATTAGTTTAACTTATAGATTGATAGTGTTTCAAATTTCAATCAATTTGAACATTGTTTGACGCGTTATCAAAATTTTGTGTATTTTTTAACGGTTGTAATTTAACAGATCTTCAAAGAGCTATGAAATATCGCTCAAATTGAATATAATCGGATACATAATCAATCTATAAGTTGAGTAATATTCCGTAAACTTTTTTTCTATTTTTAAGATTTTTTATGATTTTTTATAAATTTTTGAAAGATGGTATTGTCAATATTGTCAATACAAGCATTGTATGAAAGATATCAATTTTGGTATGAAAGAACATTAATGTTGATTATAATTTACATTAATGAGAAATTAACTCTTTATATTCTAATATTCAATGAGTTGATTTAATATAAAGATAAAATTTTAATGGTAAATAATGAACCAAAAACCGAAAGCACATTATATATATCATACGGTATGATATCATAATTTTAAAAGTCCGCACAACGGACGGGTTTCTTGCTCGTAAAAAAAAAAAAAATTCCAGTTTCTACGTTCACCGAGTACTAAACAATCGAGAGAAATGATTCCCGCTTCCTAACTTTGCACCTTGCTCATCCCTTCTTTAACTAAATTTTGTATATATTATTTGTTTTATTTCTCTTTCTTCCTTTATACCAATTCAAGTGAACTTCCATTTCTCTCACTTTTGCATTTGTGTGACAAGGAGGCTTACATCGTGTGAGAACAATGAATTTTGCTGCAATACACTAGTTTTGTTTGATTTAAAAATCGAATTTTCTGAACCTCATAATCAATCATAAGAAATGAAAAGAGTGCTCCATCAACTATAATTAACCTAGCACAATTTCTTATCATAAATTGAAGTTTTTCATTGATTGTACGGCTCAATATGTTCCAAGTATATATTTTTTTATAAAAAGTTGATGCACAAAGCATGACTCGAGAATATAATATTTTTCAACCCGATTTTTTTTAATTATAATTAAATAAATAATCGGAATTAAATATTTAGTTAAATATTAATTGAAATTCGGGATTTAGGAAGATTTCGTTTCAAATCCGCTTCCCAAATCAATAATTTGCGTGTGCCCAACTCTTTTTATCTTTTCTGATGGTTGTGTTTTCAATCCGTAACCCATCTCTTGGGATGCATTTCTAACATGCAACACAAACTTTGGGTCACTGACTGAAAATCCAACCGTCCTTTTGAAAGGGTGCATTAAAAATGGTTGTACTTTAAAAACATAGCCTTAAATTATGACTAATAATTAAATCCGCGTACCTTATTAAAATATATATTTTTTTGAATCTCTGCCGTCATCTGACAGTTTGTGGGGTCCCTGAGTCTTTGGACGCGAATTTGAAATGAAACCTTCCTAAATCCCGAATTTCAGTTAATATTTACTTAAATATTTAATCCCGATTATTTATTTAATTATTATTAAAAAATCGGCAACTAATGATATGTAAAGAGATAAATTAATTATGAGTGGGGCTATGGTACTATTAATAGTATGGATTGCCCCGTACTATTGATCCATATCTCTAACTTCAAAATAATAATACCTGATCCAAACCGTTCATTATGATCTTCATATGCAATTTTATTTATAAACCAAATTTTATATTTTTTAGAATTTATTTACTATTTTTAAAGATATTTTAAAATGTCACTTATTTAGATGGTTCATAATGTTTCAATCAAGTGATATTTTAAAATATCTTAAAAAATAGTAAATAAATTCTAAAAAAATATAAAATTTGGTTTATAAGTAAAATTATATATGAAGATCATAATGAACGGTTTGGATCGAGTATTAGTATTTTTAAAATTAGAGATACGGATTAATAGTACGGTGCAATCCGTACTATTAATAGTACCCTAGCCTTACTCATTAATTATTTTTTTCATAATATTATTTTTTTTTCCATTAGATCATTGCAGTAAAAGAATATTAAAACAAAGCAAGGTCAGATATTGAGAAAATTGACTCTAAATGATTATGCAACACGTATATTAAAATTGTGTTTTGTTTAATTATTGTAGAAGTTAATAGCAAATTTGAATTTTTTTTTTTTATTCAATGAGTTTTCTTTTTAGTTAATCGATTCAAACAGACATTAATTTGTTAAATATTAATGGATTTATATTAGGATTAAGTAGGCTTGTAAGAACTGATGGTTTTCTTAAATGAAATGGAAACTGTGGGCATTTTTGTCCACTTAGTTCAAAAAAAAAAATTGTTAAATATTATGATTCATTTTGCCCTCTCCTTTATATCTTTTATGGTTTCTTCATTGGGGATAATTATCAGCGCTCTCTTGGATGAATTTTATGTTTTTCATGGAGGGGGATGATAATCCTCTGACATGCTGCAAGGTTTGCAGCCTTTCAAATAAGGCAATATTGCTTTATTCAAATGGTGTGGTCTTTTATGTGTCAGATTTAACTTAACCAGATGGGTTCCAACAAGACGTCTTATCAGCCTCCTGCCTCTGCGTCTATCTATGGCCTGGCCTGATACTTTTGTCTTAATCTTTTCACAGTTATTACCACTTATATATTAAGTTCATGGCTTACATGCCCCTCAACGTATGATATACTATAGCGAATTTTATGCTTAACCAAACACTTCTTAAATTTTTATAAAGCTATATAAACACTTTTTAATTGTACATAAATACTTTTAAAGTTTTTATAAACATTTTTTAACGTTTGTATATAGAACCCCAAAATTTTAATGTAGTTTAACACTTTGGCATATAGCATTCTAATCTTGGGCAAGCAGATGAACAGAATAACAACCTTAGTACAGTACTTTCGTCCTTACTACCTAGAATAAATAGAAATTTAGAAAGCCATTATATACCTTGCTAAAACCTTGCTCTAATACCAGGTTGAGAGAGGATCACTCCAAACTTCAAAACTTTGGTTACTAAGAACACAAATTTTTAGAAGTGGGAAGCGGAAATTTTATTTCACTCAGAGATATTATACAAAAGAGAAGAGTAAGACTTCAGATGATTTCTGCGTGTCTTGCTACTTCTAAAACACACTCTTATATAGGTAACTAAGGCTGGTATCTCAATAATGCATCAGGTGCTCATTGGGCCCCATCGTCATACAATTAGTTGGATATCCACAAACCTTTGTCTGCCACTAAAAGGAATCAACCACCAGGTTGATTAGAAAAGATAAAATTCGTACAATAATGCACACTAGCGGGCATCTCCGTATGTCCACTATAAAAAGAAAAAGCTAGTGTTACCTTACCAACCGTTGGAAGTGCCCCACTCAACATATTCCTCTCAATAATGGAGGATGACTCACACAAAGAAACAAAAATACACAAAAGCCAGCGGTTATCTATCCTCTCTGGCTGAATTATTGAAGCACGCTTAGTGGGACAGCTGATATTCCACTATCATCTGTCTCTAATAATTTGGATTTATGGGTCCACCAATTTCCAAAGCCCTCTAGATGAACCAAATGCGGTCTGCTTTCGCAATTGGCTCTATTATTGCCTCTGCCTGCATTACCTTTTCTAACTGATTGTGTAAAATTGGCTCTACATCACCTGCCATTGAGTCATGGCCTCTGCAAGGGAAAGCCAACTTATACTCTGCCTTCAACATTAACCTTAAATTATGGATTTCTTTGAAAGCACACATGAGCTGCTTTTTCTTGAGCCGCTCCCTTTCTCCTGCATTCCACTGGTAGTTGTCCCAACTCTGAGGTTTTTCATGCTTGTAAAGCAATCGTTCCCATTCCAGGAATGTGCTTCCATGGAGAACATACTCATCATCACTTGATTCAGTTGCTGGATCTGTGGACCGTTGTTCTGCAATTGCTACTGCAGCGCTTCCTCCCATAACACTAGATTCTCCTGTTGTTCTTGCGTCAGACATCCTGAAATGCACAAATTAGTTAGACGTGAAAGAGAATAAGCTAGGACATTAAGTTTCCCATCTATATGCTCAAAATTAATTTGGACTCCTGTCCCTGTGATAAAATCAGAAAAGTTTATCCATCTGACCCTTGATGGTTTGTTTTGAGCTGATTTGTTATAGAAACTTATGATTACTTGAAAATCAGTCCTTAGCGTAACTTCCTCCCTGTCCAGGTAATGGATCTTTAGTGCTTTGAGAGTTTCCATGCATGCAAAAATCTCTGCATCAATGGTTGATTTGATGACCGAGAATTTCCCGCTTGCATAAGCACAGATCTTTTCAGAACTTCAAGGATCATTTTTGAAATGTTTCCACTTACATATACCACCCCATCCTTCCATACATCCATCTGTCTCCAAGATGATGTATGATCTCTGAGGTGCAATTTCCAAATCTGGTAAATTTTGCACATTTTCTTTGATTTCCTTGATTAATTCATAATCAGAGGGTTTGAGTCTCTTATCTCCATGTGGGCTGGTTTTCGAATAGAGGGGGGCCTAGCAGTGTGCCCAAATTAGGAAGATCGCGCATAGTTGAGTATGCCTAACCAGGAGCGAAGCCCTGATTTTTCCTTCAGTTTCTCCTTACTGAATGAGATGATCTTTTTGATGATTTGAGGTTGGAGTTTGATCTTACGATTGCCAATAATTGCACCAAGAAATTCAATTTCTTTAACTACAATTTTCATTTTGGATGGACTTAGGACAAGTCCATTGGCCTCACAAATTTGAAGCATCGTCTCCAAGTGTTTGGCATGTTGCTCTTCGGTTTCTGAGAATACCAGGATATCATCAATGTAAACAACAATGAAATCACTGGTGCCAGCAAAGCAGTTATCCATCTTCCTTTGGAATACTGCTGGAGCATTCTTCAGTCCGAACGGCATCACCAGTCATTCGTACAACCCGTTTGGGACAACAAAGGCTGTTCACTCTATGGACTGTGGGTCCATAGCCACCTGGTGGAATCCACTCTTCAAGTCGAATTTTGAGTAGATTTTTGAGTTGCCCACCTACATGAGTATGGTATTGATACCGGGTAAAAAATACTGGTCTTTATGAGTATTGTCATTCAGGGTGCGGTAGTTAAAGACCATTCTTTCTTTTCCTTTCACCTCTTTTCCAGTAATAGTGTCAATAGAGGTACCATAATTTACCATTATTGCCATGGTCTTGTGTTTGCTCTTACTTGGCCTGATCACACCTATCTCCAGCAAAGCTTTGGTGTGCCTTTCGAATTGTTCCTTCTGAGCAGGAGTAACATGCTTTAGTGGTTTATCTTGAATGATTAGGTCTGGGTTGATGATCTCCGGTTTGCACGTCACTTAGTTTTTGGACCAATGTTTTACCGGATTATTCCTGATAAATCCTTGTTCTTCCAATCGTCTCAGGAGTTGATCAAAGCGGCTTTTGAAAAACTTGTTTTCTTCGCCAAAATTATAGAACACCGCCTCTTGAATTTCTATATACTCATGTTCATCAAGCTCTAGTTCAGGGATTGAGGTTTTACTAACGACCTCAATATCGGCTTGTATCTCAATGGAGGTTACTCCTTTGTAAAACATGACCGTGTTGCCTTCTATGCGTAGGCCTCCCTGGACAGCTCTGATGAAATTACATCCAATCAGTATTTGGATACCATCTCCAGTACCCATGTCAAAGATGAATGTAAAGGGGATTCTGAAACTGTTTTCCCCTATCCTCATGAGGCCATTTCTTAGTCTGAGTTTTGCCTCCTGTCTTGAATTAACGCCATTTATGATGACTGGATAAGCACTGAGCTCTAATGCCTCCAGAGGTACGGCTCGTTAATTGACACAGCAAGTTGAGGAACCTGTGTCAAGGATGGCTCGTAATTCAAAACTCTCCACACCAGGAATCTCCATGATTGCAATGAAATTATACAGCCTGTTGACTACTCACCTTGATTCTTTATATTTTGGAACATCGGTTGTGGCAGTAGTATGGATTTCAATTTCTTCAAATACCACGTTTGCGAATTCTTCATCAACCTTGGCCTTTCCTTTTAGCTTGTCTTGAATGAGCAAGCTTTTGAAATCTTCATCCAGATTTTCCATGAGCAACTCATCCAACTACTTTTGCAGTCGATACTCATTTGTGATAAATGATAGCTCTAGCTGCTGGCTACCAACCACCAAAATTCTTTCATCAGAGTTATGCTGGTAAACTTTGTTTCGGGATTGATTCCATCCGACTTGATAGAGAACTTGAGCCGGAACATTCTGAGCCTGTCTGAAATTTGACAAACTCTGCTCGGTATTCGGATCCATTCTGAATCCAGAGTTCGTCTGAAACCATTGTTTCACCTGGGCAACATCCTTTGGGCTTGATGACGAAGTCTATGACCCAGTCTGTAGCCCCGTATCTGGTCCCGTACCGAGGGGGTTCTTTTTTTCTGAGCCTCACGGTTAGAAATTGAGGGCCTGGGCTCAACAGTTTGGGTTCTGGTTGAACTCATTTTGACCCCTTCTTCTTTTCTTCTGCAAGGATTTTGAGAGGATCCTTGAACACGTAAATTGGACCTTTAGGACGAGGTTTAGGCTTGGCTGGCTCACCCAGAGACAGTTTTCTCAAATTTGCCTCAAGGTTTGAGATTGCTTCTGTAATTTGAGGCTCCGGCTCTTTCTGTGCTGCTAGTTTGTGCTGAATCTCGCTGATTGTGGTTTTGCAATCGTCAAGATCTTGTTTAGTTTGGACCAGAAGTTGAATGAGGAGGTTGTTTTGTTTTATGATTGTTTTTACGGCTTCGTTTCTGTCAGTCACGTCTTTAAACTTAGCAAAGCCGAATGCAGGAGCTCCAAGAGTGGTGTTGAGGTAAGAGCTTCCTTGTAATCGTCACTGCCAGAGGTTAGACGCCAGTCTGAGATGAACTGTCTGAGAAAGTTTTGGTTGTAAGGGATAGTATCCCTTGGAGAGGTTTTCGTAAAATAGGAAAATTAACAAGGTTTGTATGCAAAAAGCAAGGAAATTCTTGTATTAATACAGGGTACAAAGACTTTTTAATTCAAATATTTTAGGTTCGTAATTCAGGAATTACCATACCAATATTGTATACTCTGTTCAAATCCTTACAATATCATAGTAACAAGACTCACGAATAATTCGCGAATTATTCGCGTTTTATTCGTATTTTGCTCCATCCCGAACAGAACTGCGTATTATTTGTGAATTCGCAAATTATTCGTTCGATTCGCGTATTTTACGAATTCTACAAATAATTTGCGTATTAAACGCTGAAAACAAGGTGAGTAACTATTTGATAGATTTCAAATTTTTAACTGTCACGTGAACCTAGAAGAGAGTAGTGTTAATTTTAAAGAACCAACTCTCAAACTTTTGTCAGAAAACAACTTTTTGACATAGAAATATGTAACATCTTACATCTAGTAGCCTGCTAAAGCTTAGTTCTTTGGGGATAGCACCTACTTGTGCATGAATTTACACCATATGCCACTTGGATCTCATGTGATCATTCATCATATAATGTTCATCTTTGTTGACTATTAATTTCTGAGTAAAAATTTATTTAAATATAAACTTATATATATATATAGAGTTAGGCTACAGTAATATGCATATCATGGTTTTACCGTGCTATGCGGTCGGTACCTGCATTTCTGGTGTCCAAAAAGTCGATCCGAACCGTTCAATGTGATCTTTATATCAAAATATTCTAGGAAACCAAATTTTATAATTTTTTTGCTATTTTTAATGATGGGAGAAAATCGTTGTTTTGTATGAACCAAAATCCTTGGATCTAGCCATTTTCTCCCCATCATTAAAAATAGCAAAAAAATTCTAAAAATTATAAAATTTGGTTTGCTAGCATATTTTGATGTAGAGATTACATTGAGCGGTTTGGATCGACTATTTGGACACCGAAAACGGAGATTCGGACTACATAGCACGGTAAAACCGTGATATGCATATTATTGTAGCCGGACTCTATATATATATTATTAAAAAATAAGACGAACTATTTTTGAATTATATCCGAATTATACCCGAATTATTTCCGAATCATGAATTTTTGACCTCGTCGAATGTTTCCGGAATCAAAACGTTGTTACTATGTACAACATAATTAGAACATAGCTCATTACACCAAAATTACAAAGTTTGAGGTTTTATTGGATCTAAGTATTTTCCAAAAATGGAGTGCTGCGCAACGTGCAGCATGTCATTTCAATTCGAGGAACCGAGGAATCCTTGGATTAATGTGATGTTTTTATTGGATTAAGGCAAATTCTTTTATGGATTGGAACAAATTTGGACCGTCTATTTTCTTTAAATCGGACGCCTGAAATTTAGCCTGAAATTTAGCCCGAAATTTGACTCTTCCGTTAAATCTGACGATTTAACGGAAACAAAAGGTTATAGTGGATAATTTTGCAGCGAATCGTTCTTTTTTTTTTTTTCCCTTCACCAGCGCAGCGCCTCTCTTCCTCCTCTCGTCTTCCAGCACTTCTCTTCTTCTTCTCTAGTCTTCCACCTCTCAACTCTCAGGAGCGACTGTCAAAGCGAGCGATTTCTCCGAAATTAGCCGTTCACGATCCTCTCCTCTCTGCTCTGTTCAGCGGTGGGGGTTATTTGAGAATGCAAGGCAGTGAGTCAGATATGGCGTAGAAGGAAAGAGGACAGCCACGGCACTGGGCTCAGACGTGGTTCCGGCGAACTGGACGGATTCGACTCCAATTGAATGCTCCCTGAGCTTCACCTTGACGCCCTGATCATGTGCAAATGTTCAATTTTGCCTTTGCCTGCTCTCCAGAAAGAGTTCCACCTGATGCTTCTACACTGATTCATGGCTGTAGCTCGAATCAACTGTTAGGGGTTCAATTGATCAAGCTGATACCTTGTGGTAGTATAATGTGAGCTAGTGATGGTGAAGAAAGCAAGACTAGGTCAAATCCAACATAGCAGTAAAGGATTTACTTTACTCTATGCTTGATTGTGATAAACCGGATTCAGCTGAGATAAACAGTTCTCTCAATGCACTTTAGACACCATGCTTCAGTCTTAACAAATCATCCCTAATTACAAGTGGTGCATGCACCATTGAACAACCAAAAGGTTTCTCATAGAAGTGTGATAGCTGAACCAAGTGCTGTCAAGGATATCAATCTTTTCAAGTACTCTTAAGGCGCCTCTCTCTCTCAAGGCAGGAAGGCTGATCCAAGGGCTCTAGCTAGATGAGAATAAACACAATTCAAGAATCCAAGGGTGCAGAATTGCTCCAATTGCTTGTTCTCCAAGTGCTCCAATTACTGGTTCATGCTCCATCAAACAGTAAACAAACTCGCTCCATGGTATTGAGGTGCTGAGACAAGAGCAACTAAATGCCAACCTATGTTGTCTTCCTTTTAGGCGCCATGAACTCCTTTTAAAGGATCCAAGCTGTAATTGAATGAAAGAAAACACAAATGCATATCTGATGGCTGAAATTTACCAGATTTTTTAACTTGCTCAAGAGCCCTATAAATAACCCCCTAAACCAGCAGCCAACAACACACAACAACTCCTCCCTGACACATATTTTAAATATTTTATGTAAAAAGAGCATTATTTTATGAATAAATTTCATGTAAAATGTTTCATCTAATTCATTGTAGAAAAATTCTTATAAAAATAACAAAATGATAACTGCATCAATACATTTTCTGCTCTCTTTTCTGGAAATTTTGACAGCAAATATGGCATCCAGTTTTCTCTTCATAATGCATATTTTTCTTAATTTCTTTGCATTCCTAGCATGATTTTTAGCTCTTTTCATGTTTTTCACTTTCCTTAATTCATTGTAGAAAAATTCATACAAAAAAGATAAATTTCTGACAAGAGCTTGGTAAAATTTGCAGAACTGACCCTGGTTTGAAAAGTGATCAAACAACTGAGAAAGGTACAAAATTGAGACATTCACTGTATACCAAAGTTGTTCCTAACTGTCAAATGCACATTTATGTTTAAAAACATTGAGCATTTATATTCAAAATATTGCAAGTGGGATCCCATTAACAATGCTGACGCTAAGTCTTCTTTAAACTCTGACAGTCATGATACTTAAGATTCACTTATATTAAACATCCTGATTCTATTCAACGATAGGTTTGTGAAATAAGTAGTACACATGATTCCTAAATCTCATGATTCAAAGCAAGGGACAACTGCTCTCAGTGACTTAATAAAAATTCAATATACTGACAAGTGCTTCATTACTCTTTACTAACAACTTTCAAATTGAAAACATGAATTGTTATTTCTCATCACTTCGCGAAGCAAGTGATATGAACACACTGAACATTCTCAAATTGGAGTGCAGATGAAGTTGAAATAAAATTTAAACGGACCAAATACAAGCAGTCGCTCAGTACCCAAAACTGCACAGTGGTACAATGCCTTCATACATCATACAGTCAAAATTGGTCTAGATTGAACTTAAAATTGCATTAAACACTATAAGCCAATCATGTTCAAGACAAATTTTACAAAAAATGATGCACAATTTGAAGAGAAAATCAAATGTAAATTCTCCAGCCAATGCTTGTCAGACCTGATGAGTTCAATGGGTACGAGTTCTCCTTTCTACACTTCTGTTCAATCGAAGACAATGGATGCGTTCTCCTTCCTCCCACGATCTCAATGCTACTTTCTGATCTTCAATCGGAGCCGCCGATGCCGAGATCCACTCCTCCCTTCTTCCGACGGCCTAGATGAAGACGAGCCCTGGCGCCATGGAAGAGCTCCAAATTGTTGGTCGGGCCCCAGCGGAAAGAAGAAGAAGAAAGAAACAAGGCCCAGGTGATCAGTTCAGTATGATGCGGCTCAGTCCGATGTTCTTTCTAACAGGGCCCAAAAACAAAAGAAACTCGATCCAATCCTACGAATTCAAGAACCCCACATCAAGCTCAGTAAATCTCGGCCTAAAAGAAGAAGATTGTTGTTTGAAGCCCAGCAGTTCTCTGGTCCAATAAGATCCGAATAAAATTAGCCCAAAATTTTTAAGTTGATTATTCGGGTTTTAAAATAAAAAATTTCTAAAAATAGTTCCCGAATTCTGAAACTTTTAAAATCAATCTATAAGTTAAAAGATACTTCAGTAAACTTTTTTCTATTTTTATGATTTTTTATAAAATTTTATAAAGCAGTATTGTCAAAATTGTTAAATTAACCATTGTCAAAGGATCCCTCCTCTTATTATAAAAGTATTTAGATGTGCATGATAAGTGTTTTATATTGTTTATAAAGATGTTTAGGTTTCGTACAAAAGTATTTAGATGGCTCTTAGTGTATTTATAAAAGTGATTTCAATTGACTTAAAGCGCATTAAAGTACTTATCTAACGAATATTAGTGCGTTAAGATACCAATAAAACTCCAAGTAGCAATAAGTTGCAATTTGAACGCATTTAGATGGCTCTTAGTGTGTTTTCAAAAATTTTTGACCTCGTTTGCGCACATTATAATGTCAAAACTGATTTCAAATGACTTAGAAAGCATCTAAAAACACGTTAAAGTACTTGTCTAATGAATATAAGTGAAAGATGCCAATAACACTCCAAGTAGCAATAAATTGCAATTTGAACGCATTTCAATGGCTCAGACTGTCTTTTCAATCAATTTTGATCTAGTTTGCGCACATTATAATGTCAAAACTGATATCAAAAGCGTGTTAAAATACTTATTTACCAAATATAAGTGCGTTAGGATCCCAATAACACTCGAAATAGCAATAAATTGCAATTTGAACGAATTTAAATGTTTGCGCACGTGTGTTTTTTCAATAAATTTTGATTGATTGCCACATCAAACTAGTGCTGTTATGATACTATTATGACTCACAATTATAAAAGTTTCTCAAAACCGCAGTCTAAAGAGGCTCCAAATAACACTAAAAATGAATGTGAACACATTTAAATGGCTCTAAATGTGTTTTCAATCAATTTGTCTATGCATATTAAATTGCCAAAACTTATTTCAAATTACTTAAAGAGGAGGGATCCATTGACAATGCTTATCTTGACAATCTTGACAATAGAGATTTTGAAAATTTTGTAAAAATAATTAAAAATTCTAAAAAAAGAAAAAAAGTTTATAGAGATATTATTTAACTTATAGATTAATTATGTTTCAAATTATATTCAATTTTAGTGACGTTTGGTAGCTCGTTAAAGGTCGTTAAATTTTAACCGTTAAAAAATGTATAAAATTTTGATAAACTATCAAACGATGTTCAAATGATTGAAATTTAAAACACTATTAATCTTTAAATTGCAATTTGAACGCATTTAAATGACTCTAAATGTGCTTTCAATAAATTTTGACCTCGTACGCGCACGTTATAATGTCGAAGCTGGTTTCAAATGACTTAAATAGCATGTAAAACGCGTTAAAAGTACATAGTGAATATAAGTGAAAGATGCCAAAGTACTTAGTAAATTGTGTCTGAAGTACATTAAAGTACTTATCTAATGAATATAAGTGCGTAAACATGCCAATAACAATCCAAAACTAACAAACGAATATAGTACGGTAAGATGCCAATAACAACTCTAAATAGCACCAAACTTTAATTTAAATACAATTAAATGCCTAAGTGTATTTTTAATTAATTTTGACCTCGTTTGCACACATTATAATTTCATAACTGGTATCACAAGACTTACATTGCATCTAAAGCACGGTAAAGTACTTATTTATCAAATATAAGTGTGTTAATATACCAAGAACACTCCAAGTAGCAATAAATTGCAATTTGAACATATTTAAATTGATCTCAGTGTGTTTTCAATAAATTTTGACCTCGTTTACACACATTATAATTCCATAACTGGTACCAAAAGACTTAAATTGCATCTAAAGCGCGTTAAAGTACTTATTTACCGAATATAAGTGCATTAAGATGCCAATAACACTTCAAATAGCAATAAATTACAATTTGAACGCATTTAAATGGCTCTGAGAGTGTTTTCAATAAATTTTGACCTTGTCTGCGCACATTATAATGCCAAAACTGGTTTCAAATGACTTAAATTGCATTTGAAGCGCATTGAAGTACTTATCTAACAAGTACATGTGCATTAAGATGCTAATAACACTCCAACACCTTCTCTAATGAATATAATTATGTTGTTTTGACCTCATTTGCGCACATTATATTGTCAAAGCTGGTTTCAAATGACATAAATTGCAGATAAAGGACGTTAAATTACTTATCTAACGAATATAAGGGCATTAAGATGCTAATAACACCCCAATTAGTACTACAATGCAATCTAAACACATTGGAATGGTTCTAAATGTGTTTTCAATCAATTATGACTATGTTTACGCACATTATAATTCCAAAATTGGTTTCAAACTTAAATTGCATATAAAGGATGTTAAGATACCAATAAATATAAGTGCGTTAAGATACCCATAAAACTCCAAGTAGCAATAAATTGTAATTTGAACACATTTAAATGGATCTCAGTGTGTTTTCAATAAATTTTGATCTTGTTTGCACACATTATAATTCCATAACTGGTACCAAAAGACTTAAATTGCATCTAAAGCGCGTTAAAGTACATATTTACCGAATATAAGTGCGTTAAGATGCTACTAACACTCCAAAACTGACAAACGAATATAGTATGTTAAGATGCTAGTAACACTCCAAATAGCACCAAATTTTAATTTAAACGCATTTAAATGCCTAAGTGTGTTTTCAATAAATTTTGACCTCCTTTGCGCGCATTATAATGCCAAAACAAGTTTCAAATGACTTAAAATTGCATATAAGTGCGGTAAGATCCCAACAACACTCGAAATAATAATAAATTGCAATTTGAACGCATTTAAATGTTTGCGCACGTGTGTGTTTTCAAAACTGGTTTCAAATGACTTAAATTGCATAAAAGTGCGTTAAGATCCCAATAACACTCGAAATAGTAATAAATTGCAATTTGAACGCATTTAAATGGCTCTATGTGTGTTTTCAATAAATTATGGTCTTGTTTGAAACCTGTCTTGGCATTATAATGTGCGCAAACGAGGTCAAAATTTATTGAAAACACACACGTGCGCAAACATGTAAATGAGTTCAAATTTTGCAATTTATTCCTATTTCGAGTGTTGTTGGGATCTTACCGCACTTTTATGCAACTTAAGTCATTTGAAACCTGTCTTGGCATTATAATGTGCGCAAACGTTATTGAAAACACACACGTACGCAAACATTTAAATGCGTTCAAATTGCAAATTATTGCTATATTGGGTGTTATTGAGATCTTAGCGCACTTTTATGCAATTTAAGTCATTTGAAACCCGTCTTGGAATTATAATGTGTGCAAACGAGGTCAAAATTTATTGAAAACACACACATGCCCAAACATTTAAATGCGTTTAAGTTGCAATTTATTCCTATTTCGAGTGTTGTTGGGATCTTACCTCACTTTTATGCAATTTAAGTCATTTGAAAACCCGTCTTAGCATTATAATGTGCGCAAACAAGGCCAAAATTTATTGAAAACACACACGTGTGCATTTAAATGCGTTCAAGCTGCAATTTTGACTCGACCCGAGTTTATGGGGGAGTCAAACTGACCCGAACCTGCCCCGACCCGACTCGAACCTGACCCGACTCGTGTTCCAGGGAAAGTGAGACTGACCCGAACCCAACCCGACCCGACCCAAACCCGACCCAACCCGTGTTTTAGGGGAAGTTAGGCCGACCCGAACCCAACCCGACTCGCGGAATATAGGTGCAAAAAATGAGTTAAGATCCCAATAACACTCGAAATAGCAATAAATGGCAATTTGAACACATTTAAATGCACACGTGTGTGTTTTCAATAAATTTTGACATCGTTTGCGCACATTATAATGCCAAGACAGGTTTCAAATGACTTAAAAGTGCATATAAGTGCTTTAAGATCGCAATAACACTTGAAATAGCAATAAAATACAATTTCAACGCATTTGAATGGCCCTAAGTGTGTTTTTAAAAAAATTTTGACCTCATTTTCGCACATTATAATGTCAAAACTGGTTTCAAATGACTTAAATTGCATAAAAGTGCGCTAAGTTCCCAATAAGATTTGAAATAGCAACAAATTGCAATTTGAACGCATTTAAATACGCACGTTTGTTTTTTCAATAAATTTTGACATCGTTTGCGCACATTATAATGCCAAGACAGGTTTCAAATGACTTAAAATTCCATATAAACGCATTAAAGTACTTATGTAATGAATATGAGCGCGTTAAGATGCAAATAATACTCAAAGTAGTACTACAATGTAATCTAAACATATCGAATTGTTCTAAATGTGTCTTCAATCAATTATGACTATGTTTGCGCACATTATAATTCCAAAATTGGTTTTAAACTTAAATTTCATATAAAGGACGCTAAAGTACTTATCTAACGAATATAAGTGCGTAAAGATACCAATAAATTTTGACCTTGTCCATGCACATTATAATGTCAAAACTGGTTTCAAATGACTTAAATTGCATAAAAATGCGGTAAGATCCCAATAACACTCGAAATAGCAATAAATTGCAATTTGAACGCATTTAAATGTATACATGTGTGTTTTCAATAAATTTTGTCCCCGTTTGCGCGCATCATAATGCCAAACATAGGTTTCAAATGACTTAAAATTGCATATAAGTGCGTTAAGATCCCAATAACACTCGAAATAGCAATAAATTGAATATGAGCGCGTTAAGATGCAAATAACACTCCAATTAGTACTAAAATGCAATCTAAACACATTCGAATGGTTCTAAATGTGTGTGCGACCCTTTTCCGCGTCGCCTCCTAAGAGCACCTGGCGAGTTTCCAGTCTATGCCGAGGGGCATGAAAGAGGACATGATATTTAGAATTTTAGTTTTATCAAACGATTGTGTGGGACCATGATTCCAACGAGCGCAAGCCCTCGCTGTTAATTACCTCGAGCTTCGAACCCTGAGAACCTTTGATTAAGACTAAGCAAAGGGATTAGATACGGGCAAATGATTAGATTACTTAATTGATTGATTGACAATGGCATATTTTTATTTGGCTTCGTCCTCAATGTCACATTTGATCTTAGGGTTGACTTTTAGGACACGTTTCACTTGGGGTTGACTTCTAGGTCATGTTTAGTCTTGGGTTTGTAGGTCATGTTTAACTTGGGTCGACTTCTTGGTCACATTTAGTCTAGGTTGACTTCTAGGTCACGCTTAGAATCATCGACTTCTAAGTCATGGTTGAGTTTTGGTTGACTTCTGGGTCACGTTTAATTTAGATTCAACTTCTAAGTCACGTCATAGAACAAGTTATTGTAGTGCAACTGGCGACAAAACATACTTAACTTTCTCTTATAAGTACTTTAACAACACGATAAATGCGTAATCTAAATCATTTTAGACTTGTTTCTGTGCTATGATGTGCACAAATTCGACTAAGATTGATTTAAAACACAAATAGAACTATTTAATAACGATGTCATAAATGCATTTTGGGGTTATTTTCAGTGCAAGGTGTCAAAACATACTTATCTTTCTCTTATAAGTACTTTAACAACGTGATAAATGCGTAATCTAAATCATTTTAGACTTATTTTTGCGCTATGATGTGCACAAATTGGATTAAGATTGATTTAAAACACAAATGGAACTATTTTATAACGACGTGATGTGTACATTTTGGGGTTATTTTCAGTGCAACTGGCGTCAAAAACATACTTATCTTTCTTTTGTAAGTACTTCAACAACATGATAAATGCGTAATCTAAATCATTTTAGACTTGTTTCTGCACTATGATGTGCACAAATTCGACTAAGATTGATTTAAAACACAAATGGAAGTATTTAATAACGACGTCATAAATGCATTTTGGGTTATTTTCAGTGCAAATGGTGTCAAAACATTCTTATCTTTCTCTTATAAGTACTTTAAGAATATGATAAATGCGTAATCTAAATCATTTTAGACTTGTTTTTGTGCTATGATGTGCACAAATTCGACTAAGATTGATTTAAAACACAAAATGGAACTATTTAATAACGACGTCAAAGGCATTTTGGGTTATTTTCAGTGCAACGGGTGTCAAAACTATTTTATAACGACGGTCATGTTTAACTTGGGTTGACTTCTAGGTCACGCTCAGAATCAGTCAACTTCTAAGTCACATTTGAGTTTTTGGTTCCCAACCGTGAATATGATGCGCTATGCCAATCAATAGTTTGAGAACGGGTATCGGGAGGCAAGGAGGATTTAGTCCTAGACATGAAGCGCTATGCCAGCCTACAACCTAGGTCAAGTTTGGTTGACTTCTATGTCAAGCTTGGTTTTGATTGACTTCTGAGTCACGCTTGGGTTTTGTGTTAGTTGACTTCCGTGTCGCCTTTTTGAAACTTGTGTTCACTTGATCCAGTCTAATTAGGCCAAATCAATTGGGTTTCGACTTGAGTTTGGGATTTGAGTTCTTTCAGATTTGAATCTTGGATTTTTGAAACTTGGATTTGAATTTTAGGTATTTGGGCTTTTGACTTGGATCTTGGTATTTGGGTATTGGATTAGAATTTTTGGTATTTGGATTTGAGTTTGAATTTTGGTATATTGTTATTTGGTATTTGACCGGGTTTGTGGGTCTTGACTTGACCTGATTTGGTTGTGAATCAAGTACAAGGAACCTTTTAGGTATGATTTAGACCCAAACTTGTGTTCAATTTCATTTTTGTTGAACTTGAGAAAGTTTGTGAGTTTTGAAGGTTTTGTTGTGTCAAAATCATGTTTGTCTGATATTGTCTAAATTTTGATTTAAAAGTTCGAATTTGAATTTAAAATGCCAATTTGGACATAACTTGATGTCAAATTGTCATTCAAAATCATTTCACGATTTTTTAGAATTTGTGGTGAATTTGTGGAATTTTGATTTTATGAAATAATTCTAAATAACAAATTTTAATGCTTGTTCAAATGACTTTGGTTTTAAATTTAAATCCAAACTTTTAATTTTCCAATATTTGATTTTTGTGTTTCATAAAATTCTTTTTTTTTTTAATTTACAAACTTTTGAAACAGATTTTGTGAAGTTTGGACTTGAAATGATCTGTCAAATGTGCTTGTTTTGAAAAATCATGAATCAATTGGTTAAGCCGAATTGGGCCCTGTTTTTGAACTTTCCCCCCCTTTTTCTTTTCTTCCCTCTTTTGGTCCGAATTGGGCTTCTTTCTTTTCTTCTCTTTTTCCTTCCTTACTTTTCTGGGATGGGCCGAAGCTGGACCACGTGGAGGGGCTTCCCTCTTCCTTTTCCTTTTTTCTTCCTTCCTTCTTTTCCTTTCATTTTGGGCTGCTGGAAAGGGGTTCGGATCCGGTGCAATAGGCTGTGTAGGGATAGGATGTATTGAGCCGTGTGATGACGATCAGAGGGTCATGAATGTCTTCCCTTTAACACTGGTGTCTCTGCTTCGCTAGAGACGATGTGGCAGCATCCCGGACGTTGACGGCTAATCTCCGACGATTCGCCGTCTGATCGGAGATCGGCCAGCACCGTTGGCGTCGCCCCGGCCAGGAGAGTGCAGCGGTGGGGCCGGATGGGGCCGCAGATGGCTAGGTTTCTGGGCGGCACTACCCTAGTTTGGTGATTTGGTACCGGAAACAGTACCGAACTGCTACTGGCATGTCCTATATCCAAACCTGGTAAGACTTATCTGGTTATGGTTACATGATCGACCCAATGCCTGGTTTCAAGCACCTCTCCGCTGTTTCTCCTATGGATCGCAGAACGAAGATGAAGGTACGGAAGGGAGTCAAGGACTCAAGTGAGTGTGAAATTTGGATCCTGCGCTGCCTGCCGGTGGATTTCGCGGACTGCGGCTTGCTGCTCGACTGCTCCGCTCCCTATGGTAGAAGGCCCCGAATGAAGGTACAGAAGAGAAGCTAACGGAAGAGGAGAGAAGCTAACGGAGGTATTAAACGGAGAAAGATTTACAATTTTGCTCTTTTCGAAATTGAGGGCTGATATTTGTGCGCATACAATTTTGGCTTAATTGAAATTTTTTTTTTGATCCGTAGAAGCATCACTCTTAATTTAATCCTTTGGTTGGCACTTGGCTCCGAACAAGTCCAAGTCCGGAGAAATAGAGGATTGAAGGAACTTCGGCTCTTCTAGCTCGTCGGATTAATTATCCACTTGTAGCCCGAACGTCAGCTTACCTAGCTACTCGAGGAATTGCAATTCATATCCTCTAAAGCGCATTAAGCCATCCGTTGGATCTGCTTTAAGATTCGTGCAACTCAATCTACAAAAAGTCACCTATAATCCGCATCGTTGATTAGCACGCGAGGAATTGGGTTGGCTACTTGGCTTGTTTTGTTTCGGATGCATGTTTCCTCTTTCATAAATAAGTTATCTGTTCTATTTTATTTTATAAAATATATATATTAAGAATTGAGTAGCTATCACCAGCTCTTTTGCAGGGAAGACTAATGCGGAAATAAAATGTATTTTATTTCCATAATTATTATCTCTATCCATATGTCCATAACAAACTACGTGTCAGGGGATTTTCACTGATTATTAAAGTAACAGACGATCATTTACATACTCGTAACATATTTGACAATTCGGACTACTGAGCATATAAAGTTGAACCATGCATTTTTTTTTTTTAATAATTTAGCATATATATTTTTTATTTTTCTTAAATTCAACCTTTATATGTTTGCTAAATTTTATTATGACACATCCAGACTTTCTATTTATCTGGAAACAAAATTACTATATACCTTATATAAAACTTTTATTTAATTCTTTTGACCTGGCGGTAATAATAAATGGATAATCCATCTCTCTTACTTTAATATACTTAAGGACACTTTAGTGGTACAGTTAATTTCTCATTTAATTCAGCCTATGATGAGAAATAAGCGAGTTGATAACTGCACCCCTTAAAAACACCCTTAACATCCCCAATACATTTTTAGTTAAAAACTCTTTTTCAAATACAGCAAATCACTTTTACCGGTTGCAATTCACATTCTCAATCGAACAAAACACTTATATATATATAACAGAAAGATCAATAATAAAAAAAAAATTCTCTCAAAATTTATGAGAGTATGAGAAAGAAAGAGAAAATATTACCAATTTAGTTTGGGAGATGGATAATGGGGAAAATTAAGGAGGCAAAGATAATTTCTCATTATTAAATAAAAGGGAAACAGAGAAAGGAAAAGAGAAGAAAAAAGAAGGAAAAGGAAACCATCCTATATTTGAATATGTGACCATGTTTTTTTTTTTTTTTTTTTTGAACATCAAAGGCCCGTAGGCAACTGAATTCATTCACCTTGAGGGTTACATCCACAAGAAAAAAAATGTTTCTCAATCTAAATCTAAATGACACAAAATATCAACCAAAACTTTTTATGATATATCTAACAAATTTTTGTCTCGATCAACTACATCTAGAGAGACAAGTTCTTAAAGAAGCGCACAATTCATTTTGAAGTTACCGTTTGGTTGCGATGAATCCATTGTCTTTGGCAATGATTGAAAAACTTGTTAAGCACTCCATATATCTTCAGTTCGTGAAGCGCCACTAGAGTTTGTTGAAGTTGGAGTAAAATCTATTGTCGAGTGATTCATGATATAACCTTCTTAAATGAAAAACAACGAAAGACTCTTCTTAGAACAAAAAGGGCGACGAAAAGACGAACGAAGAGACGAAACAAACAGTTAACGAACGGAAAAAGTTAAAAGCAATCAACGAAGAAATAGAATAGAAGAGGGTGGCGGGGGAGAGGTAGTGTGCCTCTCCCCATCGGAGAAATCTCAAAGAGACAGCTAGGGTTTTTCGTTACTAAATTATCAAATGAAGCATTTTTGAGGAATCATTGCCCTGGTAATAGTTTATGAATATGTGACAATGTTGTTAGAAAAATTGGAGAAAAAGTATTACTCCCCGCTCTCCCATCCCCGCAAAAATCCCCCGGCCTTCTCAACCCGCTTTAGCCCGCCCTTTTGTCGTGTAACCTGCTTTACGCGCATAAATCCCCCAGCCTTATTGAGCCCATATATAAACAGATTCAAACAAGGAAGTTTCTCTTTCCTCATTTACCTCTCGCGCTCTCTCTCTCTAATTCGAATTTCGCTCTTTCTTTCTCTCTCTTCTCTTCGTCTTTGATCTGATCTGATCGAATCTCGATCTATTTCTTCCAGAAACTTGCTCTAATTTCTCAATTTCTTTTGTTTCTCTTCTGTTCATAGGAAGAGAAACTTGCTCTGCTGTTGATAATTGAAGAGAAACTTGATGTTTTGTTGTTCGATCTGATCCATTTGTTTGAAGGATTTGAGGTAATTTTTTGATCTCTGTATGTCTATTGAAATGATATTTGTAGATCTGAGAGTATACTTTGATATTAATTGATGAGGTTTAATGAATTTGTTGATGTTACAAAGTTAATTTAGCTCTTTTTTGTGTTAATTTATTCCTAAAATGATATACATGCTTCCGATCTAATTATTATTTGTATTTTTTGATCTGATTTTTGTTTTGATGTGGAAATTAAGTGAGAAATACTTGCATGTGTTAACAAATCTAAATTTATAAACATATCTTAATTTAACTGATCTGATCTGATCTTATATGATACATTTAACAAAAATATAAACACCTCTTTTGTTTCATATAAATACTTAGTTATAGTATCTAAACACATCTGGTAGAATAATACTGGTAAATACACTATGATGTGATTTACTTATACTGGTAAATGCTGACTTTCTGATTGTTGTATTTGTTTTATTGTTAGGTTTTGTGATGAATATTTACATGAATGTCAACAATGATTCAGATTTTGCTCATAATAATCAACGTGGAGATATATTGTCTGATCTCAATGTTCAGCTTGAAGAAGATGATATGGCTGAAGTTGTTAATCCAACTGAACATGGTGTTGTTGACAATCAACAACAAGTTGCTCAACCTGATGATCATCCAGATCATGATGATATAGGTATTACTGAGATTGTTCACCCTCAGTTAGGTATGGAGTTTGATTCTTGTGAAGAAGCACACAATTTTTTCAAAGATTATGCTAAGAGGTGTGGGTTTTCTTTTGTTAAGAGATCAAATCACTGGAGGAATGGTGTGTGTTACCACTATGCTTTTGCTTGCCACAAGCATAAGAAACCTACAGAGAGAGATGCTGATAATCAGGCCCCTTTAGGTGACAGAAACCGTTCTTCTCTCGGTACTGAATGCAAAGCCTATGTAACTGTTGCTGATAATGAGACTCTTAATCGGTGGGTTGTTACCAAACTTAACCTAGAACACAATCATGTCTTGACCCCTGATACTTCTTACTTGATTACCACTTATCGTGAGATTCCACCCCGTTTTAACAAAGAGTTAGAAGTGAATGATGATGATGGTATGCCAGCTTGGTTAAATATCACCACTGTTATTAAACATGCCGGGGGATATGGGAGAGCAACATTCACCCGTAAAGATGCTAGAAACCATGTTGACAAATACAGAAGAGATAAAGCAAAGAGGCTGTCTGGTAACGATGCGTCAGTTTTAATGGATTATTTTGATAAAAAGAAGTTAACCGATCCTAACTTCTTTTTCTCATACAACTTTGATAAGAACGGTCATTTGGTAAATGTATTTTGGGCTGATGGTCGAGGGAGGTCTGCTTATCGTTACTTCCATGATGTTATAGTACTGGATTCAACTTATTTGACAAATAGGTCAGTTTTTCAGTTCCATCAGTTTTTTATACTTGCAAAGTAAAAAATTTACTGATATGAGACATGTTTACATTTACATAAGTACATTACATTTATAAATAAACACTTTTAAGTACTATATAAACACCTTTTATAACTGCATAAACACGTTTAGAAGTATAAGTGGCCTGACTTTTCTTTGTTTTATTTTTCAGGTATGGCATGCCTCTTGTGTTATTTGTTGGGGTCAATCATCATGGTCAATCAATTATTATTGCCTGTGCACTTGTTTCAAGAGAAGATAATGACACATATGCTTAGGTTTTCTCAAAGTTTCTTCAGTGTATGCAGAATGTTAAACCTGGTACTATCTTGACAGATCAGTGTGGTCGTATCAAGCATGGTATTGAGAAGGTGTTACCAGATGTTTTGCACAGGTATTGTGCATGGCATATTACACACAAATTTTCCAGTAGATGGGGGGGAAGAGCAGAGAAAGAAGAGCTAAGCAAAAAGGTTAAGGCTGTAGTGTATAGTTCATTAACACCACTGGAATTTGATAGGAGATGGGATGAAGTTATGGAGGAAATTGGTTACCAGAATGATCCTTGGTTTCAAAATCTGAAAACCATACGTGAGAAATGGATCCCTGCATATTTTAATCACCAATTTTGGGCTGGAATGACTACTACACAAAGAGCAGAGAGTATGAATCATTTTCTGAGTAGGTATCTAAGATAGAAAGCTACATTGGCTGAATTTGTTGAATAGTTTGATGAGGCTTTAATGAGGTTATTTGAGAGAGAACATCTTACTGACGATGAGTGCAAAACCAAAACCCCAAAGTTGATATCACAAATGCCAATGGAGGAGACATTAAGGGATTTGTATACAACCTACACTTTTTATAAGTTGCAGAAAGAATTTTTAAAGATGATGAGTTTGAGGCATAATGTATTAATAAGGGATGAAAATCAAGTGATATATATGGTGAGGGAAATTGGTGATGAAAGAGCATATGATGCGACATATAGGAGAGCTGAGAATGAGGTGTTTTGTGTGTGTAAGATGTTTGAATCAATGGGAATTCTTTGCTGTCACTGCATTGAGGTTCTAAAGCAAGAGGTTGTAGGTGAAATTGATCCCAAATATATTGTTGATCGTTGGAGGAAGGACTTTAAGAGGTTAAATATGGAAATTGCTGGGTTTCAAGATTGTAATTCAGTTCAGGATACAAGGTACAATCTCTAATTAGCCTAATTTATTTATATTTTTTCATTTAGGTGATAACTTTGCTGATAACTTTGTATTTTTTTTTATTACAGTTTCACAATTTTATATAGAAGAGCAAATCCAATTATTGAGGACATCCTGGAATTTGGAGCAGCTGATGAGAAGTCAACAGATGAAATGATGAGTGGGTTAATTGCACTGAGGAACAAATTAGCTGGTAAACACCTTTATGACTACTTTTTATAATTGGATAAACATCTTTATTGTCAGTATAAACACCTTATTTTCATATGTAAACACTATAGGTGTAGCTGATAATTCTGATGTGGGAAGCAATGAAAATTCTGAAAGTTCTACTGTAAATGTTGGTAGAGGAAGAGGCAGAGGTAGGGGTAGGGTTTCTGGTAGAGGAGGAAGAGGCAGAGGAACTGGTAGAGGTAGAGGCAGGAGTTCAGATAATGGTGAAAGTTCAACTATTGTGAATGATAATGTTGCTGGTAGAGGAAGAGGTTCTGGTAGAAGTCGTGGTCGAGGTGCTGGTAGAGGAGGTAGGGGTAGAGGGACTGTGAGTGGTGCTAATGAAAATATAAATGGTGTAGATGGTGCAGTGCAAGCAGTATCTGTGTCTGCTGGTGCTGCTAATGAAAATGTGAATGATGTTGTAGAGGGTGGAGTGCATGCAGGATCTGTGTCAGCTTCTAATTTTCAAGAATTTACCAACACAATGCCCAATGTAGATCTACTGCCTCCTGAGAAATATGGGCAAAAAGGTCGAACTCGAAAAGGAAGACATGAAGCAACTATAGACAAATTTGTAAAGATTATTAAAAAGCAAAAGCTTAAAGAAAAAGAAAGGGCAAATAAATAGAAAGAAGTATTAATTTTAGGAGAATTAGTTGATTCAAATATTATTGTTTTGAATTCTATTTTACTTTAGTTTTGCTTAGTTCTTTTAATTGAATGATATCATTATAAAAGATTGGATTGAATGATACAGATTAAACTGTCATTGTTTTATGTTTTGTTCCAGTTATAATAAAAACATTTTTGTTGTGTAAGAACTTAAGTTAGGATTTATAAACACTTTCTCTCAAAATATAAGTACTTGTTACTTTGATATAAACACTTTCGTTCGAGATTATATTTCTATGTAGTGTTGACCGAGTATTTGAATTTTAGGAATTCAAATTCTCTACTGCGCATTAAGTAACAGCGTAGTACTCTGGACGTTGGATTCACTTTAAAACTCGTGCAATTGTATCCTCATCTTTGATTCTCTGCGTAGTACAATACTGCACAGCAGAGGATTAGCACTCGAATTGCAGTTGTTGGGCCCATTTTTTTTGAATTTTGAAATATGATACGACGCAATGGACGGTTCCATTTAAATATGAAATGGAGGGGCATAAGACATCGGGAGAAACGTTCTATAGTGTCTTAATTACACTATATACACTATCATCATTGCTCTCTTTTCACTCTCTTTTCTATCTCATTTCTCTTCTCTTTCTCTTAGCAGTCGCGACTCGCCAGAAAATTCTCGTCAGAAGAAGCTGTTGAGAGAAAGGAACCCTAGATTTCATTTTTGCATTTTCGATTCTCCACAGAGAGAGCGATCCAATGGCTCGTAGTAAGACAAAGGCTCCAAAACGAAGGGCACAAGTAGAAGAACAAGATGAAGAAGAAGTTTCTGAAGAAGAACTTCAAAACCCTAGCAGTGAAGGTGATGGTGAAGATTCAAACAATGATGAAGAAAATCAAAGTATATTTTGTATATTTGATCTTATTTCTTTTCAATTTTGTCAATTAGTTTGTAATTTTAAGTGATTTTGAACTTCAGTTTGTGATTTATTCACTGGAACGAAACTAGAATTTTTCAACCTAGATAATCATATAAACACTTTTTAAAGACATTAAACACCTTAGATGTATGAAATTACTTTGTAATTATGTCTGATTTTCTACATTTTGCTTTGGATTTTACTGATTTGGAGATTTACTACTAATTTCGTGATTAATTACATTCTGCTTTGGATCTACTGTAAATGTAACAATAGATCTCATCTACTGTTTTTTCTGACTGAATTCTATACTCTCTGTCAAACTATAAGTACTTATTAGTTAGATATAAGCACCTTTTATATTTTTCCTGATTTGCTGATTTTAACTGTAGATCTACTGTTTTCTGATACAGAAAGTGACAGTGAAGATGAGGCAAAGAAACAGAAGCCTGGTCGTCGTGCTGGTTTCAAGAAAGGTTTATTTCTCTTATATCATTTCTATTCCAACTCAAAAATTCACTAGATCAATTAATTATAAACACTTATTCACCACACCTAAGCACATTTTTCATTATGTTGTAGTTTTTGTATTGATTTTCTTTGTTTTTGTGATAGATTTTGCTGTTATATGAATACAATTCAAAAAATTATAAACACTGGTGCTGATTGAATAAACACCGGCGGCTAGTGCATAAACACTTGTATAAACACTGTTTTATATTTTTTCATATTGATTTTTGGTAGACATTGATGTTCATATGAAGGGATTTTAATCAATGCAGTAACCTATTTATGTACAGGTGCCAAACCACGAAATAATAGGAAGAGGGACACAATTATCCAGAGTCGATGCACTGTTAGCATAGCAATGAAGTGGTTACATGAGAATGTGTTTCCATACCTTACTCCAGCGCATACTAACCTTTTTGGCTTCAACACCTTTCTTTCATCTGTTTGGTTTAAGGAACAACATCAAATCATGTCTTCCTTTGCTTCATAATATCCTTCTTAAATGGGACTTTCAGGAGAAATGTTTCAAACATAAAGGTGTTGTTGTAGATTTCTGTGAAGAGGATGTGTGTCTTGTAATGGGGTTTTGTCAGGGAAAGGACAGTGTGGGTATTAGTAGGAAAAATGTTAAGGAGTCAAGATTGCGCAGGGATTATTTTGGTCGTGGGGAGATTAAAAGGGGTAGGTTGTAGGAAGTTATAAAGGAAGTTTTGGCTAGTAAAGAGCATGTTCCTGATGATGATGTTGTAGGTCTCATTATTATGTACCTCTTTACATGTGTCCTCTTCCCATTAGGTACTGGCTCTGTTCCTGTTCAATTCTTTCACTACCTTGATGACACAAGTAAATTAGGGAATTATTGTTGGGGTAGGGCTGTCTATGAAGTATTGGCAGAGAATATTCTAGTATGTGCAGCATGGTGTCATTCTATGGAAGGAAAGGGTTTTATGTTTGAAGGTTTAGATGAAGAAGTGGAGAGTGAAGATAGTGGAACAGATGTAGTTGCAAAACGCAAAGGAAAGAATGTTGAAAAGAAGAAGCAGCAGAAAGTAATGAGGAAAAGTCTACCTGGATGTTCACTTGCATTAATGGTATTGTTCCTTTTTCTTCTATTAAATTTTTATGACTTGATAAACACCTTTTATGACTGGATAAACCCCTCTATTTTCAGTATAAACACCTTTTATAACTGGATAAACACCTTTATTGTCATTATAAACATCTTTTATGACTGGATAAACACATGTTTCTTGTGCATAAACTCCTTTTATGACTGGATAAATACCTTTTATGACTGGATAAACACTTGCTTGTGCATAAACACCTTTTAATTATGTATAAACACTTATGAGATGTATGTCATTATGACACTTTTCAATATTATTATTTTGTAGACTGTTTTTCTTGAGCGTTTGAGGATGAACAAGTACCGGAGAAGCGGTCATTGTGTTCCTAGATATAACAATTGGTACTTTAACAACTATTATACAAGGAAGACCATTCAGACCTACATAGAGTCAATTCCTGCCAGCAAAGTGATACCTGTCAATCTGGATAAAACCAATACTGAAAATGAGTTTGTTGAAACTGGTATAACAGCACATGTCTATGCTTAAATTATCAATAATGAGCAGATGATGAGACGTATGTGGCACAAATATTTGTCAATGCTGATCATTCACCTTGCTCCGGTGTTCATCAGTTTTGGATTTGATGTTTGTAGCTTTGTTATAGAGAATGTGAATGATGATAGATTGGAAGAGCTTGAGTTTATTCCTGGGAATGAAAAAGAGGAACCACAGAAAGGTAAATTTACACCTAGTGAACGAACAAGTTATGTGGAATTATGTTGCAAGTGAAAGGAATAGCACGATGGCTAGAGATGCGGAAATTAAAATTTTTCTAACCAAAGCATGTGCAGTTCAATCAGATCTTGCCAAACGAACGACTTATCGCTGATCTACACAATAACATGCATAGAGAGGCAGTAGTTATTATACCTTTGACGCGTGATTGGTTGCTCTCGGTTGTCCCGTCACGCGCGTCACCCTTGTCCACCAAAGGGTCGGCCACCACCGTCTGTCTAGGCGAGAAGACGTTGCCGGCGGGTCCTTCGATCTTTTCCTCGCACGAATCTCAACCCTAAACCCTAGGTTTGATAGAGGAGATTTCTCAACACATGAGAGAGAGAGAGAGGAAGAAAGGTGGCTGAAAACTTACTTTTTCGTGCATGAAACCTTCCCTTTTATACTTGTCAAGAGTGATTAAGGAAACCCTAATCACATACCCTAATCTGCCTTTCTGTCAGGTTGCGTTATAACGCACCCAATATTGCGTTATAACGCAACACCTGACAGAACCAGATTTCTGTCACAGATTCCGTTATAACGCAACATATGTTGCGTTATAATGGAACTGCTGACAGAACAAAATGACAAGTATTCTCTCATATGTTCGAGACATAAGATCAAAACATCATAGCCATGATGATATTCAGGTTATCATGATGCCCAATCAAGCTCAAGTCAGGCCGCGCCTGATTTGACTTATTGCCATCACCCGTTACACGTTCGCCGACGTGACACGAACCTGAACAGGACTAATGGTCGAGAGCCTCTGTAGGTGTGACCTTATAGGGATCTGGATCATGTTGGGTTGCATTAACAGTGATTCTCATCTACCTGTTCAATGCTGATCATCATCAGTGTCAAGCCATCCACGTGACGATCCCCAAATGATACAGACAGTACGCACGTCCACGTAGTATCTTGATCCTGAGTAAGAGTACCTTACTTGTGTTGATTCTATGTCATATGAATATCCAAGATCAGTCCGAGGCAGGATTGTGTCATCCTCACGACTATATCATTTACTTGACGTCCATATAGATTAAACACATGACTAATATTAATCATTGCGCGCGTGTGTAATCCATAATGTCAAGGGGCCCAGAGGATATCATAACTCATCTATGATGAGAGACATTCCAGTATCTTGATCATCCATGATCCAAGCTACCAATTCTACACACCGAACTGGAATCCCTTATGCCACCTGTTACGGTTGGGATAGGAAACTAGTCACAGTGTGCAGTTATGATATTTGGTCATGACAACCTCAACCGTGAATCCAACACTGACAAGAATATGAATGACATAACACATTCCTTTTGTCATATTCTTGTCGCGGTCAGTCCAATGCCATGTCACAGAGAATGTGCACATGCATCCATATGATCTAGTTGATAGCCGCGCTATCAATGGGACGTGATACAAACCCATCTGCTAGACTCATATGCTGATCCTATCCGACCAACTAGAGTACCATGCTAGTTATCATAGATCAGGGCAGTTTTAGAATTGACGTCATACCCATCATGGCATATCACTTGCTCTTGTCGTAAACGACACAAGCCATAACGTAACATCAATTCAAGGAAACTAATGAATAAAACATCCAAATAAGAATAACCATGAACAAGCGAATACCATATATATATAAATATAAATATGTATGTTTCTCTAGTACATAAACACTAACAGCAGGGAGACATCATTTACTGAGAGGATCATGGGGATACATTTTTTTCAACTGCCCAAAGGTATTAATGCAAGTAGTTGATATTTATTTTTATTTTTTGAAGGAACTAATTATGTCTTTTTAATTTATTTTCAGAGGAACAAGACAAGATTTTAGCTCTTAGCAAGAAACCTGTGATTTCAAGAACATATTATAGGAAGAGAGTTCACAGGAATGTAGAAGAGAAGGGAATTGGTGCTTCAGTGGCAGATAAGAGAAGTGGTGCTTCAGTTGAAAGAGAAAAGGTGGATAAGACCATCGAGAAGCAGAAGGAAGCAACAGAGAAGAAAAGTGCTGCTGCTTCATATGTGGAGAAGCAGAAGGCAGCAGCACAGAAGAGAAGTGCTACTCCTTCAGATGAAAGAGAAGAGTTTGATAAGACTCCCAAGAAGCAGAAGGCAGCAGCACAGAAGGAAAGTGCTGCTTTAGACAAAGGACTAGAATTTGATAAGGCTCCCAAGAATCAGAATGAAGCCGAAGAAAAACTTCTGACACCATCTGATGTCATAAGAGTTGAATACAATTCCTGCAGTCGACTTGCACCATCAGAAGAAAGACCAAAAAGACCTGAACGAGATCCATCAGTACCAAACTTTGATCTTGGTTTTAACACACCACAAGATCAGGAAGAATAGTCAGATGATGATTCTGTGTTGTTCACTAGTGAAGGTTTTAACCCTAATGCACTGAAAGAGAATGAATTAATTGTTGAAACTAGTGACTTTGATTCATTCTACATGGGTTACGTACTGATGGGACAATTCGATGAAATTGTTTTCAAACCAAATCTGAGGGTTGATATAAGAGATAGTATATACTATGATAGCTTTGGAAGACCATTTGGGACAATGAGGGCTAGGTTGAATTACCCTGGAAGAACATTGGTTAGTAATAAGATTTGTAAGGTGATTGATTCAATGTTGGAGAAAATAAGGCAGCTAGATACAACTGAGAACGTGCTTATATTTAGCAACAACCATGTTTCTTGTGATGTTGGTGATTTGTTGTCAATTGTCTGGAACGAGGAATTGACAGCAGGGGTAAGAATCTTTAATTAATTTTAAAATTCTTACAATTTCTTATATTTATGTGTGTATCTAACATTTTTTTTAAAAAATCTTTGTTTGTAGGCTATTGATTGTTGTATGTATCTGCATATGGTTAACACACCAGCTAACAGAAAGTGGTTCTATGTGAAGCCCTATGCTGCTGTAAGTAATTCAATCATCTTGGTATGAGTTATGTGTCTTTATGAATTTTAATTAACTATTTATGTGTTATTCTGTCCAGTTGAAAGCTGCACATACCACACATCCTGAAATGTACAGATAACACCCGTATTTGTATTCCACTGAGATGGATGATGCAAAATTCTTGTTTATGCCTCTTGTGGGTAAAGATCATTGGGTGTTGATGGTTGCTGATTTAGAGAATCAAACTCTTGTCATGTACAACTCCTTGGCTCGAAGTGTAAGGAACAAGATGTTTCAGAACTTACATACCATGCCCATTGCTTGGCTAAGGACATATTTGTCTTTCAGGATGAGTGAGTATTCATTATTTCATTTTCAATATGTATATAAGGTCTGCACATAGCATAACTCGATAAACACTGTTATGACTACATAAATACCTTTAGAGTCAATATAAACACCTTTTTCTAACTGGATAAACACCTTTTTTTGTAGAAAATAAAATCTGGGAGACGGTTCCTATCGTCTGGCATGAGGGTCATCCAAAACAGGATAGTGATCCTGATTGTGATATGTACCTACTTAGATATGTCTATCACATAAGTTCTGGCATTGAGGTGACATTTAACAAGGTATATTAAGTTTTTATTTTCAATCTTTTCATACATTTTGCTTGATGAAGAATTTATTAATTGTAAATTATGTTCTATATAGTTTGATATAAAGAAGAACAGGGCACTTTTGGCTTACAAGATATTGACTGATCCAAGCAACATTAGAAAGGGTACATTGTTCACTTAGAAATGATCATCAAATGAGGAAAATTGTTTTGTAGTATGCTGGTACATTTACTTTTGTAGTATACTTGTTGACTTAGAAATGATAATCCAAATGTTTATATAGTTTTGTATGTTGGTAATTTGATGTATAATGTTGGTATATGCTGATAAAAGTAGTATGTTTCTATGTTAATTGCCCTTGGTATTATGTTCATAAACACCTTTTTAATATGGATAAACACCTTTTATAACTACATAAACACCTTTTATTACTAGATAAATACCTTTTTAGTCTGGATAAACACCTTTTAGAACTACATAAACACCTTCTATGACTCGATAAACACCTTTTATTACTAGATAAATACCTTTTTAGTCTGGATAAACACCTTTTGTTACTGGATAAACACCTTTTATAACTACATAAACACCTTCTATGACTCGATAAACACCTTTTATTACTAGATAAACACCTTTTTAGTTTGGATAAACACCTTTTTAATCTGGATAAACACCTTTTTATTCTGGATAAACAAATTTAATAACTACATAAACACCTTCTATTACTCGATAAACACCTTTTATTACTAGATAAACACCTTTTTAGTCTGGATAAACACCTTTTTAATCTGGATAAACACCTTTTTAGTCTGGATAAACACCATTTTGGCGTGTTAGTGGGGTTAGCGCGCCACGTGGCGCGCAGGTGGGCTGTTTTTTTCGTGCGTGCCACACGTGGCTCGCTTTTAGGCGTGCAGGTGGGCTGTGTTTTCGCGGGCTTTTAGCGCGCGCCACACGTGGCGCGTTTATAGGCACGCAGTGGGCTGTTGTCTATTGGGCTTCTCAGCGCAAGTGGGCTTTCAGCGCGCGCTATACGTGCCGTGTTTTTCCGTTTATGGAATACTATCGGACGCGTTTTTTTTCCGAAAATGGAAAGTCAGTTTGGAAAATTTTCCGAGGGATTTAGTTTGGGAGACTATTAGTCTCTTCCGAAAAATTGATTTTGAAACCAAGAAATTCACTCGATTAATTTCCTTTTTGTCGCCAGGTATATTAGAAAAAGTATATGGGCAAAAGGAAATTGTTTTTAACTGAACAAGACGCCTCTATCTCATCGGTTATATTTCTCATTATTACTTAATTAATAAAACTGCTGATGACTTTGCTTAACAGATAGAGTACTCGACCAGACTATCTGACGCAGTACTGTCGCCAACTCTTTCTCACTCTGTTGGTCTGTTCACACTTCACACTTCACACTCCGACGTGATGAAATAATAAAAGGAGTAATATGATATGTACGCTTCAACTTTTAATTTATTTCATATTTACTTATCACCTCTTTAATATATCATAAATGCCCTTAAACTCAAAAGAGTATGCCACATTTGCCTATCAACTCAAAATATATTATATATCTTCTCAAACTCTTCAAATGTTTTATATATATCCATCTAATTATTTAACTTCAATAATTTTTTTCATTTATCAGCGTACATAATAAATATCAATTAGAGATAAATAATAAGATGGGTGTGTATCAAAAATTTTGAAGAGTTTGGGGAGAATGATGATGAAGTTTATGGGCAAATATGAAAGAATCAAAAGAGTTTAAGAGTATATTTAATATATTAAAGAGGTGATAGATAAATATGATATTAAACGACATCAATGTTTCATTTATTTGCATCTCCAATGTGCCCATGTCATTATATTCTCCTTACTTCAGTCCAATTAAATTATCAAGTAACAACTATTTAAATTTGAGGATGGGATCTATTTACAATTGTTATTTTGACAATCTTGAGAATAGTATTTATCAAAGATTTATAAAAAATCAACTATTTAAATAATTATCCTCATTGTTTGTCAAATATCTGGACTAATAATTTTATAATTAAACAAATAGTGCTCAAGTTGAAGCTTCGGAGAAATCAGGTACTATGTTCTAAATTCTTATCCATTTTTTTTTTAAATTTTTTCCGTGCCTCTTTTGTGGTTGTAATCGTGACTCGTAACGTCTAGCATATAATAATAGGAAGACATTAAATATGTGATGGTCAGGAAGAGAAGACGGTAACATGTTAATTTAGTTTAATCTTTAAAACCTTAATTAAACAGATAAATAATGTTTATCTCTTCATCACTCCTCTATCCTCAAAGCAGCAACGCAAAGCAGGTGAAAATGTTTCAAAGTCCATCACCTGACCTGACTTGACCATTTTCAACATCCGTTGGGAAACTTCGAGGAAGATGATACAGAAACCAAGTTGACAACATCACTTCAACACGGATTTCACATCCTCTACCATAAGGCAGGGTGCCATGAAGCATATAGGCCGTTGGATTGCTTTGAGATTCTAGCCTACACGAATCTTGAGACGATCCGGCTCCAATCTCGAGGCAAGCCAATGGGCATGTGCTCTATGGCAGCATGCCTTAAGGTGGAGGATAAGCACTCCTTCAACACGTGCCTCTCAGAGCTGGATTTCATATCCTCTGTAGCACTGCATTGTGTAGCGCAGGATGTGAACCGTTAGATCATCTCAAGATCTGTGTTGACTCGAATCTTGAGATGATCTAATGGTTCACAACCTGCACTACACAATGCAGCGCTACAGAGGATGAGTACTCAGAGAGCTTGGGTCTATAGTGACAACTTGATTGTTCGGGATTCATTCGGCCAGGTCAAAAATTCGTGATTCGGGAATAATTCGGGTATAATTCGGAAATAATTCGTTTTAATTAATGTAATATATTTAGATTGTATTGTTATAATATCATATCATAAAACTGTCATAAAGTGAAAAATATATTGCCATAAGATATTGCATATTCAAAATCACAGAAGATCACACTAAAAAATATAACAAAAAATAAAAAAATATTAAGCATTGAATGGGATTTGATGGCTTTATACAGACCTATAAAGGAGAGAAGCTCAACTAGGTTACCTGTAGGCTATAGTATAAGTTATTGTTGCCTGCCTCCCTCCTTCCACGAGATGTACAGACCTTGTGTCATATCACGGAAAACGAAGCAAGCACTAAGACCCACGCAAAATTCAAAATCCCACCGTATCATTTGAATAATTCGCATATTATTCGAAAATTTCGTTTTATACGCGAATAACTCGCGAATCAAACGAATAATACGGAGATAGTCCAATAATTTGCTGTTATGTGCGGCAGAAGCTGAAATCCGAATATTACGGAATTATTCGCGAATCTTTTTACCATACCTGGGTCTGAACTCAAAAGGTAGTATATAATAATCATCGACTTGACAAAGGTCAAACGGCCCACGGGCACAGTAAGTCAAGAAGACGAGGTCAACCTAGAACTAGGTTCAATGAATCTGGCTCTGTGGCCCGAAGTCACTGGGCCGGATTCATCTTCATCAATGGCAGCCCAAAAGTAGGCCTTCTACATCTTGTACAAGGGGAGTTTATCAGAAGTTTGAACTCTTATTTTAATTTTTAACAAGGGAACCTGACCTTATGATTTTCACTAGTTTTGTTTGAAAGCAGAGAGGAAATTTTTGCAAATTTTTAAATTCAGAATCTGCTGTTTCTTTATGATAATTTATTAACTACAGCTGTGGATCGGGCTTCGCCCCGAAAAAAATAATATTACATATATAAAAAATAAGTATATATTTTTCGTAAATATATCTTACTAAATAAATATTGAACTTAACATACTTCTATACAATATAGTTTTAGCTACATATTAATTCATATCAAAGAGTTGCAAATATTTTGAGTCTTAAATTGTTCTTTAGACAAATTATATTATCTCTTTAATAAAAAAATTAATTTGAGCTATTTGATTAAGATAAAGAAGAGAGAAACAAAATAAATAGTTAAAATTAATAATGATGTGGTATAACTAAAAAGTTTAGAAGCTTACTTTTTTTTTAGTGTATGAATTTGTAGTTTGAAAAGAGGACCTATTAATTGAAGGACCACGAGTGTGTCCCGAGACTCGAGAGATCTGTTCAAATTTGTATATACTCTCAAAAACAACGAATCATGTTATCCGGATACGTACAATGTCCTAATGCAATGACTCGTGCCACAAGATCCTACATAGCTGATGACATAGAAGCTCTTAATGATATTGGTACCATGTACTGATGATGAGTAAGCAATCATTTTTCATATTTTTTTTTATTGGAGTGGATGACTAAGCAATCTAAATATGATTCCAAAAAAAAAAAAAAAAAAAAAAAGATTCAATCTTCTGCGCCGGAATTCGGAGAGACGATCTGGTGGCTTGATTTTTGCAAATTTTTTTATTAATCGAAATTGAAAAAAAAAAAAATTTCGGAAAAGAGTAAGATGACACTCGTTTTTACACCACTAGATAGAATCGAAGGGTTTCTTTGGTTCCTTTCTGAAGGAACCGAAGGGTTCCTTCGGTATGGCTTTTTTTTTGCAACTGGCCAAATAACTCATTAACTTTTAAAATGGGGTGGGTGGAAAACAAATTTTCAAAATGGGTTTGCACCCGAAATTTTTTTCAAAATGGGTTTGCAGCGTTAGCATTTCGATCTCAAATGCTAACATTAGTATAATAGTCTAACTCTATATCATATTATAACTATGATTAACCACATAAGTACTAAAATATAGTAAATAAACGGGTGCAAACCCATTTTGAAAAACATTTTGGGTGCAAACCCATTTTGAAAATTTTTTTTCCACCCACCCCATTTTGAAATATGGTCAAAACCGTTTCAAAATGAGGTGGGTGGAAAACAAATTTTCAAAATGGGTTTGCACCCGAAATTTTTTTCAAAATGGGTTTTAAGCGTTAGCATTTCGATCTCAAATGCTAACGTTAGTATAATAGTCTAACTCTATATCATATTATAATTATGATTAACCACATAAGTACTGAAATATAGTACCGAAATATAGTAAATAAATAGGTGCAAACCCATTTTGAAAATTTGTTTTCCACCCACCCCATTTTGAAAGTTGATGAGTTATTTGGCCGGTTGCAAAAAAAAAAAAAAAAAAAAAAAAAAAAAAAAAGCCATACCGAAGGAACCCTTCGGTTCTATCTAGTGGTGTAAAAACGGGTGTCATCTTACTTTTTTCCGAAAAAAAAAACTTTCCAATTTCGGTTAATAAAAAACTTTGTGATTTTTGTCTGTTTGTCTCTAAGGGCTCAAGTGAGACTGCATAAATTGACCATCTCTTTTTACTTTTTAGTAGAGCATCTCTAAGAGCATCCTCAAACCAATTCTAAAATCAATTATTGGAATTAAAGACAAAAATCGGGCTCCAACAGAAGCCTCAAACTTTTCCTTATTTTTGCACTATCCCCAAATCGAAGCCAATATATCTATATTGGGTTTCATCCTAAATTTTTTGGGAACAAATTTCACCTCAATCTCCAACAGATTCCCAAAATATGGATCCCAATACATTTAAACTGGGCCAAAATATGGATCCTATTACATTTGAACGGTCTGGATTTGGCTCTGGTTTTGGGAAGTTGGATTGGGAGTGCCCAAAAACGCCACCAAAATAGCTTTATTTGGCTCTGGTTTTGGGAGTGCGAAAATAGGGATAGGTTTTTGGGTATCTCTTGGAGACGGTTTTTTCTCCTTAATTAGGAGTGTTTTAGGGAGTCTATTGGAGATGCTTAGGCACTCCCTCCGCACTCCCAATAATCCTCCCCTTCCCTCTCCGCCGTTTGATTGGCCTAACCCAATGACTTGGCCCATTTTAAATTTATTGGGATCTATCTTTAGGGAACTCTTAGAGTTTAGGTGTCCACGTTTAATCTGTTCACAATTTTCGTGGAAAAGAAGTCTGATCGAATTTAGTTCAGCTCCCTGTTACCCCTTCTTTTAAGTTTTATCTTATATGACATCGTCGTGGATCTTATTTTGTCATTAGGAAATACACCCCTTTGACCATGCAACAACAAATTTTTTAATTTACTAGTTGACGAGCACAAATGCACAAGTGATTTTGCTATAGATCGGCTAAGCAACATTTCATTTTGAATCGAATAGTTCTTATAAAACATGTTTCTTAAATTGTATCTGAAAGATATATCTTTACCATCTAATTATAGAAAATGAATGACATATATTTCATTCAATCCACAGCAGAATTGGCCAATACACACTGAGAGAAGATATAAAGAAACATTAAGTGAGTAATAAGATGGAATGTTTCCTCAAAAATAAATAAATAAAAAATAATATCGGATGCTGACAAACTGGATCTTACTTTGTGGGCCCATATTTATCCGAAAATGATTATTTAATTTATTCGTTTGTTTGAATAACGACCTATTGGTAAGGCTTTCATGCAAACAACATGCTAATTAAAAAAACGTAGAAGATTAATTTAGAATATTCAATCGGATTTTTTTTTTCCAGTTGAAATTGAAGATAACGTCTCCTGAGAGACTTCTTTTTATTTGAAAACAAAATTATATACGAATTATAACCAGATGGCTAGATGTCAAATTAGAAGGTAGCCGGGATTCGAATTATATTTATCCATCAATAAATCCTTCTTTATAAAATTTCAAGAATGAATATATTTAGAATCTAATTTATTATCATGAATAATTCTAACAGCAATTGTCTCCTTGTCGCAGAACAAACATGACGCAATCAAATATAACAATTTTCTTCTTCACAAAAAAATATAAAAGAGCAAGAAAGAAAGAAAGAAAGAAAGAAGGTTTTTCAGCACATGCTGCACCTTTCCACAAAAAACCAAACCAGAAAACTACAAAAGTCAAAAGGGCAAACAAACAACATCCACTCCTAATTATTCATAGAATTGATGATTTGGGATAATCAGAATTGTAATCATTGATTCCGAGAAAGGACATACAACTGTCAGTTCAAAGAAAGCACCCAAATTTCACTTCAAATTGACCAGAAGAGTATAATTCTCAAAAAAAAAAAAAAAAAAAAAAAACAGCAGAGTATTCCAATTATTTAATAAATCCATGCACAGATGACAGAACTTGTCAAAATCATTTCTTTTTTCTTTTTTTGTTTTTTTGATTGAATTGTCAAAATCAGAATTCAAGCATCACCAAATATGAATTTGTGAAAGAATTCAACCACCAGAGCTGCAAACGCAGCTGCAAGCGGAGACTTCGCGACCATGACGGACATGAACATCAGCGAGACCCCGAAAAGGAACACGCCATATGCGAGAAGATCCTCATCACCTGGACCGGAGGCTGGACCGACACGGCTGATGATCGAGCAGGATGCGATAAGCATCAGAAACAACGCGGTGAGGCGCAACGCGTCGTCCAACCGGTTCATCTCCGGCTCCGGCTCCGGCTCCGGCTCAAGCTCAGGCTCAGGCCTGATTGGGTCGGGCGGGAGATGTTCGACCGGTGGCATCACGTTCCCGATCGCCTTTGCTTCAATTGCCATTGTTATAGCTTCTGTTCTGAGAAAGATTTAATTACAATTACACGTTTGAAATAAGAACTTACTCTAGGAGGTATTTATAGAGGGCACACGTTATGATGATGTGTAAGGTATCAAGCCATGTGGCATGGTGACGTGGAAGGCGTCGGTTCTTCCTTCGGAGAGAGTCAGAGGTCAGACTCAGAGGTATAGTCGTATAGAGAATAAAAGGGATTACGGCTTCCTCAAAAAAAAAAAAAAAAAAAAAAAGGGATTACGGCATATAAAATTACGCCCAACAAAAAGAAGCGAAACGAAGGAAAGGAAACTTCCTCGTAGCTTCGTGATAGGTTTTTTTTTATTTTTTATTTAAATACCCGTAGGTTTAGCTTCGAAATAGGTTGCAAGTTGCAACTTGCAACTTGCAAGACCAGTGTTCGTGTTCCCTGCTGATTTGAGTACTGCTGGCATCGTAGCTTCTTCGCGGATCGGGATCACCTGCTTTTCTCAAAAAAAAAGCAGGCCCTGCTTTTCTCGATCCATTAGTTGAGAAACACCAAATACGTTGAGATTCGTACTAAAAGTACTGAAGTACTTTGAGATCTATGCAGTAACAGATATCGACCGTCGAATTGGAAAAGCAGATTCTGCTTTTCTTCTCAGAAAAAGCAGCCGATTCTTATACTTTTTCGCTTATCAATCGATGATAGTCTGTCTGGTGGTTATGTTATCTGTTCTGCTTTGTTAAAAAAAAAAGCAAAAGAAAAAAAAAAAAAAGATAATAAATCGCTATCACTCGCTCTTGAGTCTTGACTCTTCACTAACGGGAAATAAAATGCATTTATTTTTTTTTGGAGGTACTCTATATATCCATATGTCCTCACGGCACCATGTATAAGGCAAATATTTTCACCGATTATAATAACAGGGGATCGTTTATACTAGCAGCAGCGTAAGTCTAATCCGTTCAACCTGCGGAACCACCTAATCAACTCGACCCGAAAAATCACGGATTTTGATTTTAGTTGGTTAGGTACGGATTGAATTTTGAGCAACCCGATGATTAAAGTTTAGTTACGGATTTTGCAAAATATGTTGGATAAACTCCGACTCAACCAATATGTTTTGATTTTTTAAAATAATTTATATTATTCTAAATAAAGTTACGATATATTTACAAAAATGTAATGAATTTTTGTTATACTTCAAACTTCTAATTGAAACTTATTTTATTTTACTTTTAATTAGTGTACATTGAATTTTTTTTTGTTGTATTTTTTTCATCACTTATATATTTTTTCTAAATTAATATCTTAAATCGAAATTTCGGACATGACCAAATATAATTTAGACCGTTAGCATTTCAGAGCGAAATACAAACGTTTTCAATTAAATTAACTTCTTGAAAGATATATTTAAGGTCGTAAGATCGTACTAAAATCGTTGGTTCTTATTAGACATAAATATAACATTATAATTATGTTGAACTTCTCTTTGAGGCTTTGAGCAAACCATTCTCACAGGCATCAAATCTGAGCTCTTGGATGAAGAAAAACAGGACCTGTTTTTCTTTCTGAATAACAGCAGATTCGGACGCGTCCTCACGGCACCATCGGTCCATCGCCATGGATAAGGCAAATATTTTCACCGATTATAATAACAGGGGATCGTTTATACATTTACTAATTCACAAGTAACGATTTTGACAATTCCGGCAACTCATCTTCAAATAAAGCAAGTAACAAACTGTACATATTTTTCTCTAGTCTACCTATATTTATTACTTAAGATTGATTATTAATTATATTGGCATCTAAACTTTTTAAATATTTTTTATTGACTTTTTTATTTATTATAAATTTATGATCTATATTTTGTACTGGTAACGCATGATTCAATGATAGATATTATTATTGCCATATATGCATCGCATCAGGTGGACTATTGATTCGCTTTGAGATTTGTGCCGACGTTGATCTCTTCTAGATCCAACGGTCCACGTGATCAGAGGCGGAATCAATAAGGGACCAGCCGGCCCTCCCTTGAATTAAAAAAAAAAAAAAACATCAACACCACTGACAAGTTAAATCCATAACAATCGGAATTCGTTGATAGCTGCTTTCAACCTTATGAAAAGAGAAAAAAGAAAAAAGAAAAAAAAAAAGACAAGGAAGAATGTGATAATTAAAATGATGGTATGGAAATTAGAATGAATAATAAATGCTTAGCGTTATAAAGAATGTGATAATTAAAATGATGTGGGCCATGTGGCCCAAGTATAATAATTGAATTTATTGCGTTAATGTAAAATACTGCCGGGATAGTTGATACATTAGTACTACCTCCGTCTACAAAAGAATGAATTTGTAGCAAAAGTCAAATAAAATAATAGAAGAGTGAAATTACTTTTATTAGGGGTGTAAGTCCAATCCGTTCAACCCGCAAAACCCGACCGACCCGACCAACCCGACCCGAAAAATCACGGATTTTGATTATAGTTGGTTAGGTACGGATTAAATTTTGAGCAACCCAATGATTGAAGTATGGTTACAGATTTTGCAAAATATGTTGAGTAAAACCCGACCCGACCAATTTGTTTCGATTTTTTAAAATATTTTATATTATTCTAAATAAAGCTACAATATTTTTATAGAAATGTAATAACTTTTTATTATACTTCAAATTTTAATTGGAACTTATTTTATTTTACTTTTAATTAGTGTATATTGATTTTTTTTTATTGTATTTGTTTCATCATAACTTAGTTTCACTTATATTTTTTCACAATTAATATCTTAAATTGAAACCCGTGAAACCCGCAAAACCTGACCGCCAAAATTGAAACCCGAATTGAACGGTTTTTATTATTTGTTGGCTAGTTATGGATTAAAATTTGTGCAACCCGACTAGAATATTTTGGATTGCCAATATATGTGAAACCCGACCAACCCGACCCGTTTACACCCCTAACTTTTATGCCTTCAATTAGTAGAAAAGTGAACATTCTTGGAAGAAGACGAGGGGCATTTTGGGAATTTCGTAATATATATATATATATATATTAGGAAGAAAGTGGATTCAAACAAAGGGTATAAATTCATTTAATTATGGACAAGTTGTAAAGGGTATAGATTTATTTAATTGTGGACGGAGGAAGTAGTAAACATGAGCTTCTTTTTATCTAATTGACATTGGCCTTGACAAAACTAAAAGAAGGGACAATTTTGTATTTGTATTGTATTTGTTTACAACAAAATTATGAGGCATGTGAGAATATTTTTATTTTCTTTAGTGGTGACGTATAGAGAATTTTATAGCCGAAATATTTCAATTACATAGTGTAACAAGTCAGCAGCTATACAAGTCCCTCGCCCGCTTTTATTGTTTACCCAGTTTGAAGGATTAAAACAAGAGCTTTTTAGAGTTTTTCTAATTATTTGTTTTGTATTTTTTGAAAATAGCATGTACAAATATCAATATTTTATTAATATTTATGATCTCATTTCTAAAATTTAAAACAACTACTTACAAAACTTTAAAAATGAAAAAGTTTTTGTATTCCCAATATTTTTATATAAAGAATTTATTGAGTACCATAAATCGTGATTTCGAGCACAATAACATTAATTTTGAGGTGATAGCATTCCGGTCATAGAATAGTCTAACTCAAAAATAATTACCCAAATTCGTAAATGTCAGGCAAACAGCTATACTATAGGCATTGAAGCAATGGGCCTCTAACGGAAGAAAATCAGAAATAACAGGCGGAAGAAGTACATCATGCTGCACAACACTGGGCCTAACACAATTGAATTACAACCCTTCGTTAATTGTAACGGGCTTTTTTGGGCCTACAGTAGTTCTTTGTAACACACAACGATCTTATTATTTTCTTTCTTTCCTTCCATTTTTTTTTTCTTGGAAAGATTGATACTTTTTTCTTTCATAATTTTTGGGTCCAACTGTATGCTATTAATCGTTACTTGTAAATTTGTTTATTTCAGTAATGAAAAAGGGGGAAAATAAGAGCCTCAACTTTTTTTCTAGAAAGTAAAAATTACGCACATTCAAAAGGAAAACCAAACAAGCCATTTATTTTATACTCATATATCACATGCACAATACAACATGACACTATATATAGCACTCAACTAAAACTTAAGATACAAATTCGAAGCAATTTATGGAACACAAAGTTGTGCCCAGATTGCTACTTCAGAACAGAATATTGTCAAATTGTAATATCTAGACATGGAGTAGTACTAAATAAAGTACTTAGCACACCTAGCTGTGTGGATTTTGTGTGTGTGTGGGTGGGTGGTGATGGTGGTGGTGTTTTTTTTTTGGGGGGGGGGGGGGTGCTATTATTATTTTGCTAAAGAAAACATCAGCACCAACCCCAGAAGAAAAATCACAAACCCCATTAAAACTATTGCTCTAGGAATATGGAAATGAGGATTTGCACAAACAATTGATGCACCAAAGAAAATAAGGAAAAATCCCCAATTACGAAACTTGATGCAGACACGGTTAACATCTCGATGGCCCCCACCATCCTCTCCGTTGACGTTTGCGAAGGAACTGAGATCTTGGACTGCCATGGCTCACTGGAAATGAATTAATAATTAGTAAGATAAGTCTCTAATTTGGCTTGGAGAGGAGGAGATGGTGGAATAATAACAAAACGAGCACGTTTTTGTGAGTGCATGGATGTGTTCGTGACTTCGTGTGTCTATTTATACAGAAATTCGCGACGAAAAGGGCGTGACGAAACTTCCGCGAAGCTGCTCCGCGTTATTAGAATGGACATACAATGGAGCTAGTGTCCATACGATGGATGACGTCATGTATATATATTTTCGTGGAGGAGGGATCTGGTGCAAGTCTGATCCGATGTCAACGGTGTCAAGTCTGCGATTTTCATATCCAAATTTTGATTTATATGACTCAATAAATTCTTTATATCAAAATCTTATAGCATGCAGAAATTTTTCATTTTTAGAGATTTTTAAGTATTTATTTCAGATTTTTCAAAAGTTATATATGAAACATTAATTATTTTATTAATATTTTTTATAGTTGCTATTAGAAAATCCGAAATAAATACTTAAAAATCTCTAAAAATAAACCATTGAAACACTATCAATCTATAACTTAAGTAATATATCCGTAAACCATTTTTCATTTTTAAGAATTTTTTGTGAATTTTTACAAATTTTTAAAAGTTCCCATTATCAAGATTATCAAATTATGCATTGTCAATGGATCCCTCCTCTTTAAATAATGAATTCATCACTTTCTGACTAACGTTTATGTAATACCACTGACGCTTCTTTATTCTGTTGCTAAGTCAGACAATTAGCCAGTTTTACGTATGTTGACTAATACAAGTCAGCGAATTAAGTCGTTGGCGCCGCTTTTATTGTTAATTCGTTTTGGTAAAATTAAAAAGAAAAATCATCAACGTATTATAATCTTTTATAGAGTAGAACTATTGTGAAAACGTTTGTATTTCATTCCGAAATGTTAACAGTCCAAATTATACTTTGCCAACCCTGAATTTTGATTTATGGTTCCCATTAAATTTATCATATAAAAATAATAAGGGATACAAAAAATTTTCATTTATGGAGTTTTTTTAAGTATTTATTTGAGATTTTTTTAAAATTCATATACAAACTAGCATTATTTTATTAATATTTTTGAGTTAATTTGAAAATTCCAAAACAAATACTTAAAAGACTCCAAAAATGAAAAATCCAAAACTAATATTTTCATATGATAAATTTAATGGGAACCATAAATCAAAATTTCGGATATTACAAAATATAATTTGGACCATTAGCATTTCAGAGCGAAATGCAAAAATTTTCATATTATTAATCTTACTCAATCTTTATATCATAATAACTCTAATAATTATGGGAACAATTAGGTGCAGGTGCTCTGCATTTGAAATTTTAAATGACTCGATAGCCAATTAATAATCGTATGGGGCCGGTTTCAATGGGCCATATTTTGGGCCAACTTTGATGCGTAAACCTACTCTCAAGGAAAATAGGCTTTTTGTATCATTTTGTTTCATCTACGTTTGACCCTATGATATGATAAGACATAAATCGTTATAAAATCTCAGCAGATTAATGTCAAGGTTTTATTCAGAAGTCAAAACTAATATATATATCCCCCTAAAGAGGGGAGAGATGAAGCTCCATGGTTGATTTGGGCTCCTGGACCGTTGGATATCACGATACGACAGTCAAAACAACTTTTAGATATTTCTATTTTTGTTTCAAATAGAGACATCGTTGAGCGTACTTTATAAAAAAAAAATTCATAAATAGCCTCACTAATAAATTATTTCTCTTGATGGTTGAACAATTAACTTTTTCTACAAATGATCTTGACTATGAAATAACAATTTATCTGGAGTCCTAGACCGCATGACCCAAAACTTATTTAACAATCCATACTCATGTATTAAAATTATAGGATTTATATTTGTAAGTGACTTATTTATAAATGGGTTAAAAATTTTTAATCAACTCTTATATTGTTTCGACGCCAATCTCTTATCCTGATGTTTTTCTTAAAATCGGTTAAATGTCATGTTCTCAACACATTTTCATTAGTTTGGTGAAATATATGACTTAATTATAGCATTTTTCTTAATTTAAATTAATTAGAAAAAGTAAAATATTAAATTATTAATGTATCCTACATTCAAAATTGGTGAAAGTAAAAAATAGATTTATTTTTTGTTTGGCCTATATATTTTATCTTTTTTCTTTATTGATCTGGTTTGCCATGCACAATTAGTTTGTTTAGTAATATGTTGTCCAGTCTAAATAAAATTTTATAGCAGATACAAAATATATATTATCCCGCCGCGAAGCGCGGGTCTTGCCCTAGTTGAATTAATTCCATAACATATATCGGGCTGCAGGTTTTTTTCTAATAGCCAACAACATGGAGTTTAATTGTTTCATTTATCTCTGTTTCATTAATTGCGCCGCCAACACATGACGGGGATATATCCGATATCACAAAATTAGCTAAGATCCTACGCAAAATTTTCGAAGAGTTAATAAGGTTGACAGAATATATAGGCTGTGATCAAGTCTCATTTCATTTTGAAGATTAATAACACTGTTTACACTTGCATCATGATGAGCTATATATCCTTAACACATGCAGTACATAGTATAAAAACACATAAAAATGAATGCAATAATTTAATTTTATTTGGCATTGGCATATTTCAACAGAAGAAGAATGACACATCCATGACATGCACTGCCATCACATATTATCCCACATTCAAACTCCAAAGTACCACAAACTTATATAAACTACACATCATATGAATCTAAATTAAAGAACAGAGCACTTTTATATAATTAATATGCCCAAACTAGAGGATATTAAACACGAGTAAAGCAAATGCTCATGATGAAAATTGCGTGATCAAGTACCGCATCAACGAAGGCAGCTGCTCGGGGAAAGAAATTAACCACAAGGGATAACGAAATCAGCAAAACTCCCATAACAAAAGCTGTGAAAGCCATAACAATGTTCTTACTGATATCCGAACGCTGCTGTGGAATTGCACCCAAAATAACTGAAGCTCCAATGAACACGAGGAACAATCCCAAATGGCGGAGCGCCTGGTGGTCGACGTTAAGGTCGACGTCATGCTCCCGAGCAAATTCATTGATCAAATTGCCGAAAATATGGGCCTCCGGAGCTACCATGGATCTCTCCGACTGCAGGGCTAGATCTCGTTCAAATTGAAACTGCAAGTATTGCTCAACAAGTAGAGCTGGAGCAGAGAATAGAGAAGAGTGGGAATAAATGTATGCTGGGGAACGAGATTATGCTTTATGCATGAGCATCTGTATATATAGGACGTTCATATCGTAACACAGGTTCTGGAGAACACTTGTTTCAAAATAATATTCAAATCGAATAAAAAAATAACTAGGGAATTGAAATTCCTCGAAACTTCGGAATCGGGTTGTTTAGGGATGAAGAGAGAACGGGGTATTTAGGGATGAAGAGGGCACGGAAAATAATTTCTGTGGATGCTACTTCGTAAAGGTCCTGTTTCCTTTGATCCTGGTGCAACTGTATTGCGGGACCAGCATTTCAGAAAGAGACTACAACAAACATGTGTTAAAATGTTCTTGTAAAACCGCGGTGGGGGGAGGAATTCGGACATACATACAATGATTGATTGGTAATTTGGTACCCGTATTATTTTACTTTACCGGTACATCCGGTCTATCCTCGGTCGCCTGCTTGAAAGATGCAGTAGCTATTTATTCGTCTGCAGAAATGGAAATGGATCCAATTTAAGCAAACCAACTTCATAAAAATGAAAATAGTAATATATCCCAATAATTTAAAGAGGGGATATATGTTTAAACTATAAAATTGATGTCATATTAACTATTTAGTTAAGTTGAATGAAAATACTAACGGTGTAATCAAAATTGGATAAGCATCAAAGTTCAGTGACAAAAAATGGATAAATAGAGGTTCAGTGACCAATTATGGATTTGAAGTAAACTTTAGTGACCTACTAGGGTAATTTTTCTATATATATGGAAATGACGAGATTAAATTTATGTGCATGAACAAATTATGATACATTAAAGATGTAGTTCTTATTTGACATGGTTTTTCTATTACATTAACAAGCAGAAAATTGTGATAAAAACAAATTATCAAATAAATAGATAAATAAAATTTCTCCTAAAGAACGGACATCTCCAGTTTCATATCACTGCATACATATATATATATATAATAATATAAACCCTTAATTAAGCCCCAGTATATACTCGCATGGGCCCTACGTACAGTCATATCTTATAAAGAAGTAATTAAGAAACAAGAAAGATTGCAAACCCCATGCTGATATATACTCACAGGGGCCCTATAGTCATATCTATACTCCATGAAAAGGAGTAACTAGATTTGCAAGCACCTCAACTATGTCACACCATCACTCTAATTAACCATTAATTTTGTTTGAAACTCTTCATTTATTTTGATCCAATGGCTAATATTTTTTTCTCCTCATTAAATAAGATGAATGTAATATGTCTATAAAAATTTTAACCCTTAAAATGATCTAACATTTATATATATTATTATTTATAAATTATTGCATTATTATTATTATTATCATTATTATTTAATTACATTAAAAATTTTGTTCGAGTTTTGTTTAATATAAATATAAATATTTAAAATTTTATAAAATTTGAAATCAGCTGAGATCCGATTTGGATCTCAACAGATACGGACGCAGTTACAACTCTAGTATCTTATAAAAAGTAAATTAAGAAACAAGAAAGATTGCAAACCCCATGCTGACATGCTCCAGTTGTCATCGTCCATTCTCTGTCCTAAACTCTAGTTTATATAAGTCATGATTACGGATACATATATAGCATAAAAAGTATGTTAAAACGCAGTAATTACATGTACTACGAATTATTAGATTTTCCAATTGAATGTGTAGAAATAATTATCATATCTATTTTCTACACCATTAATTTATCTGCGATTATATGTGATGTTAAGTATTGATACTTTACGAAAAAAATATATATTTCCAACATTAATTTTTCTTTCTTTCTGAGATAAAATGAGAATTATGCTCAAATTGAAATTTCATAAAGAACGATTTACAACATTTCAGGGATTATAAAATGAGAATCATGCTCAAATTGAAATTGTCAAGGTCGTTTTCTACTTTTGTTCTGTTGATTGCATATGATTTTTTTTTTTTGATAAAATGGATAAAAGTCCATCACTTCCCATTTCTTTTAAGGAAGTAAACAAAACAGGTTCTTACAAGTATTAATTAGAATCCATACTTGGAAACTGATACCAATCACACAATCAGAATCCATACTGGAAACTGATATGAATCCCAAAAGTCAGAATCCCAAGGAAACTGATAATACCATCCTACAGAACTAGAAACAAACATAGGATATTAAGTATCAAAACAACACAGAACAATTATATAGGGGATAAAGTTCACTTGAAACCCCTAAAGTAAGCAAGAAAGAACTAGATTGTTGTGATAGCTCCAACAAACTCTTCACTCCTAGCTCCTTCAATAGTCACCACCCTATCAGTATGAAGTAGACACTCCAAATTACTATTGTCTCCTGTCTAAGAATTATACAAAGTTAAAATTTTGAAAACTATATTATTAAAACTTGGCAGAGCTGTATTATCAAATACAGCTTTATTTCTACAATTCCAAATCACCCAAAAGGTAATGCAAATAATGGTTTGGGCATATTTCCTTTTTTGGTCATCCAAGCAAAGAGAACTATTCCACATATTAATAACTGAAGTTAACTCCAATTTAATACCTTTCAAATTTAATCTATTAAAAGCCTCCCATATTCCAATATAATTGGACAATGAATAAATAAAATGATCCACATCCTCAATATCTGAACAGAATTCACAATGAATATCCCCAGTCCAGCCCTTAAGAAACAAGTTCACCTTGGTTCTAATTTTGTCCTGTAAAGCAATCCACACGAAAGCCCTTACCTTTAGAGGGATATGGAGTTTCCAGATTGAATTCTGTAAACTGAATCTAATACCCCTAAAATTTAAGAACATATAAAATGAATGAACAGTATATATTCCTTTGGAATCCAATTTCCAAAGAGCTGAATCATAGCCAGTTAAATTCAGAGATCCTAGTATATTTAGAAACAATTGCTTTTTCTGATCTTAACAGTAAACTGGCACCTCTCAATAAAGGAATTTTTGGTGCCCCCTTATTCCAAACCCGAGCTAAAGTAACTGATTCTGGAGATTTTGCTTTAGCAAACAAATATGGGAATTGAATGTATAAAGGAGAGTCCCCATACCAAATATCAAACCAAAATAAGATTGATTCTCCATTACCCACAATTCTATTAACCAATTTTCTGAAAATAGGATGAACATGTATAACAGACTTCCAGAAAACAAAAAATTGTCCATGTAATTTATACCCATATTTAAATATAATAATATCCTTCCAGTAACTCTTTTGTCCTAGATGAAGCATTTTCCAATACCATTTGGCCACTAATGCTATATTCATTTGGCACAGATCTAATATACCAAGACCTCCATGTTCCCTGTGCAAACAAACTTTTGCCAACTAACTAGAGGGATTTTTTTATATCTTCCCGATTCAACCCCAGCCCACAAAAATTGTCTTCTAATCTTATCTATTCTCTTAATTACCCATTTGGGTGCAATAAAAAGAGATAAATAATACAAAGGAATGGAACTCAACACAGAATCCAACAAAACAATTCTTCCCCCCAAAGATAAGAACTTACCTTTCCATACTTGAAGTCTAATTTGTATTTTATGAATAAGTTCTAACCCCACCTCTTTTGTAGGTTTTTTCCAATGTAAATACATACCTAAATATTTTATAGGTAGAGTTCATACTTTACAATTCAAAATCTGGGCCAAAAATTCAGCATCATGATTTGAAATATTTAAAATAATCAATTCAGATTTTGCAAAGTTCACTTTAAGTCCAAAAATTCCCTCAAAACTATACAGAAGCCATTTAAAATTTTCAATGATCAACTTATCAGCCTTCAGAAAGATAAGAGTTGAAAGGGAATAGCACGATGGCTAGAGATGCGGAAATTAAAATTTTTTTTTAACCAAAGCATGTGCAGTTCAATCAGATCTTGCCAAACGAACGACTTATCGCTGATCTACACAATAACATGCATAGAGAGGCAGTAGTTATTATACCTTTAACGCGTGATTGGTTGCTCTCGGCTGTCCCGTCGCGCGCGTCACCCTTGTCCACCAAAGGGTCGGCCACCACCGTCCGTCTAGGCGAGAAGACGTTGCCGGCGGGTCCTTCGATCTTTTCCTCGCACGAATCTCAACCCTAAACCCTAGGTTTGATAGAGGAGATTTCTCAACACATGAGAGAGAGAGAGGAAGAAAGGTGGCTAGGAAAAACTTACTTTTTCGTGCATGAAACCTTCCCTTTTATACTTGTCAAGAGTGATTAAGGAAACCCTAATCACATACCCTAATCTGCCTTTCTGTCAGGTTGCGTTATAACGCACCCAATATTGCGTTATAACGCAACACCTGACAAAACCAGATTTCTGTCACAGATTCCGTTATAACGTAACATATGTTGCCTTATAACGGAACTGCTGACAGAACCAAATGACAAGTATTCTCTCATATGTTCGAGACATAAGATCAAAACATCATAGCCATGATGATATTCAGGTTATCATGATGCCCAATCAAGCTCAAATCAGGCCGCGCCTGATTTGACTTATTGCCATCACTCGTTACACGTTCGCCGACGTGACACGAACCTGAACAGGACTAATGGTCGAGAGCCTTTGTAGGTGTGACCTTATAGGGATCTGGATCATGTTGGGTTGCATTAACAGTGATTCTCATCTACCTGTTCAATGCTGATCATCATCAGTGTCAAGCCATCCACGTGACGATCCCCAAATGATACAGACAGTACGCACGTCCACGTAGTATCTTGATCCTGAGTAAGAGTACCTTACTTGTGTTGATTCTATGTCATATGAATATCCAAGATCAGTCCGAGGCAGGATTGTGTCATCCTCACGACTATATCATTTACTTGACGTCCATATAGATTAAACACATGACTAAGATTAATCATTGCGCGCGTGTGTAATCCATAATGTCAAGGGGCCCAGAGGATATCATAACTCATCTATGATGAGAGACATTCCAGTATCTTGATCATCCATGATCCAAGCTACCAATTCTACACACCGAACTGGAATCCCTTATGCCACCTGTTACGGTTGGGATAGGAAACTAGTCACAGTGTGCAGTCATGATATTTGATCATGACAACCCCAACCGTGAATCCAACACTGACAAGAATATGAATGAGATAACACATATTCCTTTTGTTATATTCTTGTCGCGGTCAGTCCAATGCCATGTCACAGAGAATGTGCACATGCATCCATATGATCTAGTTGACAGCCGCGCTATCAATGGGACGTGATACAAACCCATCTGCTAGACTCATATGCTGATCCTATCCGACCAACTAGAGTACCATGCTAGTTATCATAGATCAGGGCAGTTTTAGAATTGACGTCATACCCATCATGGCATATCACTTGCTCTTGTCGTAAACGACACAAGCCATAACGTAACATCAATTCAAGGAAACTAATGAATAAAACATCCAAATAAGAATAACCATGAACAAGCGAATACCATATATATATAAATATAAATATGTATATTTCTCTAGTACATAAACACTAATAAGAGTATCATCAGCGTATTGTAAATTAATTAAAGCTTTATTATTTAAAAACTTAGGCCCAATTCCTTGCAAATGATTTTTTAAAATTCCTTGCTCAATCATTTTGTGAAAACCATCTGCAGATAAAATAAATAAATAAGGTGAAATAGAGTCTCCTTGTCTAATACCTTTCCTACATTCAAAATATTATGTATTGATACTATTCACCTTTATGTTAACTCTCCCTCCCCAAAGCATTTTTGTCATCCAGAGTATCCATTTCTCATTGAATCCCCTTTGCTTAAAAGTATCTAGAATATATGTCCAGTTCGCACAATCAAAAGCCTTTTGAAAATCTACCTTTATTAACACCCCTTCCTCCTTAGACTTTTTGACAGAATGAAGAATTTCATGTGCAGAAATTACACTATCAAGGATGTATCTGTCTTTTAGAAAAGCACATTGGGAAGGGCTAATTATCTTATTTAATATCAAATGCAATCTATTTGCTAAAACTTTTGAGAAGATTTTATAACTACAATTGAGCAAACTTATAGGTCTAAAATCAGCAATTAAAGCTGCATTGTTAACTTTAGGAATAAGACAAATAGTTGCTCTATTGATTTTGGAAATATCTAGATTGCCATTATAAAATTCATCAAAAAGTTTTAACAAATCCATCTTAATGATATTCCAGCATTTGTGATAAAAACCCATTGAGAAACCATCGGGTCCAGGTAATTTATCTGCACCCATATTCATTACTGCCAAAAAGATCTCTTCTTCAGTAAAAGGTTTGGAAAGAAAAATTCATTGTCTAAATCAGAAACCTTTCCCCCCTTAGACCAAATACTTGAAGCAAGTTTACCCCAAGTAATCCCTCCTTTACCAAATAAGTCTTTGTAATATTAAAAAACATGATCCCTAATAATCTCCTGATCAAAAATCTCTTCCCTCTTTATAATCAATCTAGGTATAATATGTTTTTTGAAATTCGCAGAAGCTACCCTGTGAAAATATTTTGTATTAGCATCCCCCAATTTAACCCACTTATCTTTAGCTCTCTGTGCCCATTTACTTGCTTCATCTTTGTAAATACCATATAAATCTTTTTTAACAGAGAGCATAGTATCCAATTCATCCTCATTTAGCAACCTATTATCCTGAATATCCTCAAATTTTTTAATTGAAGATTGTAAAGACTCTTTTTTTGATCTGACCACACTATTTAGGTTCTGACTCCAACCTCTCATTTTTTTCTGCAGTATCTTTATTTTATTCTTCCAATCTTCAATACAATTACATATAGGATAGGTTGAATTCCACCATTCTAGAACTTTTTCACTAAAACCTTCCTGATTAATCCAAAATCTTTCAAATTTGAAATGAAAGCTATTTTGAAATTGAACCAATCTTGAATCTAATATAATTATGGAATGATCTGAAAATGTTCTAGATTTATAAAGAGAGGATGTATTTGGATACTGAGCTTCCCATTCAGAATTTACAAAGAATCTGTCAAGTAAGGCTTTTTGTGAGCTATTTTGACTTCTAGCCCATGCGTATTTCCTATTTGTACCTCTATAATCTAGCAAAGAAAAGAAATCTATCCAATCATTGAAAGAGCTCATATTTTTCCAATCAAAAGAGACTCCACATTTTTCAAACCTAGATCTGATTATGTTAAAATCACCCCCATAACCCAAGCCCCAGGACATGCATTACCAATAGTATATAATTCTTTCCAAAAATCCTCCTTTTGATTTGATTGAACTGGTCCATATACAATAGTTAAAGTCCAAGGGAATTTATCTAATTTGTTATATATCAACAATGATACACTAAAAAGACCAACAAAAACATCTAAAATATCCATCTTGGAGTCATCTAAACCTACACAAATACCCCCAGATGCCCCAATAGATGGTAAAAAAAAAAACAGTTTTGAAAATAAGGACACACAGAGTTATATTCTCTTTTAGAAAAATTTCTTTTTTTGGTTTCTTGAAGACAGACTATATCAATTTTATCCTTCTTAATGATTTCACTCAAATACAATCTTTTTTCCAAAGAACCAAATCCCCACATATTCCAACTTAATATCTTCATATAGAAACAGTTAAAGCCCCTAAGAGATTTGAACCATCCGAATGTCTATTTTCCTCATCAAATTTTTTCAGCACCTGAAAAACTGCATTCATTAAATTTTGAAATCGTTTGAACTCTAAACATTTCAAATCATTTATCAAAATTTTGACCCTAGATTCAGATACATGAATAGTAACTCCATAATCTTCTATAACATTAATAATTTCTTCATCAGACATAGATGAAAAAGGATTAATAGTAAAGAAAGGACCTTTGTTGCTAGAAACTCCTTTATCCATCTTCACCAGAGATGTGTCTGCCTGCACATCAGCCTTTTGCTGCCCAACTATTCCAGAATTCAGTTGCCCACCTCCATCAGAAAACTGCACTATCTCTCTAGTCTGGACTGAGGTAACTGGCACTGCTTGTATAGGCATAACATCTAGAGCTGGAGTCACCACTTTATCAATAAGTTGTCCATCTCCACCAGAAAACTGCACTGTCTCTCTAGTCTGGACTGAGGTAACTGGCACTACTTGTATAGGCATAACATCTAGAGCTGGAGTCACCACTTTATCAATAAGTTGTCCATCTCCACCAGAAAACTGCACTGTCTCTCTAGTATGGACTGAGGTAACTGGCACTGCTTGTATAGGCATAACATCTAGAGCTGGAGTCACCACTTTATCAATAAGTTGTCCCATTGCCTCCTTCTCATGTATCACCGTATCAGTTTTACTAACTCTCCAAATAATCTTCCGGCATGAGGTATAGTAGGAGGGATTGGAAGAATCCATCCTTCATCAGATGGATCAGTATATGAGATAAAGGCATTGCTCCTCTTACTACCAGCCTTATTAACCAAATTACCCATATCATCTAAGGCAACCCCCTTTTTCTCTAGTTTGGACCATTCATTCCCCTTATACTGCTCATCAGCAATAAAAGCATCCCACTCACCAGACACTTGTTCATTCATCTTTCTTTTACCTATATCCACTATCTTAGAACCAGCTTCCACTTGTACTGGAAGTTGATCACCTTGTGCCAATGCTTCACTTGCATCTTTAGAGCCTCCTCCTTGAGTAACACCAGTCAGATTCACCTGCTTGCTTGAGTTACCCCCTGATGAAGTACCCTCATTTCCAGAGTCAGATTCCTTATTGCTATCTGGCCTCACCCATTTATTGCCAGTGGGTTTCCAATATGGCTTAGGCCTTTTTGATGGTGGAGGTTGGTGATCTATCACAGCATCACCTTCATATTCAAACAACACCTTTGCACACATCTTTCTACCATTTCTTTGAATGTATTCTAGCCACTGATAAGCAGGAATCACTCAACTTGAGGCAATTCTACCAAAACTCTACACCAAGAGTAGTCAAGACTCCGTAACCCTGGGATCTGAAAGTCCAAAAGTTCCCCCCAACCATTTACCAGATAGATCAAAGCCTCCCTATGCTGTAAGCCTACAGGTAGGTTAATTACCTTGATCCAGATCCTGATCGGCTCATATAATGGAGGGAGTTTGTGAGTATTCTTGATAACAGTAACCACACGTTTACCAATCATCATTCTCCCATCACATAGAGCCTGATCATGCCAATCATTTGGAGCCTGAATCAAAAATCTATTTCCTCCCAAAGGTTTGACCTTCCATTGATGCCCAGGCACCGCAAATCCAAAGCTAAGAGTTGCCAGAAGATCGTGGAAGTTCACTGGTTCATCAATCTAAATCACTACGCCTTTAAATGCCTCCGCTTCCAATCGGTCCGATGACTCAGTTGCCAGAAATCTTAAAACCGTAGGTGCCGGAAACTCCATAGGGTTTCTGGTTGAGAACTCAGAAACAAGATTCTCAGAAATCGGATTAGAAACAGGTGGATATTGAATTTCAAGAAGATTTTCAGAAGGATTTTTAGTAGAAGGAGAAACAGCAGCTACTGAGATCTGTTTTAATGGCGGATTGGTTTTATGAGAGCTTGTCGTAGTAATGTGATGGCAATTCCTAGAAGTATGTCCTAACCTCCCGCATTCAAAACATGTTAACGCGTTCCGGCATGAAGCTGCAACGTGTCCCCCATCCCCACATCTAAAGCACCGAATCTTGATTCTCCGATCATTTTTAAATTTCACCTGCGGAGTAACAGACCGAGCCCTAGAAATTTCCACCGTTTGTTCCTTTCCCCGATCAACTAGGCCATTCTTCAGAATTTCAGAGAAAGAAGCCCGCAAAAAAATAACAGGCCTTGTAGAAGAACCATACAGTTGGTTCTTGGAGCGAATGATTTCACGCACCATAGATTGGGAGATAAACCTGCGCCGATCAAAGCCCAAAGATTGACTAGAAAACTTTTCTTGAACTTCTGATTTGCTAACTTGCGGCCGAGATACTAACTTTTTTTGTATAATGTTTGTCGCAAGATTGCAAACCCCTGATAACTCCTCCTCGGTTAAGGCCTGGAAAGAATTACCCAGAGCGATCGTCGGAGTAAGCCCAGTCGCCGGCATAAGCCCAATCACCGGCATATTCTCTTCTCCTCAAAGAAGCAACTTTTTGCCAAACAGGGTATTAGATGTAATACATTCAAAGAAAATGTAATGTAATGTAATGTCCTCAAGTAAGCCCAGTCGCCAGCAAGACACATGTACAATTACTTTCTGGATAAGAACATGTTCTTAAAAAATGTAACTGTACATGTTCTTAAAAAATGTACAATTACATTTTTTAAGAACATGTACAATTACATTTCTTATCCAGAAAGTAATTGTACATGTACATTTGTCTTGTTGCTGCATATAAAAATGTAATGCAATCCTCATTTGTCAATGTCGTTTTCTACTTTTCTTCATGGTATACCATATTATCATGATACAATCAACACAACAGAAGCTTCAAGGATATTATGTTCTGTATATAAAGTCCCGTGGGGGGGTAATGTACAGTTCCTAGCAACGATCTTATCCGTCAAAACTTAGTTGATCATAAATTCAGACCGTTGATATGATGACATGCACTGTTGGGTACTGTTATTTAAACAGTACTCAACAGTAACATGATCTGGTCTGTCAATAAGGTTGAATCTCAACCCTTGAGAATTTTCCAGAACTTTCTCCGCTTCTTCTCCCTCTCCCTCCCTCTCGATGCTTCAGTTCTCTCTTCTGGAATTCGCCGTATAAGATGGAGAGCCAGTAAAACCCTCAAATCAGCCACCTGATCCGTCCCATTAGCAGAGAAAGCGAGTAGCAACACTCTCCATCAATTTGCAAGAAAGGCACTGAACTAAACCCCTGGTCCGACCATCTGCTCGTGGTGTCTCGGTAGAAGGAGAGAGTGACAAGTTTAGACAACCTTCTCCATTAATCAGCAAGCAAGGTACCGACCTAAACCCATGGTCCGGCTACTCATTTGTGGTTGTCTCGATAAAAGGAGAGAGTGGCAAGTTTGGGCAACTTTCTCCATGAATCAACAATCGATGTATCCACCTAGACCCTTGGTCTGGCCATCAATTTGTTGTTGTCACTGTAGAAGGAGAGAGTGGTAAGTTTTTCCCTCAATCAGCAAAAAGGTAAGTATACGTTTAAATTATGCTTAAAAACAACTCTGATTTCAAAATGAAAGTTAAATTTTTTTCATCAATCAACAAAATATAAACTAACCTAACACTTGTACCGGCCAATTAGTCGTACCTTCTCGACATTAGGAAAGAGTCGCAAGCTTCTCCCTGTTAGGTCCTGATTAGGAAATAAACAACAAAAACAGATATCAGCAACAACTGAGTTCAGACAATTGTACCAATTGTACCAGCTGAACCGTACCAGTAAAATCAGCATCCGTACCCCTGTACCAGCCCCTATATGAGCACGAAGCTGATATACCAGAAAAAACACAATCAGAACTGAAATAGTTTCAGTTCTGTCCAAAACAAACAGAAAAACAGAAAACAACGCACTCACAGATTTTCATCCGAGTAAAACCTCGGGATTCCAAGCATCAAAAACACTAATTTGAGAAGTGTACAAACGCACCAATACACACACAACTCTAACTAATTCTCAACAGTTCTCACCAACTCAGTGGATTACACAAACCCAAAGAAAGAGAAGAAGATAACTAAGCTAAATACAAGAACAAAGAAGAAATTGAAGAGACTTGAGATGAACCAAGAACTTGACAACACTGAATTTCACTTCTCTTCTCTCTCTTCTTTTCTCTTGCTTTATCTCTTTCTTTGGTGTATCTTTGATGTGTGTAGTAGCAGCAAGGAGGAGTTCCCTCCACTGCTTCCAGTGTCCAACTTGAGGGGGTAGAACTCTCCTCACACTTCTTTCTCTCTCTCTACGTGGAACAACCAGAGGCCAAAGTTCCAACAGCTGGTTAATTATTTATTTTCTCTGTACCTTATTCAACTCGGTCCCTGCATATACAATATAAGCTTGATGCCCTTTCTCTCATCTCAGTTTAACAGATCCAAAAGCCAAAGCCCAGTGGGACTTAGCATGAGGAGGGAACCCAACACTACCTTAATCAGCAATAAAGATAAGTATGCCTTTAATTTTGTTTTTACAATTTTGATTTGTAAATGAGAATTGAGTGATGTGAATGTCATGGTTTAAAGAGGTTAAGAATTAGGTGTGGTAATACCGTAATACCAGAATTGTGCCGGTACTTTCATGAACTTTTGCTAACACCAAATTGTATCAGTACTTAATAAACATTGCTGTAATACCAGAATTTTACAGGTACTTGGTGAATTTGGGTCTATTTTATAAACATTCAATTTAATTCCTTAATAAAGCTTTGATGACTAAAACTTGCAATTCAACTTAGTTGACATGTTTCTTTTTTCATGTTTGAGCTGTAGTTATAATATTCAATTCACTAATAAAGTCTGGTGGGTTATCTAAAAATTGCATATGAATTTTCCTATCTTAGAGTAAATGAACAATTCGCTGCGAAGCGCGAACATTTTCTAGTTATATAATAATGAGGATTACATTACATTACATTTTTATATGCAATCAACAGAACAAAAGTAGAAAATGACCTTGACAAGATATGATAATTTGAGCATGATTCTCAATTTGAGCATGATTCTCATTTTATCTCAAAAAGAAAGAAAAATTAATGTTGGAAATATATATTTTTTTCGTAAAGTATCAATACTTATATCACATATAATCGCAGATAAATTAATGGTGCAAAACTAGATATGATAATTATTTCTACACATTCAATTAGAAAATCTAATAGTTCGTAGTACATGTAATTACTGCGTTTTAACATACTTTTTATGTTATATATGTATCCGTAATCATGACTTATATAAACTAAAGTTTAGGACAGAGAAAGGATGATGACAGCTGGAGCATGTCAGCATGGGGTTTGCAATATTTCTTGTTTCTTAATTTACGTTTTATAAGATACTAGAGTTGTAACTCGGGCTTCGCTCCAAAAAGTAGTATCAAATAAATAATTAAAAATTATATAAAATTTAAATATTTATATTTATATTAAACAAAACTCGAACAAAATTTTGAAATTTTTCATGTAATTAAATAATAATGATAATAATAATAATAATGCAATAATTTATAAAGAGGAAAGTCTGTTTGCAGTCCCTGAACTATTCAGTTTGTTTCAAATAGGTCCCTAAACTATTTTTCGGTTCAAACAAGTCCCTGAACTCTATGAAAAGGTTCAATTAAGTCCCTCCGTTTCATTATGCCGTTAAAAAAGTGTATTCCCAACTGTTTCTTCTATTTCCTCCGTTAGTGTTGTTTTTTTGCCTCCTTTCTCCAACAGTGGAATACAATGGCTGACGAGTATGAATACAACTACCATGCTCTTCCTCTCCCTTTCTTCCTCTTTCTTCTCACAAACCTCAATGTCGGTTCACTAACTTGTGGACAACTTAATGTACAGTTTGTGTAATTGCAAGATCGAATTGCGAGAAAGTGTTTACAATTTGCTACAGCTTACTGATTTGATTTCGCCTCCGCCTAAAATAGTTATTAAATTGCTTGAGGTGGGTGGAAGGGCCTCTTTTCTTGTTATATATCGTTGCTTGTTGTGTGAGGTTCATTGTTTACAAACCATTTTTTTCTTCTCCGATGCGAATCAGAGCAACAAAGATACACAACAACGAACTCTAATTTGTCCCAATAGAAACATTAAAATAGACTTTATTTCATATATATAAGCGGGACATGGGAATTGTGGTGTCTTGTGGATTGTGCAGCAAAATTTAAGGGAGACGGGCATAGATTAAAGGGTTTAAGCATCATGTGTTGTCAGAGGAAGGATGGGGACGAATCACAAAGAAACCTGACAGAGTAAAATAAGACGGAGTATATCATTAACGGACTGGAACGGAGGGACTTAATTGGACCTTTTGATAGAGTTCAGGGACTAGTTTGAACCGAAAAATAGTTTAGGGACCTATTTGAACCAAACTGAATAGTTTAGGGACTGAAAACGGACTTTCCTCATTTATAAATAATAATATATATAAATGTTGGGTCATTTTAAAGGTTAAAATTTTTATAGACATATCACATTCATCTTATTTAATGAGGAGAAAAAAAATTAGCCATTAGATCAAAGTAAATGAAGAGTTTCAAATAAAATTAATGGTTAATAAGAGTGATGGTGTGACATAGTTGAGGTGCTCGGAAATCTAGCTAGTCCTCTTCATGAAGTATAGATATGACTATAGGGCGGGATTTTTTTATTAATAAAAAATAAAAAATCAAAATTACAAAAGTGAAAAATAGTTTTGAAAAATTGCAGAAATAAAAAAACCGCGACCTGAGGTAGCGGCTTAGTCTGGGACTGGCACATATCACCCCTTTCTTTCTTTCTTTCTTTCTCTTCTCTTCTCTTCTTTCTTTTCTTCTCTTCTTTCTTTCTTTCCTCCTTTCTGTCCGACCCAGCCCCCCCCCCCCCCCAGCGCCCCCACCTCCCCCCCAGCGCCCCCCTGCCGGACCCTACAGCCCCCCGCCCTGCGCCCCCCCGGACCCCGCAGCCCCCGACCCGTCTTCTCGGAGTAGCGGTGAGATTATTGTCTTGTTTTGTAATTTTATTTTAGGAAATGTATGTTGACATGTTCAATTAGTTGAAAATTGTTGTAGAATTGGTGATTGAATTGTTGGATTGTCGTGAATTTGGATTTAAATTATTGAAGGGTTGTTCACTTGTAAAATTTGTAGGAAATCATAAAAATTCCCGAAAAATGTGAAATCTTGTCGGGAGCACCCAAACATTATAAAAAACATGCTCGCGATCTTAGACTTGTGTGTTATATTCAAAATTTGGGAAAAAAAAAAGCAATTTCCGCTGCTGCTGGTACCGGCAGCACCGGTATCACAGAAAGTTCGAGAGAGGAATCAGTCCGGCGTTTAAAATTTTTGTTAAAAACAGTTCAATTTTATTTGACGAGTATTTGGAGAGGTGTTTTGGGAACACTTCTCATGTATAACATTTTTCGATTTGGTGCATTTTTAATGTACTTTTAATCCAATTTCATCGGGAGGGTAGTTCTGGAAACTGTTTTGCAATTTGCTTAAAACATTTAATTGGAAGACTTAGACTTGGAGTTTTTCAATAAATTTTTTTGTACAAGCACTACTCGATGTGTACTTCAAGAATATAAAATAAAATGTGGTAGTCCAATGCATAGATTTGTACAGTTTTTCATTTCTTTCTCTGCGTACCAGTATTGTAACAGTAAGGACCGGTATCAGTTTTCTGGTTTGACTTCGGAAATTCATAACAATTCACAGAAAATTTCAAAAATAGTAAAATTTTGACAGGACTTTTTTTTTGTGTTGTTTACATGTGATAAAAATCTGAGAATTTTTAGACAACCAGAACCACATGTTTTCATTTTTTTTGTGAGTGATGGTCATAAGTAGTGGTGCTGGAAACAGTGCTGCCGGTTTATTGAAATATTTATTTGGGGGCCTTAGACTTGGAATTTTTCGGTGCAAATTTTTGTAGAAGCAAAACTTGATATTTATTACAAGAATATAAAAAAAAATGGGGCAGTCCAATTTACGGAATAGAGCAGTTTTTTCATTTGAAAAAGAAGCAAAACTTGACGGTTTGGTTTTCTGGTTGTCATTTGAAAAATCGTATTAATTCACAGAAAAATCAGAAAAATGTAAAATTTGGTTGGGACCTTCATTTAGGTGTTATTCACATGTCCTGAAAGTTTGAGAATTTTTTTACCACCAGAGTTGCTGTTTTCCATTTTTGTGTGCACCATGCGCAAAATGGTGTTGTTTTTTTTAAGTTTGATATCTTTTTGGATTTTTGCGACTAAATTTGAAGTTACTAATCAAATAATGGCAACAGATGTCGACTGGCAGAGGCCACGATGGTGCTGGACCGTCAAATGCGCCAACAACAGGTACATTGTTGCAGGTACCCGAGGAATGTCACCGCATGCGTGACATCGCCAATGAGGTAATTCCCTTTATTTCTTATGAAATGTTAAATTTTGACAAGTAATAACCTGACACTCCCCATATATTGCATGCGTTGTAGGATATTAAACCCCTCTCCATGAGGCAGTCCCGACGAAGAATCCCGCACCACGACTACTTTGATGACAAGCTAGTTCAGATGGGGTTGTATCAGGTCGACCAGATGGAAACGTTCGACCTCGATTGGGCATTAATCACAGCCCTTGTGCAGAGGTGGCGTCCTGAGACTCATTCATTTCATATGCCAACGGGCGAAATCACTATCACGTTACAGGTATAAACGACATACCAACTTGTGTAGCCCTATTTCTTTGTTAATGGATGTGCAACACCATTTTCATTATGCCGATTAAATATTATGAATACATTGCAGGATGTAGCTATTCTGTGGGGATTGCCGATTAAAGATGAGCCAATGACTGGAGTGATGGACATAAACTGGACACACTCTCTCGAGAGTGTGTTCGGCCCGGGGGTCAGGGACGATGCAATCAAGCGCAAGAAGGTCACGAGGAAGGACGGTTCGTCTTATTATAGAGTGTCCAAGTACTATCTCAAGTAGTTTCACTAATTAATTTCCAATTGTACACGTTCATATGTTTTGGTGTCGTGTTGTTTATATGGGTTCATTAAAATGATTTTAGGTTGCGTTGGTTGGCCGAGAGATTTGCCGAACTTCCAGAGAACGAGGATCTGTTGCATCAGAACCTGGCGGGGTACATCATGGAGTTGATTGGAACCGTTCTCCTACCCGACGGCTCAGGTGACTGCATGCCGTCGATGTATTGCCAGTTCCTCCAAAATTTGGACCAGTCGGTCGTGTACAATTGGGGAGCGGCTGTCCTGGCATGCCTGTATCGGAACCTCTGCCGGGCTTCGTGGGCAAATGCGACGTCCATCGCCGGACCGCTAGGTTTTCTCCAGAAGTGGGCGTGGACTCATTTTTATATGGGTAGACCGGAGGTCGTGTCCGATTATTTTCTCGGAGGTCCGGATCCGGAGAGACGGCACGCATACGGGATCGTATGGTGCGGCAGCAGAAAGTTCAACGACAACCCGCACGGCAAGGTCAGTTTCTATGTAAAAGTCATAGAAGAATTGCGGGAAGGTGATGTCAACTGGGAGCCTTATACAGAGTTGTTGGACGAGGATGGTGTCGAGTTATTGCCTACGCGAGTGCTCGAGGAGTCCGACGCGTGGTGGGCTAGGATCCACTTGGTCCATTTTTGGATGGTCGAGTGCCATTACCCGGATCGGGTTATGCGACAGCTAGGTGCAAAACAGCCATCACCCCCGCCGGCTCCAGAGCCGTGGGAAAAAACTTGCAGGCTTCATGTTCTTGATCACGGCCCGCAAGATCATCTGCGCCCGCCAAGATGGGAGGATGTTCACAACACTTACATCAAAGAATGGGACGAGATCGACCGATATGTTGTTGACCACTCTGAGGTGTACGATCCGAGCGATTACCGTGACTACATGATATGGTTTTCACGAAACGGGTGTATCACCGTGCACACGCGAGAGAGGATCCTAGCGAGATTTTCCGAGCCGCTGCCGTTGCCTTCCCAGCCAGTGAATCCGATGCCTGTCCCGCCTAGACATGATGTTATCCCGCGCTTGGTACGCATTCTCTGTTGACCTTTTTTTTTTTGGTGTTCAAATTAAGAATATCGCTTATCCAGTTGTTATGCAGGTTCAGCGCATGCTTAGGCAAGCAGCGTACGGATTGAGATTGATGGTCTCCAAGACGTCCAAGAAGGTGGGAAAGTTCATGTTAAGTACGTGTCGCGGAAGTCTAGATGACGTTGGGCAGGGGTATCGCTTGGATGAGTTACTACAGGCACGTGGACTCCCTATGGACATTGACAGTCGGCAGTCAAGCGGAGAAGATGACCAGTCGTCGGACCCGACGCCGGACCCGCCAACAATGGAGGACATGGAAAACTTTTACGCGGATTACCTTCCATGTTCCGGAGGACGTGTTGACGACACGCCCGTTGATGTCGGACCAAGTGACGATGCCGGTACTTCGGCATCTGCCGATGTCGTTTTCGGTCCGGGTGCGGAGTCGACACCGATGCCAGTCACCCAGGCGGCTCAAACACATCGTCGCCCTTATGTGGTTGGATCGACCACCCAGCGTATGTGTAGCTGTTGTACCAATCGGATTTCGTACATATAAATTATTTACTCTTTAATTTCGTTGATTTTCCATTTTTGCATATAAATTGCGTGCCAATCGAATTTAAAATGAATTCTTTGCTCTTTAACAGGTAGAATAGAGGAAAGACGTACTTGACCGAACCGTGGGGAGCCACCAGAGAGATACAGAGACTTTGTATAATGCTTGACTTTGTTTAATTGTTGTAAACTTGTTCTAAATTGATCTCGCTCGTGCGAACTTATTTAGTGGACTTGGCTAATTTAGTGGACATTTTATTTTTCTTCCATTTGTATGGTTTGCTTGCTTGGCTTGCTTAGTCTCTTTTTTTTTTGTGTTTATTATTACTGTTATTATTATTATTATTATTATCATAAATTGTCTCATATATCTCATAGAAAATACAATCACACTTAATATCTAATACAATATCGATAATACCTATAATCATAAGTAACATCTCACATACATTTTCCAAAAAGTACACTCACACTTAATTTCTCATACAATAGTTCAATAATACATTACGCATGATACATTTTCGGATTGTCAGATAAATGCTACACAAGCCGGCTAAACCACCTCTTCACCCCTGCAAGTGTCTTTTTGCTGACCTTTGTCTTTCCTTGACGTGTACTCCCTACAAAAATAAATAAAATGCGATAAGATAATAAATATGGATATATGTAAGAACGGTTTACAAATTATACTACGTACCCTGACTTGGTTCTTGTTGTTGATTGTCCTGTGTAGGTAAGTCTGTTGGTCTCGGAACGCCACTCACCGAGTGACGTCCGCTCTGCCTGCGGCTTGGTTCAGGTTCCACACTATCTCTTGTCGGTGGTCTCGGAACGCCACTCACCGAGTGACGTCCGCTCTGCCTGTGACTTGATTCTGGTTCCATACTGTCTGTTGTCGAAGGTCTTCTAACGCCACTAGTCGAGCGACGTCCGCTCTCCCGCCCTGATTGATATGAAATTGTAGCGGTACTGATTAGTACTAAATTTAGATAGTTGTTTGTGACTGCAGGAATGAAAGGAAAAATAATTACCCGGAAGAAATTCGTTCAATATATGAGCATTTGCAGGCCTTGAACGTGGTGCGGATTGGTCGGTCTCATGGGCAGAAGGTGCCCGACATTTCCTTTTATTATGACCTAGGGCGCCACATCTGGAACACTTGTTCTTTCGCTTGTTTACCTGCTTCTGCATTTCATCCATAGTCATTGGAATTCGGTGATGTTTTCTCCTACCTCGCTTCACCTTGCTCGGGTCTGGGACAAATTGCACACCGTTGTATATTGGCCACGCCTCAATTGTTCCAGCTGGTTCGAACAAAGGCTGCCATGTTCTGAAAAGATATTCCGCACTGTAATATGGAGAGACATAATCCTTTATGTCGAGATTCCGTTCGCTCAAAACTGCAATCACGTGCCCACAAGGAATCCCTGTAAGATTTGGTTTCTGGCATTGACATGTTGAACCATTAGGCGGCAAGAGCTGGACCTGATAGGCGTACCATTTTTTATTTCCTTTCTTACCCTCCTTTGCCCTCACCTCATACATATACCTGGACCAGCTCTTTGTTCTTATCTCCATTGCATGAGACTTCATTGTTCGATTTTAAATTTTGGCGTGCACTTTCGGTGCCCAAGGTTTGCTCAAATTCATATTTTGTCGAGCAAGTTCTCTTCGATCGGCAAACTACTGCATTGATTTGTAAAAGGTTACCTCCACCAGAGCAGTAACAGGCAAGGCACGTGCGTCCTTGTACACCATGTTTAGAGACTCTACGCCGTTAGTTGTCATGATTCCCCACCTGTGCTTGCCACCGTCGTGACTAAGAGCCCATAGATCCGTTCGTGGGGGTTGCTCTGCCCTTCGTTCTCTGTTATCGGTTTTTCCTATATTCATTATGTAGTCCTATGCTTCGCTATGCAACTCCTTTAAATTTTTCATTGGATCGTCGTATTTTCTCATCTTACTGGCATATGCGGCTGCGTCGAAGAGTGTAAGCACACCCGCATTATTGAATGTCTTGTGTATGTTTTCTTTAATATGGCGACCACAAAAACGATGTTTGCACTCCCCTTTCGCCTCAGACCATCCTGAATCAACGCGCAAAAAAACATTTCGGATGGCAGGATGTCGATCAGAAATGACGGTGTATGTTTCCGCTCTGGGTGGTATTACTTCTTTCCGCACCCACTTCATCCACCAGTTCCATGCATCACCGTCCTCCTTATCCACCAAGCCATAAGCAAAAGGAAACAACTGGTTGTCTGCATCGTATGCCGTGGCAACAAGGAGTCTACCTTCGTACCGACCGCTAAGAAAGGTGGCGTCAATGCCAAACACCGGCCGGAGGTACCTCAATGCTCTTCGGCAAGGACCAAACGACCATGCAGCTCTTTTGAATACTTTAATACCGTCGCGATCTCCGGGCTCTCCTTCGATTTTTATCTTTGTCCCCGGATTTTTTTGACGATGCGCTTCCAGTAATCGGGGAAGAATGGAATAAGACCCAGACCAACTGCCCCACTCTGCAGCGATGGCCTTCTCTTTAGCACGCCACAATTTACTATATGACGGTTCCTGATGAAAGACCTTACGAACCACATTGCGCAGGTCCTTCATGGAAACAGCTGGATTGTCTTTTACCGCTTGGCCGATCTCGTCTGCGATAAGTGACACAGTTAACTGTTTATGATCACGCCTTGCTATTTCAACCGTACATGAGTGGTCCAATGGGTTTGTTTTGATAGTAAATGATGACCCATCCTTACTTGCGGCATACAATCGCCATTTACATGTCACGTACTGCTCACATCTTGCAACGTATTGTACTTTATTGCTGCTCACAACCTCAATTTGTCGGTTCTTTTCGAGGTGCCACTTTCCAACTGCCTTTGTTAATTCATATTTCGAAGCGAAGGTACGACCGACCGCTAAGGGATGATGGAAAACTTTCTTACCACCAACCGTCCACGAGTCGGCTTCTATTGCAGTCGGACATTGGTTAAATGTGCGCATTGGGTGCTCGGGTCCCCGATCAGCAAAAACGTGTGGCTTCCAAAAATGTTTGCCATAAGTGGTTTCGGAAGCCGGTTTGTAACCACTGTTCTCATTGGCATCGCTACTATCGCTATTACCGCTGCTATCGCTATCGCTGTCATCCTCTTTTGCTGCCATTGCTTCTTCGTCGTCATCTTCGCTATCATCATCTTCCTCATCTTCATCTTCATCTTCGATATCGTTAACTTCGATATCATTGTCTACTGTCGTTGCTTCTTCGGCCTCGGTATCATTATCCTCACCTTCCTGTATACACGACGGGGAAGAGTATTGTGGTTGGTACCGCGGGGGGGACTGCGGTTGGTACGGAGTGGGCGACTCAGGCTGAAATCGCGGCTGGTAACGCGGGGGGGGACTGCGGTTGGTACGGAGTGGGCGACTGAGGCGGAAATTGCGGCTGGTACCGCGAGAGGGACTGCGGCTGGTACTGCGGGGGGACTGCGGCTGGTACTGCGGGGGGGGGGGGACTGCGGCTGGTAATGCGGGGGGTATTGCGGGGGGGGGGGGACTGCGGTTGGTACTGCGGCTGGTAATGCGGGGGGTATTGCGGGGGGGACTGCGGTTGGTACTGCGGCTAGTAATGCGGGGGGTATTGCGGGGGGAACTGCGGTTGGTACTGCGGCTGGTACTGCGGGGGGGACTGCGGTTGATACGGCGGCCGGTACTCTGAGGTGTTCCAATATGTTTGGGAACTGCTACCCGGTAAATTGTCACCCGTCGGCACATATGCATCACCGGAGTGGTGTGGGACAATTTCCACGAATAACTCAACCAACGACAAAAACGGACACCCTTATGGTCTGTGCAATTGCAGCTTGCAATCTACGATCATCATAAATCTGAACTGGGCTGAAGAAGAAACTGCCACGGTCCGCTGTATTCATTTTGCCCTGAATATTTAGTGCGAATTCGTTTTCCATCAATCCCAAATGCCGGTATATCATTCGTTTTAAATTCTCGAATGACACATTGGCCTCTGATGAAAACACAAATCTTGGTGGTTGGTTATAACATACACCCATCGGGCCAACAAATATGCAACCACCGACATGAACACCGAATGACACGGAAGTCATTGAACTAGACCTACATATGTACAGTACATTTAAAAAACTGTTTCAATATCTCACAAATCTTTAAGAATAATAATAAATTGATTTAAATTTTTCCCAGAATAATTTATAAGTGGAATCTTAAATTAGTGGATGGTGTTTAAAATAAGTCTGAACAGTGTTTCATAATATATTCAGAAATTAAATATATAAGTCCTAATTTTTTTTTGGATTTAAACAACTGTTTCATATACCGTACAATTGGTGGATGGTGTCTAAAATAGGTCAACGGAATCTTTAATTAATATGGTACCAATAGTATCCTACATAAATTAATTAACAGGGTTATATTTTTTATTAGCAATCCGGTTAAACTATTATATTAGCAACCAAATTAAAATGTAGAACAATTTTAAGGGTAATATAAATCCTTAACATGGTAATATTTTTTATAATAAGATAATGTATTACTTGACAATATCTAACCTTCGGCGAACATGGCAGATTAGCGGAATATAACAAAGCAGCAGCAGCAGGCCATAGCGGTGCCAGCGAGTACCAAAGGGGAGCTTCTACCTCAATATAACAAAGCAGTAGAGCTTCTACCTCAATATATAGCGAAGTGAAACCAGAGCTGCCTGGTAGCTCCACCAATCCTTCAGCGCTACTAGAGATTCAGCGCTACCAGAGCTTCAGCGCATGAAACAGGAATACTAAGCCGCTACCTGAGGTCGCGGCTTAGTCTGGGACTAGGCCGCGACCTGAGGCCGCGGTTTTTTTATTTCTGCAATTTTTCAAAACTATTTTCAACTTTTGTAATTTTGATTTTTTATTTTTTTATTAATAAAAAATCCCCCTATAGGGCCCCTGCGAGTATATATCAGCATGGGGTTTGCAATCTTTCTTGTTTCTTAATTATTTTATTTATAAGATATGACTGTACGTAGGGCCCATGCGAGTATATATTGGGGCTTAATTAAGGGTTTATATTATTATCTCTCTATATTTAAAAGCACGCAAAGAATGGAGATCTCCATTGCAGTCTCGCGAAAAATGGTTAGATGGGACTGCAATAGAGGGTTCAGATTGGATCTTGCCGTCAGATCTGCGATACATGATGAACTAAAATTAAATCAACGGTTAGATTGTTTTGAGGGCCGCTGCCTGACTCTTCTCCATTCCTTAATCTATTTTTAACAAGGCATACTTTTTTTGAAATTGAATTCTATAATTATCCCTAGCGACTCCCAGAAATAGTCAGGCTACTTTGGTAACTCAATTCATATTTTTATTTAGCAATAAGGAAATATTATATTAAAAAGCTAATATTAAAAAGCTTAATAACTCAAAATGTGACAGTCGTGCGGGATGACATTTTTCTCTTTTTTCTACATCAAGGATTAAAAAGCTAATATCTTAGTGCTGTCATCATTCTTCTTAGTGTATGTATTTTTAAGGCTAATGGATTTGTCATGACGGAAGACATCTTGTGTTGCATGATAATCCAATGTTCGCCTTTTTCTTTGTTTAATAATTACTAATATTCGTAGAGCAGGGGTCTTAATTTTTAATGTCCAAATAAAAGTTGTGGGTGCACGTAACAACAATATCTCTGCTGTACAATATTGGTAAAAGGATTACAATCGAGTGTAAATTAAGCTCCAACCCTTTTCTATTTTATTTCTCCCCCAACATAAGCTCCAAAGCATGTACACATTTAATTACAGTTACGGCATTAGATATCCATGATTCATAATTAATCTTATTTTGGATATTGAACATTTTCAAATATGGATATCTATTTTGGATCCAAATATCTCTCTATTTTAAAAAGCACCTAAGGACTGGATATCTCCAGGCGATCTCATGAAAAATGGTTAGATAATACAAATATCGAACTTTCATAATACTCTCTCTCTGCAATTTGCATTATATAAGTAATATATTTCTTGTGAGATCATTATATTGTTCATTTGAATGAAAATAGAAATTACATAATATATATAAAAGTTGTCCGCCGCATCGCGCGGGTACGTTGCTAGTATATATATGTATGCAGTGATATGAAACTGGAGATGTCCGTTCTTTAGGAGAAATTTTATTTATCTATTTATTTGATAATTTGTTTTTATCACAATTTTCTGCTTGTTAATGTAATAGAAAAACCATGTCAAATAAGAACTACATCTTTAATGTATCATAATTTGTTCATGCACATAAATTTAATCTCGTCATTTCCATATATATAGAAAAATTTACCTCAAATCCACAATTGATCACTGAACTTCTATTTATCCATTTTTTGTCACTGAACTTTGATGCTTATCCAAATTTGATTACACCGTTAGTATTTTCATTCAACTTAACTGAATAATTAATATGACATCAATTTTATAGTTTAAACATATATCCCCTCTTTAAATTATGGGGATATATTACTATTTTCATTTTTATGAAGTTGATTTGCTTAAATTGGATCCATTTCCATTTCTGCAGACGATTAAATAGCTACTGCACCTTTCAAGCAGTTAATCCAAATTTAAGCAAATCTGAACCCGAACCCGAACCCGAACCGATCCGACCCGAGTTTTAGGGAAAGTCAAACTGACTCGACCCGACTTGAACCCGAACCCGACCCGGGAAAAGAGATTCAAAATCTGACAAGACACGAAAAACCCGTCCAAACAGAACCCATCCCGACCCAAAAAAACGCTGGCAGACGTCAACCCGATACCCGACCTAAGAAAATGCCGACAGCCGTCAACCCGATACCTCATCCAACCCGACATTTCCCATTTAGTCAACCCGACCTGACAATCTGCCACATCTTAAGTTGAGACCTCCAAATTTTCTCGATTAATTACTTTAACAATTGGCCTGGCCTTGACTGATTTATCTCTGTTGTATACGCGCACATTAATTGCAAATCTGGACTCCATTAAGATAATCAAATCCCATAAAAATCACATAACTGCACAGTACATAATGCAAGAAAATGGTTACAAAATGTAAAGGGTTACAAGAAAATCTAAATTGAAACAACTGAATTCAATCAAATGCAGCTTCTGAACTCCACATAAACTGTTCAAATTTTCTGCACACTAATTGTGCAGAATGGACATTATAAAGCGGCGCAGAAATCGTCATAAATTGGCAAAACGGCCATGATCATAATCGTCTCCTTCAGCACGGCATGCGCTCGAACAGCCATTCGAGGAAACAAATTAGTCTCTAGAGATAGCATAACAACCACAATCCCCAGAAGTGAGAGTCCGAAGGCCTTCAGAAGTTTGTCGTCGCTCCCTGAGCACTGCGTAACTGCGCGAAAGACAGTTGGGGCTTCCCAGAACAGAACGAACAGTCCGAACTGCCGGAGCTCCTTGCCGATGAGATCAAGGTTGACATTATGCCCCTCCATGGTGCAATGCTTGAGTTATTAATTAGAAAAGAAGTTGAGAGAGAGCAGAAGATGAGTATACCGGGTCTTCAACAGAAATGTTGGGTCGATGAGGAGCATGTATGGGAATGATTATTGGGTTATATAGGTGTGAGATATCCGTGTATAAAGACTTGGTGTGTACCGTGTAATGATAAATGATCGTTGTAATTGACTTTTCTGCGACTACTTGTATTGGGAGTAAGATGGACTATGAAAATTTTTTTGTCTATCCCTAAAAAAAAATATAATCTTAATTCTATTTCTTTTTTCAAATAAATCTCGAAACTATCCCCATTTACCAGCAGCCACGGTCACAAGTCATAGTCCGCAGCGGTCAGCTTGGAATAATTTGTGTAAAAGTTGGTTAGACGTCTGTCTGACCATTGCACTTAGCCGATGCTTTAATTCTGACCGCTGCTGTCACTTTGAATTGTGACTGTGATCGCAGGTAAAATAGAGATAGTTTTGAGATTTGTTTCAAAAGAGAGATAATATTAAGATTTGTTTTTTTTTTTTTTTGAGGGATAGACAAAATTTTTTTTCCAAATACTAGTCACCGATAGCTTCTGAACTATAGAGGAACTATAGTTAAAGGCCCAAACTAAATTCTTCATTAAATATTTTGAAAGGGTCAATAAAGGAACTATAGTTAAAATTTTATTTCTTTAGACCATTATTATGCTATCAATCCCCACTATTCTATGTGGAACTTATACTTTGTTTTGTTTTATAATGATGAGAGTTAAACACTCCACATTACTTCCTCAAAAAAAAAAATAATAATAATAATAATTAAAAAAAACAACACTCCAACATTAAATGTTTTAAGAAAATCCTTCTATCCAACGTTAAATATGCGGCCTCTATTATATATATATATTCATAATTGAAATAATGAATTCAGAAAGTGACTAAAGTTTATGTCATTACCACTAACGCTTCTTTATTCGTCTGTTGCATGCTAAGTCAGCGAATTAGCCAGTTTTATTGTGTGGTGACTAATACAAGTCAGCGAATTAAGTCGTTGGCCCCGCTTTTACTGTTAATTCGTTTTGGTAAAATTAAAAAGAAAAATCAACAACGTATTATAATCTTTATATCATAATAATTATATGCAGCGTAGAACTTAAATCGTCAGGGAACAAGAATCAGCCTTTGGTCTAGTGGCTAAGGGCAATGCTCTCTGTATGGGAGGTCGAGGGTTCGAAATGCAGATAGAAATCTTTTACAGACATTTAAATTTGAGTGGCTTGACCCTCATCATTATCTCTAAAAAAAAAAATCGTCGGAACAACTAGGTGCCGTGCAGCCGTGCAGGTGCTCTGCATTTGAAATTTTGAATGACTCGATAGCCAATTAGTAATTTGTAATGGGCCGGTTTCAATGGGCCTTAATTTCGGCCCAACTTTGATGAGTAGACTTACTCTCGAGGAAAAGTGAAAAACTGGTTTGTTTCATTTAGTTTCATCTACGTTTGAGCATATGATTAGACATAAATCGTTATATAATCTCAGCGGATTAATGTCAAAGTTTCAGAACTACTTGAATTCCCTACTATGAGTCCTTAATTTACATTAATCAATTTATATTGCACATTAATCCGGCTGGCTTTTTATTTTTTTCTAATTGCTAACAAGTAACAACACGGATTTTAATTGTTTCAATATTTCTCTGTTACTGTTTCATTGCCCCGCCAAACACATGACGGGGAAGGGATATCACAAAATCAGCTAGGTACTAATACTACGCAAAATTTTCGAAGAGTTAAAAAGTTGATAGAATAGGCATTGACCAGGTCTCATTTCATTTTGAAGATTACACTGTTTACCCTTAACACATGCAATATACATACTACCAAACAAATAGATGCAATCATTTAATTAATTTTAATTTGGTATATTTCAACACGAGGAATATGACATATCTATATACATCCCATTCCCATATCCCTAAACCCGAACTTCAAATACCACCAACTTATATTATCTAATGCAGTAACACAAAACATATTCATAATTAAGAAACTAAAAATTATAAAATTCCACACAAGGCCCTACTAAATAACTGCATACAACAAATGAACAGAGCTCTTTCATTAGTTCTTTGCGACTACAAATCGATCAAGCAAATGGCATTAATGATGATGAGTGTGTGATTAAGTATGGCATCAACAAAGGCAGCTGCTCGGGGAATGACATTAACCACAAGGGATAACGAAATCAGCAAAACTCCCAGAATAAAAGCTGTGAAAGCCATAAAAATATCCTCACTGATCATGATATCCGAATGCGGAGGAATTGCACCCAAAATAATTGCAGCTCCAATGAACACGAGGAACAGCCCCAAATTGTGGAGTGCCTGTTGGTCGACGTTATGCTCCAGAGCAAATTGGTTGACCCGATTGCGGCGCGCCTCGTTGTCGACATTAAGGTCGACGATAAGGTCGACGTCATGCTCCCGAGCAAATTGGTTGACCAGATTGCGGCGCGCCTCGTGATCGATGTTAAGGTCGACGTCATGCTCCCGAGCAAATTGGTTGACGAGATTGCGGCGCGCCTCGTGGTCGACGTTAAGGTCGATGTCATGCTCCTGAGCTAATTGGTTGACCAGATTGCAGCGCGCCTCGTGGTCGACGTTATGCTCCCGAGCAAATTGGTTGATCAGATTGCCGCGCGCCTCGTCCTCGTGGTCGACGTTAAGGTCGACGTCATGCTCCCGAGCAAATTTGTTGACCAGATTGCGGTGCGCCACGTGGTCGACGTCATGCTCCCGAGCAAATTGGTTGACCAGATTGCGGCGTGCCTCGTCCTCGTGGTCGACGTCATGCTCCCAAGAAAATTGGTTGATCAGATTGCGGCACGTCTCGTGGTCGACGTTAAGGTCGACGTCATGCTCCCGAGCAAATTGGTTGATCATATTGTGGCGCGCCTGCTTGTCGACGTCGTTAAGGTCGTCATGCTTCTGAGCAAATTGGTTGGTCAGATTGCCGAAAATATGGGCATCCGGAGCTGCCATGGATCACTCCGACTGCAGGTCTCGATCTCGTTCAAACTGAAAGTGCAAGTAAAGCTCAAATAGTTGAGCCGGAGGAGAGAATAGAAAAGAGTGGGAATGAATGTATGCTAGGGAGCGAGATTATGCTTTATGCATGAACATCTGTATAGGAATATATATATAGGTTCTTATTGTAGCAGGTTGTGAAGAACACTTGTTTCAAAATACTATTCAAATCGAATAAAAAATTTAGTACTGCAAGTTCCGCGAAACTTCGTTGGGGGTTTTTTTTGGTGCAGAAGGCGCGGCGCAACGAGCCCCCGTCGTTTTCATTCGACCAAAAACAAAAATAAGAATTTCTGTGGATACTACTTGGTAAAGGTCCTGTTTCCTTTGATCCTGGGGAAACTGTATTGGGACCTGCATTTCAGAAGAAACTACTATACAACAACCATGTGTTGAAAATCTGCTTGAAAGCCGTGGCAGAGCACACAAGTGGATCTAGTCATCTAGTAAGGTTTAGTTAATGGCAATATATTATGGGACATAATTAGGAGCCAAATTCTCTTGAATGAGAAGATATTATGGGACATTGGGAACCAATAATTTTGCCAATTAAACCCACATTTTTAATTAATATGTTATATATATATATGTGTGTGTGTGTGTGTGGTAACTTTTATGTTCTTTATATATTTATGTTTTCGGTTAAATTAAAATATGAATTTGAAGTTTTGAACCCATAGAAATATGAGAATTTGTTCTAATGAATGCATAGTACAATTTAATGATTTTGAAATATGTTTTCTGTGTAAAGACTTGGTTTGCACCGTGTAATGATCTTTGCTAATTGACTAATTTGTGAGTATTGGGAGTAATTATACTAATTAAGATGGACTATTTGTGACTAGTCACTGCTAGCTAGTTGCTTCTTGACAAGGCCCAGTTAAACTAAATTTTTCATTAAAAAATTGTTTACAGGGTCAAATAAAGGAACATGTAGTCACTACAACAAAAAGGGCCTTTTGCAACGCCCTGTTTACAACGGTTATTGTTAAAAACAGCTGCTAAGATGGATCCGAACCGCTAGAACAAACTTAGCAGCGGGTTTTTACAAACAACCGTTGTAAAATGTGTAGGTTTTACAGCGGTTATTAAGTAACAACCGTTGTTAATTAATTAACAGCGGTTCTTTTGTAATAACCGTTGTAAAATAAATGTGTATCCATACTTAGTCAGTTTTTTAGATGAATCCCGCGCGTGCCACCCCAAAATAATATCCAAAACCAAAACCAAAACTAAAACCCAAACCCAAACCCAAACCCTAGCCGCCGACTCCTCAGAAATCAAATCCAACCCCGATCCCCTCTCCTTCCTCTCATCCGCGGCTCCTCTCCCTGCGCGCCAGCAGCCCCGACGGCCCCGCGCGCCTCCTCTCCTCCGCGCCAGCAGCCCCGACGGCCCCGCACGCCAGCAGCCCCGCGCCAGCCCACTCCCAGACCCAGTCGCACGTGCCCATCCTCCTGTTTTTCCAGTTCTTCTGTTCCTCTCCTCCTGTTTTTCCTATTGCCGTGCTCTGTGCTTGCAGCCATGGCGGAGAAGAAAGCGGAGGACACCACCGTCCACATCGTCTACGTCGATCGCCCCGAGGGAGCCGATCCTGAGGAGTTCCAGATCCGCACCCTCGGCTCCGTTCTCGGAAGGTGACATATTTGTTTGCTTGATTTTGTTTTCTAGGGTCTTTGGATGACATTCTGAACGGAAATCGGATGTTTCAATTAGTCAAAGGTGGAATCAAACCCTTAGATTGTTCATCTGTTTTGTAAATAGTAATAATTTTGTTTCGTGCACTTGTTAATATGGATGATATTTGAGATTTAAAGGCTGTCATTAGCCTCCAATATGGTTGGATTACCAGCAATACTGTTTTACAGGCTGTTTTCAGATAAAAATGTTTTTGACTTTAAAAAATAGAAAAAGAAGTATCTAAATACTTTTTGATGTTAATTAAAAAAAATTAAGAGCGCAGGACCTCATGATGAAGGATTTTTAGAATACTTGGAAGATATCATTGGCACAAATCAATATGTTAAGAAAATTGATGAAGCATTCAAACAGTGAGATTACTGTTTATATATATCTCACTCTTAGGAACAGTTGCTTTCATTGTTGCATTGATACATGTCTATTTTACTAATAAGCATGAACTTAAAATATTAGGCTTGAGGTTCTTAATGAAAAGCGGTCAACAGCTGTCCAAATGGTAAAGCTTGCTGAGAAGGAAAAAGATAGTTTGGAGGTATTTTATTTATAAACCTTTGCTATTTATGTTAAAATTATCCACCATGCTCTGTTGTCAGACTGTAAATTTTGAACTTTGTACCTATCTACTCTTGGGTGAGCTACCAGTCGGTATTCTACACTGCAGACACTTCTGTGCTGTCATATGTCACTCTGAGATTGCTTGGTGAAGGCGCCAATGACGGAGATGGTGCCATGGAGAAAGCAAGGAATTGGATATTAAGCCATGGCGGTGCTACTGCTATTACTTCATGGGGGGAATGTGGCTTTCTGTAAGTGCCAAACTATTTCCTCTTAAAATTTTATTTTTAAAGGATACCTTGTACTAAAAAATATCTTTTGTTCTTCGCCGGTAATATATGAAATTTCAGTCACCGGTAATATCTTCAGTTCTCCCTTATTTAATGCTTGTGGTGAATAATTGTACTTGTTTCATGAAATATATGAAATTTCAGTCACCGGTAATATATGAAATTTCAGTCACCGGTAATAGCTGTACTTGTTTCATTTGCAAATCCAATTGTTATTGCCCTGTACTGCTCAATGCTGCTGAAAAGTGACAGAAAACCCATGGACTTCATAGTGCCATTTACAAATTTCCTGGGTACTTAGTGGGACTAAATAAGATTGTGATCAGGTTATTAACAAGTCTTTCGGGTTTGACACGGCTGATGAGGCACAAAGGGCCATAAATACAGCTCATGTGACAGCTGAGAGTCAGGAGAACGGAATCGGTCTTGTGAAATTGATGGGTTGCAATAGCGGTAGGTGCTGTTTGTCATTTCAAATTTTTCTTCATCATCACAATTGAAAGCAAATTAATATGATCGACACAGCTTCCTGAATTAATTCCCTTTCCTTATGTGAATTAATGCAGGTTTTATAGCGGTGCATGCTACACTTGCTAGCAGAGATCTGGTAAGGTTTTAATTTGTTCAAAAGTATTTTGCATCCAATGTAGTATAGCTTGAAAACCTTATATATTTTTTTACAATGTTTTATTAACACAACATTTTTTAGGATTGCTTTTTAATTCCTGAATCACCCTTCTATCTGGAAGGGAAAGGTGGGCTTCTGGAGTTCACAGAGAAGCGACTTAAGGAGAATGGCGATATGGTTATTGTGGAATCTGAAGGTGCGGGCCAGGACCTGATTGCTCAGGATATGCAATCCATGGATGTCCATGATGCTTCTGGAAACAAGCTGCTGCTTGCTGGTCTATTTTTGCTTGCTAGATCATATACTTATTTTTTGTGGATCATATACTTGTTTTGTGGATCATATACTTGTTTTTTGTAGATCATATACTTGTATTTGTGGATTATATATGTATTATCTGTTCTCAATATTGTGTCTTGTGAATGTCTTTGTAGCATATATGTATATGGTGTTCATCATTATTTGTGAATATATTAATATATATGGCTAGCATTGGGGCTAGTCACATAAAACAGAACAAATATATATAAAAAAAAATTGAAAACTAACAACGGTTATTTATTAAGAACCGTTGCAATTTACATTATAATACTAATTTTTAGTACGTACTGTGGATCTATTTTACAACGGTTATTAAGAAAGAACCGCTGCTAAATGTGTCATTCAACAGCGGTTATTAACAAATAACCGTTGTAACATTAACTAACTGCAACGGTTTTTTGTTAATAACCGCTGTTGAATGACACATTTAGCAACGGTTCTTTCTTCATAACCGTTGCTAAACCTTTATGTGCTGAGTAGTGTTTGCAACGGTTATTTATTCAATTTAGCAACGCCCTACGCTACAACGGTTGTATAACCGTTGTTAAAAGCCCAAAATAACCGTTGTTAAAGGCTCGTTGTTAAAGGCTCTTTTGTGTTGTAGTGAGTTTATATTTTATTTAGACCATTATTATGCTAATCGGTCCCGACCATTCGATATGGAATTTATATTTTGTTTTATAATAATGAGAGTTAAGCAGTCAAACTTTAAGTGTTTAGAAAAGATCATTCAATCCTACGGTATTGCGGCCTCTATTATAATATATTCACAATCTATAAATTAGAAAGAGGTGTAACTCTACAAGCACCTCAACTATACCACATAATCGATATTATTAATTATCGATTTTGTTTAAATCTCTTCATCTACTTTCATCCAATAGTTTATATGTATTTTTCTCTCCATTTAATAAGATGATATGATATGATCTATGACAAAATTTAATCCTTAAAGTGGTTCAACATTTATGTATTATTATTTATAAATCATTACATCATCATCATCATCATTATCCACATAAAAAAATTTAAAATTATGTTCAATTTTTTTAAATAAATATTTCTAATTTATAAGTTTTATTATTTATTTGTTATCATACGCCCGAGTTACAGCCCTAGTTTTAATAATGAATGAATTCAGAAAGTGTTGGACTACCGAAGGCCGCTTCCGAGTCCGATGTGTCCATCCACTCCACCTTCGCCTCCCGCTACGTTCACACTTCCCTTCCAAGGTCTCTGACTAGCTACATTCCTGCATGAGAACCTGAGTTGAGCCAGCGACCCCATAATCACTCCTAATTATCAGTTCACATCGTGGTAAAGTACTGCATGACACGTGGACCGTTGGATTGCCTCGAGATTTGAGTCTACACGAAGTTTGGAGTGATTCAACGGTCCACGTGCCATACCGCACTTTACCTTAAGAAAGAGGATGAGCACTCCATAATTATAATGATGAGAGTCAAACACTCCAACATTTACTGTTTTCAGAAGATCGACCATTCAATCGAACTTTAAATATGCGGCCGCTATTATATATATTCGTGATATATCTTATTTATACCTTAGAAAGAGGGGTGAGCTTCTAAACTTTTTAACTATGCCACATCATCATTAATCTCAACCATTGATTTTGTTTCTCTCTCTTCATTTATCTTAATCAAATGTAATCAATTTTTTTTCATTAAAGAGATTATATGATATACCTAAAGAACAATTTAAGACTCAAAGTATTTGCAACTCTTTGTATTCTTTTATATAAATGGAGATGTAGCTAAAAATATATTAAGTTCAATATTTATATAATAAATATATTTTAAAAAATGTATATTTATTTTTAATATTTATTAAATTATGTAATAGTAATTTTTTTTCTTTATGTAATATTATTTTTTTGGAGGCAAAACCCGATTCACAGCTCTAGTTTATATAATGAATTCAGAAAGTGACTAACGTTCACTACCACAGAGATGGGCTTTAGCAACCCCAACTTAGCAACTGTTTTCAAGAAAACCGTTGGTGAAAAGTGGCAGTGGCATTTTGGAAATTTAATTAAACACATCAGCAACGGTTTATCAGAAGGAACAGTTGGTAAAGACTACCCCGAAATCTGAGAAAGAATCAACAACTGTTCCTTTAAAAAACAGTTGGGAAAGGCATATCATTCCCAACTGTTCCTTAAGAAGAAACAGTTGTTGATTCATGTGCACGAGTTAACAACGGTCCACTATAAAAAACCGTTGGGAAAGGTGGAGCATTCCCAACGGTTTATAAAACAGAAACCGTTGTTGATCCTTGGCTGACATAAAATATTCATGTGCAAGAATTAACAACGGTTCACTCTAAAAAACCGTTGGGCTAATCATTACCAACGGTTTGTCAAGTTAAAACCGTTGTTGATTCTTGGTAACATTAAATATTCATGTGCAAGAATTAACAACGGTTCACTATAAAAAACCGTTGGGAAAGGGACAGCATTCCCAACGGTTTCTAAAGTTCAAACCGTTGTTGATTCTTGGTAACGTAAAATATTCATGTGCAAGAATTAACAACGGTTATTTACAAAAAACAGTTGTTAATTCCTAAGAATCAACAACTGTTATTAACAAAAAACAGTTGTTAATTCCTAAGAATCAACAACGGTTATTTACAAAAAACAGTTGTTAATTCCTGAGAATCAACAACGGTTATTTACAAAAAACAGTTGTTAATTCCTGAGAATCAACAACGGTTATTTACAAAAAACAGTTGTTAATTCCTGAGAATCAACAACGGTTATTTACAAAAAACAGTTGTTAATTCCTAAGAATCAACAACTGTTATTTACAAAAAACAGTTGTTGATTCTCTCCAAGAGCCATGCTACTAGAATAAGAGTCTTTGCAGCATTTACCAACGTTTTTTCTTAAAAACAGTTGTTGATTCTTTTTAACATAAAATATGTATTGTGAAATAATTAACAACGGTTTTGTTTTAACAACCGTTGGTGATTGTTTTCCCTAGGTTCCCGCCTCCACATCTTTCAACAACTGTTTTTTATATGAAACCGTTGTGGATTCTTTTCCCAGACAAAATTTTTGAATCATGTCACTAACTCACCCACCACTTCGTCTTTTGCTCTACTATAATTTCAACTTCAGACCTTAGTCAATTTGTATTTCCCCCAATTTCAAAACCTGACTAAAACCCTTCCCTCTTCATGGAGCATGATGGAGGGCTGCTTGATAGCGGCAACGGCGGCGCAATAGAGGCCAGCACCAACTCTCCGCGAAAAGGCCTTCCCGCAACGGAGGCTACCACCAACTTCACTCTCCCTGCTCTCCGCACAAAGAAGGCCAGTATAGGTAGAATGATATCATTTTGGTTTTCATTTGTACAACTTTTCTGCATGATTAAAGTTATGGTCTTTCTATGCATTATAGGTTTGTATTTTTGAGGAGGCAGAGGATGGAGACAACAATATGTATGTGCACAACGACGTAATCATACTTCCAGCATTTCTACTATCAATGGCTTTTACTGTACTTGGACTTGATAAAATTGTAAAATTGTACATATATCTTGGACTGGGAGTTAAGTTTTGTTCTCGTTTTGTATTTTGGTTTCTTTGCAGGGAATGCTATAGGCTCTATGGACCCTGCTATTGAAGTTTGGGACCTTGATCTTGTAAGTAACTTCTTTTATCTTGGTATATCTGAAATGAAATATCTTGTTGGTTGTAGATTCTTGATGATAATGTAATTTTTCTTCTTTCTATTTTGGTATTTGGCAGATTGATGAGGTTCAGCCATTGCTGGTTTTAGCGAAATGTTTGTACCGGGAACAATATTATTATGTGGTTGAGAAATGATTGTATAAATTGTGTAAGGCATTTTAATTATACTAATGAAATACATCCTTGGTATTAATTGTTGTTGTTGCTGTGTTGCCTTTCAATCTATTAAAAATCTATTATATTGAAATTATTATTTGCGTTAGATTTTGGAACAGATTCAAGTTGAACGTATATTATTTGTGTTAGATTTTGGTAGTGTTGAGGATGTAAGCTGAAGCTCCATTGACTGGTCTCCGATAAGGATAATTAAAACAGATGTAGTGATGATAGAATATAAAGCTCGTTTTATTTGAAATTCCACCAGCAATAACTCGATAAAAATATTATAAAATGTTTGAAACAGTGGTAAACTATTGTTTACAACCGTAGTAAAGTGATACACTTTACAACGGTGCTGTGTTGCCTTTCATTTAATAAATAACCGTAGTAAACTATTGTTTACAACGGTCAAACACAAAGAACCGGTGTAAAGTGATACACTTTACAATGGTTATTAATAAATGAACGTTGCAAAGTGGATAGTTTTGCAATGGTTATTAGTAAATAACCGTTGTTGATAACTTCTTTGCCAACGGTTGTTTCTGATAAACCGTTGGTAATTACCATCATCAACAACGGTTCCTTCTTATAAACCGTTGGCAAAGATATATTATTTAAATATTTCAGATCACAGATAATGTCATTTGCCAACGGTTTTTTATTAATAACCGTTGTTGATTGCGTAGGAACAGCAACTGTTATTCTCTTTTAACCGTTGATGATTAACGGCATCAACAGCGGTTCTTTAGTAAGCATTAGCAACCCTCGTATTCCCAACCCTCGCTGAACCGTTGGGAATTGTCATAAATAACCGCCGTTGATGATTTTTTCTGTGGTAGTGGTTTATGTAATACCATACCACAGACGATTTATTATGTTGTTGCTACAAGTTATTGGATGCTGACTAGTACTAATACAAGTCAGTGAAGTCGTTGGCCCCGCTTTTATTGTTTACTTTTTTTTGGCATAAAAAAAAAGAGGGAAATTTGTATATTTGTCACTCCAAAACCCTTTAATTGTAACTTTGGTACTCCAAAGTTGGATATTGCAAATTTGCTACTACAAACTTTGAGTACTTTACATTTTTGCCATTAAAATTTTTATATGACCAAATTGCCCTCAATCTTCTCCATGGCAGCCCCCCGTGCGCTCCCGACAGCCCCCGGGAGGTGCGATGGGGAGGCGCGTGGGTGCGGGGGGCTGCCGGGGGGCGCGCGGGGGCTGCCGGGGGGCGTGGGGGGCTGCCGGGGGCCCGCGGGGGTTGCCATGGAGAAGATTGAGGGAAATTTGGTCATATAAAAATTTTAATGGCAAAAATGTAAGGTACTCAAAGTTTGTAGTGGCAAATTTGCAATACCCAACTTTGAAGTGGCAAAGTTACAATTGGAGGGTTTCGGAGTGCCAAATATACAAATTCCCCAAAAGAAAAATCATGAACGTATTATAAATTTATAATCTCCGGAAACATCATGCATCCACTGAGATACCGGTCCATACAACTATAGAGCATAAATGTGTAACATTTAGCGCTTTATGAAAAATCTACAGTGGACTCCAGTTAGCACTCTATAATCTTTATATGCAGCGTTTAACTAAGGGTCATATCTAGTATCTTCAATATTAGTGTCCACATATCCACACTGTTACAAAATTTGAGGTAAGTGCTACACAATTTAAAATAATAGTTACAAATTTTGTGTATGTGTAAACGTGTGGATAGTTAAAACGAGGACGCTTAGAAAATTCTTTTGACTAAATCACAAGGAAAAACTAGGTGTAGGAGCCAATTAGAAATTTGTATTGGGCAGGCTTCAATGGGCCTTAATTTCGGCCCAAATTGTGATGCGTAGAGAGGAAATTAAACTGGCTTTGTTTCATCTACGTTTGACATATGATAAGATATAATTTGCTATATAATCTCGGCGGATTAATTTGAAAATTTTGGAAATTAATTCTATACTATGCGTCTTTTACAATGTTACATATATATTGCAGATAAATAGGGCTGTTTTTTTTTTATTATTAATTGCCTACCACACGGATTTTAATTGTTTCATTGCACCCTTTAATGACGAGGATATCACAAAATTAGCTAGGTACTATGCAAAATTTTCGAAGAGTTAAAAGGTTGACAGAATAGACAGTGGCCAAGTCTCATTTCATTTTGAAGATTACATTACTGTTTACACTTGCATCATGAGCTATCCTTAACACATGCAGTACATAGTATAAAACACACATATAAATTAATGCAATCATTTAATTTTATTTGGCATTGCCATATTTCAACAGAAGAAGAATGACACATCCATGACATGCACTGCAATCACATATCCCACAATCAATCAAACTCCAAATTAAGTACCATGCACAAACTTACATAAACTTATGGTGTAACACACATCATAAGAATCTAAAAGATTAACAGAGCACTTTTATTATAATATATAATATATATATATATATGCCCAAACTTGAGGATATTAGACACGAGTCAAGCAAATGCTCATGATAAAAATTGCGTGATCAAGTACCGCATCAACGAAGGCAGCTGTCCGGGGAAAGAGATTAACCACAAGGGATAACGAAATCAGCAAAACTCCCATAACAAAAGCTGTGAAAGCCATCAAAATATCCTCACTGATATCCCAATGCTGAGGAATTGCACCCAAAATAATTGAAGCACCAACGAACACGAGAAACAATCCCAAATTGCGGAGTACCTGGTGGTCGCCGACGTTATGCTCTTGAGCAAATTGGTTGATCAGATTGCGGCGCACCTGGTGGTCGATGTTAAGGTTGACGTCGAGCTCCCTAGCAAATTGGTCGATCAAATTGCGGCGTGCCTGGTGGTCGATGTCATGCTCCCTAGCAAATTGGTTAATCAAATTGCGGCGTGCCTGGTGGTCGATGTCATGCTCCTGAGCAAATTGGTTGATCAGATTGCGGCGCGCCTGGTGGTGGTCGACGTTTAGGTCGACGTTATGCTCTCCACCAAATTGGTTGATCAGATTGCGGAAAATATGGGCATCCGGAGCTGCCATGGATATCTCCAACTGCAGGGCTCGATATTGTTCAAATTGAAAGGGTCAAGTGTGGTAGAGCTGGAGCAGAGAATAGAAAAGATGAGTGGGAATGAGTGTTTGCTGGGAGACGAAATGCCTGGGCACTCCATATATATATGCGAGGTTCGTGATTGTTTATTCCTGCGAATCCTGATTCCTGAATTGTTGTTCATCGAGAAAAGGTAACCCAGCAGGGAGCAGCAAAGTCAGCAACTTTCACGACGAATTTCCGCGGAACTTCGTCACAACTCTTGAGGGGTGGAGGAGGCAGCACTGCATCGTCACGAACACAATTGAACCCGTTGAAATATGAAAATGGTTCTATTGACTGTGCATATTTTAATGATTTATAATTCATTATTTTTATTTTTTTTTTACTGAGATGAATACGAGAATCAAGCCACTCAAATTTAAATGTCTATAAAAATCTCTTTATCCGGATTTCGGATCTGCGACTTTCATATGAAGAGCGTTGCATTTAATCACTAGTCCAAAAACTAATTCTTTTTTATGTCATTATGCTATACTAGAGCTGTAATCCGGGCCTCGCCTCGGAACAAAATACTTGTTAATTGTTATATAATTTTGAACTTTTTAACATAATAAAAGTTATAATCACTAAATTATGCTATCAAAAAAAAAAAAAAAAGACAATCAATGGAAATTCATTTTTCTAATTAAATTTGAAATTATTTACGCTTATAATTTTTGTTTAAAATATGTAAGTAACAATATTAACTGAGGTATTTTGGAGAAGTACATAAATATGTGATGTGAGTCCCCTGTCATCAAGTACGACTTCAGTGCACAAATTGGGTAGCCGTACCCGTTTATCACCCGGAGAATAAGAGAAAGCTTAGAGAAGTGAGCAAAATCAAGCGGCTTCGAATCGCAACATATCACTTTCAATGCTGTCCTGGGGGGCGGTTGCAACCAGCAAGTACTGCAAAGTGCAAACACTTGCAACTTTTTTTATGTTTCTTTCTTTTTGTTTTCTATTAACTAGAAGAAAATCCGTCCGTTGTGCGGTCAGAAGCAAAAGCATAGTGGTTGGTGGAAGGCGGTTACGAATAGGAATGTTGGATTTGGAGGAGCAGCAAAGAGATGCTACCGAGAACAGGGGGGTTGAGTTTGGAAGAGGCGAGAGTTTGATGAGAAAAATTGTGAAAGAGGCTTAGAGTTGGTGTTTATGACTCAGGACACGGTTATGAATGAGGAATCGATGAGTTTTTTATTGGAAGAGCCAGCAAAAGAGAATGAACTTGAGAAGAGAAACTAACCAAAGCCAACCTATCTTATCCGTTTATTTTAATGATGATATAACAATTGTTATTCAATCAATCCAAGCAAACTATATCAAACGATGAACAAATAGACGAATCTATTCCTTACACTCTTTATAAAAGAGTACAGATATACAAATATTTTCAATATTTATTAATTTATGTGATATTATTTTTTTGGGGCGAAGGCCGGATTCACAGCTCTAGTAAATACAAAAAGAACAAACCGTCATAAGAAATTTGAGACCACCTGTAAACCAAATCATCTAAAAAAAAATTAGAAATTTTACCTGAACTGAGATGTGTTGTACTCTTGTTAATATATCTGTTCATTATCAGGTATTCGTTTTTATTTTCTATTTGCAATTTGCATTTTTTTTAAATATTTGAAGAATAAATATAGTCATGATCTGACTTCATCGGATCCGTATCAAAGATGTTAGAGGGCTGCATGTAGATGGTAAAGGATTAATTGTTTCGTGCTTTTAAATTACTAATCGGTCGCTGGCTTATCGTTTGCGAATATAGGGCCCAACACACAGGCATTAGTTAGTATTTTGTTTTTACAGTCCATTAACTTGCTTCTTAAAAATTAAAAAAGGTCGTTTTTGTGGGCTTTTCTTCTAATTCTCCAAACAGAAATATCATTGTTGGATATATATATATCTGCAAACGAGCAAATACTTTTGATTGTGTATGGGCCATACATGGTGAACAGTGAACACCAACCTCCTGATACATCATCGATCTTCTGCCTACCAATATAATAATTAGTAAGAAGCAGATCAAAACATACATGAGATTGTCCAGTTTGAATTGTGGTTGCGTTTCATGGTGCACTGCATCTCAGAACCCTAGTTGACTTATGTTGAACTTTTGAATTATGTTGAACAAGTCTGGTTGTGGTTGTGGTTGGGTTGGGTCTTTGTAAAGTAAACTCAAGAGAGTCAAATGACATAATTAACTTGGCAGCTGGAATTAATTAGTCATCACATATATACATGAGCTCAAATATATATCATCCGAGACCGATCGAGAAATTCAAACCAAGGAATTAAAGGAAGCATTATGTTGTAAATGTTTTGATGATTAATTGAATCGATCACCATACTTCACAAATCTACCTCTGCCCTGCTGCTCTGTAGCGATTAGTAGATTTGGATTCAAAATTTTGACAAAGTCAATTGAGGGCTTGAGGGTCAGCTGAGAATGAGATGCCATCGTCCTCGCTATCTCCACACGAACAAAATAAATAAAACAAAATCCTGCCACACAGCTGATCAAAATTCTTTACATCTTCTACACCTCCTCAGATGAAGTCTGCACTACAGCATTTTCTCAGATCATATATATATATGCATTTGAGTATTTTACATTTTGCCATTAATTCTCCAATAGAGACTCGTAGAGACTACAACTTTTTTGGAATGCTTTGACCTGGCCTTGACTATTAGATCTATATATTATGTTCAGTTATTAGATTGCAAAGCCAGTGATCGAGGTGTTATTAAAAAAAAATTACTATTTATTTGCAAAATTCATATTTTTTAAACAAACTAGAATTTATTTCCACGTATTATCATAAATGTACAATACATAATACAAGAAAAATGATGAAAAAGATGTTCAATCAAACATAGCATCTGAAGTCCGCATTGCATCAATATTTTACACGTAAAGTCATAAATCAGCCACTACATACAAACTCGCAAGAAAATCATCACAAAATGGCAAGCCTAACGGACGGTCATGAAACCAATCATCCGCTTCAGCACGGCATGCACCAGAACAGCCGTCCGAGGGAACTGATCAACCTGCAAAGACAGCAGCACAAGCATGATTCCCAGAAACAGAAGCCCGAAAGCCAATATCGGACTACTCCCGCCATCGCCGCTCTGCAGAGCTGCACTGAAAACAGCTGGGGCTTCCATGAACAGGATGAACAGTCCGAACTGCCGGAGCTCCCTGCCGACGCGATCGAGGTAAGCATTGGGCTCCTCCATGTATATATAGAATTTAAATCCGTTTCAACAAAAATGTTTGGTTTGTCTGATTGTCTCCTCGATGAGTAGCATGGGAATATATAATGATTGGGTTATAATGAAGTTATATATATAGGTGTGACTTGTGAGAAATGCGTGTAGAGACTTGGTTTGCAGCGTGTGATGATCGTTGGAGTTGACTTTGCTGCGACTCGTCTCGTCTGGGCCTTGATATATTCTTGATGGATTAATTTGGGGATAGTATATATTGGGACTTGAGAGTAAGATGGACTATTTTTTGCGACCGTCACTACTAGCTAGATCCTTGACGAGGCCCAAACTAAAATTCTTCATTAAAGAATTTTGACAGGGTCAAATGAAGGAACTGTAGTTAATATTTTATTTAGACCATTCTATGTTGAATTTATACTTTGTTTTTAAAAGTCATTCAATCGAATTTTAAATATGCAGCCTCCATTAATTAAATTATATTGTCGATTAAAATTAAGGGTTGTGTCACAATCCTTTGTAATATTTTTTTCACATCCTCTCTTATATATGAATATTTGAATCTTATATTTTTTTTTGTTAATATAAATTAATGCATTTAAATTTAGTATGAAAAAATTACTTGGTTGACTATTAACTCTTTATCTCATGTAGAAACAAAAAAAATAAAAATAAAATGAAACTAAACCATCCAAATCTTCTAGTCAAGGAAGCAAAGATTAATGATACAAATTTCTCCGATAAATTGAAATAAAAGTTGTGGCGCATAATATTCGATATTTTATAAGAATTATCTAGAGAAAATATTGTTTCTCTCCGTTAATTAATTTCAAACTCATCGGAATATACAAGCTTCTGAGCTGAAACATCACATCTGGTTGCAGTTGACGGAACTTGTCACTTGTGACGTGACATGCATCTTAATAATAATATCATATATACGTACTTATTGAAGTGCCCATGTACTATTATTAATTGTTACAAATTCGATCTTAATTAGAAGGAAACATCTTGCGTCCATTGAAATACTCAATAGAATTATCATTATATACACAAATATCACATCGTGGGACCCACCTGTTACACTCTATAATGAAAATTCCATTGAGTATTTCAATGGATGGTAGGGAGCCCCCTAATTAGAATGTCTTATTCGTACCGGATAATAATAGTATTTCGCTTAAAATGGTTTTTTTTCTGATCGACCCATATAATTATGGGTCATATCCAGTGTTCTCAATATTAATGTTCACGTGTCCACGTAGTTATATAATTTGAGTTAAGTGTCAGTTACATAATTTGAGATCCAAATTATGATGATGAATATTTTAGGTAGGGGAGCTTGAAGAATGATTTGAAGGCTCTAGTGTGCATCCAAAATCCAAAAATAAGAATTACAAATTTTATGTATATGTAGATATATGGATAGTTAAAATGAGAATACTGAAAAATTTTCTATATTTAATGTAATCATTATAATAAAATATATTATTGTAGACTCATGAATTAATTTAGGAGGAATTGTCATCTCAATCTTAGACTTACTCCCTTGAGCCGACATCTAGTCACTCTCTAAGTCGTCATATTAATTCCTGAACCGTGACTGTGTTCTTCTTCAAATATATATATTAAGACCAGACCAGACGGCCTATATAGGCTGACCCTGTCTCCATGCATGCCTGCAAGAAATTTCCAAGCCATTTGGAAAGCGCGACAGGAATTTGCTTGTCGCTAATATAGCTGTTTAATATATCTCTCCTGTTACAAAATTAATTCTTCGTATAGCTAGCTATTTAATTAATTTACTAGTCGCTCATGTCACTAGCTGTTAATTTTGCTAATTGCAATTAATAGCATTCAGCATGTCCATATTATTATGTAAGTACGTACGTAATCAGCATTAATATTGCATCCGTGAACTGGATACTACTTCGTAATGGTCCTGTTTCTTTTGATCCTTGTGAAACTGTATTGCGGGACCTGCATTTCAGAGAGAGACTACAACAAATATGTGTGAAAATCTTCTTGTAAAACAGACGGTGGGGGAGGAATTGTGGACATGACAAATTGACATTGATTGATTGATTGATACCGCATTATTTTACTCTACCGGTGTCCGATCTATCCTCGGTCGCCTGCTTGAAAGATATAGTAATTTATCCACTTTAACGAGGGGATATATGTCTAAACTATAAAATTGATGTATTAAGTTGCATAGAAAAACTAACGGAGTGACCAAATTTAGATAAACATCAAAGTTCAGTGACTAAAAATGGATTAATAGAAATTCAGTAACTAATTATGAATTTGAGGTAAACTCAGTGACCTACCATTTTTTCTATATATATGGAATTGACGAAATTAAATTTATGTGCATGAACAAATTATGATACATTAAAGATGTAGTTCTTATTTGACATGGTTTTTCTATTACATTAACAAGCAGAAAATTGTGATAAAAACAAATTAACAAATAAATAGATAAATATAATTTGTCTTGAAGAACGGACATATCTCCAGTTTCATATCACTGCATATATATATATATATATATATATATATATATATATATATATATATATATATAATAATATAAACCCTTAATTAAGCCCTAATATATACTCGCATGGGCCTTACAGTCGTATCTTATAAAAAAGTAATTAAGAAACAAAGAAAGATTGCAAACCCCATGGCCATGCTGACATGCTCCAGCTGTCATCGCCCTTTCTCCGTCCTAACCCAGTTTATATAATTCATGATTAGCGGATGCATATATCCTTACTATATATAAAATTAAGGATATTGAAAAAAAATGACATGAAAGAACTATCTTCCCCAAATAAGAAACTTGAGTCGTTGTTTGTTTACATAGAATATTGATCACTACCGTTGATTACTTTAATGCGCATTAATGTTCTCAGCCCATTAAAATAAAAAACTCATATAAATTATCTCAATTTAAGACCTATTACATATTATCTTAAAAGTTTATTATAAGAAATAACAATTTCAGCCCAAAATAAGGTGTGAGCTTTTTACTATATATGAGTAAAACTATGGTGCTCCCAGGAGCACGGAGGCCTCCCGTGCTCCTAACTCAAAAATCATACTAAACCATCTCGAAATTTCGATTTATCATTCTCATTAAATTCTCTATATCAAAATCTCTTAGAATACAAAAATTTTCCATTTTTTGAAGTTCTTAAGTATATGTTTTGGAATTTTTTAGAATGGCGTCAAAATAATAATAAAATAATATATAAAACTATGTCATCTTTTAAAAATACAAAACAAATACTTAAAAATCTCAAAAAAGGGAATATTTTTGAATCCTATGATATTTTGATATAAAGAATTTAATGAGACCCATAAATCGAAATTTCGAGATAGTTTGATATGATTTTTGAGTTAGGAGCACGGGAGGCCTCCGTGCTCCTAGGAGCACCATAGTTTTACTCTATATATATGTATACGTACGTACAAATGTCAAGATAAACAGACATAGAGTACATATAATTAAACAAGAAGACCACAATTAAATACTTAACTCACACATTATATATTGGATACCTCACACATAATAAACAGACATACAAATACAATACATATTATACAGATGAAATATGCATATATATGCCCACAAGTCACAAACGTCAAGATCCAAACCTACATATATATATATATATAGAGAGAGAGAGAGAGAGAGAGTTTGACTATTATACTAACGTTAACATTTCGGATCGAAATGCTAACGGCTCAAAATTGTTTTTATCGTGTTCGGAATCACGATTTATGGTGCTCAATAAGTTCTTTATATGAAAATATCAGGATATACAAAAATTTTTCATTTTTAGAGTTTTCTAAGTATTTGTTTTAAATTTTAGAAAAGAGCTCATAAATATTAATAAAATATTGTTGTTTGTACATGCTATTTTCAAAAATACAAAACAAATGCTTAGAAAACTTTAAAAATAGAAAAATTTTGTATTTCCCAATATTTTCATATAAAGAATTTATTGAACATCATAAATCGTAATATCGGACACAATAATAACAATTTTGAGGCATTAGCATTTCGGTCCGAAATGCTAACATTAGTATAATAGTCTAGCTCTATATATATATATTTATATATATATATGTATACGTACAAATGACAAATATTCCAGCTGATATATATGTGTGTGTGTATGTGTGTGTCATTACCAAGTACTACATATGAACAAACCAAGCTCCCATGGCCAACAACGCCTGCTCCAGCACTGCGATCACCAGAGCAGCAGCTCGCGGAAACCTGTCAACGAGAGGAGACGACATGACCAGAGTAGTGCCTAACATTAGAAGTGTGAACTCCATGAGAACTTGCTTAAAGTTGTACAGTGGCAGAAATACTGAATGCATAAGAGAGCCCACGCCAATCGCCATCAGAAGAGCACCAAGTTTAAGGAACTCCTTGCGGAGGCGAACGACGACGTCGTAGCCGTGAATATCGTGATTGTGATCCTCCAGAGCAATGTGGTTTGGAGGCCTGATCAGAAATCCATGAATGTGATCTTGATCAGCCATGTCTTCTTACACAATTGAAGGATGAAGCTTAATTAGGCTCAGCTCAATATATATATAGAGGGTGTAATGTATAGATTATATATATAGATGGAGCAATTTTGTATATTATAATCTAGAAGGAAGTAGATAGGTAAATGAAATGATTTGATGCACTTTCCTGGAGGAATTGTAGTCGGACAAACACGTACACTAAGCAAACTTAAAACAGCGACTGTATGTTTTTTTTTTTTTATTTGTTATGTCATTTTCATACATATAGTTGTCAACTATAAATCTATAACACACTAATAGTACTAAATTAAGTAAACATGCTCATGAGGGATACACAATGGTTTTTTATTAATTTTCTTCATTACCAGACCGGTGACGTTTAAATTTGTACTCTGAATTGAATAATTCAAAATTTTCAAAGTCTGTTGGTAAACGAGTTTTATCATCCAAGCAGCTTCTGATCAACTGCAATATAAACATAGAAATTAGACCGTAATAAATAAATAGGGCCAGGTCCAATGGGCCTTGGTGAAATTCTAATTTTTTGCATCGTCAAAAGATCGACCAAATTACTTGTCGTTTTTGGGGGCACAACACAAATTTATGATTGCTTCTCCTCTCTAACTATCGAAACAATATTAAAACTTTACCATTTTTTATGTATATGTTATTAAGATAATATATATACATAGTTTAGATTTTTTTTAATTTATGTATAAATTAAAAAAAATGGTCATCATAGACATTGGTGCCCGTGGTTATTGGATTCCTTCTCTTATTAAATATTCATGAACTCTAATATAGTAAAATATATTCATGACGATTTCAGTACCGATTATATATATAAGGTTCCGATTTATTTATGACAATAACGTAGTTTTGTACCTTGTCTGCAATTAATATATTTGAGGAAAATGCTGATCTCAACCCTAATTTCAGCACAAAGAGTTGAATAATTGATTTCGCGTTTCTTTTAAATCTTGTCATGTCGTCAAATTCTTATTCATTTTTTAGGCTGTCAAATTAAGTAAACTTATATGAAATGGGGATCAAGAATTGGTAGGTAGCCTTTATTTTTTTTGTTGCTATTTATATATTATATTATTATTATTACGTTACTTGTAGAACAGCACCAGTTTTAGGCCGACAAATTTGGGTTGCTTGATGATCAAACTAACATGCACATATTTTACTGCTTATTCTTATGAAACAAATATATAAGACAAAAATAATCATCAATATGAAGAATTAACTACAAGATAGTCCCCCAATTAATTTCCCTGTTTTTCCCATGTTCTTATTATGAGCATGGCATATACTTGCCATGCCAATGCAAAGTAAACTTGTGCACATTGTGTGTTCATATGCAGCCCAGTACCTCAATAGCACCATGCACCAACCAAACTCTAAGACAGAGAGGAAGAAGATTCAGAATTTTTTGAGATAAAAAGAGGAGGGTCAATTAAGCCACTCAAATTTAAATGTTTATAAAAGATCTCTTATTTGGGTTTCAAACCTACGACCTTCCACACCGAGAGCGTTGCCCTTAGCCACTATACCAAAGGCTGGTTCTTGAAGAAGATTCAGAATTAACAATAGTTTTATAATTAAATATCTGAACAACTTGAAGCCAAAGGGCTAAAACAGATTAAAAATAAACAATGCTAAACAAACCAAGTATAAAGATTTTTAAAAAGAAAACTGCAAAATTGAGCTCTTACTTTTGAGTTCCCAGGGCACTTATCTACCAGCAATTACATGTAATCAAGTATGTAACACTACCAAATCTCACAAAATAAACCACCAAATCACAAGTACATAGAACATATATCGACTACGAGGTTTCAGCATGCGAGGGCAATCCGGCCGCCTGAATGCACTTAGCCGCTATCTGGTACGAAAGGAACGCATCTCTGGCCGCGAACTTGATGAGCACCATCTCCCGGTATTCCTCTTGCCAGTCCGACTGGCAGCCCCAGTAGGACTCAGACACCCAACCTGGCATCTTCTCCAGCCTGATACCGTCAAGTACCAGCTCAGCCATCTCTACTCACTACAACAAAAAAGACCTTTTGCAACGCCCTGTTTACAACGGTTATTGTTAAAAACAGCTGCTAAGATGGATCCGTACTGCTGGAACAGACTTAGCAGCGGGTTTTTACAAACAACCGCTGTAAAATGTGTAGGTTTTACAACGGTTATTATGTAAAAACCGTTGTTAAATGGGCTGACAGAATTTAACAACGGTTGTTAGTAAATAACCGCTGTAAACTGTACAGATTTTACAGCGGTTCTTATAAACAACCGTTGTTGAGCTGAAAATTTTACAACGCTTATTAGATAAGAACCGTTGTTAATTAATTAACAGCGGTTCTTTTGTAATAACCGTTGTAAATGTGATTATTTAGGTTTTGCCTCTTTTTTTTATTTATTAAAAACTGTTATGTTGTTCTATTAATTAAGATTTTTGGTGCTGTATCCGAAAGTTGGTGTTTTTAGTTGTTTTAAGAGTCTAGGTGGCCTCTAAACTTGTTTCCAGGACATGTATTAAGAGATTTAACTTGCTGTTCCCAGAACTTGTTTGCTTTTGAGAACTTGTTATAAGAAGGGTTTTGTTCTTAATGTATCACTGTCTTTACTGGTATTGAAGTTCTGATGAACCCAATTACAAGAACCAGCACTCAGCACCCAAACTGCTTCACTGGTACTCAAAATTGTACAACTGGTACCAAGTTCATTTGTGTTGCTTGATCAAAATTGACTTAAATTGAATGCACAATAATGTTCTCCACACAAAAACGATCCAAATGAACTAAATTTAAAAAAAAATGGTGCTGAATTGAGCACGAATTGGATGATTGAAATCTGTCTCAGTTTTTTGTCGGAAGCCAAAAACTTTGGCCATAACCGAGTGTTCTCCTTGTCACCTTTGGCTAATCCGAAACCATAGATGCATTCCATTCGATCCCACGATTCCAACGCCACCGACGGATCGTCAATCGGAGTTCCCAGCGCTGAGATCCACCGTCGTTCGACGTTCGACGACCAAGATGAACTCAGCAAAATAAGAGGGAAGTTGCACGATTTTTGATGGGTTCAGTTGGGCCAAAAACAAATAACTTGACACAATCTGTTAAAGCCCAAAAACAAATTCCAAATTCAGCCCAGAAAGATGATTAAGAATGGAAGTCGGCCTAATATAAGTATGCACCTAATATAAGAATGAATCTTAGCCAATTTTCAGAACCAAAACCCTAGCCGTGCCATCTCCTGTTTAAGCGGTGACTTCACCTACGCACAGCAGCAGCAGCACCTCCGCGCGCCACGCCCACCTCCACGAGCGCCCCCTCCTCCGCGCAGCAGCAGCGACAATGGTCTTGCCACGAGCAGCAGCACCTCCGCGCAGCAGCAGAAGCACCTCCACGAGCGCCACCTCCTCCGCGCAGCAGCAGCAGCAGCAGCCTGTTGTTTCCTCCTTCACTCCACTCTGCGAGTTCGCCACCCGTACTCTCCAGGTATGACTATGGCATGTTGCTTCCTCCTTCTGGTCAGTGGTACTCAGATCTGGTCAGTTGTATGACCCATGATCCGACTTTTCCTGTTTTAACAAAGAACTTATGTAATTTTAATACCAATTGTACTTAATTTCCTGCTTATAGTAAATCACTGTAATTTTAATACTTTGGTTCATTGACGAAGTAATTAACCTAGAATAAAAGACCTCCAACTGGAAACTTATCAAATTTATCAGTAAAATCATTTTGATCACTTTTGTTGAGAAGAAATAGTTACTTATAAATATTTTTGGGGCTCTGTGTTCACACTTCACAGTCCAGTGATGAAGAAAAAAAGGAGCTGATGACTCCCAGTCCTAGCCTTATCAGTGTCATATAATATATATATTTTTTGTATGTTCAATTTATTTTTGAAAAATTGACAGATGATAATCACCAAATTTTTTCTATACATCAAATTGAGTTGATTAATTATGTACATATCAGAAACTGCACATGTATTTTACACTATCCAGCAGCATCTCATGCAGATTTGGTGCGTGTACGTACTTTCAACTCTTGATGGATTCATAGCCGTTTGATGTAATAATTATGTGATATAAATATATCTATATGATGTAGGTATTGCAAAGAATTGTTGGATGGATTCAAGAGTGACAGGTTCCTATTTATTGATCCAACTACTTGTGCTTATGAGTACATCAAGTCACATAGGGGTGTAACAGGGACTTACGTGACAGAATTTGCCCAAATGGTGATGGACCACCAATACATATTTATGCCATTTTTGCAAGCGTGAGAACAATACTATATTAATCTTATTTATATAGCTAGTAATATATAAATTTCTTCCTAATTAATCACCTCTGAGCATTTTATAATTTAATTTGTAGGGACCATTGGATTTTACTTATAGTGCACTATCATGCTAAGATGGTCTATTACTACGATCCAGCAAACCTACCAATGGGCTCAAATAACTGTGCTCTTAGACCTTTCCTGAATGCGTGAGTTTTCTGATGTGTGATTCAAATTTTAGTAACTATTTGCATTTAAAAATCTGTAAATTGAATTCTAACTACTTTATCGATCTTGTTGCAGCTCGGCTAGGCATTATTGGCAAGTTAGGAACACAAGCAGGCATGCTGGTCAAGGACAAATGTTGCAATTTCTCCAAATTTTTGTAAGTCAATTTAACCTATATTTATACACAATCAAGTATGAGGTGTATACTCTGAAATAATGGATATTCTGAACTGTGCCTGCATTGCATGAATAGAGTCTTGAGGCTTGAGTTTGTCCCCTGTGGAATAAATGGAATAAATAATTTTGTCTCTTTTCATCAACTCAAATGGTTCATGATTGTGTATATTTATTATATGTACAGGCCCAAATCAAATAATAAAGAAAGATTGTGGGTACTATGTCATGCGGGCCATGATGGACATATGCATGAACTACGCTACTGAAGAGAAAAGTTTCCTGACGGTACAATCCTATATCTATTGTTAATTTATCTATTAATGTACGTGCTTCAACAATTTACATGTTACATATCATTTTTTTTTACAGAGGGTCGGACCAAATGATCCATTGAGTAAGAAGTTGTATGACGAGGTCAAGGAAAATATTGTGGACTACATGGCGAGGGCAGTGATTTGATGCAATTTGATATAATTTAGGAATGTTGCATCTATTTTGGTGGATAATATACTTGTTTTTTGTGGATGATATACTTGTTCTTTGTGGATGATATACTTGTTTTTGTGGATGATATACTTGTTTTTGTGGATTATATATATATGTATTATCTGTTGTTCTCAATACTTGTGTTTTGTAAATGTCTTTGTAGCATATGTATATGGTGTTTATTAATTGTGAATATATCAATATATATATGGCTAACATTGGGGCTAGTCACATAAAACAGAACAAATATTTAAAAAAAATAAGAACTAACAACGGTTATTTATTCAAAACCGTTGCACATTACATTATAATATTAATTTTTAGTCCGTACTGTGTCAATTTTACAACGGTTATTTGTGAAGAACCGTTGCTAAGTTTGCCATTTAGCAGCTGTTATTAATATATAACCGTTGTAAATATTAACGAACTGCAGCAGTTTTTTATAAATAACCGCTGTTGAATGACACTTTTAGCAGCGGTTATTTACTAATAACCGCTGTTGAATGACACTTTTAGCAGCGGTTATTTACTAATAACCGTTGCTAAATCTGCTGTGTTTGCAACGGTTATTTATTCGATTTAGCAACGCCCTACGCTACAACGGTTGTATAACCGTTGTTAAAGGGCCAAAATAACCGTTGTTAAAGACCCATTTGTGTTGTAGTGACTAATCCCGGATTTTTTGTCATCGCGTCCTTCCCGTGTGCACGCGCCACCAGATCTCTCAGATCGACCGGACGTTTAATCTGCATTCAATTTTTCATTTTTTTGCATGTATTTTTTTTTCAAGAAGATTAATTTGCTTAATTAATAATTGTTGAAACATACTGACAAAATACATACCGATAAATATCCGGACTGATGAAACAGCCCATCGGCAATCTCTTTGGCTCCTACGCCGACGACCACCGCCTTCTTGTGCTCCAAGAGATCGTGCAGGGGCTTGATCGTGAAATCATCGTCATCACTGAGGCGGTAGAACAGCACGTGCGATCTGCCAAGACATACGCAGATTACTGTGTACGGGTTGAAGGGCAAATTCAGATCCGCACGACACGCCCTGTTCTTTGACAGTCTTTCCCAAGGCGGGTCCTTGAACGCGCAGATGCCCACCAGAAGAGGCCTGCCGTGCCGGAGCAGGCCACGCGTAAATAAAGCGTGTTTTTCGCCCATTCAGCACTAGGGTACGAGTACATGCTGGTGACCTCGATGAAGTGGCTTCCGACACGGAGGTTGAGCACCGGAGCCCACTGGCAGTAGAGCAGTTTCTCGGGTTCTTCTTTTTCGATTGTTACCTGCATCAAAGGATTCACCTTTGGTATTGCCATGATGCTCATGCCGCCATCATCTCCTTCTGCCATCGTTGTCTTGAGAGATTGCGGTTTTGTGTATGCGCGGCTTTGGTGTTTGATCTTCCGTCGATCAACGCCATCCTTCGGGATGAATTAATAATATTTATTCCAGGCTAAAAAAAAGAAAAAAAAAACTATTAATAATGTTTGTTTGCAACTTTGCAACGTATTTTATATGTATATATAGCATACAATTTAGTAATAGTTGTTTATAATTGTTAAATAAGAAAATCTATTCTATTAAATCGGGTAAACTATTATTATGTATATATATATTATTTGAAATTTAGACGAAAATATCTTGTACTAGTAAGTTGTCTGTCGTTGCTACGAGATTCTTTTCATTAAAGAAAATTACAATTACCACCCCAATCTTACGTGATCTTAGTTTCCATAAGCCATAATGCATACCATATGCAATTATGCAGACACCAATTATTTAAAGAGGAGGTTTCATTGACAATGCCCATCTTAACAATCTTGTTAATATCAATTTTAAAATTTTGAATAAAAAATAAATTTTTAAAAATGAAAAAAAGTAGATGGATGTATAATTTAATGTATACATCGACAGTCTTTCAAATTTCAATTAATTTAGACATTGTTTGATGGCTTATCAAAATTTCATACTTTTTTAACAGTTGTAATTTAACGAATTATTAAAAAGCTATCAAACGTCACTTAAATTAAATATAATCGGAAACATAATCAATTTATAACTTAAGCAATAGTTCCGTGAACCGTTTTCTATATATTTTTGAAATTTTCTAACTATTTTATTCAAATTTTAAAAAATTGTCATTGTCAAGATTGTCAAAATAGACATTGTGAATAGATCCCTCCTCTTATTTAAATAAGGACCATGTCTTATTTTTCATAATGAAAAAGACAATATATAAAAAATTGGTATAAATAAAACACGCTTCATAAAACTAATGAATAAGAGATAATGCACAGTCAAACTAAAAGTTGATAAGTTTAATCTATTAGAAAGTTCATAAAAATAGAATAACATGAGGATAAATATAGTATGCTCTTACATTGGAAGGAACTAGATTTTTTGGTTGCGGCAAATCTGTTGTTGTAAGTGGACATTACTATATATGTTTTGACTGTTATATATTGTTAGTGCAATGTTTGTGTACGATCTTTTTTTGGGAGGTATTGTATATATATACATTGAGTCACTGATTGTTGGAATTTTTTTTTCCTTAATTTGTTTAATATTGTGCTGTATTGGTCATTTGGGTGTGTATTGTAGGGGAAAACCCATTATGGTGCAAAATGAAGTGAGAGGCCGAAAAGGACAACAGGAAAGCCTTAAATCCTGGGAAAGACATACGGACGAAAAAGCATGCAGACCCTCTACTGCGCACGAAGTAAGCACCAGAAAGGGAGCTCCCATCGCAGAGGACACATTAACTTGAAGATACAGACGCACTAATCTAAAAGCTAAATGAACGGCCCTAAAAAAATTACATTGCCAAACACAGAATACAGGATAAATGAAGCAGACGAAGAAATAGAGGTAAGAACCGAGTACCATCGCGTACTACTGCATGAACAACACACAAACTCAAACAGCATCAGGACCTCGAAATATAGATGCGCAGATCTCCAAGCAAAATAACCACCCAAGATGGAGCAACGAAACCCAACATAACGCAGATGATTTGAAGTGTGAACAGCCTCCCAGATATCAGAGAACAATGTTGACTGACGAAAACTCAACAACAAAGACACAAAAACCGAAAACCCCAAAGTACACCCCAGTAACTCCGCCAATACCAGACATAAACACTCCACACCAATAATAAAAGAACCACACACACGAACCGGCCCCACAGCACAGAAAGACAAAGAAATAGCGCACACAGACAGCATAAAACCAGGACCATAGAAAAAAAAAAGTTCCACAGGAAAAGCACAGTCTGTAAACCTGCAAACACCAGTACACAAAATGAAGCATCGGCCCACACCAGCAACAATAAACCAACAGCCTACACCCACCTGATGCGTCAGCACCCACCTGATGCGTCAGCAGAAGACGTCATCCAAAAAGAACACACCACCAGATGATGATCCAACGGGTGAGACAAACTCAAAAACACTGTTTAAAAAACACTATTACCGAGCATAGGAAATGAGAATTTCAGATATCTTGTCTCAAAAAAAAAAAAAAGAATTTCAGATATCACTACCGTTATGTAGCTCATAATTTATGCATGTAAAGTAAGTATGAGAATTAATTGGAAGGAAACAAAGGTAAAGTGCCGCTCAAAATTGATAAGCAAACTTGACGTGATTAACCTAACAATCACACAAATTTAATTGCTAAACAAACATGGTATATGACTGAAATTAATCATATATAATATGTACTATTTGGAAGATATATATATATATATATATATATATATATATATAGCGGGGCTGTACGTATGTGCATATGAAACTATATATAAAGTTTGTTCTCATTTTTTCTATATTTATTTCTGATTTTACATTGCATCAAACTAGTAGAGGAATACATGACTTGCGATATGGGAGGAGACCAACATACTAGTAGAAAATATCAAATTAACAAATATCAATTTATAATTAGTTACTCACTCTCATCAGGATATTATTTTTCTTTGTTCCCTCATTATCTTAGCAATGCAATTGCAAGGTTGACATATCCTTATGACTCTGGTTCCACATCTAAGGAGAACGATTCAACATCCGAGGAGGAAAATGGTAACATAAGCACAATTTAATTTAAGGATTGCAATTGGTAACACTATTTATAAGTCAATGTTAATAATTAATTAAGAGTCTTAACTAATTTTGTGACTTGTTTATTTATCAGGTTAAGGGTGGAGTTGAGGGTACTAATATGCATATATTGGCGGAGCTATAGCTAGCAGAGACTTTTTTTACACATTAATTTCAATTAATTATGTTTGATCAAATAATTTAAAGTAAATTTTTTGGTTCCTGGGTATTTGGGTTGGAGCATTTTGATGGAGCATATTTCTTTTCTTTACTTCTTTCTATTTTTTTCTCTTCCATGTATTGTCAATATCCTTTTGTGTTATAGGCTTTTATCATTGAGAACTTAGTCTATGTTCTGTTTAGTTAGATGTTATAAAATGTGAACAGAGATTTTCATATAGGTACGCATGATGAAGATGTTCTTAATTTGTGCATAAGCACACATTCATTAAAATGTCAAGTAATTGTCATTTAAAAATCTTGAAGTTTCATAAATATCAGCATGCAAAGTTTCAGTTCAAGATGTATTAAAATGCTTATATTATTATCATTGGAAAACATATTAAATGAAATTATGGGGACAAAATTTGTCATCTATATATATTGTGCGCGCAGATTTATATTAGATGAGGAATCCCTTGACAATCTTAACAATGGAATATTTTAAAAATTTATAAAAAATTCATAAAAAATCTTAAAATTGAAAAAAGATATATGGATACATTAATTAACTTGTAGATCGATAGTATTTCAAAATTTCAATCAATTTGAATATCGTTTGATGGCTTATCAAAATTTTGTGTATTTTTTAACGGTTGTAATTTAACAGATCTTTGAAGGGTTATCAAATATAACTTAAATTGAATATAATTGGAAACATAATCAATCTACAAGTCAGGAAATAATTCCGTGAAACTTTTTCTATTTTTGAGAATTTATATAATTTTTTACAAATTTTTGAAATATCAAATTGTCAAGATTGTCAAGTTAAGGATTGTTAATGGATCCCTCCTCTTTGTATTATATGTGCTGACTGCTTATATATATTATTTTCATTTTTTTTGTCACATAGATGCCGACATCATTATAAATTACATCAATAAGTAAAACCAAACAATATTAGTACTGTACACGTTTATGCTATTTATAATGCCAAATAAATGTTGGGCTGTATACAATATCTTTTAATATATGTTTACATCCGTTACGTATACCACTAACAAAGTGAAGGGAGATAGTAAAATCCGCTTTTTCCAAAAATAAAATGTTAGACTTAATAAATATATTTTGGAACTGCTGAAATAAATTTTTTTTTAAAATACCATGTGCCGCATCAAATTTAAGTATTTACAAATGGGGAGGGATCAATTGATAATGGTTATCAGTTTTTTTTTTTTTTTCAAATGTTAGACTTGGTAAATGCATTCTTGCAATATATTTTTTTTTTCAAGAAATTGAAAAACATATTTAAAAATCTTTAAAAAATGGAAAAACTTGTACACAAATGTTGTGAAATATATAGATTGAATATGTTTTAAGTTTGAAACAATTTTAATCATAGTTGATATTCTATCAATTATTTTTTTTAAATTTAGAACCGTTGAATAATGTGTATGAAATTTTGATGAGCAATCGAACGACTTCCAAATTGAACAAAATTTGAAACATGCACTAACAATCAATAAGTTCTAGAAGGATAAATCTAATTTTTTTGAGTTTTAATTTAATTTAAGATATGAAATTTTTGAGCACTCATAAACCTTTTTCTATTTTTAAGATTTAATTTAATTTTTTTTGAGTTTCTATTGTTAAGATTGTCAAAATATGTAATGTCAACTGATCCCTCCTCTTACCAAATAAAGACATCATTTGCAAATAGGGACGGTGATATTACCTATAATTGTAATAATTTTTTTTAATTAGAAGGATAAATAAAGAAGGTGCTAACTTACTATATTATTATATATATGCTATACATGCAGATTACAATTTCTTAAATTTGAAGGATAAATAAAGAAGCCGCAGACTTAATTACTATATTATATATATGTGCTGTACATGCAGTTTCTTATTTCTTCTTCTTAAGGTAGAAAGAAATCTTATCAGCCTGGAACCTAAAAACTGCGCAGGAGAGAAAGCGAGAAGGGAGGGCCAGAGATCCTGTCAATTTGTAACAAGAGGTCTGAACTAATTCTACTGAACTCCTTTTCCCATTTTATTTTCTCTTGAAGTTGAAGAGATCACTAATTATATATGTGTGATCGAATGACTCAAAGTACTTTATTCATCAAATATGTTCTTATATTATGTGGTGGTTCATTTCCTGAACTTGACAACAGAACAGTTCTTTTACAATTCTAATGATTTAATTAATTGTTTTCCCTGCAGGGACAAAGGAAAATAATGGCTGATTGGTCAAACCTCCCAAATGATATTCTTGAGCTTGTAATTAGAAAACTCGAGTTATCCGATTATCATCGACTGTCTGCTGTTTGTAAGAATTGGCAATGGGCTACAAAACAGAAGAGCTGTCGTCCAACTCATCAGTTGCCGTGGTTGGTTCTAGGAGAGGACGAAGCAACCACGAAAAGAGTGTTCTTCAGTTTGTCCGAAAAGAAACATTATTACATCGACATTCCTGAATTGTACGGTCACATGTGCCGTGGATCCTCATATGGCTGGCTCTTCACAGTCGATGAAAATATCGACTCACACGTTCTGAATCCATTTACAAGAGAGTGCTACCATCTGCCTCCTTTTCCACACTTGGAAAGGAATGTTCCAGCTATAGAAGCATTTCCGCCTGTCGAGTGGCAACAGCGAGTTGTAAGCAAGGCATTGTTATCCAGCGATCCAAGTGAGAACCAGGATTTCACAGTGGCGGCCTTGTACGGTGTAATGCCTATGTTGGCCCTTTGGAGGCGTGGCGATCCCGACTGGACTGTCCTAGAAAGTCCCCATGGGCTGATTCGTGACATTGCGTTTTTTAAGGGCAAGCTATATGCACTGCATGCTAGCTTAGTGCTGACGATTGTCGACTTGTGTGCTGATCCCAAAATGACAGTAATTGAGCCATGGGTCAACCAATACGAATTATCCGAGGATGCTTATTTGGTTAATTTTAAGGAAGAGTTCCTACTCTTGATTCAAAGGAATCAAAAGGAGGTCGAGGATGATCATTATATCACGAAAGAGTTCTTCATTTCTGAACTAAATTTGGAGGAGGAAGCGGAATATTTGTGGGAGGATATTGGTGGTTCAGTGATTTTCGTGGGAAGTACTTCGAGCATGGTCGTCGATCTTAATGATCAATTCTCCAGTTGTCGACCTGACAGCATCTACTTTACAGCCATCGATATCGTAAACTATTCAGATGAGAAATTTGGGCTTGATGATCATGGATTTTATGATATGGTAAACAAAACCGTTGAAAATTATTATTCTCCAGACATTTTTCTACCTCTTCATACCTCGCCTGTATGGTTAATCCCTAATCCAATGTAACAACCCCTCAAAACTGGATGGAGCAATTTCGATCTCCTTTCTTCTTTTTTTTATTTATTATTGTCAATTTAAATTTATGTTTTAATGTTTGACATTTGAGAATGCGTATATATCATTAATGTTCCAGCTTTTTTGTGTTATAAAATCTGAACAACTAAACTTTAATTAGCACTCGAGTTTATTAATATTCAATGCTGACATATTTCACAACACAAGGAATGTGCTACTTGCTGATCAGATGAGATTTAATCGAAGTGTATTTAAAGAAATACAAGGTCTCTTACTAATGCATTCTTAGAAACTTTTACTGTTTATTCTTATAGTTGGTTGTATACTAGTATGGTACAAAAGGGGTAAGACAATCTGATAATATTTTTTTTTTTTGACATAAAGATGAGGGTCATGTCACTCAAATTTAAATGTTTATAAAAAATCTCCTATCCGGATTTCGATCCGCGACCTCCCACACAGAGAGCGTTACCCTTAACCACTAGACCAAAAGCTGGTTCTCACCATTTGATAATATTGAAGATGCCTTGCCATTGATTCACTAAATATAGTAATTATAAAAAAAAAAAAAAAAAAATCCAAAGACGTGATTCGAGGAATTCATAATCAGTGTATATAATTAATAAATGAGAAAATCTTTTGATACCCCATCCTCCGTACCCCGATTTTATACCTGGGTCGCTGACTCGCTGCATCCTTCTCTAATTAATGATACTTGATGCCACCGTGATTACATGGCTTCACTTTTAATTGTTTCAAATATATAGACACTGGAAATAAGAATAACCACGTACCGAGCTTAATTTAATACTAGTCCTGAAAATTAAGAACCTCTGGAGCAACTCGATCAGCAAAGTTGATCCGTTTATTCTTATCAGCAAAGTTGATCCATTTATTCTTTCTCCATATATTTCTTTTGAAAAATAGACAATTTCAACAAAGTATAAAGTATAAACACATGATATGAAAAAAATAACAACTTAAGATAGCAATTAACAAACAATATGTAAACTAGTACTATATATTTTCTTTCTGATATGAAAAAAATGATGTTAGCATCTAGTGTGAAGAAATAAATATCTAGGATAGTAATTAACGAAAAAATGTTAAACTTAGTATATAAGTAGTGAAAAATGTTTTACTCTAAAGAATAAATATATAAACACCAAATTGAAAAAATATAAACACCTGAGAATATATAAAAACCAAATTGAAAAAATATAAACACTTAAGATAAAGATATAAACACCGAACGGAAAAATATAAACACTTGAGATAAAGGTATAATCACCGAATGGAGAGAAAAAAAAAAAAAAAAAACCTGAGATATAAACACCGAATTAAAAAATATAAACATCTGAGATAAAAATATAAACAGCGGATTGAAAAATATTAACACCTGAGACAAAAGATATAAACACCGAATGAAGAAAAATAAACACCTGAAATAAATATATAAACACCGAATTAAAAAAATATAAAAACACTGAATAGAAAAATATAAACACTTCATGGGAAAATATAAACACCTGATTTAAGAATATAAATACTTGATTGAGAAATATAAGCACTTGATTTAAGAATATAAATACTTGATTGAGATATATATGTTGGGATTTCATGTATAGCCTAGGGTCGAATTTTTTAAAATTTTTAACCCCAAGTTCATAACTATACTAAAAGATCTTCGTTAATGCAACAATCAAACATCTAATTACATGGGAGAACACATGTAATTCTAACATATTACACAAAACAATTCTATCATGATTGCATGGGAGAATACATGCAATCCAATCATCTTCTCAATTAATTAAACTCTAATTAATTCACAAAGACGACATAAGAATTGTACATTGCTTTGCACGGAATATGACAAGGCGGTTGGCTTCGCTTCATTGCTTGTTCTTCCTCTCCTCTTCCACGTGATTGTGCTCGCTAAATCGATTGACTTCAAGGCGCGGCAACGGTGCGGAAGAGCCCTTAGTTCACCTTGAATCTTCAAACAACTTGCGATCGGTGTTCTAGATAGATGAGCACGCGATCCTCGTACTCTCTAATGGAATTAATTGTTCTCTTATTCTCAACACATGAGAAGAACAATGGAGGAAGAATTAGAATTAGTTATTCTCTTTCTCAACATATGAGAAGAACTATATATAGGAAGAAGGGAGGTAGAAAATAACTTCTATTTTCTATTTTCTGATCTTCTATTTTCTAATTTCCAATCTTCTAATTTTATCTCATATATATATAGGCACGCATATATAGAGATATATATAGGCTCGCATATATATAGGCATTTCTTATTAGAATTTGATTTTCCTCACAATAATTCCATTTAATTACTTTATAAAGTAATTTTAGAAAGTTAATTCTAATATCTTATCCTTATTATTTCAACCATGAAATAATCTATAAGATATAGAACCTAGTTGTTTCTTATTCATTTGGTGTGACCGTTTAGGGATTTATGTCATGTTGAAGTTATGATATAACTAGTCTATATCAATTGACTACAGAGGTTCTATCACTATATATAGTCCTTCAAATGACATAAATAATGCCGCACATTACTTTGCCAAATCCACTAATATTGTGTCTATCCTTGTCATGTGATATTCTGAATGCTGTGCAAAATAGGAACGTGTCATTTTTGCACTGCATTCCTTTTCTTGGTCTCTATAAGTGAACTATAATTATAACTGACACCAGTTATATTGCTAGCATTATAATCTCACTTTTCCAAGGGGCCCAGTAATATCACTACTCATATTGAGTGACAATGATACTGTTGATACATAGATTTCTCCCGCACAAGTTTCACACAACGAACTATCACTTTATCCTATAACTTGATAGGGTTTAAATGATAATCACATCATGTGTTACTCATGTGAAAAATATACGTATCTCATATCGTAGATTCAAAGACACAATGAAACATCAACGACACAAAACACAATCCATATGATGTTTCATTCAAATTGGTCATGCTCAATGTATAAAATATCCATCTCATTTTATACACTCATGTCATAGTGATAAACTTTATATTTATAGAACTACAATATACTTTTATCAACGTGATGATCTTATTGATAATTAATGTTCCTCTTTAATTATCAAGATCATGAGCAAATTTAGAAATACATATCACATCTTTAGAGTTCTATGATTCAGGACCAAGAGCATCTTCCTGAATTCTTCTAAAGGAATGATATTATTAAATTTCAAGGAACATAAATGCATATCAAAAACACATTTAATCATAAACATAAATAACTTTCAAAACACATCCTTTCAATCTCCCACTTGTTTTTAAAGTTACATAACGTATGTAAGAAAACAAAACAAAAAGAGATAAATCAATCCTCTGGCCACTGTCCATAGTCCCGCAGACCCATAGACTTAAAGTGAGCCTGACTCTTCGCCTGTGATAACGGCTTAGTGAAAGGATCAGCTGTGTTGCTGTTTGTATCTACCCATTTTAGCGCAATCTTGCCTTCTTCTATCAAGTCTCGAGTGACAAAGTACTTCCTGTCCATGTACTTTGTCTTGTGATATGATCTTGGCTCCTTGATTTGTGAAATAGATGCACTATTATCACAAAACAGCTCCAAAGGTCCTTGACTAGATGGGACAACGCCCAGCTCCTCAAGGAACTTCTTGATCCAAACTCCTTCCTTACTTGCTTCCGTTGCTGCCATAACTTCTGCTGAAGTGGTCGAGTCGGTCGTAGTTGACTGCTTCCAACTACACCAGCTCACAGCACCATTATTCAGAAGAAAGACATATCCGGATTGGGATCTTCTATCATCCGGGTCGGTCATGAAACTCGCATCGGTGTAACCCTCTGCGATGAGATCCGTTTGACCACCATAGACAACAACTCTACTCTTAGTCCTGTTAAGGTATCTAAGAATGTTCTTGACTGCTTTCCAGTGCTCTGGACCTGGTGAAACTTGATGATGACTTGTCATGCTTAGAGCATACGAGACATCTGGTCTAGTTCAAGTCATAGCATACATGATTGAGCCTATGGCTGAAGCATAAGGCACATCCTTCATGTACTCTATTTCCTCAAGCGTCGCTGCACTTTGAGATTTGCTAAGTTGCACAGACGTACTCATTAGTATTGACCCTTTCTTAGACTTTTCCATATGGAACCTTTCTAAGATCTTGTCAATGTGCACGCATTGACTCAGACCAATGAGTCTTCGAGACCTATCTCTATATATCTTGATCCCTAAGATATATTTGGCCTCGCCCATGTCCTTCATTGAAAAGATTGTTTTCAATGAGTTCTTTGTTTGCTCCATCAAACTTATCTCATTTCCCATGAGCAATATGTCATCGACATATAGAACAAGAAACTGTACTTTGCTCCCACTGACCTTCTTGTATACACAAGGTTCTTCCATGCTTTGAATGAATCCAAGAGATTTTACTTCTTCATCAAAGCGTTTGTTTCAACTCCTTGATGCTTGCTTCAACCCATAAATGGCCCTTTGAAGCTTGCATACCTTCTTGCTATTGGATGTATCTTCAAAACCTCGATGTTGTACCATATATACTTCCTCTTCTAACTTTCCATTAAGGAAGGCGGTTTTGACATCTATCTGCCATATTTCATAATCATGAAATGCAGCAATAGCAAGCATAATCCGAATTGACTTAAACATAGCAACGGCGAAAAAGTTTCATCATAATCGATCCCATGAATCTGACTGAAACCTTTTTCTACAAGTCTTGCCTTGTAGGTTGTCATGTTTCCATTCAAATCCATCTTCCTTTTGAAAATCCATTTGCACTGAATAGGTCTCTTTTCATTAGGAAGGTCTACCATAGTCCAGACTTTATTGTCGTACATGGACTGTATTTCGGATTCCATGGCTTCTTGCCATGCTTTGGAATCTGTTCTCTGTATAGCTTCTTCATATGTAAGGGGATCCTCAGTATCTACTACTAAGATCTGATGAAGACCCATATAAAAGTCGGGTCTTCTCATTTCCCTTAATGATCTCCTGACTACTCCTTGTTCTTGCAATTCCTCTTGAGTTTGAACTTCTTCAACAATTTCTTGTTGAATTGGTTCATCCTCAACCTGAGTTGCTTGAACAACTGGTGGAGGTGTAGTTGGAGTCTCTTCGACATGTGAAGCTCTACTCCCACTAACCACAGGAGGTCTATATGACATTAAAGGATCATCATTTATCTCATAATCACTTTGTAGGTCTTCTTGAATTTCTTCAAGTATCACCCTACTGTCATTGCTTTTGATTCTTTCGAGAAACTCTTTCTCTAAGAATACTGCACCCTTCTTTACGACTATTGTATTCGTAAGCTTGTGCCAAAAGCTATACCCTCTTGTTTCCTTAGGGTATCCAATGAAGAAGCACTTATCCGCTTTTGGTTGTAACTTGGTTGTCTTCATACGGTTGACGTATGCTTCACAACCCCAAATCCTTAGATAAGTGAGACTGGGCAGACTATCCATCCACAGCTCATGTGGAGTTCTCTCTACAGATTTCGATGGAACAATGTTCAGTGTATGAGCAGCTGTTTGGAGTGCATAACCCCAAAAGTACACAGGTAGTTCAGTTTGGCACATCATTGAACGAACCATGTCTAGCAAGGTTCTGTTCCTCCTTTCTGAAACACCATTCCACTGCGGTGTTCCAGGAGGCGTCAGTTGTGGAACAATACCACACTTTTTCAAGTATGTGCTAAACTCATTACTCAAGTATTCTCCTCCACGATCTGTTCGTAGAGTTTTAATTCTCTTATCTAGTTGGTTCTCTACTTCATTCTTGTATTCTTTGAACTTGTCAAAGGCTTCACTCTTATGTCTCATAAGATAGACATAGCCATAGCGGCTATAGTCATGAGTGAAAGTAATGAAGTACCTATAACCATCTCTTGCACTCTGATTTATTGGACCACATACATCTGAATGTATCAATTCCAACAAATCCTTTTGCCCTTTCACCTTTCTTCTTGAATGGTGATTTGGTCATTTTTTCAGTCAAACAAGATTCGCATATCCCAATTGCTGTGTCTCCAAATGAATCAAGTAGATTCGTTTGTTGCAATTTCTTCATGCGTCTCTCATTTATATGACCCAGGCGATGGTGCCATAAGAGAGTCTCTACATTTTGAGACGTCTTGAGCCTCTTGTTATTGATATTTAACAATTGTTTATCATCTTTTGTATCAAGCAAATACAAACCATTAGAAATGAAAGCATTTGCATAAAAGATATTATCCTTCCTAATAACCATACAAGAGTTACGTATCTTAAAATCAAAGCCTTCTGTATCCAAACATGATACAGAGATAATGTTTCTAAATACTGAAGGAACATAATAAACATTCTTTAAATTTAAAACTAAGCCACTAGATAAATGAAGGTCGAGGCTGCCAACAGCCACCGCTGAAATGCATGCTCCATTTCCTACCTTCAAAACGACATCACCCTTTCTTAGTGATCTTCTATTCCTTAGTGCCTGCACATTAGAGACTAAGTGAGCACATGAACCGGTATCACATACCCAGTCCTGAATAGATGTGGCTATATTTAAATTTAACTCAATAACAAGTATACATTTGTGACGCTTCTTTTCAACCTTGCCAGCATCCAAGTCACGCTTATACTTGGGGCAATTCATTTTGAAATGTCCTTTCTCATGGCAATAAAAGCACTCAGTGTCAGAACTCGGGGAGATCTTCGTGCTTCCCTTAGAGGCACTGCCTCCACTCTTGCCCTTTAGAGAGGACTGCGCCTTCTCAATCTTGTTCTTCTTGTTGCCTTTCTTGGCAACCTTCTTGCTAGACGACGCCACAGCTAAGACGGAACTGTCCTTCGTCTTACCGTTATCCGGTTGGTTTGGACGGATCAGCAGGTACTGGTTCTTGGTCATCCAGTATCTGCAGTAAGTCCTCTAGCCTCAACACAATGCAGAGTTTGAGGTACCAATCAGAATAGTTTGAGCCGTCGTAGGCAAGTGGGGACTTTTCGACCATTGAACGTAGAAAATTAGGAAGTGAAGGCATTTTGCTAAAAATATTAAAAAGGGTAGGCATTAGTTATGTTCATGACACACAGGAATATGTACTAACAAAATAATTTTGTCCGTTTTGTTAGTCGCTCAAGATCCCTCTCAAATAATTGAGATCACTCAAATTACTCGATCAGGTAGGTAGCTAGATTACCAATCATAACCTTTAAGTTCCACATGAACTTACTTTTATGACTCTTGCCGTTTCCATTAAGAATGTATAAAACATGCCTTTTAATGAAACTCTCTTTCCCAAACCCCAAGCCTAGATCTTGAGATCTTCATAAGAAAACTCAATTTATTGGTCAACAAACACGAACATATCATTCCCACATAATGAGCAAGAAAAGGATCACACAGTCCCTACTCACTTTTGGCCTAATGACATATGCACGAATGTTCCACGATTTTCAATAGCTGGATCACGATCACGGTTTTTCTGGCTACTAGCGTAAGGTGGATAAAATGAGAAGGAAAGTACTCTTATGTTTTTCATGGACATTTTAATTTGTAAATATATCTTATGACTGTAAGTTTGGTAGGTCATGTCACATCACAAACAATACATATCCTAAACAATCACAATCATCATAAATATTCACAAACAATCAAGTGTGGGTTGTATGGCCCCTGCTTGCATTCTTGTAGCCTGATGCGCCTCATCTCGAGTGTACCTGTTCTTATGCTACAAGACCCACCCATTTTCTTTCTATTCTAAACTAAAATATTTATAGAACCTAAAAGAAAATAAACTAGGAAATCCCATCCCCAAGTGGCATGCAAGCCTATGAATGATCATATACATAAAACTAATTAAGGGGCACCAGATGCCGCATTATTAATAATCAGAGCACCAAAGGCCGCTTACATAAAATCACATCATTCATACAATTACAACACACAAGGCATTGAATCTTGGGCCATACTAACCCACAATCCTCCTGCAAAACAAAGTTAGCTAACACAAGTATAATATGCATGTTCATACTATTTAATTTATATTTTGGTAAAGCCTTCATCTCTTAATTAAATTCATCTCTAAATCATTTAAATCCCAAAAATGATTTTTGAATTTCTAATTTTCAGTTTAACTCTTATGAAATACTTACTTTAACTTCTATTTGTTGAATTTTAAACTATTTTTAAGTTTTAAAACACAAGATGCTTGAAACCGATAATTCCAAGGTTTCAGTTCTGCGCATCTGTCAATGTTTAACAAAAACCGTCCCTGTCTGTTAACTGTAAAATTTTGAGAATAATTTTTCTGAAAACTAGACTTTCTAATCTAAATTTCAAAACAAAATTCACTCCAATTGGACTTACGGTTTAAAAGTTATGATCAAAACAAACTGCTACTCTAATTCTGGAAAACAGAACGAACCAGTTTCGTTTTTTTTAATTTTACTGGTAAAACCTGACAGAAACTTATATGTAAAATATATATTTACAGAAAGCTAACTTTCTAAGCTTTCCAATGGTATCTTATATGCCCAAATCCAACAAACGAGTAATTAGTTATGGACTTTTGAAGATGCAACAAAATAAAAACCGAATCTGGAACAGACCAGAAAACAGTCGGCTTTGTCATTTTTGATTCGCCAATTAAAACAGTCTAAAACCCTTATTTTATTTTGGAAAACTCCTTCATACATCTCAAACTGATGTAGGAATTTTTCTTTCTCAAAAATGCTCATCAAAATTTCGTTTTAAGTATTTAATACCGAAAATCACATCAAAACAGCAATTTCTGAAACTGAAAACTTAAGAGATGGATTACCAAAACCTCGTACCGCAATTGGCACGAATTAAATTGCCCAAATTGTCAGAAAAACATAACCAAAAGCTCTGATACCACTGTTGGGATTTCATGTATAGCCTAGGGTCGAATTTTTTAAAATTTTTAACCCCAAGTTCATAACTATACTAAAAGATCTTCGTTAATGCAACAATCAAACATCTAATTACATGGGAGAACACATGTAATTCTAACATATTACACAAAACAATTCTATCATGATTGCATGGGAGAACACATGCAATCCAATCATCTTCTCAATTAATTAAACTCTAATTAATTCACAAAGACGACATAAGAATTGTACATTGCTTTGCGCGGAATATGACAAGGCGGTTGGCTTCGCTTCGTTGCTTGTTCTTCCTCTCCTCTTCCACGTGATTGTGCTCGCTAAATCGATTGACTTCAAGGCGCGGCAACGGTGCGGAAGAGCCCTTAGTTCACCTTGAATCTTCAAACAACTTGCGATCGGTGTTCTAGATAGATGAACACGCGATCCTCGTACTCTCTAATGGAATTAATTGTTCTCTTATTCTCAACACATGAGAAGAACAATGGAGGAAGAATTAGAATTAGTTATTCTCTTTCTCAACATATGAGAAGAACTATATATAGGAAGAAGGGAGGTAGAAAATAACTTCTATTTTCTAATCTCTGATCTTCTATTTTCTAATTTCCAATCTTCTAATTTTATCTCATATATATATAGGCACGCATATATAAAGATATATATAGGCTCGCATATATATAGGCATTTCTTATTAGAATTTGATTTTCCTCACAATAATTCCATTTAATTACTTTATAAAGTAATTTTAGAAAGTTAATTCTAATATCTTATCCTTATTATTTCAACCATGAAATAATCTATAAGATATAGAACCTAGTTGTTTCTTATTCATTTGGTGTGACCGTTTAGGGATTTATGTCATGTTGAAGTTATGATATAACTAGTCTATATCAATTGACTACAGAGGTTCTATCACTATATATAGTCCTTCAAATGACATAAATAATGCCGCACATTACTTTGCCAAATCCACTAATATTGTGTCTATCCTTGTCATGTGATATTCTGAATGCTGTACAAAATAGGAACGTGTCATTTTTGCACTGCATTCCTTTTCTTGGTCTCTATAAGTGAACTATAATTATAACTGACACCAGTTATATTGCTAGCATTATAATCTCACTTTACCAAGGGGCCCAGTAATATCACTACTCATATTGAGTGACAATGATACTGTTGACACATAGATTTCTCCCGCACAAGTTTCACACAACGAACTATCACTTTATCATATAACTTGATAGGGTTTAAATGATAATCACATCATGGTGTTACTCATGTGAAAAATATATGTATCTCATATCGTAGATTCAAAGACACAATGAAACATCAACGACACAAAACACAATCCATATGATGTTTCATTCAAATTGGTCATGCTCAATGTATAAAATATCCATCTCATTTTATACACTCATGTCATAGTGATAAACTTTATATTTATAGAACTACAATATACTTTTATCAACGTGATGATCTTATTGATAATTAATGTTCCTCTTTAATTATCAAGATCATGAGCAAATTTAGAAATACATATCCCATCTTTAGAGTTCTATGATTCAGGATCAAGAGCATCTTCCTGAATTCTTCTAAAGGAATGATATTATTAAATTTCAAGGAACATAACTGCATATCAAAAACACATTTAATCATAAACATAAATAACTTTCAAAACACATCCTTTCAATATAAACACTTGATATAAGAATATAAATACTTGATATAAAAATATAAACACTTGATTTAAGAATATAATTAAATACTTGATTGAGAAATATAAACGAAATATAAACACTTGATTTAAGAATATAATTAAATACTTGATTGAGAAATATAAACGAAATATAAACACTTGATTTAAAAACATGAATACTTGATTGAGAAATATAAACACTTAATTTAAAAATATTTATATGAAAAAAGAGTACTTATCAAAAAAAATATAATCACATATATACTATATACTACGTACTCCAAAATCCAAAAAATCCGAAGTCCAAGCGGCCCATGCTTTTCACCATTCCGTCCGTTATTATTTTGGCCCGTCATTTAGTTTCATTGACCAGTCAAAACTCAAGGGGATGCTATTTTAAGGGCTCAAATTGCTATTTTGAGGGCAGTGAGAGAAAATTTTGTTGATATACCAACTCTGCCCCTCTGCAATCTCATTAAGAAGTTAAAAATCCGGTAATTATGATTCAAACATTAATAAATGGATTGGAAATTGGAAAGGCTTTGATTGACTTTAAATTCAGGCTGTTAATGCATCGTTAGATTTTTTTTTTCTTAATCTGTTCTATGTGTCAATGTTCAAAAGTCAAAACATATATATAAATATATGAACAATATTTCAATATATTTTTTTTCTAAATATAAGAGACTACTTGTGTTAGACTTAATTTATATTTGAGCACGACAAGATGTTCTTAATATTTTTTCTGTAAAATTCGAACAAATTAGTACTGTTCTTAGCTATTGAATTTTTTATTATGGAAGAAAACAAAGCAAATGTTCAAATGTTAATTAAAAACCTGATTTGCTTTAATACAAATATTGGTTTATATAGGGATGGATAGAGGTGGCAGATTGTCGGATCGGGTTCGGGTTCGGGTTTGGGTCGGGTCGGTTTGACCGAATAGAAATGTCGGGTATGGTATCGATTTGATGGCTACTGGCATTTTTTTAGGTCGGGTCAGGACGAGTAGGTTTTTCGGGTTTAGTCAAATTTTGCACCTCTATTCTTGGATAATCTCGGGTTTCGGATCGTTCGGGTTTGGGTTAGTTTGACTTTCCCTTGAAACACAGGTTGGGTCGGGTTCGGGTTAGTTTGAATTTCCCTGAAGCACGGGTCGGGTTCGGGTCAGTTTGACTTTCCTTGAAACACAGGTCGAGTCGGATCGGGTCAGATTTTGCCACCTCTAAGGATGGACTAGCCAATACTGTTTCCAACTATATAGTAAATTAGTGTTTATTAAAAATAATCTATTCTTGGCAAATAAAAAAAAAATTACAATTACTAAAATAAATAAAGTTATATATATATAATTACTTGAGCAAAACTATGGTGCTCTTAAGCTCACGGGCCCCCGTGAGCTTCACACAAAAAATATATCAAATCATATCCAAATTTTGATTTATATGGCTCAATAAATTATTTATATCAAAATCATATAGCATGCAAATTTTTTCCATTTTTAGAGATTTTTACGGATTTATTTCGGATTTTTTAATAGCAGCTATACAATATTAATAAAATAATCAATGTTTCATATGTATTTTTAAAAAAATCCTAAATAAATACTTAAAATTCTCTAAAAATGAAATTTTTTTGCATGTCACACTATTTTGATATAAAGAATTTATTGAGCCATATAAATCAAAATTTAGATATGATTTGATATGTTTTTGGTGTTAAGCTCACGGGAGGCCCCCGTGAGCTTAAGAGCCTCCCGTGAGCTTAAGAGCATCATAGTTTTACTCTAATTACTTATATAAAATTACGGTACTGACTCTATTGAAATATTTGGTATGCAAAAATACACATAATGTTTAAAAATAACAAATTTATTATTGGTGCTTCAATAATTTAGTTATATATGATATTTTTTTACATGTGACATAAAAAAAAATGTAAAGATCAAAATGATGTTAGCAACATAGTCATTCCTCGTACACTATCATTCTAATAAAGATATAAAATTGTTAATTATTTCTCAATTATTTAGAAAATGCACATCTATATATAATGTATAAATATTAAAAAAAGGCATTCAGGCATTGTCCCCACTCAATGAGCTTTTTATCTCCCATTTTTTTTTCATACTTAAATTAAATACGGTTGAGCAAAAAACTTAAAATAACATTATGAAAATCTATCTAACGGAGCTTGACTTAGTCTTTCAATAATAAGCTAAGTGCTAATTTATAACTCATTAATAAGTAATACCTTTCTTAACTAATCTCGTGTTTCAATGAGAAGGAAGATGTGCTATTTATTAAGGGTAAAATGGGTAGTTAGATGAAAAATATTCTCTTTCCTATGAAATTAAGAATTTTTGCCCTTAAACCAAACTCAAAGCAGCTATATTTAGAAGTTTGGTCAGGAGACGCTGACGGGGTACTAGGTTGGGGTACTGTTAGTATAGCTCTTAATAAATTAGGTCGGGATAGTAAATTTATTGGATGCAGAGTATTGCAGACTTAGACAGTTAGAATAGCATTCTGTTTATACAAAAATTTATTAAAGGATCAAGCAATTATTTGCCGCGCGTTGAGATAGGCCTTCATTAATTAAAGTACACAAGATGCAGGGGCGGAGGGACGGGTGGCGGAGGGGGGTGTGGCCCCTCATGATTTTCGAATTTATATACAGAAACATTAATATGCATTGTATTTTGTTGAGAGTTTTCATTTCACCTCCAAATAAATTTTGTTCATCGGCGTCTCAACCCCCTAATTTTAAATCCTGGCTCCGTCCCTGGCAAGATGCGAGGTGCTTTCAGCAAATATGCCGTTCAAAAAAGTATGAAAACAGAGAACGGTTATTTCTAATTTCATAGTATCATACCCAAAAAAAGAAGCTCCATAACTTTGGATTATATTTTCTGGAAGAGGAACTTGCACAACGTATTGGATGCTTTAATATGCCCAGAACAATATTACATAACCTTACACATTTATCATGAGACAGCAACCAAAAAATTATATGCAAAACAGGGGAAACAGAGACACTCCTTAATTATACAAATAACAACCAGAGAACCAACCTTACAAATACCAAGTAACAGACATAACAACACAACCTTGATAAATATCACATTATACTCCTTACTCACCTTTTATTCAATCCATTACAAAATCATCACCATATCAAATTCTCAAACATCACCAACAAATAACTTACGAAAAACCGCAACCACCTTCCTGGCCACTGTCATGGCTGTCGGGGATCCGCCAAGGAGGAAAGCGTGCAGAATGGACAACAGCAAACCGAGTAGACTGAGCAGAAACCCGACATATACATGCTCTCGATTAACAGATGAATCCCCGACGGCGGACAACATAATCGAGGCGCCTGACAATAGGAAGAAGAATGCAATGTGGCGCATTGACGTCTCCATGTAATTCGGGTTGCGGCGCCTTGGCTCTGGCCTGGGCTGCTGCTGGACGAGGGTCTCTACGACCTGATTCGCCATTTTCTCTGCTTTGATGATGTGCACTCTCTTTGGTTTGGGTATGACTGTTACAAGTACCAACTACTGAATGTGGCAGTACACACGAGGGGGGGTGTTATATATAATTATAATAATGCAATGTGGTGGTAGAAGTCTAAGAAGACTAGAACTTGGAACTGCAGTTTGCCCTAGTGCCCTGTGCAGAAGGAGAGAAGTGGACTGGGGAAGTTGGGTTTCAGACTTTCAGTTCGCCTTCTCTTCTCTCTTCCTTCGGAGAGAAATGGACTCTCTGTTGTGTGTGGGCTGGAGAGGAGAGTAGAGACGGAGCAGAGGAAGTTGGGGAAGAATCTATCACCTCCGGACAGGAATTTCCACCAAGTCATTACTCGCTAAAGCGATGTTTTGGGTTTGTATGTTTGTGATGATGCGGAGCTTAGTATTAACTAAGTGGGCTCTGGCCCCCTTGATTTTCTAAAATCTGTGCTTAAGTATCAAATATATAGGTTAATTTCACTCTGGATGACATCTTGGCCCCCTTCTCTTCTCATCCAAGTTCATTTCTCACGACTTATATTTGGTAAAACCAAAAAGTAAGAATAGTGCTCTACCGTCATTAATGCCTGGAAAACCGAACTCTCTCTCTCCCATCATCAGAACTTAAAAGTTGGAGCATATAGTTTATGACATTGATCTCTTGTCATTGTTTTAGTGTAGTATTTTGTGTGTAACTCTATTTAAAAGGTAGAACTTGGGTCATTCTTCACTGCAAACTGGCCCCCCCTTTACTGGAGCTGAAGCTCCGCTACTGATGGGAGGGAAAAATATTAAAAAGGTGAAATATATTGAGGAAATTAAAAGTATATTAATTTTGCTATCCACTTGCTGGAAGCGTACCGGCGCTAATGGGCAATGGCTATATTTGAGTAGGCCGATAAAGGTTGCTATTGCTATGATTCCATATCCTCTGTAGCGCCGCATTGTGTAGCGCTACATGTGAACCGTTAGATCATCTCGTGATCTGTGCTGGCTCGAATCTTGAGATAACCTAACGGTTCACATCCTGTGCTATACAATGCAGCGCTACAAAGGATGAGCACTCTATTGTTATTGGGTCGGGTTGGAGCTGAATCAACTACTGTCCAAATCGGATCGGAGGATCTCTAATTCTAAAAGAATGTTTAAGATGATTTTAGAAAACCTCCTAAAATCTTCAATAGTCAGATTGGCGATTGGAGATTGGAGATTGGAGGCTCCTCCAGTCCTATTGGATTGGGTGTAGACTGCAGAGGCAAAAACTTACAATAATATTGTACTAACTAGCTATTTTGCGCACTCTGCCGCGCCTAATTAATATTTCTTGAGATATTATAAATTAATTAACATTAATTGATAACTATATTCTAAAATCTTGGAATAAATAATCCTGATAAATTATAGATTTATATTTCAATAAAAAATACTTTTGTTCACATCATGCATAAAGTGAAAAACAATTACATTTTTACGAAATTTGCAATGTATACTGGAAAATGAAAATCATATTTGAACCTTTTTATATTGTATACTGATTTATAATATAGATGAGAAAAAAAAATTGTGGAAGCTAATATTTTTGGAGACACAATTCATGTACAAATATCGATCGTTCATTATACCTTGCAATTTAAATACAAAATAATTATTAGTATAATTTAAACTATCATGCAATATTTGTACTCCATCCTTCCTCAAAAAAAATAAAAAATAACTCCATCGTGGAATCTCATTTCAAAAAATAATGCGCAGCCTTAGTCAACCATACTTTGCCTTAAAATAAGACAGCTCTGCTGTCACTAGAAAACCTTACAACATGCTGAAACCTGAAAACAACCGCGTCTGCATTAGACGGCCTTGCAATAGAAAAATAAGGAGAAATTAATTACAATATCACATTTGGAACTCTTTTTTTCTTTTTTTTTTTCCTTTTTTTTGAACAGTACAAAAGCCCTTAGACGATCCCGTCTGTCACGTACCGATCTACCTCCCTCTTCCGTCCGACAAAGAATCTGTGTTCTTTGATCTCGTTCACGTCCCCAGCTGTGTTGTGCGGTACAGGTGACGCAAAGTGAGAGACAAGCGAGCGGATCCCACCCATCCAACCAACCCAGTGTACCCCACGGAACTGAGGGATGAGAATCTGCTACCATTATTGTGATGGCAGCAAGCTGCCATAGCTGATCTAAACGGTCCAAATTAGTTTGGATGGTTCAGATTCTTTGGATGATAGAAAAGTTTTTTAGGAGACCCATTTGATATAGAGACTATGGCAGCATGCTGCCATCACAAACTATGGCAGCGGATAAAAATCCCGGAACTGAGCCGTTTGATTGGGTGCATGCTGTACGTCAACGAACCCCATTTTTTTTTCCAGAATCCCTCTCACTAAACTTCCCTGTAGCATTTTTTTTTCTTTTAAATCTTCCAACATATGCCTGTAGGACCAGAACCGAGATCCACTGCCATGCTGCGCCAAAGTAGCGCAGAAAGAGAGAGAGTGAACTGAGGTGGACCCTACCGAATCGAGGTGGACCCCACCGAAACCGAGATCTCCTATTGGTGGCCATACTTTGCCTTCGGTCAAAAGATCACGGTCCGTAGGACCAACCGTCTCCGTCTAAAATTACGACTAATCGTTCAATTCAATTTATATGTATATCAACGGTTATAGTGTGTAGAAGCCTCATCATTCTAAATATAACCAGCATACTATGCATCCACTTTTTTTTAAAACCTACATGACCAAAGCACGGTTGATCAACTGACAACAATTATAATAACAATTATATCGTACAGCTCTCCAAGTCTTTTTGACAAATGGTTTTGGACAAAATTTGATTCCTTGCCCACAAGCCCACTCCCATGTAATCTTTGCCTCTTCGTTGTTTAGTTATTTAGGATCTAATAGCGGCTAGCATCTGCTACTTTTGAATTAATAAGAAGAGTAAATAAAGCTAATAGTTTCTAAAGTATTATTTCTTATTAAATTGGTCTTAAAATTTCAAAAGTACCAATTTATTTCTTAAATTATTGATTCTCTACTATTTTGGTCTTTAAAATTTTAAATGTATTCAAGTCCTTGTCAGTAGCAAATCATTTTTTGTCATCAAAGTTATAAAACTTTTACCAAATTGATCTCTTTTTTCAAAATTTATATAATTTATTATTGTAATAACTTTTAGCATTATAAATAAAGTAGTAGAAAATATAAATAATGTACAGACATATATATTTGTTTATGCTACCAAATATTCAGAACTAATTTGGTACACTACCACAGAGAAAAGCATCAACAGCGGTTATTTAATGACAATTCCCAGCGGTTCAGTGACCGTCTGTAATACCGGGGTTGCTAATGCTTACTAAAGAACCGTTGTTGATGCTGTTAATCAACAACGGTTTATAAGAAGGAACCGTTGTTGATGATAGCAATTCCCAACGGTTTATAAGAAATAACCGTTGTTGATTCTTAAGAATTAACAACTGTTTTTTGTAAATAACCGTTGTTGATTCTTAAGAATTATCAACTGTTTTTTGTAAATAACCGTTGTTGATTCTTAAGAATTAACAACTGTTTTTTGTAAATAACAGTTGTTGATTCTTAGAAATTAACAACTGTTTTTTGTAAATAACAGTTGTTGATTCTTAGAAATTAACAGCTGTTTTTTGTAAATAACAGTTGTTGATTCTTAGAAATTAACAGCTGTTTTTTGTAAATAACAGTTGGGATGATGATTTTTTTTTAAAAAAAAATTGTTTATTTATAGAGATCAGCCCTTTGCTCATTCAAATTAGATATTATATACCATATTAACAAAAAAAATGTACATTAAAAAACTAATAATAAATTCTAATAATACCACAGATTAATTACCAAACTAAAATCCAATATAATATCATATTCATATATCCAACAAAATTAAAATCCATCATAATATAATAGAATTTCACAAATCCTAATAATATCCGTATACATCAGCACCTTCTCCTAATCTTGCATCATCACTTCCTCCTGATCTTGCACCAGCATCTCCTAATCTTGCATCAGCACCTTCTCCTGTGCCCGAATCTACAGGGAGTACAGTGAGTTTGCAATAATATATTTTTTTGCAATATCTTAGAAACAATTTCGTACATGAATTATTTACAATTCAGTTTGTTAATTTTTTTCTTGACTTTAGGGGAAGAAAGTTTGACTACGATTTGTTTGAACTTTGAGAGAGCAAGGAAAGGAAGTGCCGGTGCTACCTTGAGAGAGCAAGAAAAGAGCAGGGATGGTGCTGCCTTCGCTGTCGGAGAGACCAAGGAAAGCGAGGGTTGGTGCTGGCCTTCTTTGTGCGGAGAGCAGGGAGAGTGAAGTTGGTGGTAGCCTCCGTTGCGGGAAGGCCTTTTCGCGGAGAGTTGGTGCTGGCCTCTATTGCGCCGCCGTTGCCGCTATCAAGCAGCCCTCCATCATGCTCCATGAAGAGGGAAGGGTTTTAGTCAGGTTTTGAAATTGGGGAAAATACAAATTGACTAAGGTCTGAAGTTGAAATTATAGTAGAGCAAAAGACGAAGTGGTGGGTGAGTTAGTGACATGATTCAAAAATTTTGTCTGGGAAAAGAATCCACAACGGTTTCATATAAAAAACAGTTGTTGAAAGATGTGGAGGCAGGAACCTAGGGAAAACAATCACCAACGGTTGTTAAAACAAAACCGTTGTTAATTATTTCACAATACATATTTTATGTTAAAAAGAATCAACAACTGTTTTTAAGAAAAAAAGTTGGTAAATGCTGCAAAGACTCTTATTCTAGTAGCATGGCTCTTGGAGAGAATCAACAACTGTTTTTTGTAAATAACAGTTGTTGATTCTTAGGAATTAACAACTGTTTTTTGTAAATAACCGTTGTTGATTCCTAACAACTGTTTTTTGTAAATAACCGTTGTTGATTCTCAGGAATTAACAACTGTTTTTTGTAAATAACCGTTGTTGATTCTCAGGAATTAACAACTGTTTTTTGTAAATAACCGTTGTTGATTCTCAGGAATTAACAACTGTTTTTTTGTAAATAACAGTTGTTGATTCTCAGGAATTAACAACTGTTTTTTGTAAATAACCGTTGTTGATTCTCAGGAATTAACAACTGTTTTTTGTAAATAACCGTTGTTGATTCTCAGGAATTAACAACTGTTTTTTGTAAATAACCGTTGTTGATTCTCAGGAATTAACAACTGTTTTTTTGTAAATAACAGTTGTTGATTCTCAGGAATTAACAACTGTTTTTTGTAAATAACCGTTGTTGATTCTCAGGAATTAACAACTGTTTTTTGTAAATAACCGTTGTTGATTCTCAGGAATTAACAACTGTTTTTTGTAAATAACCGTTGTTGATTCTCAGGAATTAACAACTGTTTTTTGTTAATAACAGTTGTTGATTCTTAGGAATTAACAACTGTTTTTTATAAATAACCGTTGTTAATTCTTGTACATGAATATTTTACGTTACCAAGAATCAACAACGGTTTGAACTTTAGAAACCGTTGGGAATGCTGTCCCTTTGCCAACAGTTTTTTATAGTGAACCGTTGTTAATTCTTGCACATGAATATTTAATGTTACCAAGAATCAACAACGGTTTTAACTTGACAAACCGTTGGTAATGATTAGCCCTTTCCCAACGGTTTTTTAGAGTGAACCGTTGTTAATTCTTGCACATGAATATTTTATGTCAGCCAAGGATCAACAACGGTTTTTGTTTTATAAACCGTTGGGAATGCTCCACCTTTCCCAACGGTTTTTTATAGTGGACCGTTGTTAACTCGTGCACATGAATCAACAACTGTTTCTTCTTAAGGAACAGTTGGGAATGATATGCCTTTCCCAACTGTTTTTTAAAGGAACAGTTGTTGATTCTTTCTCAGATTTCGGGGTAGTCTTTAGCAACTGTTCCTTCTGATAAACCGTTGCTGATGTGTTTAATTAAATTTCCAAAATGCCACTGCCACTTTTCAACAACGGTTTTCTTGAAAACAGTTGCTAAGTTGGGGTTGCTAAAGCCCATCTCTGTGGTAGTGGTAGCAAAAAATTTGAAAGACCAAAATTGTATGTTAATGAAATTTGAAGGACTAAAATAATATTTTCGAAACATTAAGGACCAAATTGGTAGCAAACCAATATTTTAAGAATCAATTTGATAAGAGAGTAATATTTTCGAACCATCCATGTAATTTACTCTAATAAGGAAATAAACTGCAAGCCTTCATATAATTCCAATAATTTTGAGATAATTATAATTAACACTGAGACGAGTAATTTTTTGCTTATTCAATAATATACGAAGCCTTTTTTAGCTTGTGTTTTTTGCTGTGTTTATTTTCTGGCACTCATCGTCATCTTTATCATGCATGGTTAATGAGAAGAATCCTGAACAACATAAAATCTATGTAACTGAAGGCGTAATTGCAACGTATAACTTATTTTCTTACTATTTATCAAAATAAATAATACCACATTATTGGATGGCATACCAGTAAAACGTGCTACAATATTCAGTTCTGCACTGGCTAGCTAATAGATCTGTACCAGAAAATGGCATCTGCAAGTCCTTCCGGAACTCAAGTTCAGATAGCTAGTTACAGTCATGGAAATACTCTACAAGACCACACAAGATTCTTGAAGGGAAACAAAAATTAAACAAACTAGTCATTGTAAAACCATAATATTAACAGAATAACAGTTACTGGAGCATATAATATGCGGCTTTATCTGAAACTTAATGATCCTGGCTAGCTCACTATTATGGGTCCATCCTTCCACAATGTGCTACATTATCGTTATTCAAAAAAAAAATGTGCTAACATCATCAGCTGGTACCAAATATAACCTCCATTTAACCCATGTGAATAATCATAAATATCAGCCTAACATCTAATTATGTATCCAAATACCCGAAGTGCATACCCCTTGACAATTAAATGTGCAACCTCTTGTGGGATGAAGAGCAGACCGAATTTCTGTACCAAAAAAAAAAAAAAATCATCTTAGAACTGCAGATGCTTGATGTTGGAAATCATGATCTGGTACAAGCAGATAAATTGAGAGACAAAATCGATAAACTGGAGACTGGAGATTTGTAATTGTAAAGTTTCTTTGCAAAAGGCTGTTAAAAAACTGAAGATCAACCTCTGTTCCAAAATGAAACAACATATTTGGGCCTTCGATCAAAAAGCACGCTTGCATTTGCAATTACACTTATCGTTGGTATCGAAATTTAACTATTGATAAATGGAGAGATATTAAAACCCACAAAGCAGGCCATTTATTTCAAATTGGGCCTTCGGATATTCATATTTTCCTTCACACCTTTTGGGCTCGAAACTGAATTTTCTTTCCAAAAAATTGGATCACACAGAAGCAACATATTAAAATGATTGATACGGCTATATAAGAGGTCTGCGCGTCTCGGAGATTGATTCGGCTTCTACGTCAGTGAAGTCAGATGAACTGACGAAAGGATTGTGTTCATATATACCCCTTTAAAAGAGGGGAAAAGATGGAGTTCCCTCATTTATTTAAGCTTCACAACCATCCAATTTCATCATCCGACGGTCATCATAAGTTTCAGCTCTATATATTTCAATTTCTATATAATTCAATTTCAAATGGAGGGAGGTGTTGAGAGAAGTTTGTGTTTTGTTGGTTACCATAGATTTCTCATCAACATTATGATTTCTTTTATGAGCATTGCTTTTAAGTAATTTTTTTTTTTATAAATGGACTTAAAAATTTTAATTTGTTCTTATATTATTTTGGTATATACCAACTTTTTTTAATTCTGATGTTTTTCCCAAAATCAATTAGACATCTTATTCTTAGCTTTTATGTTAATAAACGTGGAAAAAATAACTAGATCATAATATTTATCTAGATAAAATAGTTTTATAGAATTATTTTTTGGATGAGCTTAAAATTTATAAAACAATCAGAAAAAAAGTAAAAAAAAAAATATTATGGATGTTTACTTATAAATCGTAGGTTAACATTTCTTTTAAAAAATAATGGGTCTATTTTTTTGCCTGACACTTTTTATTTATCCATTTCTCTATTGATCGGATTTGTCTTGCACAATTAATCTGCATGTTTTTCGTAAAACTGTCGTTCAATCGTTCATGTATTGCATACTTCCAATTATTTTATCTCTAATCTCATTTATTTCATCGACTGTTTACTTTCCATATTGTCATGTAATTTTAAACTATATATTTAGACTTAATTGTGCAGCAAATATCATCTGATGAATATATAACTTCAATATCTCCAACTAAATAACATTTACAACTAAATTATTAAACACAATTTTGATTTTAAAGTTCATTTCTGACGATTGTCTTGTTGTCACATCCACACGGCCGCATTCTCACGCTCAAAGCAAGTGCCTTTGAGAATTCAAGGCGGTCAGGCTCAAAAAAGAAAAAAAATTTTGTCATGACCCAAAAAAAATACAAATCTTAATATTATCCCTATTTGTAAACAAATCTCAAAACTATGCTTACTTGACCAGCGGCCACGACCACAATTCATTCTGGCTGCAACGGTCAGAAAAGTAAAAAACTTATCAAAATTGTAATAATTCGCAACTAACCATAGCAGTCAGACACAAAGTTCAGATATTTTATGATTTTTATTAATGACATCATGTAGGTCCCATCGTTAACTTTCCATTGATAGGTTATAGCGACTACAGAGTTACAAACACAATATCTGAATTTTCTATCAGAAAAGTTGAGTCTAAATACAGACACAATGTCTTCCTAAAAAAAAAACAAGAAGACATACACAATATCTGAATGCGTATTTAAACACTCATAACTTGCTACGGCGATGAAACGAAAGGAAAGGAAAGGGAAAGTGAGACGTGCGGGATTTTATGAAGGGGAGGAGAAAGAAGGGAAGAGCGGTTTGGTCCCTGGAGAATTTGGTTTTGTGTAATAGATGCTTCCCATTTTGGATGATTCTAGAAAGTCCTTCCTAGGTAGAAGCTCTTTTTCATTTCATGATTTTCGTTGTTGTCTGAATATTGTTAGTAAAAAAAAAAAACAAAAATAAATTATATTTTAATGATTATAGAATTTATTATTTCACAAAAGAAAATCCTCGACTCGTCAATAAAATACACATATTCATGAGCGAAATAATAAACTGTTATTAAGTTAGTACATTCCCAATGCATATTAAATAAATAATTATGACGCATTTGGACTCAACTTATAAACTAATATTTCTGCAAGGGTTAAAATGCAAAAGGCACTAATACAGTATTACAGTCGAGTAATGAATAATTTGATGTTGTTGCAAGCAAATAGACTGAGATGATTAATAGATATAGCGAAGTGGGCTCTCACCGTGGAGATCTGGGATTAAGTCCTAACAGGGGCTGGACAGAAAATAATTGAGAGGTTTGCCTACGGGCTTTGTTAAAAAAAAATAATAATAATAAAAAAAATAAAAAAAAGTGGGGTGGGGCCTGTGCGTGCCGGGCTGCGGGGCAGGTGATCCTGCCGTCCCGCCTGAGCTCTCTTCCCGAAAGGCCCCATCCTTCCCTCTCACTTTCTCAAATCCCCTGATCGGGTAGAGGATATGAATTCCTGACCGATATGCCCCCAAGGGAATTGGGAAATGACGGGGTTTAGGGTTTAGGGTTTAGAAACTATCCGATTTGTTTGAGCAGCTGGCCATATATAGCTGTTACGTGCGTAACTGAGTTGGTGTGGGAGTGAAGTGCGGTTACCATTACAATGAGTGCTATTTACCACGCGATCTATAATAGGGTCTAGAGGATAGACTATAGGGGTAGCGTTATAAATTCGGGCATGGAAGAAGTGGGTATTAACGGCTGTACCACTGTATTGAATGCGTTCATGGAGGTCCTGGTCAGCGCTTTGACTGCGACCTGCTGACAGTCATCCGGATATGTGACTGATGAATCTGACGGCTGGCGTCGACCCACGTTGATGATTTGTTCAGAGTTCAGAACATCAGATGGATGTAGTGGATAAGAATCTGCTTTTCCGATCGGACGGTCGGAATCGGTTGCTGTACCGATTTCAAAGTACTTCAATATTTTTTGCACAGATCACAACATACTTCAGTGTTTTTTTTTTTTTTTTTTGAGACAACTTCGGTGTTTCTCAACTGTTAGATCTAAAAAAGCAGACCCTGCAGATGATCCCGATCCGTTTTTTTGTTGCATGAAAGAATGAAAAAAACAAAAGCGATGCGTTTGTTTTTGTTCTGGGATTTCAGGGGTATTAATAAGATTTCACGTGGTTGTAAGGTGCCATGAGATATGTGGACTGTTGGATCGCCTCGACATAACAATGATTAGCGAGGGCTGCTTCATGATATATGATTTTTTTTTTACGGAGGTGAATATTTGTGAAGACATGGAGCTAACATTGATTCATTAATTGACATCATGGTATGCAGCCAACAAGCACGGAACTAAAGTAGGGGTGTAAACGAGCCGAGTCGAGTCAGGCTAAACTCAAACTCGGCTCGTTTAATTAACGAACCAAAAACACAAGCTCGAGCTAACCGAGTTGGCTCGTTAAGCTCGTTTATTTTTTAATAATAAAATTTTAAGTATGATATATCAAAATTTATATAAAAGGACTAATAAATATATGTTCATACACACTTTACATAACAATTTCATATATATTTGACCATATGTTGTATAATATATTAATAATTTACGATAAGAGTAGTACGAATTGCAATTAGTAATAGTTTATCGAGCCAAACGAGTTTAACTAGCCGAGCCATGCCAAGCTCAAGCTCAGCTCATTAGCTTAACGAGCTTAACGAGCGAGCTACAAGTTTTTTTGTCACTCCTAAACGAAAGCACGGAAGGAGCTCCGGTTAGCAGCAGCAGCAGCCGGGCGAGTGTCACGAAAAGCCGAAGATACCCAAAAGCTCACTTGGCAATGACAGAATCCCCATGTGGACTCGGCACGCATGGACCGGAAGGAAACACCGGATAGAATAGGTAAGCAGGACCCACCAGCAGCGAGAGCAGAACAGATGGTCACGTCGTCGGAGAGAGAATGAAACGAAAGAAAAAAAAAAATCGGATTGCCACTATAACTCGGATGTGGCAAATTCTGTAGCGCAGCAGTGAAAAACCCCAAGAAATAGAGATATTAGGGATATGATATTTGGTTTAATGAGCAAAACTATTGTGAAAATATTTGTATTTCACTCTGAAATGCGAATGGACAAAATATATTTTGTCACATCCAAAATTTTAATTTATGGTTCTCATTAAATTCATCATATGATACTTAGAGATTAAAAAATTTTCATTTTTGGAGTTATTAAGTATTTATTTAGGGTTCTTTAAAATCAATGTACAAACAAGCACTCTTTTATAAATATTTTAGAGTCATTTTGAAAAAGAGTGAGGCTACGGCACTATTAATACTACAAAATGGTTCGTACTGCGATTCCATATTATCATTTTTAAATTTTAATATATCGAGCACCGCTCAATGTGATCTTCATATATTTGGTGATTTTATACTATTTTTCTAAGATAATTAGAAAATGACTTAATGTAAACATTAATATAGACCATTCAAAAATCTTGTTTTTTTTTTTTATATACATCAAAATATATAGTTAAAAATTTTAAAACTTGGTCTACAACTATATTAACCTATGGAGATCACATTGAGCAGTTTGAATTAATCAATTGAACTTTAAATTGATAATATGGAGCCCTAGTACGAACCATTTTGTACTATTAATAGTACGGTAGCCTCACTCTTTCGAAAATCTGAAACAAATATATAAAAAACTCCAAAAATAAAAATTATTGTGTACCCTAGTATTTTTCATATGAAGAATTTATAAGAAACCATAAATTAAAATTTTGGATGTAACAAAATATAATTTTGCCCATTAGCATTTCGGAGTGAAATTCAAACGTTTACACAATAGTTCTGCTCTTGATTTAATATCATATATATCTTTCAACTCTTTTTTTTTTATTTCAGATTTACACATCAACTCTCTAAAATATCATATATCCTCTTTTACTCTTTAACCAATGAAATTAAGTACGACGCATACTTTAAATTAATTTCTAATAATATAAATCTATAATACGTTGAAGTGAATTGTATTTTATACTTTTCTAACAAGATCAACGGTTAATTTGGGCTTTGTGTCTTAAAATTAATTTATTGATAATAAAAATAGTTATAAGGTGTCTTTCAGAAAATATTGTACGTGCATTTTTCTTTGTAAGTATATATTATTTAAAGTTTATCCAAATTGTCGTTCGGGTACAAAAGGGGTAAAGAAATTTAAGTATATATTATTTAAAGTTTATCCAAATTGTCGTTCGGGTACAAAAGGGGTAAAGAAATTTCATGGTTATTGCAATTGATTTTGCAAAAATAGTAAAATTTATGAACGGTGTCGAGATACTAAATTTATATATTGGATGCAGTCATGCAGACTAGTATTTTTTTCATACAAAATGATAAAAGGACCATGCAATAATTTATACCGTTAAATTAGGCATTCAGCAACAACAGTTAAAGTACACAAGATGCGAGTTGTTTTCAGCAAATATGCCGTTCAAAAAGTAAGAAAACAGAGAACGGTTATTTCTAATTTCATAGTATCATACCCAAAAAAGAAGCTCCATAACTTTGGATAATATTCTGGAAGAGGTACTTGCACAACGTAATAGATGCATTAATATGCCCAAAATAATATTACATAAATTTACACATATATTTATCATGACACAGCACCTGAAAAAAGAAACAGGGGAAACAGAGACACTCCTTACAATTAACAGCTTAAAAAACCAACCTTACAAATACTAAACAACAGAATTATGATGGTGGTGATCACATTATATATAATTCTCATTCACCTTTTATTCAATGCATTACAAAATCATCACCATCTCAAATTCTCAAACATCACCAAGAAAAAACTTGCAAAAAACTGCTACGACCACCCTGGCCGCCATCACGGCCGTCGGGGATCCACCAAGGAGGAAAGCGTGCAGAACGGACAACAGCAAACCGAATAGGCTGAGCAGAAACCCCACAAATATATGCTCTCGATTAATAGATGAATCTCCAATGGCCGAGAACATAATCGATGCACCTGACAATAAGAAGAAGAATGCAATGTGGCGTACCGAGGTCTCCATGTAATTTGGGTTGCGCCGCCTCAGCTCCGGCCTGGGTTGCTGCTGGACGAGGGACCCTGCGCCTTGATTAACCATTTTTTTCTGCTTGGATGCTGTAAACTCTATTTGATTTGCGTATATGTGACTGTATGAGCATATGAGTAGACGGGTCTAAACCCCCTTCATATATATATATATAAAAAGAAGGGGAGGAAAGGTTGGTTCTGAATCGGGGATTCGATGGCCTTCTTGGCATCTTGTGTGGGTTCACATCATTCAGTGAAAGCGGCCACATTCCTACGTCGATGTGAAGTCTGAGATATATATTCTATTATTAATAGATTGGGACAGGGCTTTTTTATGAATGAACCCTCTTATTCCAGTATTCGTTGTTTTAATATTTCAACTTCATTGCTATTTTCTTTTTCTTTATAAATAGATTGCACTTGACGTAGTCTTGAACTTTTCACATCTATTATTGAAAAAATGTTGATCAATATTCCAAATAACAAGGGCCTTCCTCAAAAAGGATTGCACAGTCTCACGGTCGACTCACCCGCACAAGTCAACAACAATCCATAGGCAAAAACTCCCATGTCACTTCTGTCAATGTCATTTTACTCATGGGCAATGTCAATGTCAACTACCCATGTCACGTCTGTCAATGTCATTTTACTCCCATGATATATATATTTATGCATCACATTGCCATCGGCTATTCGGGCGCTCATATATAGGATCAACGCTCGGTACATATACGCAAGTCCATGCAGTCCTAAACAGCTGAGGTGAATACGCAAGTTCAGTCCTAATTAAACAGCTGAATACTCCTGATGATCTTTCTACTGGGTAGTTGGTACATACCAATCCGATTCTCAAATTCAAAGCATGAGCCTTTTATTTACCGGTAAATTTGAGGTTTCATAGGCCGGGACTAGGCGAATAATCATGAGATGGACTAAAGCCCATGCCAACATGGGCTCGCCCCCCTGATAAATCAAAATTTATCAACCAAGAGTCCCAGACTACATATTAATGCAAGTGTCAGGTCCATATAGATTGTTTTGTTGAAATGCAAATATTATTCCACCAGTCAGCCATGAATGTTCATTAGAGTGAATTGGAATTGTATTTTCCTAGCTGACTGGCCCAGTCGCCCAGTAAGAGAAAAGCAGGAGTTTAAACAAGATGTGAACTTTCAATCTATAACTATATGATTATGATTTAATGATTATATGATATTTAGTTTAATATCATATATAACCTTCAACTCTTTTTTGTATTTCAAATTTACAGATCAACTCTCTAAAATATTATATATCCTCTAAACTTTTAAAATTCTATCAATATAAGTAAACCACATACATTGAATCAATTTCTAATAATATAAATCTATGTTATGTTGAAGTGAATTTTATTTTTACATTTTTCTAACAAGATCAACCGGTAATTTGTGCTTTGTGTCTTAAAATTAATTTATTGATAATAAAAATTGCTATAAGGGAGTAAATCTACGATGTTCTTAAGCTCATGGAGGCCTTCCATGAGTTTAACCCAAAAAAAATATTAAATCATATCCAAATTTTGATTTATATGGCTCAATAAATTATGTATATCAAATCATCTGGCATGCAAGTTCTTTCTATTTTTAAAGAATTTTAAATATTTATTTCAGAATTTTAAAAGTTATATATAAAATAGAATGAGGCTATGGTACCTATTAATAGTACAAAATGGGTTGTACTACAGTTCCATATTATGGTATATGAAGTTCAAGTGATCGATCCAAACCGCTCAATGTGATTTTCATATGTTAATGTAGTTCGAGACCAAATTTTATATTTTTTAGAATTTTTTTAACTGTATATTTTGATATATAAAAAAAACCATATTTTTTAATGGTTTATAACTTTACATTAAGTCATTTTCTAATTATCTAAAAAAATAGTAAAAAAATCACCAAAAATTATAAATTTTGGTCTACAATGACATTTATATATGGACATCATATTGAGCGGTTAATTAAACTTTAAAAATGATAATATGGAGCCATAGTACGGGGCACTTTGTACTATTAATAGTATCATATCCTCACTCTATGAGATAATTATTATTTTATTAATATTGTATAGTTCTAGTAAAAAATCCGAAATAAATACTTAAATATCTAAAAATAGAAAATTTGTGCATACAAGAAGATTTTGATATAAAAAATTTATTGAGCCATATAAATCAAAATTTGGATATAATTTGATATGTTTTTATGGTTAAGCTCACGGAAGGCCTCCGTGAGCTTAAGAACACCATATATTTACTCGTTATAAGGTATCTTTCCAAAAATGTTGTAAGTGCATTTTTCTTTGTAAATATTTGTTATTTACAGTTTCTGCTAATTGTCGATTGTATGGTACGAAAAAGGTAAAGAAATTTGATCACGGTTATTGCAATTGATTTAGTAATAGTAAAAACAAAAAAAGTTCCAAAGTAAATCGCCTAGTTCATACTTACACTCTGATCGGAAATGAAAACAAACATAGAGTTGAATTGAATTGAATGGAATGGAAATGAGAAGAAATGATTTGGAATTGAATTCTCTTGATCGGAATGGTTAAGGGTAGAAGAAGAATTCATTTATGGCATAATTAGAAAAGGGTATTATTTTTATCAAATTTACCTTACATGCCATCGAAATCTAGTTTCTAGGGTTCTGGTTTTGAGAGAAGAAACAGTCAAATCACCAAAAAGAAAAATACAAAAGTGCATACATTGGCAATGAGAAGTGATATTTCATCTCGTCGGGTTCCAGTATATAAAAAATGTCTCACATCCGCTTGAGTTGATTGCTCTGATTGGAAGGAAGAAGAAAGGCAAAGACGACCTTTAACCCTGCTGAATTGAACTCTCGCCAAATACCACCCTTTTTCCCACGATTTCACCACGGGATTTGGTGCCTCTCAAATCATATCAACTCTATTCAATTCTATTTTTTTTTTGCGTTCCGATCACAAGATTTACGGAAAGAAGAATTCTCATTCTTGTTTGAAGGGGTTGGAATTCATTCCGATCACAGTATTAGTGTATAAAGGTCACGAACGGTGTCGAGATACTAAGCTGATTGGGTGCAGACTAGTATCCTTTTCATACAAAATTATTACAGGATCATGCAATTATTTACCGTTAAAATAGGTATTCAGGAACAACAGTTTAAATACACAAGATGCGAGGTGCTTTCAGCAAATATGTCATTCAAAAAGTATAAAACCAGAGAACGGTTATTTCTATTTTCATAGTATCATACCCAAAAGAGAAGCTCCGTCTTTGGATAATATTCTCTGGAAAAAGGAAGTTGCACAACGTAATAGATGCAAATATGCCCAAAATAATATTACATAAATTTACACATATACATTTACCGTGACACTAATATGCGAAACAGTGGAAACAGAGACACTCCTTACAATTAACAACTTAAAAAACCAACCTTACAAGTTACAAATACTAAACAACACAATTTTGATGGTGATCACATTATTGTTCTCATTCAATTTTTATTCAATACATTACAAATCACCAATTCACCGCCATCTCAAATTCTCAAACATCACCAAGAAATAACTTACGAAAAACTGCTACGACCACCCTGGCCACCATCATGGCCGTCGGGGATCTGCCAAGGAGGAAAGCGTGCAGAAAGAACAACAGCAAACCAAGTATGCTGAGCAGAAACCCGACAAATATATGCTCTTGATTAACAGATGGAACGCCGACGGCGGACAGCATAATTGAGGCACCGGATAGAAGGAAGAAGAATGCAACGTGGTGCACCGAGGTCTCCAAGTGATTCGGGTTACGCCGCCTCTGTTCCGGCCTGAATTGTTGTTCGACGAGGGACCCTAGGCCTTGATTAACCATTTTTTTTTCTACTAGGATGTTGTACGCTCTATTTGGTTTGCGTATGACTGTATGAGCGTACGAGTAGACGGGTCTAAACCCTTCTTATATACAAAGAAAGGGAAGAAGGTTGGTTCTCCATTACGTTATCCGTAGAACATAATCAAGGCTTCTTGTGTGTATGGGATAAGATATTGGTACCCATTACAAATCCCCTGTCAAATCCCCCAGTCTGATAAGGCTTAAAACCTCCCAAAAATGAAAGTAATAATACCTACTACATAAAAAATATATATGTTTTTTTTTTTTTTTTTTTAATCTACCCTACAAACTAATAATACTCATATTACTAACACATAATACAAATCGAATAAACTCAAAATACCTATAGAATAAAATTCCTTGCAACACACTCAAACACCATAAATATAAAAACATACTTAAAAGTCAAATCATCCAGTCAAATCCCCCATGTGTTGATCCGTGCCCTAACCTCTCAGAGCTTGAAAGTAATAATTTCTACTATGTAATTGTATCTTTGATATATACACGAACTAGTAATACTGAATGAATGTAATAATCTAGAGATACATGTTTCAAGACAATCTTTGATAAACACACTAACTAATAATATTAAATGAACAAAGTCACTATATAAATCTAATAAACTAGAAATTGAAATAATAATAATAGTTCAATAAGTAAGAATTAATATTTAGATTATATAATATTAGTGTTCTTGAAAATTCTTATGAGTTTAATGGTCTAGTATTATAAATGGAGTCTTTTCTTAAAATTCTCAATTTTCTTGAAGTGTCTATTTATTTCATGGCCGTGGGACAAGGTAAGGGATTGAACTTGCAATTTGATTTCTGGAGCGAGCTCTCAGTTCTCTCTGGAGAGGGGTAGCAGGTCTGTTGGAGATGGGTGACGGAACCGGGGGATTTCAGTTTGGGAGATCTTACAATTACTCATATCTATATATGATCTCACGAGTCCCCACCCTCACGGTCTCACCCGCACAAGTCAACAACAATCCATAGGCAACAATCCTCACGTCTCGTATGTCAATGTCATTACTCGTTAGTAACTCCGTTGATTTTCCGTAGCACTGAAGATGATATATTTACGCGTCACATTGCCATCGGCTATTCAGGCTCTCATAGGGATATAGGATCAACGCTTGGCAGATACCCACGAAGTATTATGTACAGATCAGATCGCTCGGCAACCAGAAAGTCCTTTTGCAGAGCTCAAAGGCCAATGCGACATGTTTTGCAGCCTGTACAAGAGTTTTAAACTATCCCGGAAGCATAAGCCGCAAATCAACAATGGCATTGTTATAGTTAAAAAGGAAGATGTGATTTCACCTAATCTGACTTGTATTTTCCCATAGAGGAGTACTATCTATACTAAAATTTTTGCTTCCCACATCAAAATTAATTTTTCTGAATAACTATTCTCTTTCGAAATAGTTGATCTAATTACATCAAAATATACAATTAAGAAGAATAATCATATTTCAAAATAATTACAACACGTTTTGATTTAATTGGAAAGAATATAATGGTTCAAAAAAATTTTGGCTTGGTGTGCGAAGCAAAATTTTGGTGTATATATTGCTCCCCTTTTGTGTATTTTTTAAAATTTATAAAAAATCAAAAAATATTAAAAATAGAAAAAAGTTTATGGAAGTATTACTTAACTTATAGATTGATTATGTTTACATTCAATTTAAGCAACATTTGATAGCTCTTTAAAGACCCGTTAAATAATGCATCCACAAAAAAATATAGCAATTGGTGAGTAACATGCTAATCAATGAGTAAATCTACAGTGTTCCTCACGGAGGCCTTCCATGAGCTTAACACCAGAAATATATCAAATCATACCCAATTTTTATTTGAGGGATGCTAACTGTCCCCCACAAAAAATCCCCCTTAAATGTCCCCCGCGCGCATACTCTCGTCCACGTCAACTATGAACACCGAAGACCATTGGATATGAACACCCGCCGATAAGCAGTATGAACATCTGAGCGCGCTCCGATTTTCATCACGTGCTGAAATTGAATTAAGCACGTGCTTAATTTATTTTTGCACGTAGAAAAATATGCCAACTCCCGTCCACGTCAACTATGAACACCGAAGACCATTGGATATGAACACCCGTGAATAAGCAGTATGAACACCCGCGCGCGCTCCGATTTTCATCACGTGCTGAAATTGAATTAAGCACGTGCTTAATTTATTTTTGCACATGGAAAATATGCCAAAAAAAAATTTTCTCCCAATTTGCATTGTTCATAGAGCTCTCAGAGGGTGTTCATACTGAATGTATCGTGGTATTCATACTACTTGCCAACTGGTATTCATACCGGTTCCAGCAGAAACAGATGGGAGACGTTTAAGGGGGACAAATGATGGGGGACAAAGAGATTATCTCTTTTATTTATATGGCTCAATAAATTCTTTTTATCAAAATCTTATTGCACGCCAAAATTTTTCATTTTTGGAGATTTTTAAATATCTATTTTGGTTTGTATTTTAATAGCTACTATACATAATACAATATTGATAAAATAATCAATGTATTATAAATAAAAAATTCGAAACAAATATTTAAAAATATCTAAAAATGGAAAATTTTTGCTTGCCACATTATTTTGATATAAAAAATTTATTGAGTCATATAAATCAAAATTTAGATATGGTTTGATATGTTTTTTACGTTAAACTCACGGAAGGCCTCTACGAGCTTAAAAACACCGTAGTTTTACTCCTAATTAATAATTATCAAACTATATTAAGTAAGGTCTTTATCTATTTTATTACCACATTGCAGGCAGTGCAGCGTTAATTAGACATTATATATGAAATAGCAAATTGAATAAATATATATATACTTTTAAACAAATTAAGATTTCCTGCAACTATTTCCGTAATACAACTGAATACCTAATTTAATATGTGGTCAGTGCATACCAATCTGTGTGGTTCCTATGAATGAAATGGTGAGTCCGCACCGGCTACGATCCAAGCATGATTGGAGGGCCCTACGATCCCACTCTCAGCCGTACGATCATGAATCAACGGATTCGATCGGTCCGCTGTGGTTTTGAGGGGCAGGTTTTAAAATACTTACATCCGTTTGATTTAGTCAGAAGGTCCAAATTAGGATCGGAGGACCCTACGATCGGATCGGTCCGATCGTAGGTGATTTCAACGCATGAAATGGTGGGTTCCATTTTTTAAAATTTTAAAGTATTTGTCCGAGATGTTTAAAAAGTGACACTTAAAATATTAATTATTTTATTAATATTGTATAGTCATTTTTAAAAATATATGAAACAAATACTTCAAATTTTTTAAAAATAAAAAATTTTTGTATCCCATAAGATTTTGATATAAAAATTTTATTGAGCTATATAAATTAGGGTAAGCCCCCGCACTTCGCGGTGGGGCAATGTGTATTTGTAGGTGCTTCATAATTTAGTTGAAAATTTTATTTAGTTGAAAATAGTGGAGTTGTATATTGATTAGATAATATATGTTGTATAATCAAGTATGAATTTATAGTTTAAAACTATATGATAGTATGGAAAGTAAATTATTGATGAAACAAAGAGTTCAGAGACGAAATAATTGGAAGTAATCAATACATGAATAATAGGTTATGAAAAATTTGTAGACTACTATGTTGGTAGCTGCTACCAACTCTTCGAAAAAAGAAAAATATGTAGACTAATTATGTAAGACAAATCAAACTAATAGAGAAATGGATAAATAAAAAATGGGTCGGGCAAAAAGTAGATCCAACTTTTTTACCCTTTTAAATAAATATGAGTCTACGGTTTATAGGATACATTCATTTTTTTTTTTACTTTTTTCTAATGATTTTAGAAATTTTAAGCTTATCCAGGAAAATATTATGATGAAATCTTTTTTTTTTCACTTCAATTAACAGAAAAACTGAGAATATGATGTCCAACTCATTTTGAGGCAAACATCATAGTAAAAAAAGTTGGTACCAAAATAATATAAGAACAAATTAAAATGTATAAGTCTATTTATATAAAAAAAAAAACACTTATAAACAATGCTTATAAAGAAGAATTACAATCTTAATGAGAACCAACATAAAACCGACTTGGATCCGAATCTCCTGCCCCCCTGTGGGCAGGATTATCCTGCCAACCATGAAGTCTAGCTAATCTCCAATTGAAACGTGGCATTACCTTCCATATTTGTTAATTAGTTTACCGGTGTTAATTTTGGAACAAAATGTTACAAATCTCACGTTAAGGAGAGTTGCTTATTTAATTAATTAATTATTAGTGGGTCCCACTCACATCTCTCCTTGTATATTCACCTTTCATTTTAAAAAATAATAACCGCAAATATGATATTATATATATTTTTTTATGAAAAATTATTAATTTTATCAAAAATTTATAGTGAACTTTTGATTAATTAGAATTGTCAAAGACTCAACCGAAAAAATTTTAGGCCACCAGTATCCAATTTTTAATGTTGTCATTTCAAATATAAAATAAACATAGAAAAACATATAGGTTTAAATATAAACAAACATAATAATAAAAGCATATTGGAAAAAATGATATGAAAGGGCTATCCTCACATCTGAGCCGTTGATCATTTTCTTCGATAGATCAGAACCGTTGATGAACGTTAATGCCCATTGACGTTCCCAGCCCATTAAAATTAAGGCCCATATAAATTATCTCAAATTAAGGCCCATTACATATTATCTTAAAAAGTTTATTATAAGAAATAATAATTTCAGTCCAAAACAAGGAGTGGGCTTTTTACTAGTATAAACAAACATATATATACAATTCACATATGCAACTTTCATTTGCATCTACAGCAATTTTTATTTTCTTGTTGTTCAAGAACTAATATTAATTGTTGATGAAAATCAACCAAAAAAAAGTTAGAGAAGAGATAACTGGGGACCCACCAATTAATAATTAAATGATTTAACAGAGAACTTCCGTTAAATGATAGTAGATGTAACTAACACCGTTTAAACTTAACTAATTAAATAAAGTGTATGCCATGTGGCAATTGGAGATTGGCTACACTCTATAGTTGGCAGGAAAATCCTGCCCACAGGGGGGCAGGAGATTCGGATCCTAAGATCTAACATCCAAAATTTAAGTGTCCAACTCCAACAAGTAACTAGAAACTTAGGCAGGCAGCCAGCCGGCCCAGAAAGCAGGTCAAGTGGTCAACTGTTAATTAGTGGCATTGAATTGAGTCACAGGAGATCATGTCAAGGCTGAGATTGGTGGGTCATAATTTATTTTTATGAACCGAGTCTTACATTTGGCATTGAAGGCCAGTTACTAAACGCTGCTTATTCTGCTTCAACCTGGGGTGAATATTGCAAGTTCAGTCCTGAACAACTGAACGGAACTTCTGATGATCTCTTCTTCTTGGTACATCCCCACCTGATTCTCAAGTTCAAGGCATGAGCCTTTTATTTACTAGTAAATTTGAGGTTTCATAGGCCGCGACTAGGCGAATGATCCGGAGCTGAACTAAGGCCCGTATCAACATAGGCCTGGCTCCTTGATAAATCCAAATTTATCAACCCAGACTATATATATGTTAGTGCAAGTGTCAAGCCCATATAGATTGTTTTGCAAAATAACAACTTTCCACCAGTTAGCCCAGCCGTGAATGTTACTTAGAGTTGGACTTTATTTTTCTAGCTGATGGCCTAGTCGCCCAGTAAAAGGAAAGCAGGAGTTTAAACAAGATGTGAACTTTCAATCTACAAGTATATGATTTAATGATTATATAAAATTTAGTTTAATATCTTATATAACCTTCATGTTTTTTTTATTTCATATTTACACATCAACTCTCTACGATATTATATATCCTCTAAACTCTTTAAATTATATCCATATAAATACGACACATACTTTGAATCAATTTATCATAATATAAATCTATGTTATGTTGAATTGAATTATATTTTTATATTTTTCTAACAAGATCAACCGGTAATTTGTGCTTTGTGTCTTAAAATTAATTATTGATAATAAAAATTGTTATAAGTAAATCTATGGAGCTTACAGAGACCTTTTGTGAGGTTAACTTCAAAAATATAGTAAATCATATCTAAATTTTGATTTATATGGCGCAATAAATTCTTTGTATCAACATCATCTGGAATGCAAAAATTTTTTTATTTTTAGATATTTTAAATATTTATTTTGAATTTTTAAAAGTTATATATGAAACATTGGTTTTTTTGTTAATATTGTATAGTTTCTAGTAAAAAATTCGAAATAAATACTTGCAAATCTCTAAAAATAAAAAATTTTTGTATGCCACAAGATTTTGATATAAGAAATTTATTGAGTCATATAAATCAAAATTTAGATATGATTTAATATGTTTTGGGTTGAGCTCACGGAAGGCCTCCGTGAGCTTAAAAACAGTTTGGTAAGAACAGCGCATTATTTGTAAGTTGCGAAATTATCTGCTTGATACACAAATTATTCATGACTTTTGACAAATTTTACAATCAATGAATCCCACGATGATCCTTGGTCAGTAGCCTTCACAGTTTCTTCTTTCCTTGATCTAATGCTTCTCTGCTTCTGTCATCAAAAGTTTGAGAAGACACTCCGCAATCCCCCAACAAGAACGCACCTGAAGATTGATGTATGGGCACTTTCGACGGTCCTTGCAGTTATGTTCTCTTACCGGGTGGCTGCATTGATGCCGGTTGTAGTTGTTGTAGTCGTTCGGGCCATGTCACCGAGCATGGTCCGTGGCGGATTTGATGCCGGTTGTAGTTGTTGTAGTCGTTCGGGCCATGTCACCGAGCATGGTCCGTGGTGGGTTTTATTTGTTCTTCATTTACAGGGACAAATGATCCTCTCAAATTACAATTTTTCTCTTATAACAGTATGCAAAAAGTGAATATGCAAAACATGTGAATATGAAAAACTCTTAATTAAAAAGTACAAGCAACATTACAAATTAAGACTACAAATGGACATAACATAAACGATACAATTTGATGGATATCACGTGCCTTTATTAGTAATATTAATCTTGGATGGACATCGCTACAGTAAATCAACAGTAAAAAACTACAGTAACATTTGTTAGATTGGTGTACGGAAGTTCGTCAGAGACTAGAGGAACAAGAGATTTGCATTGGGCCGCTGCCATTTCCAATAAATCCGTCTTTTTTTTCATGCATCTAGGTGGCAAAATCTGATTCGACTCGAAAAACATGTTCGACCCGATCTGTGTTTCAGAGAAATTCAAACTGAGCCGTACCCAACCAACTCGACCCGTGTTTCAGGGAAAACCAAACTAACTCAAACCCGACCCGACCTGAACCCGAACGACCCAAAACCCGAGATGACCCAGCAATAGAGATGCAAAATCTGACCAGACCTGAAAAAGCCGCCTGACCTAACCCCAAAAAATTACGTTAACCCGATACCCGACCCGACCCAAAAAAATTCGGCAACTGTCAACCCCTTACCTGACCCGACCCAACAATATCCATTCGATCAAACTGACCTAACCCGACCCGACCCGACAACATCTCAATATCTCACTATTAGAGTGCTCTAAAAAAAAACAAAAAAGAAAAGAAAAGAAATCTCACGGCTAGAGAGATAAAAGGGACTCAATGGCACCTTTCTATCCTACTCCATTCAAATGAAAATGGACACGTCCATTTGATTCTTTTCAATTACATTTTCTCTTATTAAATATTTTTAATATGATTTTATAAAAACTCCTTCATGCTTTGGACCAAATATTGTGCTAAAAATCATATTATCATAAAAAAATTATCTCTTATTTTAAATATTCTTTATTTATAATTTTTTAATTAAGTAGTAATTCGTTTTTAGTGCTTAATTGGAACATATGATTATTTTTGAAACAGTTTGAGCTTTGAAACCTTGAATTCATAGACCTTTGAAAATCCTCATAATATTACCAAAAACTTGATACTATGTAAAAGTTTGAGTTTGCAAATTCTCGATAAGTTTTTTTATTTGAATTTTCCTGAAAACTATTATATTAACAAAATTACAAAGAATTTCTGAAAATAAAAAAAAACTTGAATAATTAATAACTTTACAAACATGTTTTTTAATTTATATATTTAATGTATTTTCAGAGAAAACTGATTGAAAACTGACTATTTTCCTGCCCATTATTGTTCTTTCTAATTGAAAACTGACCATTTTCACTACTCTACCATGCTGATCATTCCAGTGGATATGGACTCAATAGACTTGGGGAAGTTGGGTTTCAGACTTTCAGTTGCTTCTCTTCTCTTCCTTCGGAGAGAAATGGACTCTCTGTTGTGTGTGGGCGTGGCGGATTTCATATCCTCTGTAGCGCAGGATGTGAACCGTTAGATCATCTCGAGATATGTGCTGACACGAATCTTGAGATGATCTAACGGTTTACATCCTGCGCTACACAATGCAGCGCTACGGAGGATGAGCACTCGGCGTGGAGAGGAGAGTAGAGAGGGAGGGAGGGAGGAGAGAGAAAGAAAGGTGGGGAAGAATCCGAATCAATCACCTCCGGAGAGGAATTTCCACCAATTCCTTGCTTTCTAAAATGATGCATGGGGTTTGTTTGTGATGGGAGGGAAAAATATTAAAAAATGAAATATATTGGGGAAAGGACAGTGATGTATGCCTCCAACTTTGCCCCCACAACTCTGTGATGAGGTGGTATATAGGGTCAGAGGGTTATTTTTGTAAATATGTTTGGTCAAAGGTACATTATTTTAAAAATGTTAAAGGTACTGTTGCATAAATATTTTTTGAGGTAGGGTCATTTTTGTAAAAATATCTTTTGAAAAAAAGAGATATTTCTGTAAATTTTTCTAAAAGAGATACTTTTGTAAATATTTTGCTAGCGCATCATAGGGTCGGAGGCATTGTAAGAAGCAAGTTATATTTTTCCATTGGGGAAATTAAAGTATATTAATTTTGCTATCCACTTGCTGGAGCAGCATACCGGCGCTAATGGCTTTATTTGAATAGGCAGAAAGGTTGTTATTGTTATTGGGTCGGTTTGGAGTTGAAATCAGCTACCGTCCAAATCGGATCGGACACCTCCAATTCTAAACGAATGTTTAAGATTATTTTAGAAAACCTCCTAAATCTTCAATCGTCGGATTGGCGATTGGAGATTGGAGATTGGAGATTGAAGGGTCATCCGATACTATTGGATTGTGTGTAGACTGCAGAGGTAAAAACTTGCAATGATATTGTACTAACTAGCTATTTCGTGTGCTATGCCGGACCTAATTAATATTTCTTGAGATATTATAAATTAATTAACATTAATCGATAACTATATTCTAAAATCTTGGAATAAATAATCCTGATAAATTATAGATTTATATATATTTCAATAAAAAATACTTTTGTTCACATCATGCATAAAGTGAAAAGCAACATTTTTACGAAATTTGCAATGTATACTGGAAAATGAAAATCATATTTGTACCTTTTTATATTGTATACTAATTTATAAGAGGAGGGATCCAATAACCATGGGCATTGGATCTCATGGTGACCATTTTCTTATTTGTGCATAAATTGAAAAATCTAAACCGTTAGATGTATTTTATATTATCTCAATAATATGTACATAAAAAATGATAAAGTTTTAACATTGTTTCGATAGTCATCAAGAGAGGTGAAAAAATCATAAATCTTGAACTGTTGATTTTTGTTAATACTTGATGCACATGTAAATAAAATCAAAATGATATAATTTTTTTGTATACACATAAAATATGATATATACAACATATTCTATCAATTAGTTTCGTTATTTAATAATTAAAAATGTAATTATTTGAGATTTAATTTCACTGTCACCGATCCGTTATGAAAAATATGGTTATTTGATCCCTCAATTTATAATATAGATGTAAAAAAAAATTGTGTTAGCTATTTTTTTTGGAGACCCAATTCATGTACAAATATCGATCGTTCATTATACCTTGCAATTTAAATACAAAATAATTATTAGTATAATTTAAACTATCCTGCAATATTTCTACTCCATCGTGGAATCTCATTTAAAAAATAATGTGCAGTCTTAGTCAACCATACTTTGCCTTAAAATAAGACAGTCCTGATGTAATGTTAGAAAACAACCTTACAACATGCTGAAACCTGAAAACAACCGCGTCTTCATACCATTAGACGGCCTTGCAATAGTAGAAAATAAGGAGCCACTAGGGTCGAGGCATCGCGTTGCTTCGGCTCACATTTCTTAATCCATTATGTTATCAAATATTTTATAATCGATAATTTTAACATAGTTAATAAATATTTAATTAAGAGGAAAGATCCATTGATAATGCCTATCTTGACAATATTGATAATAGCAACTTAAAAAAAATTGAATAAAATTATAAAGGAAATCTTAAAAATGAAAAAAAAAAAAAAGATTATGAAAGTAATATTTTCATTATAGATTGACAGTGTTTCAAGTTTCAATCAATTTGGACATTGTTTGACGACTTATCAGAATTTTATATATTTTTTAATGGTTAGAATTCAATGGATCTTAGAAGATATAAGAAACGCCACTTAAATTGAATATAACCTGACACATAATCAATCTAAAATTTAAATAGTAACTCCGTAATTTTTTTTTGAGAATTTTTAATGATTATATTTAAGTTTTTTAAAATTGTCATTGTCGACAATGTCAATATAAACATTGTCGATGGATCTCTCCTCTTAAAATAATCAAGTTTTGACGATTTTGACTGTTAAATAATCATTATTTTCTTCAATTGTTAGAGTCATACAATTTTACTATAAACAATACATTCATATAATAACTTTTACTTATAAAAAATAATAAAGAAAAACTAGACAAATAGCAAGCCGTAACCTTTTTGAGATCCTAGTAACAGTCGAATTATGTACTAACTCTATCACTATTTTTTTTCCTAGAAACTTCTGTTAGACTATGTATATAACTCAATATGATAATGTTTTTGAACAAATTTAGTTTTAGTTTTGATTTTGAGTTACTATTTATTTCATTTCAGTGTATTATGTTTCTAAAACTTTAAATGTATTTTAAATTTTTTATAAAATCTTTTTTTTTTTAATTTTCTAGAATTAAAAGTACATCAAATTTCTTGATTTATATATCATTAAAAAGTTTATTCTATTGAATAGGAATAAAAATTGAAAACTAAAAAGAAAAAAAAAAAAAAAGAGGATGCGGCTGAGTTGTTAAACTCAGCCGTATAAAACAAGGAAGATATTTTATATATATTTTTTTAAATGAAAAGATTCTCTGCAAAGAGAAAATGACGAAATTCATGGTACGATTTTTTTGTGCTACCTTTTGTATAACAAACGTAAAAATAACTAATTTTGAACTTCCTCACGCAAAACGTTAACAGAAAATCCCGAAAAATAGTTTCTGAAGTTTATCTCGTACACGAAACATCGAACCGGGTCACAAAGATAAACAATTTATACTCAGCCCATAATTCTACGGCAAGGCATGCGATACAGAGGATCGGATAAAACTTGAAAAATCGAAATTTAATATTCGTGCAAATTCCCAGAAAAAAGAAAAGCGGGTGTGCGGAATAAAGTTCAGGGAAATTGATTACAATTATTATTACATTTGGAACTCTTTTTTTCTGTTTTTTTTTTTTTTTTTTTTTTTTTTAACAGTCCAAAAGCCCTTAGACAAGCCGCCTGTTACGTACCGATCTTCCTCTTCCGTGCGGGTGTGCTCGTGCGACAGAATTCATATCCCCTGCTGTACTGCATTGTGCAGTTCACAACATATTAGATTGTCTCGAGATTTGTTCTATTGTGGATCTCAAGGCGATCCAACGGCTGATGTTGTGAACTGCACAATGCAGCAAGTTAGGGGATGACCACTCGTGTGCGACAATGAATCTGTGTTCGTTGATTTCATTCACGTCCCCAGCTGTGCTGTTTGGCGCACAGTGAGTAGGGGTGAAAATGGAGCGGATACGGAGTGGATAATGCCAAAACCATATCCTTATCCGTTTTCTATTATGCGGATACGAATTACCCAAATACGAATACGGATATCATAGAAGCTCAAACCAAATCCGCCTTAAACGGATACGAATGTGAAACGGATATTTGACAGATACGGATTCGGATGTGGATTCAATCAAAGATATAAAATAAAAATTAATATATATTATCTACCAATGTACACAGCCAATAAAAATAAGTATTTAAAGTAACAATAAATATTTGAGTACATGTATTGGTTAATATTTGAACAAATACATTATATACATATAAAAATTTTGGCAGTTAACACTATTTTATTAAAAAAATATTAGTTATGTATGCTAAATTTCGGATACAGATAGTTCGGATATACGCCTAATTATACAATTTTAAAAATTATCCATATCCGTATCCGCATAAGTGTTTACGGATACGGTACGGATACGAATACGGATACTTACTATTCGAATACGGATCACATTTTTATGGATAATTTCTCAGATACGAAGCGGATCCGAACGGATTTTACCCGCTCCGTTTTCACCCCCTAACAGTGAGAGACAAGTGACGCGTACTTACTCTCTGGTGCGCAGTATTGTAATGCACGACAAATTGACGATGTGGATTATAGGGGGAGATTTCTAAGATTGAGTTGCACGAATCTTAAAGCAAATCTAACGACCATTCTACTGTGCAGTAATTTACTGCCCAATAGAGGATATGAATTGACAAGTGACCACGAGCCCCGCTGATCTCGTCTTGATCCTTAGTCAGGAGCAAATGTTCGATGATATTTGTGTGGATCATGTGCTTGAGGAAGGCTAAGGAACTTTGATCCTATCTCGCCGAACAGGCATTAAGAACTAATTTGGTCAAAGAGTAATACTTTTGGGACCATCTACGTAATTTATTCAAAAAAAAAAATTGGACGTCTTTATAAGAGTTAGTCTATTATACTAACGTTAACATTCCGGTCATGTTTCGTATCCGAAATTACAATTTATTGTACTCAATAAATTTTTCATATAAAAATATTGGGGAATACAAAATTTTTCATTTTTAGAGTTTTGTAAGTATTTCTTTTGAATTTTAAAAACGATGTCATAAATATTAATAAAATACTGATGTTTGTATATACTATTTTTAAAAATGCAAAATAAATACTTAGAAAACTTTACAAATAAAAAAATTCTCAATATTTTTATATAAAGAATTTATTGAGCACCATAAATTTTAATTTTAAATACGATAACATAAAATTTGATTTGAACGCTAGGTAGTATAATAGTCTAACTCTCTTTTACGGTGCTACCATCTCGTACTTTTCGTACATCTTTCCAAGTTACCAACATATCCTAAATCATTATCGATGTCCTGCAATTTGTCCAATACAGATATTTGTCAGTGACCCGTCCTTTTTTATTTTTTTAAACCTTCCTTTAAAATTAAATAAAAAGGTCAAACCTAAGAAAAGAATAGACGAGCAGGTATCTAATTAAATATCATTTTTTATAGGATAAAAGATAAAAAAGAACTTATTTATATTCACCCCGTATATTCCATCAAATTATAATTCCAAAACATACAGACCGCCTATTAAAAAAAAAATGGAAAAAGGACACCATACAAAATGAAACAAGAACATAGGAAGCAGCCAAGCAGGGGACCAGACACTAAACCATAAAAAGCAACATGGACCTTTAACATTACATTCAGGTACTCAACCTTAATCCCGAGCCAGAAACAACCTTCCGAAAGCCGCGACCACCAATTGTGCCGCCATAATCGCCACTGGATGCTCGCGACGAAGAGAGACATGCAAAATCCCCAATAATATACCGAGAATGAACAGCACAAACCCCACAAATATATGCTCCCGATTGACAGATGAATCCCCGACAGCCGAGAACATCGTCGCGGCACCGGAGAACAGGACGAACATTGCAATATGGCGTATTGGCTGCTCCAGGTGATTTGGCTCGGGCAGACCCAACGCCTGCATGAAATGGTGATGATTGATGTACTCCATGGCCTGATTCTCCATCCCGGTGCTTTGATGTTGTATGGAGTCTATGGACTCTCTGTTTCAGAAACTAACATTAACATTTTACATTATACAAATCCTATTAAGTCTTACCCCACATAATATTAAAATTTCCGACAAAAAAATCGTATATTCTTCTCAACTAAACAACTAAGTGTTATAATTTTTTTTATTGCATTGACAAGACCACATTTTTTTTTTCATATCATAAACTAAAAAGTTTCCATTACTCGGCCTGAATGTTTTATATTGTAAGAAAATGAGAAACAATAAAATAAGGGAAAGCAATATAAATAAAGGCTAATAAAGTGATAATAAATTATAATGTTGAAAGAAAAGAGAATTGTCACAAGTAAGCATGAATTAAAAAAAAAAAAAAGAAAAAGAAAAAATGTGTAAACGGTCTCTAAAACGATAGAACGGACAGAAAAGTCTACACAGGGCCCATTTAAATAAGGGCTTTAAAGCCCTTTTTAGAGATCGTAAGCAAATTCATCCAATACGGCAACATACATAGATCCACATTTAATATAAACCGTTAGATACACATTTGACTTAATGTGATCCGCTCATTCTCAATTCATATCCTCTACTGCGCAGGAAAATACTGCGCGGAACTCTTACCTTTGGATATACTTTGAGATTCGTGCAACTCAATCTTAGGAAAGCCCCCTCCAATTAGTATCGTTGATTCGCTGCGCAGTAAAATACTGAGCAGCAGAGGATAAGCACGCCATTCTCAATGGAGTATAAAGATCACGTCCCTTTCACCATTCTCAACTTCCCCCATTCCATTACGTCTCTTTTGGTTTCTTTGGTTTCTTGGGTATGACCAGGAGCGCATACCCCTCTTGCGGCTTGCGCCACCGCTCCGACGCACGCCTCGTCTCGCCGATCCAATAGTTAATCTCGCCTATGCAGGTACGCTTCGAGTTTTCCCTCTTTGAATTTACATGGAAGTTCGGAAACAGAGAATTGGTTGCCTTCTTTCGAGTCCGTATCTGTTGCGATCCAAATCGGATCTCAGGGTCCTGAGATCCGGATCCCAGGGTCCTGAGATCCGGATCCGACGGATGTGGTTTTTAGGGGGTTTTGTAAATAATCAAAGTTGTCGGATCCGATTTGAATCTCAACTGATTTCAGCGCGCGTTCTTTCTATTGTATTTTGCTTGAGATTGGTTGCGTTTGCTGTTTTTACAAGTTGTTTTTGCTTATTTCTGTATGCTGTTTTTTTTTTTTTGTTTGTGATTATATCTTTATGCTATTTTTTTTTCTTCTTTTTATTTGTGCTCAAGTTTGGTTTGTTAGTTGACTTTTTTTTTTTTTTTGAAACCCAATGTTAGTTGACTTTTGTTAGCAACAATTTCAGTATTGAATCTTTCTGGATACATAGAAATTGTTTGCCTGATTCTGATGTTATTGTTGTTTTTGCTTATTTCTATTTAAACCGATGCAATTTGTGTTTATTCACTTTAGTGTTTCGGGTATCGGGTACGTGTGGGTATTTGGGGGGTAAGGTATGCCCATGGGCATAAATTGGTAAGGTCAGCCATGGGTGGGTCGGGCATCTAACTGGAGGCCCAAATCTATCAGCTCAGGCAGGTCCGGTGTACAATTTAGTCGGCAGGTCAGGCATGGGGTCGGCAAAATACCCGTGGGTATGACCCATTGACATCCCTGCCGTTGGTGGAGCGATCTCCCCCAATTTTGTGAATTATCTTCGTATTTGTAATAGAAATTTTGGCCTAATTATGTTATTTTTCTTAATAAACCCTCTATTTGAATGATTGAATCCCCATAAAATTAAAATTATTTCAATACTAAACCATGATCATTTATTCATATTTCATAGAACTTAAAAAAAAAAATTAAAAAAAGCAAAATAATGGAGATTTGGAAATGCACCTCGAGATGTAAAAGGAACGAAACGAAGAGTCCTCTCTTTCGTTTTTCGAATTTGGATGATGGTATTGTCGAAGCACAGATGACTGGGAACCTGTGAGATTTATACTTGTTTCATATCACATTCACCTGGATCGGATCCACAGCCCACCGGTGGGCAGGAATTTCCTGCCCACAATGGCTTCTATCCAATGAGTAGTTGGCATGTGGCATCCTTGTTTCATATAATTAATTGACTCAAAGGAAGTTAACCTCTTCCGTTATATTTCATAGTGTCATAGTGTTTCTATTAGCAGCAACGTTATCGTAACCGGACTGGACATTGACCCAGTAAAGCTTCGGGTCGATGGGTCATTGGTCGGATCGCTGAGTCAACCAGTTCAACCGCTGGTTTTCTCAAATATACTTATGAGATATGAGACTTAAAGATTATTATAAAATAATTATTTTTATTGTATAAGTATATGTAAAAACCTACTCATATATTTTGAAATGGTAAATATAACGTTGAATTTGTCTACAAACATCAATAAAATTACTTGTAAAATATATTACAATATCAGCTTATAAACAAAGATCTGAATTTTCTTTGATAAATGTAACATTCTTGAAATTATTTAATATTATGGTCATGAATAATAAAAATGTAACTTTTTTTTTTTAAAAAAATTTCAGACCTTCAAATAAAGTACAATAACTAACAAATAATCATAATTTTTTATCATAGAATCATGTATAATTAATGTGTCTGTGTATAACTGTAATACTATATGCTATAAACAACTATGTTTTCGTGAAATTCGAAAAAGTAATACTATAGGCTGTAACATCTAAGGCTCATAGCCTTTTTTTTTTATTGGATTTACATCTCTCCCCTCTATGAGTTTCATTAACGGGTGCCAGCTTCAGAAACCGGAAATCGCGTACGGTTTTTTTCTGAAAACCGGCTAATTAACTGGAGTTAGCACACTTTTTACTGGTCCAATCAAAGAATCAACTCGGAAACTGTTCCAGTTCCAGTTTTTTCTGGTTAAACCGGTGGTCCGGTCCAGTTCTAATGACACTGATTAGCAGAGATCTTTTCATTAATCAGTAGATTAATTACAAATAGATCATAGCAACTCCTTTTTTTTTCCCCTATTCAAGTACATTTTGTGAACCAAAACAAATTTCCTTATTTGATAAAAAAAATCACAGGTGGAAGAAAAAGAGAATGAAAACATACGGAAAGTTCCAATGAAATTATTTTGATAATATTCTAAAAATAGACTATGTAAATAACGTCAAGTTCAAGTTAATATTCAGTTATTACTTATTACATAAATATAATATAGTAGTATAAATCCTTCCACAAAAAGACAAAGCAAACATTTTAAAAAGCAAAAAAAAAAAAAAGTATGATCTCTTCCTTTCAACAAGCTTACAACTAAATCAAATAAAATATAAATCATAGTGAAAACATTAATATAAACTGCTTGTTGACATCTTCACTAGAATGCCTAAAAAATTGTATACTTTAAAAAAATTAGTTGCAGATATCAAAATTTTTAAATAGAAAACATATATCTGTTGAAAAATATAATAATAAAAAATATATAAATTAAAAGAACTTACAAAATATTTGCTACTTGATTCAATTCAAGAAATTTTATGGCAAGACTTCAAGAGGAAAAAGTTTGCGTTATTAGTTTTTTAATCGAAATGAGAAGTTCAAGAGATGAAATGATTACTGTGATCCACTTATCATTAATTAAATGAACATTTTCATATTTTCCTTCACATTTTCTTTTCTGGGCTCGAAAACTGAATTCTCTTTTCAAAACAAAACTATATGTTTGGGCCTCTAGCGCTTATATAAAATTCAGTGTGCCTCCTCACTTTTCAGCACAAAATTGGACGAACAAGAAGCAACATACTGAAAATTGCATTATATAAGAGGTCCACGCGTCTCCGAAATTGATCCGGCTTCTTACGTCAGATGAAGTGACGAAAGGATTGGGTTCATTAATAATAAACGAGCGTCCACGCCTTGGAATAAAATTATTATATTTTAAAATAAATGGTCAAAAGCCCATCCAATGTGAGGAAGTTAATATGGGCCGAGATATTAATATGTACGTGATTGGTAGTGATCAATCTAAGTAAACAATCAATGGATGGTTTCTTCTTTGGGAAGATAGAATTTAATGTTAAAGATAGTTATATTAGGAGTAAGGATAAACACAAAATTTTGGTTAGCGAATTTCAACTGGTCCATGACCATATCGTCCGGTTTATGACACATTTGGCCCTTCGTCCAGTTTATTTGTAGCATCTCTTTCTGTTTTTATTTCACTGTCACATTTTAAGTATGCATACTATATAGTTTATTATGCAAACTAATGCATTTACTATACATATTGTTTCGTATGCTATTTGTTGCTTGTAGAATGCATGTAGGACATGTCTTTTAATTACGTATATAAACTTATTTATTGTGCACATTGATTTATTTAGTATGCAGTGTATTTATTATAAAATGCATGTTTAGTCCTATATATAAATAAAATTCCTTATTATACACACAAACTTATTTAGTATGTGCAATGCGTTGGTTGTAGATTGCATATTATCAAATGTTTTTGTTTATACAGACAAATACTTAATATGCAAGTTGTTTAGTATTTTTTAATTTCCGTAGTTGATTTTACATACATAATAAATAATTTTCGGTACATAATAAATAAATTTACATGCATAATTAAATAGTGCAAAACAACCAAACCACCCGTATCATCGACCAGAACAATTGTATTACTATATCAGCTTCCATATTTATATATCACTGACTATTTTTTTAAATTTACTTCCGTATGAAACCGACGAGGACCCGTCGCGGCCAGTGTTAACACGAAGTTTCGCGGAAACTTTCCAAAGTTGACGCCTACTCTATTTTTTTTTTTTTTTCTCTCGATTTGAATATTTTCTGAGCAGCAAAATAGAAACCAGAAAATTTTGAAATCCATATATATATATATATACGCTCATGCATCAACTAATAACATTCATTCCCAGTATTCCACTCTATTCATTCCTCCGGCTCTACTAGCTAGTTAAGCAGTACTTACACTTTCAATTTGAAGGATCGATATCAACCGGAGAAATCCATGGCAGCTCTGGATGCCCATATTTTCGGCAATCTGATCAACCAATTTGATCGGGACCATAACGTCGACCTTAACGTCAACCATCAGGCACTCCGCAATTTGGGATTGTTCCTCGTGTTCATTGGAGCTTCAATTATTTTGGGTGCAATTCCGCAGCACTCGGCTATCAGTGAGAACATTTTTGTGGCTTTCACAGCTTTTGTTATGGGAATTTTGCTGATTTCGTTATCCCTTGTGGTTAATGTCATTCCCCGAGCAGCTGCCGTCGTTGATGCCGTACTTTATCACTTGGCATTTGTTTGATCCATGTGTAGTTGCAAAGAACTGGGTAATTGTATACAATGAAAGAGCTCTGTTCATTTGTTGTATGCAGCATATATTTAGGGCCTTGTGTGGAATCTAATAATTTTTAGTTTCTTATGTATATGTTTGTGGTTTCTTATGCATTAATTAATATAAGTTTGTGGTATTTGAAATTTGGTTTTAGGGATATGGGAATGGAAATATATATGGAATGTATATGGATATGTCATTTTCCTCTTGTTGAAATATTCTTACTCCTAATACAAGGAGGTTAGATTTTTTGACATAAAAGTTTTATCTTCCCCCAAAAAGAAATCTCAGTCATTAATTGTTTATTTAGATTGATCACCATTGTTGACGTACATTAATGTCCTGACTCATTAAATTTAAGGCCCATATTAGTTTTCTCACAAGGGATGAGCTTTCGGCCCTTTATTATAAAATATAGTAATTTTAGCCTAAAGCAAGACATGAACTCTCTACTAGTACCAAATTAAAATTAATTAAATGATTGCATTTATTTGTTTGGTAGTATACATTAATTATTGCATGTATTAAGTGTAAACAGTGTAATCTTCAAAATTAAATGAGACCTGGTCACTGCCTATTCTATCAACTTTTTAACTCTTCGAAAATTTTGCATAGTACCTAGCTAATTTTGTAATATCCCCGTCATGCGTTGGCAGGAACGAAGTCAGGATTTTATTATCGGGGGGGTCAAAAAGTGGTGCCGCAAAAATATTTTTAAAATTAAAATTGTTCCATATTAATTATTACACAGTCAAAACTATTAGGTTTTATTACAAATACAGTCAACACAATTGAAGTCATTATACTTATGATTCCATTATTAAGCAATATATTGATTTTATTCAATGACAATATACAAATAATATCAAAATTAATACTAAAAGTAAAATAAAATTACATAACTGCAACTAAAATAAGAACTCATCAGTGAAGGATGAGTTGAACACGTCTACTTTTCATCTTTGCTAAATAATCTATTATATCCTCAGACCGAATATGTTCTGCAATTCCTTTCTCAATATAAACAATGAGATAGTTGTTTAAGAAGTCATCTTCCATTATGTTACGCAGTCTAGTCTTCACAATTTTCATAACAGTCTCTCCTAAAAAATGAGGTAAGGGAAAGTGGAGCGGTCTTCTTCTTGGACGTGATTGTATATTTGTCTCACAAACTTATTATTCAAAGATAATATATGACAATAGGAGGTAGAGATGCATGTCTTATAGTTATAGATATGAAAGTTTATAATTTAGTATTTTTTTTTAATTTATGTTATTGAAATGTTATTTAATTGTGAAGTTATTTTTTTAGCAATTCAAAATTAGAATTAGATAGCACGACAGAATTATAGAAGTATCTATTATCACCTTGATGAAAAGCAAGCTCATAAATTATATAATTTATATTCACGGAGGACATATATTTAACTGATGGGTTTTGCGTGTTGCGGTGGAAGGTAAATTTAAAAAAAATTCATCAGCACAAAGATCGTGTTCTTATGATAAATATGAAACCATGTATATACTTGTTCAAGATATATTACACTAACAATGAGTTGTAGATTATACCTTCGTCTTGGCAAATCACTCCTAAGAAGGCCGTACTCTCTTCTTTGTGATGATGTCGGGATTGCCTACTCGTCGGTCTCTTGATTCACCTTAAACCTAAACAACAAACTAAGCACCACTTAGATAGATGAGTGCAAAGTTTTGAAGCTTAGATACAACCACCTTTAGATTCTTCAATCAAAGATGCAACATTCTTGATTATGGTGGCTAAACCTATATTTTCTTTAGCATGGCAGCCAACAAGAGAGAGAGGAAGAAGAACTCTGATTGCATGTTGTATCTCTACTACAACTAAGTATATAATTGTAAGAATAATATTTCACAAAAAATGATAAAATGATAATATAGGTTTAGCCACCATCATAAATCAATATTTTATGAAAATGATTATCCAATAATATATCTCACAAACCATCATAAATCAATATTTTATTTGTATCTAAGCATGTCATACTTTATGACATTTTATTTTATATTTTATCTCATGCATTTTATGACATATCTCATATCATTAAATACATTATATAAAATACAAAATATTTGTTGTTACCTGTTCAGTCGGTGTGACCTTTTAGAGGATCTACGTCAACTTTTGCTTCTTATAGTATTTGCATACTATAGACCGTAAGAGGTTTTATCACTACATTACAGTCACCAAAAGACAGTAGTCATGACTTCCTTTAATCCACTATATTTGTGTCTATCCTTGTCTCATGATATTATGAATATTACGTGAAATAGGATAATGTCATTTCCACATTATATTCGTTTCTTAGTATCTCAAGTGAATTATATATATAACTACTTTAGTTATATTGCATGCTATATAATCTCGCTTTACCAAGGGACTCAGTAATATCATAACTCATTTGAGGGACAATGATAATATTGATATATGAATTTCCCCCGCACAAGTTATATATATGAATTTCGGCTAAATTAATTGCTTAGAAATGATAATCACAATATGCACTTCTCATGTGAGAAATTCACATATCTCATATCTTAGATTCTAAAGACAGGACAATACATTAATGACACAAAACACAAATCCATATAATGTCTCGTCAGTTCAGGTCATTGTTCAATATGCAGAAGCCCGTTTCTACATATTCATGTTATTAAATGACAACCTTTGTCCAACATTTATAGAGCTACAATGTACTTTTAATAACATGACAATAGTAACTTGGTGATTAGTGTTCCCTATAATCACTTCAATTGCGAACATATTTAGAGTTATGTCATTATTTTGTGAGTTCTATGATTCAAGACCAAGAGCATCTTCTTGAACACTTCACAAATTTAACATTTAACTCAAGGAACAATAATGTATATAAACAAAATAATAACATTCAAATTTATGAACAAAATATATTAAATATATTAATTTTCAAAACACACAATCCTTTCATTAACATCTCAATATATTTAATCTAAAATAGCATACTAAAATTTTTTTTTAACCTAAAATAGTATACTAAAATTTTTTTTTTTAAGAATCATTGAGGGCCATGCCCCCCCTAGCCCCTCTGTCTCCGTCCCTGTGCGTTGGCGGGGCAATGAAACAGTTACAGAGATAAATGAAACAATTAAAATCCGTGTTGTCGGCCATTAGAAAAAAAACCATCCCGATTTTTGTCATGGAATTAATTCAATTAGTTCTGAATAAAACCTTGACATTAATCCGCTGAGATTATATAACGATTTATGTCTCTTATCATATGCTCAAACGTAAATGAAACAAAATGAAACAAGGCCAGTTTTCCTTGAGAGTAGGCCTACGTATCAAAGTTGGGCCCAAAATAAGGCCCATTGAATTAAGCCAGCCCAATACAAATTGCTAAAAGGCTATCGAGTCATTCAAATGCATGCAGACCACCACACCTAGCTAGTTGTTCCCTGATGATTTAGTTTAACAAGATTATAATACGTTGATGATTTTTTGTTTGTTTACCAAAAAGAAATAACAATAAAAGCGGGGCCAACGACTTAATTCGCTGACTTGTATAAGTCAACATACAGTAACATGTAGCAACAACATAAAGAATCGTCAGTGGTATCACATTATTTACGTATACTGTAAAAATCCTACGTCTTGTTTTGGGCTAAAATTATTATATCTTATAATAAAAGGTTGAAAGCTCATCCCTTGTAAGCAAACTAATATGGACCTTAAATTTTAATGGAGACATTAATGTATATCAACGGTGGTGATCAATTTAAGTAAACAATCAACGGCTGAGATTTCTTTTTTAAGAAATATAGAACTTTCATGTCAAAAAATCTAATCTCCTTTTATTAGTAGTAAGGAGTAAGGATATTTCAACAGGAGGAAAATGACATATCCATATATATTCCATATTAGGAGTAGGATCAACACAATTTCTCGAATTCCTTGCTTTGGGTTTTATTAGGAGTAAGGATAAACACAAAATTTTACTTTTGAAGTTCATTTCTGATGATTGCCTTGTACTTTGTCACATCCGCACGACTGCATTCTCAAGCTCAAAGCAAAAAGGTACAAATAATAATGGGAGAGTATGCGATGTTAATTGTTAAGTAATTTTTTAGGATTATTTTTACTTGGAAGAGACTAATAGTACCCCAAACTAAATCCTCCAAGAAAATCCTCCAAACTAACTTTTCATTTTTGGCAAAAATGCGCATCCCAAACTTGTCAAAAACGGAAAAACGAATTGCCAGCCTGCCCCAACACACACGACCCACTTGCACTGAAGCGTGCGACCCACTTGTAGGCCCAAATAAACACTCACCATTTTCCCCGAAAGTGTTTATCTGGATTTGAAAAGTGCTTACATACACCTAAAAAGTGTTTATATACATTTGTAAAGTGTTTATATAGAATTTAACATTCATTTATTGGCAGGCCAATTTGGCCCAAATCGCGCGACCTTTTGCTAGATGGCAGGTTCTCAGCGGCGCGTTGACAGGGCCACAAAATCGCTCACCATTTTTTCCCGAAAAGTGTTTATATAGCTTTGAAAAGTGTTTACATAAAACTAAAAAATGTTTATATAGCTTTGAAAAGTGTTTACATAAAACTAAAAAGTGTTAATGTACGATTAAAAAATGTTTATGTACTATTGAAAAGTGCTTATATAAACCTGATCAACAGTGTTTATATAGCTTTGAAAAGTGTTTACATAAAACTAAAAAGTGTTTATGTACGATTAAAAAGTGTTTATGTACGATTGAAAAGTGCTTACATAAACCTGAAAAGTGTTTATATAACTTTGAAAAGTGCTTACATAAACCTAAAAAGTGTTTATGTACGATTAAAAAGTGTTTATGTACGATTGAAAAGTGCTTATATAAACCTGAAAAGTGTTTATATTGCTTTCAAAAGTGTTTACATAAACCTAAAAAGTGTTTATGTATTATTGAAAAGTGTTTATATAGCTTTGAAAAGTGTTTAGTTTTCTCAGAAAAATGTTTAGACGAGTATAAGTGTTTATATTGCTCGTCGGAGGCGACGGAGGGATCGCGACCGTCGGAGTCGAGGGAGGGATCGCGACCGTCGGAGGCGGGGGAGGGATCACGACCGTCGGAGGCGAGGGAGGGATCGCGACCGTCATAGGCGATCGGGAGATCGTGACTGTCGCAAGCGACGGAGGGATTGCCTTGGATGAGAGAAAAGATGAGCAAAATGGGAAAAGTAAAAGAGGGGAGGAAGATGTTCAACAAATGAACTGACTTGAAACCAGTTGGAGCCTTGGGGGATTCTAGCGGAGACAGGGCTGCGGGGATGATGACATTTTCTCTTTTTACTTTAAATTAAGCATAAGCTATAGATTAATTATATACTTTTTTTTCTTTTTTATTTCAGTGGAATCGGGATAAGAAGTTTTACATGTTCATGAATAAATTGATGCAAGAGAAGTTCTTGTTTCTTTGAGACAAATTGATATTATATAAAGATAGTTAAACTTTAAGAATGTGAGACGAGCCAAACAATTTGAGTGTATATGTTAAACTAAAAAAAAATATATCTTATTACGAATTTACGTAGCATTTCTTTTTTCTCTAAGTATTGTAGGAACTAGAGCTGTAATCGGACTTCGCCCCGAAATATGATAACAAAAAAAATAATAAAGCTTATAAAACAAAAATATTTATATAAACAAAATAAACATGATTTTAAAATTTTTTATATGAATAATGATGATGATGTATAATTTATAAACAACTACCAAAAAAAAATTTGTGCGGGCCTTTTAAATATTAGATTCGTTAGTATTGTCCAATAAACTTAGATATAACAACACAAAAAAAAAAAAAAAAAAAAATCTCAATTTATTACAAAGATATTTAAACATATGAATATCAGTAATCCAACAAAACATTTTTACTCAATCCAAATGAAGCTTAATTAATTGAAAAAGTTCAGAAGCATATTTTGGTGATACCATCAGTTAGCTAAGAAAAAACATTGTTACAACTATAACTACAACATGACATCATTACTCTAGTGAGATGATTGGTTGTTCCTCACTTTCTTTATTGGAGCAGGGTTGGTACCCTCTGCCTTCAACTTAATTTGCTGCTTCTTCATTTATGTTAGCTCGAGGATCGCTACAATCTGATAGCATATAAGGAATTAGATACTGGAATAACCTTCTAGAATGAAATATAATTACATCATGTTATTCAATAGAGCAAGAAAGAGTAAGACATAATAGAGATATATGATGGAGAGCATGAAATTTTTTTGAAGATGTTAAAACCCAAGAGCAGTAGCTCCAACTCAAAATCTTACTCTAAGTTGGTATATACCAATATACCATTAATTTAGTTCGCTAATAATTTTGTTTCCACCTACCTTAGTTTTCTTTCATATAGTGGAAACAAAATGAGAAAAAAGGAAAGGGGCAACAATAATTATACCTGAGCCTGGATCTGAACCAGAGCTCAGGCAACTACAAAAAACAATATCTGAGGCTCCCCTTTGGTGCACAACTTCAAACCTCACCGCATCTCCAATACCCATTTGCTGACCCACTGGCTGAAACGCCATATTATTGTGTACTACTGAATCAAGCCTCAATATCAACAAAAACTATTAAGACAAATAGTAATCTCAATTCCAGCATTCAAAACTCCACAATAAATTTTTATTACTGATTTGCACTTTCTTATTATAGGTTATAAAAAGGTCTATTGACACCAAAATTTTTAGTGTCTTTTCAAACAGCTAAAAAGAAAAACAGATATGTAATAAAGTACAAACTGTAGAAGCCAGAATTACCTCAATTGGTTCATTTTTTTCAAACAGATCCCCAAATACTTTAACTAAGATTTATATTAGTAGAAGTCAGAATTACCTACGACATCTGATGAGTTAAAGAATCATAACAAACAAATATTAGCTTCAAGATCTCGCATTAAGTGATAAGCAAAAGTTTAAAGCTCAGGTAGTAAATTACAAACAGAGAGATAATAAGAAGAACACAAAAAGAACTATATATAATAATCCTAGCAGCTAAAGACATAATAAATGCTTTGAATACTGCACATATCTAGCTTGGTATTAGGAAGAAAATTATTTTTGCTACAATATTTCTTTTTCTTGGCATGTCCTAACAGCAATTTGGTAAAAATCTTTAAATCTTTAGGAAAGTAGTTTTTATTTTTGCCACATCAAGTCAAATATTAGCATCATGGCTCCATAGCAAGATATGCAGCCATTTTACAAACGCTTAATTTTTACAAATAAATAATACCCATAAACCTGACAATTTGCTTGTTCCATGCACCATCCCCTACTCACTATATCCTCAATTAAGCACTAATCATGTAAAACCACCATAAATCAAACAATCGACACTCAATTTCAGACTGTTTATGCGACCTTACAAAACACCAAACCTTGTGACCAGTACCCAAAAAACTGCACCTGCCGAAAGTCGCAGAGTTGTGATAAATCATTTAAAAACCAAACAAAAAACTGCACCTGCCGAAAGTCGCAGAGTTGTGACAAGTCACCAGCAGGACCTGAAAGCAACGAAGAACCCACACACCCCACAAGATGTGCTGCCACTCGTGCAAGAAGGGGCAAGGCGCAAGATCGCACCTGATTGCTGACTTGTTCTTAAGAAATAATAACTCGTAATTCTACATCATAAAATGATATTGGCATTTTATCATACAAGGCTAAAACATCCAACATTCATATTTATGCAATAACTAAGTCCAGTTAGAGTTAAAAACATCCAACATTCATATTTATGTAGCTAAACATTGTTGCTTTAATGTGAAATTGCAACGGACAGTGGATAACAAGTAAAACTAAAACACCAAAATAGCTTACCTCATCGTACCGGTTCATTGCCTTCAAAACACAGCCTTGCCTACAATACAAACTTCTAATTATGATTACTCAAGCCATTGGAGGCTACATCATTTTCTCTATTACTTTTGGGTAGCAATGCAAACCTTCTGCCATTGCGGATTAAGCAAAGAGGGATCCATTGACAATCCTTAACTTGACAATATTGATAATTTGATACTTCAAAAATTTGTAAAAAATCATATAAATTCTCAAAAATAGAAAAAAGTTCACGGAATTATTTCTTGACTTGTAGATTGATTATGTTTCCAATTATATTCAATTTTAGTTATATTTGATAGCCCTTCAAAGATCCGTTAAATTACAACCGTTAAAAAATATACAAAATTTTGATAAGCCATCAAACGATGTTCAAATTGATTGAAATTTGGAATACTATTGATCTACAAGTTAACTAATGCATCCATAAGTCTTTTTTCAATTTAAAGATTTTTTATGATTTTTTATAAATTTTCAAAATGTTCCATTGTTAAGATCGTTGAAGTTAGCATTGTCAAGGGATCCCTCCTCTTAAGCAAAATGGTGGTCTCAGCACCAGCCAGCGCTTTACTCAGCTTGACTAAACGAAGAAATGCCGCAGCCCGATTACTGTCACCAAAAAACAAATCAGAGTAATTTAGTCAGGATTCATGCCAGAAATCTGTAGCCCTAGCAGGCAAAAGGAGAGTGAGTACATGTAAAGAGTGGGTTTAATGAGTTCCCGACCTTGAGCAGCTCGTTGCCAGTAAAACAAATGCCAACATATAAGGAAAAAAAAACTAAATTAATGATATAAATTTTACTGTTTCGAATTGAAAGGAAAAGTACAGCTAGCTTACACAATTTTTTCTTCATTTCCAAATAGGACGGTTTCTTCATTAATTGCTACATATAATTATGATATTGTCTGCAAAAAAAGGAAGGCTCCAAAAATTCAAAATTTCAGTAAAAGTCTTGGAAAAAAAAAACAAATTTGACTTGCAATGTAAAATGGTGAAAGGTTAAATGCATAAAAATCATCCTTACTGTAAAACAACTAAACTCGTAAATTGAATGAGATATAAACAATCATCATTATACAAAATATAAACACAGAACAATGAAACATAGAATAACAAATCAAACACAGAAACATAACTGAAAGCTATAAGAAACATAATCGAAGTGGAACTTTAGAAAAATTGGGAAAAATAACTTCTAACTGAAGCCATTTTCAAAATCAAATTATGGCACCATTTTCGAACTTAAAAATAAAAAAAAATTCAGAAAAAAAATTATTGTTGGGATATCAAATTGCTAATAAGATTTACAATTTAAAACAGTGAGGAAGAAAAGAAAGGAGGTAGAGAGGAGTTGTTGAATCACCGTTGAGGGCTCTAGGCAGAGGAGGAGGGTGCCGCAGCGTGATCCGGTGAGGGGCAGCCGAGGATGGCGCCACTGCCTGGTTTTGTGAGGAATAGCGGAGGGGTCTTCGCGGCCTGACGAACGTCGTAGCGGGGGACGTGACGACCTGGCCGTGGCCCTCGAGCGCACGGTTCACCTGGACGACCGCGATTGAGAAGTCGCCCGTGGCGCGCGGCTTCAGGTCGTTTGCCATATGAACGTCGCCCGGCGGAGGGCAGCATCAGCGCTGCTCTAGAAGGTCCGCGGCGGCGGCAACATCGACGCTGGGCGGCGGCAGCGACGTTGCTGAGGCTGGGGTCGCTTGGGTTTGATGCGCCCTGGCTGATGCGAAGGGGGGCGGCGCTGGGGCTTGCTGTGGGCTTCGTTGCGCCGTGGCAACGCGGGTCGCGGAGGAGGGGTAAGGCTAAGATCTAGGGTTTGGGTTTTTTTGTTCAGAGGGGGTCAAGAAGACGAAGAGGGGGGGGCGCTGACTCCGAGCGTAATTTGATTTACGGGGAGTTTAGCGTAAAAGCGAATTGAAACGGAGAGGAATGATCTAAAATAAAATAGATCGTAGCCATCCGATCTGATCAAATTGATCTGTACCGTCTGATCAAGGGCATTATCGACATTCTAAAAGTTCGAAGAAGAAGAAAAAATGGAGAGTGTGATACTTAGGTATTTTTTAATGAGGAGGGATCCATCGACAATACTTAAAATGACAATCTTGACAATCAAGATTTTGAAAAATTTGTAAAAATAGTTAAAAATTTTTAAAAATAGAAAAAAGTTTATAGAGATATTGTTTAACTTATAGATTGATTATGTTTCAAATTATATTCAATTTAAGTGACGTTTGATAGCTCTTTAAAGCTCGTTAAATTTCAACCGTTAAAAAATGTATAAATTTTTGATAAACCATCAAACGATATTCAAATTGATTGAAATTTAAAACACTATTAATCTATAAGTTAAAGAATGCATCCATAAAAGTTTTTTCATTTTTGAGATTTTTTATAAATTATTACAAATTTTTCAAAATCTTGGTTGTCAAGATTGTCATTATAAGTATTGTCAATGGATCCCTCCTCTTTTTTAATATAGTATAGATAGTATAGATAGCACATAAATGTTAAACCACTTTAATAATTAAAATTTTATTTTAGACGTATCATATCATATTATTAAATGGGGATAGAGAATAAAATATAAACTATTTGATCAAAGTATATGAAAAGATTTAAACAAAATCAATGGTTAATAACATTGATGATGTAGTATAGTTGAAATGCTCGGAGAGTTATCCCAAAAAAGAGTTTATAGATTTGGACCATAGAAAAGTCACATTTGTGTCCGCATACGCATAACTATTTCAAATTAATATAAAAAAAATGGGCGAGTTTACGGTGGTATGTACTTTTTGTACATCTTTCCAACATATGCCAAAATCATTATTTGCAATTTGTCAATTATTAAAAATTTCCAAATAGATAGCTGCCAATGTCAATGAACCCTTCCTTGTAAATAAAATAAAAATTGAACATAAGAAAAGAATACACAACACAAGCAGGTATCTGATTAAATATTATTTTCTATAAGATAAAAGAACTTATTTATATTCACCCCGTATATTCGATTAAATTATAATTAAAAAACATATGGACCCTTATTAAAGAAAATTGGGGAAAAAAAAAAAAAAAAAAAACGTACACACACCATACAAAACAGAGGAACACGGGACATCTTAAAGTATACACTAAGCAAGCAACCAGAGCCTAAACCATAATCACCAGTAAGAAGGACCTTTACATTACAAACTTCAGGCCTGTTCGGCTCCCCTCAACTCCTAATGGGAGGTCAATGTTCACGTCGGAAATTGAAAATCTTGTGAGACTTAATTTATTTTTTCCTACGTGAACAGTGGCTTCACAGTGAGAATTTAGGGGAGCCGAACAGACCCTTCAGGTACTCAACCTTAATCCCGAGCTAGAAACACCCTAACAAAAGCCGCGACCACCAATCGTGCTGTCATAATCGCCAATGGATGCCCGCGACGAAGAGAGACATGCAAAATGCCCAATAGTAAACCGAGAATAAGTAAAACAAACCCCAAAAATATATGCTCACGATTGACAGATGAGTCCCCGACAGCCAACAGCATCATCGCAGCACTCGAAAACAGGACGAACATTGCAATATGGCGCACCGGCTGCTCCAGGTGATTTGGCTCGGGCCAGCCCATTACCTGCCTGAGCTGGTGCTGGTGCTGGTTCATGTACTCTATGACTTCATTAGCCATGATCTCTGCTTGATATTCTACTGACTCTCTGTTCTAAGCTGGATTGTGTTTGGGATATGCAGATATATATAATATAAGCATAAGCAACCCCTGTGGTCAAGAACCCAAGGTTGAAAAATCATTTTTATAAATGAAAAAAAAAATATAGTGTGGGTCCCAGTCAGCTGCCATAGGTGAGGACCGTAAACGTGCCAGTTTACGGTCGTGGGATGTGATTTGAACGGCCCAGATTTAACAAGTGGCGGTTGCTTCTAAAGCGGGTCGGCTGTCGCAGTTGCATGAATGGAAGAAATAATTAAATCAAAAAAAAAAAATGGAAGAAATAATGGCATTTTCCCTAGAAAAAATACGGCAGGGGATAGGATTTGAATCCGTAACAGTGTCACTGTCAGTTAACAATGTCCCCTGCTAAAGTGGTTGCATGTTTGAATTAAAAGTAGTTTAAAACACAGCTCCCTTGTTGAGTTGTTGTTATATTATTCTCAAAAAAAAGAGTTTTTTTTTTTTTGGATTAAAAAAAAGAGTTGTTGTTATAACGAGAATAATCGTTGAATGAATCGTCGGTTGACTTCAGGATTTTTTGTTGCAAAGTGATATGCATGTATGTATTTGTACTGCGAACAGTTACAGTTAATGAGTGACACAACTCACAAGGAACGATGAATGAGACCAATGCAAAGTATATGTTTCTCTAACCCAATAGAACGAATCTATTCTGGTTGTCAAATTAAGCGGTTTAAATTTTTGTAGGAGTTTTCTATACAACAAACTTGATATGACGGGCCAAATTAAAACACCTTGGTAGCCAATGCAGCAGTTATAAACAATCCCTTGTCGACTCCACTTGAGTCCCGAGTTTTGTCAATTATCATTATAACATTATATATATGAGGAGGGATCCATTGACAATGCTTAAAATGACAATCTTGATAATCAAGATTTTAAAATTTTTTTAAAAATAGTTAAAAATTCTTAAAAATAGAAAAAAGTTTATAGAGATATTGTTTAACTTATAGATTGATTATGTATCAAATTATATTCAATTTAAGTGACATTTGATAACTCTTTAAAACTCGTTAAATTTCAACCGTTAAAAAATGTATAAAATTTTGATAAACTATCAAACGATTTTCAAATTGATTGAAATTTAAAACACTATTAATTTATAAGTTAAAGAATGCATCCATAAAAGTTTTTTCATTTTTAAGATTTTTTATGAATTATTACAAATTTTTCAAAATCTTGATTGTCAAGATTGTCATTATAAGTATTGTCAATGGATCCCTTCTCTATATATATATACACACACACACACACACATATATATATAGTTATGCTACAATAATATGTATATCACGGTTTTACTGTGCTATTTGACTCGTATCTCAGTTTTCGATGTCCAAATAGTCGATCCGAACCGCTCAACTTGATCTCTATATCAAAATATACTAGGAAACCAAACTTTACAATTTTTAAAATTTTTTTGCTATTTTTAATGATGGGGAGAAAACCATTGTTTTGTATGAACCAGAATTCTTGGATCTAGTTATTTTCTCCCCATCACTAAAAATAGCAAAAAAATTCTAAAAATTGTAAAATTTGGTTTTCTAGTATATTTTGATATAGAGATCAAGTTGAGCGGTTCGGATCGACTATTTGGACACCGGAAACTGAGATACGAGTCGCATAGCACGGTAAAACTGTGATATGCATATTATTGTAGCCGGACTATATATATATATCAAGCTTTTAAAAAACGTTTAACGGCTCTTAACGGTGAGGTGACCATTTAACGGTTTGACGTTAAAACGGAATTACACGGTCGTTAAATTAAAAAACGGGTCCTTATTTTCTATATATTTTTTTATTTAAAAAGCTACACACTACACTCTCATACAATTGTACTTAATAATTAAGTACAAATAACAATTACAAAACTAATTAAGTACATAAAAAGTTCTAAATCTTATGAAACAGAAATTATAACATTAAAAAATTATAATGGAAAAAATTTAAGACAATAGTAATAAAAAGTTTAATTCTTTAATTGTTAATATCCATAGGATAAACATTATTGTGAACTTCTAGACCGTCAATAATGTGCAAACATATTTTAACGGCGTTTAAACGCCTCTAAAACACGGATTTTACCGGATTTTAACGGTTTTAACAAAGTTAAAACGGTTTTTCCACAAATAACGGTTTTCTTACAAATACTTAAGGTAAGAGGGTCCAAAAAACGGTTTAACGGTTTAAACGAAGTTAAAACTAAGTTTTTTAAAAGCTTGAGATATATATATATATGAGTTTGACTATTATACTAACGTTAGCATTTCGGACCGAAATGCTAACGGCTCAAAATTGTTGTTATCGTATCCGAAATCACGATTTATGGTGCTAAATAAATTCTTTATATGGAAATATTGGAGAATACAAAAATTTTTCATTTTTAGAGTTTTCTAAGTATTTGTTTTGAATTTTAGAAAATAGCTCATAAATATTAATAAAATATTGATGTTTGTACAAGTTATTTTCAAAAATGCAAAACAAATACTTAAAAAACTTAAAAAATGGAAAATTTTTGTATTTCCCAATATTTTCATATAAAGAACTTATTGAGCACCATAAATCATGATTTCGGACACGATAACAACAATTTTGAGGCGTTAGCATTTCGGTTCGAAATGCTAACGTTAGTATAATAGTCTAGCTCATATTATATATATATAGCTAGACTATTATACTAACGTTAGCATTTCAGACCGAAATGCTAACGCCTCAAATTTTATGTTATCGTGTCAGAAATCACGATTTATGGTGCTTAATAAATTCATTATATAAAAATATTGGGGAATACAAAAAATTTCCATTTTTAGAGTTTTCTAAGTATTTGTTTTATATTTTTGAAAATAGCATGTACAAACATCAATATTTTATTAATACTTATGAGCTATTTTCTAAAATTCAAAACAAATACTTAGAAAACTCTAAAAATAAAAAATTTTTGTATTCCCCAATATTTTCATATAAAGAATTTATTGAGCACAATATTTTCATGATGGTTTAGTATGATTTTTGAGTTAGGAGCACGCTAGATTTACTCTATATATATATATAATGCAAATGCCATTAAAACATAAAAAATTGGGATTTGAATCATTTGACAAGCTTGCGTGTAACAACTAAGAATTAAGGGTCACAAAAGCACCATCATTGGTTTATTTTTATTGTTATTTTTTGTTTTTCATTAACTAATTAAACCGTTTTGGAACTTTGGATCTTGTCAACATCCTGCATCCTGCTCACCTGACGTGTTAATTTCATAATCTACTATATATTAATACACACGTAAATGTTTTGAGCCCAACTATCTAAAGTCTATTAATTTTTTTTTTTTTTTTTGAACGGTCTAAAGGCCCGTAGGCATTTCATTTAATTCCACGCAAGCATTACAGAATCCAGTTTTCCCAGACAGCTGGGGTCCCCATTACATATTTTTCCTAAAACCCCTTACAATATTCATATTCCTAGCCCAGATACATTCTCAATTGCTACCTATCTAGCCTATGCCTCCATTATCATCTTGTCTGCTCTGGTCAGGAGCCTCTGTGTCCCGCCATTGAAGACTGCCTAGTTTCCATACACCTAGTTCTTGGTCTGAAGGGAGCCCTCTATAGTACTTGCCACTGATCCTCGCCAAGTTTGCCAGTTTGTGCGCCGCTTGCAAGTGCTGTCTTGGAAAGTATTCAATCATGAAGAATTCCGCTCGTTCTCTCAGCAGCTGGGTCAGATCTCCTGCCAATCGCGCACCTCTCCAGCAGGCGCCTCCTGGAGCTCTCCTTGGACCAGATTATTATTACCAAATATAAATACAAGTTGACATATCACATATAACAAATTAACAAGTTCCTACTAATAAATACTAAATTCTCATGGCAATATTTTTTTTAAGGAAAATAACTCTTTTTTATATAAAATTTTCAACAAATATCTCGTGTGTTTAATATATGAGTAAGGCTATAATCTATAAACTAGAAAGAATGGTAACTCTTCAAGCATCTCAACTATACCACATCATCAATATTATTAACCATTGATTTTGTTTAAATCTCTTCGTCTACTTTGATCCAACGGTTTATATTTATTCTCTCTCCTCATTTAATAAGATGATATGATATGTCTAAGCCAAATTTAATTTTTAAAGTGATCTAACTTTTATGTGCTATTATTTATAAATTATACATCATCATCGTCATTGTTCACATCAAAAAATTTTAAATTATGTTTGACTTTTTTAAAATAAATACTTTTATTTTATAAGCTTTATTATTTTTTTGTTATCATATTTCGGGGCGAAGCCCGAGTTATATCTCTAGTACTATTAATAGTACAAATAGTTTAATACTGCGGCTCTATATTTCTCCTAAAATTCGGAGGAGAGACCAGAGCTATAATGCCTAATTTAATGTACTTGCATAGAGCTCCTCCTCCCAAGCCCCGTTCAGTAGTCAGCACCATAGTAACAACGTTCGCGATTAATTCGCGAATAATTCGTATTTTGACTATGGACGAACAGAACGACGAATAAAAAGACAAATCCCGAATTATTCGTTTAATTCGCGAATTAATCGCGAATAAAACGAATTTAGCGAATATATCGCGTATCATTCGTATTAATTCGGACGGGTAATAGAGTCGGGGTTCACATGGGTGGCAGGAAAAAGCAAAGGAAAAAAAAAAAGCTAAAGTTATTGGGAAATGGGAACAGACAAGGGAGTGCTTATCCTCTGCTGCGTAGTATTGTACTGCGCAGCGAATCAACGATGTGGATTATAGGGGGTTTCTCGAGATTGAGCTGAGCGAATCTTGAGGCGGATCCAACCACCCGAGTACTGTGCAGTAATTTACTGCACAGTAGAGGATATGAATTGTAGACAAGGTGCGATTTTAAAGGCTCTGCTGTATATGATTACATATGCAAGATTTTCTGTGGCAAGCTTTTGTAATAAATTTATAAAATTCATAATTTATGTTTATTTTTTGGATAATTTTATTATTTCAATTTAATGTTAATATTTAAATTAGACGAACTATTTCCGAATTATACCCGAATTATTCCCGAATCACGAATTTTTGACCTTGCCGAACGAATCCCGAACTAACAAGTTGTCACTATGGTCAGCACTCAGCAATCAAAAAAAGGTAATTCATGAATTTTAGGAGAGTAATGATTTGCAAAATTGAAAAAACTAAAATTTCCGACCTGCCGGATTCGAACCAGCGACCTAAGGATATCTGCTCGTACACTACAGTCCTCCGCTCTACCAACTGAGCTAAGGTCGGTCTTGTTCATTTTTTATGACATCTCATAGATATCTGATAATTGGGGGTGTGCTTATATACAAATTTTTATGTTGTCATAACTGTAAAAAACTAGGGTAAATTTTCAGGGAGGTCACTGAACTTTACTCCAAATCCATAATTGGTCACTGAACTTTCATTTATTCATTTTTTGTCACTAAACTTTGATGTTTGTCCAAATTTGGTTACTTTGTTAGTTTTTTCATCCAACTTAATGGAATGGTTAACATGACATCAATTTAATTCTATAGACACATATTTTTTCATGTAAAACTTTAAAATGTGAGAATATAAAGATACAAATTATTTTTTTGTTTATTTTTCTTTTATGACAAAATATTTTTACTTTTGCATAAATATCACAAACTATATTTTTATATAAAAATCAATAGATAAATAATTTTAAATAAAAATTTTTATAAAGGAAAAAATAAAAGAAAATTAACTTTTGTCTTACATTCTCACATATTGCATACTTTATATAGTAGAACTATTATGAAAACATTTGCATTTCGCTCTAAAATGCTAACAGTCCAAATTATACTTTGCCACGTCTGAAATTATAATTTATGGTTCCCATTAAATTCATCATATGAAAATACTAGGGGATACAAAAATTTTCCATTTTGGAGCTTATTAAGTATTTATTTCGGAATTTTAAAAAACCATGTACAAACAAGCATTATTTTATTAATATTTTAGGGTCATTTTTAAAAATCCGAAATAAATACTTACAAAACTCCAAAAATGGAAAATTTTTGTATTCCCTAGTATTTTTATATAATGAATTTAATGGGAACCATAAGTCGAAATTTTGGACTTGACAAAGTATAATTTGGACCGTCAGCATTTTAGATTGAAATGCAAACGTTTTCACAATAGTCTAACTCTACTTTATATTAATTATTCCGTTAAGTTGGATGAAAAAACTAAAAGAATAACCAAATTTGGACAAACATCAAAGTTTAGTGACAACAAAAATAAATAAATAAAAGTTTAATAACCAATTATAGATTCAGAGCAAAGTACCTTCCAAAAAATTTGCCCCAAACAAAACTAAGATACAAGAAAAGAATGTGAGTATGTGACATGACATCTGATGTCCTGAATTCTCGAGTACCAAAATTGGTTAGGCAACTTATTAAATGGACTTGTACTTATTTCATTCAACTTTTTTGCTGCAAGCTGTATTTTCTTTATAGCCAGATAACCCAAGCGGAAGCTTTTCAATATAATTGATTTGTTATACGATATTTGAATAGACAGTATATATATTAAAATTCAATTTCGGCTGTTGATTACGAAAGGAGCTTGGTTAAGAGTCGCATGAAACGAACGTAAAACGTTTAAATCACTGTTTTTTTTTTTTTTTTCTATTTCAATTAAAAAAACTAAATATCATAATTTTCATACAAGCATAGAAAAAGGGATATACACGCATTCAACAGTCCTCTTTTACCAATAGAATTATAGAAGGTATGTTAATAACTCTCAAGTCTGAAAAGAAATATGTTGTTATCAATATCAATTTATGAACACGGCGATCTTATTCATTTGTTTTTTTTTTAACCTTTTAAAATTACTTTATCACATGATCGATTTATTCTTAACAAACAACCGTTTCGTGAATTTCCCAACCATATAATAAACTCAAAGCCCACAAAACAAACATCTCCTTAACCAACTGTATACCCTTTCACATGGCATGCTACTTTTATACAACTATATATACATCTCAACATGTCACCTTCAAAATCATCCCAGGAATTATACCCATCAATCACTACCATGGCTTCCTACAACACTTGCAACCTTTCCATGTTCATTTGTGTTGTCTTTGTGCTCTCATCCAACATCTACACAGTCAATGCGGCTCGCAAAATAGATGTGACACCGGAAAAAACCTTCCCGGGACTGACCATGCCGAAAATCGATCCCCTCCCCAAAGACCCCGTGCCAAAACCTGACCTGCCAAAGGTCGACCCGTTGCCGAAAAATCCCCTGCCAAAAGATCCTATTGTACCGACCATTCCGACACCGAAAATACTGCCGGTACTGCCACAGCCTTCCATCTTTCCAAAATTCCCCTTTGGGCCGTTTCAGTTCCCCAAATTTCCAGGGTTTCCCGGATTTTCTGAGCCCAATAGCCCTGTTGGGCCTAAAAGCCCATGAATATAAATGGGCTTTAAGGAGGCATTGTGCAATGGGCTTCTCTGTGGAAGAAGGTGCAGATGTCTTCCGGAACTGGACCTTAGTTTGGTTTCCTTAATTAGAATTTAGTAACTTTAATACTGCAGTATGTTTGTGTTTTATGTGCGAGAGATGGATCTTGTACTTCTTGTGCTTTGTATGAATAAAATTGGGAATTATGACTGGATTTTCCTCTAATATTATGTTATTGTAGTTTTTGTCTTACCATCTGTTACTAAGTTACTTCACGGGTCCGTATATGCTGCCATAAAAAACGATGGCATGATAGTTTATACGTTGGATAAATTTAAACAGCTGAGATTTTAGTAAATAGGAGCGATTTTTCTTGTGGCTCGCACTGTTGTAGATGCAATGGCACGTATAAAAATCCGTAACTTCACTATTGGACATAATTTTCTAGAAGAAAAAATCACTGGCAACTCCGGCTTTCCCTACCGTAAAGCATGAAGCAACACATGTACCTTGCGACGTTTGGCAAGTGTAGTAATGGTGTAGTAAGTGATTTAAGGTGATTTAAGTCACCAAACGGAAGTGATTTAATGTGTAGTAAGTTAACGCAGCTATATAGATGTAGTAAACAAATCACGAACATTTCACATCTTTTACACATTCTACCAACTTTACTTAATCTATTTACTTCACTATTACCAAACACCACTGATTTAAGATAATTTAGTGTTTTACTCCGCTTTAACTTACTACGCTTGCCAAACGGACGAGTAGTTCACAAAATAGCAATGTTCTAAATTGCGATTATAGCATCATCGCGACAAGATTCCGGAAAAGCTATCGCCGCTATAGCGGAAGCTATCATACGTAGCATATCCAATAATTTCGTAATTTATATTCTATATTTAATATTATTTATAATTTTATATTTAATTTAACATTATCATGAGTCCATAGAGCAAATAAGCAACACAAAATTACTTATGGAACTATAATATTAGCATTACACCGGTACAAAATCCAAATTGCAATTCAGAATTTACGTAATTTAATATATCTTTTTTCTATTTAAAAATATCTAAGTCATTACAAACTATGTCATTTCCAAAAAGAATGTAATAAGTACTAACTAAGTTATTTTCCGAAAAAAAAAATCATTTTGAGCATAAAATATATACTATGACGGATAGCGCGTTATTTACACGCTATACGCTATAGCGCCCGCTATTGGTGCTATAGTGGTAATAGCGCTACTTGCATAGTGTTGGCCAATAGCATCGCGTTTGAGGCCCGAAAACGTTATAGCGCGCTATTTAGAACATTGCAAAATAGCATAGCGGAGATCAAGTTAAATTCAGAAAAAGAAAGAATTCCAGAATACTGATTCTCGATAGAACTTGATACGATTTGTTGTAATCTGTTAGATCCTTGCAAGGGCGGAGCCAGACTCTTGAGTAAGTTATGGCACACATTGAATCTTAAGAGGAAGATATATGCCTAATTGTTAATTAAGCTAAGGCAAAACGTGATATTTACTTGGTATTTTTTAATAGACATCCCATGCTTCTCATGTTAAACATACCATATATAAATTCAAAGCCCAAATAATAGTTATTGGGCCAATTCCGGCCCAATAACTATACCCCAACCCATCAAGCCCATAAAAGCCCAATTGTAACCAACATCTATTCGTATCATCCCGGCCCAAGCCCATCCACTAAAACCCTAGCAAGGTTTTCCTTCTCCTTCTTCTTCCTCTCACTCTCTCAGCCTCTCCTCAACTCTCCTCTCCATTCCATCTCCATTCCATCAATCGACCGTCGAGCCCGCAGCAGCAGCAGCATGGCAACTCGCGCAGCCGCCGCCGTCGCCGCGAGGTCCGTGTTCCGATCGGCATCATCATCATCGGTTGCGGGCGCGGCGTCTCGGGCCAGATGTTTTAAGCCGACGGCGACTTGTTTCGGCCTCCCCAAGCGCGGCGCCTCGATTCCGCAGGCTCCTCGACTTCTAAGGTTGAATGATCTTTCATAATTCCTTCCGTTTGTGTAGTTTAGTGTCTGTATGTAATGGATTGATTCACCATTTGTAAATGTCACTGTGACCACTCGGTTGTCAGTTCAGTCCCAAATTGACTCCATGATCCATGAACATAACAGACACATTGCATGCCTGCTGTATCACTATCAATCTATCATAGTAGGGTGGTAGATCCCTTGTGTTGAATTCAGCACGATCTGCTTATTTGATACTGAGTGAGTGACATGTTAGCTTGCCGAGATAATGCAAAGCGCTGTGTCCTCCTTGACTGTTTAAACTGAGCCTAAGAGGTTGAATTGAGGCTTGATTTCCACCATAAACCACTAGAAATGCCATGTGCCTTCTAATATTTGTGGCCCCTATCAGAAATTCGCATATAGATGTTAGTTTTTGAAGCACATTTCTTGGTTGATGTATTCTGGGTACTGCCAGAAGCTGAGAATTAGCCATGATTGGTCATTGGGGTTGTACTTCTTTTCACAAGATAGAAACCTTTGCTATTATATTTGTTAATTGAATTTCCAATGTTGAGTCTTCTGGCTTTAGTGGACTCTGTGCTAATTCATAGTATTCTATATGGTTTTCAAGGTCTCCCATTGAGATGAGTTCCTTCTGTTTGGAGTCACTGATGCCGATGCATAGTGTCACATCCGCAGCCGTCATGACCTCTCTGCTGGCTGTCTCTAGAACGGGCTACGGTTGGCTTGCTGAAGGTAAAAGTTCATCTCTTCAGTTCCTTTCATATAAAATCTTTGGAAAGAAAATAAACTTTGGTTGTTTTTGAGTGTGGTTTTGTTTTTCTTATATGTTTGGAAAGTTTAAATTGGATGTCGGAACGGTGTTTCATATCACCACCAAAAACCTATGGTGGAATGTTTTCCTTTTGGTGCTTCTGTGTGCTTTTCTTATTGAAAATGTTCTTTTTTGGAAATTTTTTTTTTTTTTGGAAAAGATGGTTGGATTCCTACTTTCCTAGTTTCTTATGTGGCTAAATGGATTTATACTAAATTTTGGGTTTAAGACATCTTATTGAGGCTGGAATGTAGTAATGATAATGAGTTAATGACTAATACTCAAAACCTTTAAGCCTTACTTTTTTAGCTTTGTTTGGCAGTGTCATAGAATTTTATAAGAAAAAGGTTGTTTTTTCATAGTTTGTCTCTTTTTCCTTTTTATTGTAGGACAAGATGAAACTAGATGAAGGTCAAGCTGTTAAGGTGACTAGACTAAAATAATACCTGTGTAGATTAGTGGATTATCATTCAATGATACTATTTGCTTACAACTTACAATCATTTTTATTGAAATTATTATGCAAATAAAGTCGTTGTCTTCTGGAGTATTTAAGGAATCATGCTTCTTGGCATATTTTTAAGAACCTATTGTACTGTATGATTTGCTCCCTTTTTTTTTGTTTGTGTCTGTCTCTTGTGTTTGAATTTACTTAATTTTTAAAAAGGATTTCTGAAGGTGTAATATCTATATATAGTAATGTAGATTGTTAATATCTGAGGTGATCACATAGTTTCTGAAACTCTGCATTCTTTTCATCACTAGTTATAGGTAATCATGTTTAGTTAGTTGTCGAATTTAATACCTTTCTCGGCCTTTTGGCTAAGATCAAGTGTAGTTGTCGAATTTAGCATTTGGCAAAAGCTTCTTTTACATAAAATGAATGTACTAATTTCCTGTTTTCTAAACCAGCTGGAAAAGATGATGTGTAGAAGAGTATATCATATCAAAGGCAAAGGTTAGCCCATACATTTGATATAATAAAAGTGAAGTGATTTGACATTGTGGTCCCTACTATTAGTGTTCTCAATTTTTCTTTTTTTAAAAAAAAAAAAATCATGGCCGTTTTATATGTAGCATTCCCCTCTAGATGGAAAATCCTGCGTATATTAGTTGATGTCTTATTTTCATCATCTTTTTGAATCTTTCAGGACTCCTATTTTCTTATGATTTATTATTTTAATATAAAAATGAATGGAGTCTGTTTTGACATGTTCGATTTACTTTGCGAATTTTCAATGGATTTGAGCTGCTATTCTTTCATCTTCTTTAATTTCTTTGAGCTAGGACTTGTCATATGTTCTTTTTATGCTGTCTAATTTGAAAGAAAGCTATTTTATTAAAAACTGTCCCCGACTCCTGACCATAACTCTTTATTTGTTATAGACTTGTGATTATTCATCATGAAGAGCTTGGCCTGAAGACTTCATTCCTACTTTTTTTTTTTTTACCACTTTTTTTTTTTCTTTTGCTGATTGTAGTATCAGAAATATGAGGAGATCAACTTGTTGTATGAAATTTTATAAGCTCAAGAAATTGTTATATGGTTGGAACTTAGTTTTGGTTATTGTACTTTGTAGATGGATGACTTGGATGGCGATAGTAGCAACTCTTATCTTCATCCTTATTAATAAGTTGAGGAGATTTGGTAGATCTATTTTGAGTTTTGGATCTGTAAATCTCAGTGAGAGAAATCTGATGTATACATTTGGTAAATTTCTTTTTCAAGATAATAGGCCATTTTTTGTTTTCATGGGATCTTCATCTTGTGTCTCGTTTGTGAATTTGTGCTCCAACTCAGACAACATGGTCCTAATATATATTTTTTTATTTAAAGCTGACGATTGCTGTATCATATCTTAATCATGGTTTCCATTTTACTTTCAATATATGAGTTGTGATGTTTATTTGTAGAGTTAAAACCTGTTGGCAATTCGAAATTTATGCTTCAGGAGCAAAGAGTCCAGAAGCAAATTCATATATGATGAGTTCTGCAATGTTAGACTTATACTAGTTGAGCGAATAATATACACTCGGTTCGAGTTCTGGAATTGCACATTGTGTACGATGAGCATTAAAACTAACCCTGCTCTTAATCTCTCCTAAGACTTCTTTCGCCAATCGAACTCTATCATTCGATCAAGCAAAATTATTCGAACTCTGTTTTGTTTTTATTCAAAAAACAAAAGTCTGTGAAGAAATTAAACCCTCTAGTACTTGTTATATTTATTTATTTTTTCTTGCAGTAAAAGAATGCTTACTTTGTCACATGTCCATTTTGTATGCAACTGACAACCATACGCAGTTACCACCAAACAGCCAATCAATAAGTAATAAACATTAAGAAGCCCAACTGCAAACAAATACCAATACCGAGCACTTTAACCGATTACAGACCCTTCCCCGTGAGTAAAAGCCCAACTTTTACCACTGAGTCCATGACTGTGTTTTGCCTATAAAATACAATCAAACTGTCAATTTCAAATCATCCGAACGAATTCAGTTGTCTGTACATCTCAGATTACCATGGCTTCCTACAACAACTGCTACATCTCTTTCATTGTAACTATTGCTCTTTTGTTTTCATACAATGCATACACAGTGAATGCCGCTCGCAGCCTTAATCCGGTGCCAGAACAGACCTTTCCAGGCTTAACTGAACCAAAGATCGACATCCTGCCAAAAAATCCCCTGCTGAAAGATCCCTTTGTAGCCATTCTTCCAAAGCCGAAACTTCTGCCATTACTGCCGAAGCCTAAGTTCTTACCGAAGTTACCGTTCGGTTCGTTTCATTTCACGCTATTTCCGAAAATATTTAGCATCCCTAAGAAACTTATCCACTTGCCACACATTCCTATCGGTCCCAAGTTTCCTTGAAGGCTTTGGGCTTCAGAGGGGCATACTGCAAAGGTGGTTCTCAAAAAGAAGTGTGCAAGGGGATTGTGAAACAAGTTATCTTAGTTATCTTATAGTTCAGTGATTCTACTACTGTTGTGTTAACTTATGTTAGCTGCATAAGTTCCTGTACTTTTAATGTTTAGTATGGAATAAAACTCTAATATTATGACTTTGATTTATTTCCCAGGTTTTATATATTTAATAATTTAATGATCTTGTGTCATCAATTAATTCGCAAGCAATTAGTACTGGCCGCAGATATTCAATGAAATCCCGGTCAGATATTCGTGGCCCAAGATACTAGTCCGAAAAACCCAAAAAGAAAAAGGAAAAATGAAAGAACTATTTAGTCAAATGGAATTCACGATACGTTAAACATGTAAAAGACTCATGATAGTTCTGAGCTTATCACATTGCTCACGACTGACGTAAATATTTGCTGCTAATTTAAGTTCCTGCATGACCAAAATTGTTCGGCCATGTTTACTCCTTTCAGAACAGCTCTTGGAGCAAAATGTATGAATTCTGATTGTTCCTTAAGACTCCAAAGCCTTTACAGTTTTCCAAAACTGATGATGCTTAATATAATCATTTTTTTTTTTTCCGAATGATTGGTAGCTGCTACCATCAGATAAAAGAAAGAAATTACAGATCAATAGCAACATGAAAAATTAGAGTACTATCTCAAAACGAAGCATCAGAAAACTCAACTTCACAAAGTTTCAAAACCTTCAAAAAACTGAACTTTACAGAGCTTTCAAAAGCTTCAGAAAACTGAACATTCTTTCTCCGACTCATTCAAGGCTTCAAAAAACTGAACATTACAAAACATCATGATCTGCTTCAAAAAACTGGGTTTTCTGGAGGATTTTGCTTTACTCACAGGCCATTAGTACCGGTATTTTGCTTCACCTATTAAAAGACCTAACACATTACAGTGAAGTCCCACAAGCCACTCATATTTGTGGCCAATTACGGTTACTGGTCTGAAATAACAAAGAAAAGGAAAATGCAGAAGTACTTGGTCAAATAGAATTCAGGATACTATATCTTCAGATCTTTGATGAGAGCACCGAGCTTGTCAGTTTCATCAGATGCAGCTTTGCTGATATCGATACATTCCTTTAAGATCTGAACCAATTCTACCACATCATCATCTTCCAGATCAGCTCCCAGACCAACCTGCTTCAATCTTGCGTGGCATTTATCAAAGCCTAGCACCTTGAAAGTACGGATTAATCCTAGAGGTAGCATCATATATTGGAGCTGTTTTTTTCATCAGAACTTCAAATGAAGCCTGAGACGGATTGCAAATCTTAGAGGCAATAAAATTTTCAACTGTCAACAGGTGTCGGTCCATCTCACTCAAAGCCAGAGTGAACAGGGAATCACAAAAATCAAGGATTTGCTCCAGTTCAGCTGCTTCAATACCCATTTTCTGATTTGAGTACATGTCACCAAAAAACAATTTGTGACTAATTTTGTGGAAGAAAAAAAGCTTCAGAAATATGTTCTTGCAGTGATATACAGAGGTACAAATTAAGGATATAAAAAAAAGCATCTCTGCAAACATGTACTTTAAATGTTGCCTTTCTGAATTTTTCCAAGATCCACAAGTTGCTATTTCAGCAGAATTTTGTTAACCCCCTTACACTTAAGCTCCACGCCAAGGGAGTTTGGTCATAAGTAAGATTCATTTGTGTGATTGAATTTAACCTTGATTGCACAATATTGGCATAACAAATTAACTAACTAATAAAATAAAGAAAAGAAATGGAACAGAAAACAATTCCTGTAACAACTCAAGCATTGCAGATTCACAGCACATTGTCACTATACTATTTGGAGTGTTTTTGATACCTTCAGTTGCTCTGGTGAGGCTGTGAGGATAGAATTGAGGCGTTGGCGCTTTTGTGACAGCTCGGCACGTGACATGGCACCATCTGATAACATAGATTCAAGTAATTCATTACTAATAGGTCTGGCCCCATCATTCACTGTCTGAGATGACTTTTCCGCCTTCTCTGCATTCTTCACTGCCTGAGATGACTCACCCACCTTCTCTGCTTTCTTCACTGTCTGAGATGACTCTCGCTCCTCCTCCTCTGCTTTCTTCACTGTCTGAGATGGCTCACCCACCTTCTCTGCTTTCTTCACTGTCTGAGATGACTTTCCCACCTTCTTCTTTGCTTTCTTCTGGCAACAAAACCCAGATAAAGTAAAACTAAGTTAACTAACAACAAATAGCTCTCCACTAAGAGAGAGATATAAAAGCAAAGAAGAGGTACATGTTTGCCCATGACGAGTATCAGAATCTAGGGCCTGGTGCTTTCAGGTTTCTATTGTATCTTTATGTCGTCTCCAAACTCCTGAATCTTGATATATCTTTGATCCTGGGTTTTTGGGGGTGTTCACTTTGAGGTTTTTTCTGCACGCAATGCAGAACAATATAATCAATTTCAAGTTTGACAACAAAAAGTTAGTGTTCTGCCCTAAAAGTCTCTAAATTATGACATAGTTGTTAGTTTGAACAACTTTTGCATTTCTTCTCACAGATATCTACTCTGCATACATAACTAGAAAAAATAATTAGGTTAACAATAAAAAAATGTTTATCTGTTCAAGATGACATATATTCAATATGCTCAATTTTTCATCCAGGTTGTTCTGTTCAAGAAATTGGACTAATTATTCAACTTAGCTACTTATTTGTTCAACTTATATATTCACTTGAATGCCCTACCTACAAAATAAAACAAGACTGTATTTGTTCAAGATTGAACCTCTATTATTCTATTTAGTTAACTAGTCGTCGTTCAAGATATATTCAATATGCTCAATTTTTCACTCTGGTTGTTATTTGTTCAACACATGTATTCATTTGAATAACATACCCACGAAATAAAACAATACTGGGTATTTGTCCAAAATTGAACCTCCTGTATTCAATTTAGCTAACTAGTTGTTCAAAATTACAACATATACTCAATATGCTCAATTATTCATCCAAGTTGTTATTTGCTTAAGGAAATGGACTAATTATTCATCCAAGTTGTTTAACAGGAATACCAATGCCAAACCAACAGAGTAAAAACGGACACGGTTTGTATCAAGAATAAACCTCTTTCATTCAATTTCTCTTGTTATTTGTTTGAAAAGCAACCTCTTTCATTTAAGAAGCTGAAATCTCTGATATTCAATTGAACTTAGTATCTGTTCAAGATGATATGACCACTATTGATTCAAGTAGCATAAAAGATGCAATAACCTGAATAAAAAGTACGATTGCTTTAATAAAATTTCCAAATTCTTGAATGAATATGGTTTGAACAAGGAAGAAGCAAATAATCAGTAAGTTGATATATTAGAACACTATATTTATTTAAGTTGAAAAAGACTTATTTTTGGATAACATAACAGAAACATCAATTATAACTAATTTGACATGATTCATACTGTCCTAATCCATTCAAACAACAAAATTAGACTGTCAAACTGTATTGCTCCAATATCAGTTGAGATTATCATAAAAACTATAGTTATTAGAAGATCTTAATCACACAATCAGATATGAATGGAGTTACCACAAGATCTGATGAAGTTGTTGCAAGATGTGATGAACTCATTACAAGTGTTTAAACAAGACTAATCAAATGTATACACATGCATTATAATCAGATCTGAGAAATTTAATAACAAAAAATCATGAACAGTATATAACTAAACTGAACAATTAGGCAGTTAATCTGCATAATTAGTAGAAAAACAACGATCTACCAGTAAATAATTACTTGCACAACACAAATCTTGATTAAAACAACAAAAGTACTGATTATCTTCCACAACAAGAACAGATTTCAAACTTTTACATAAAACCTAGGGCTTGCAGATACAAAGACGATTAGATGGATGTACATTTAAAAACGCAAGAAAGCAAACAAGCAAATCAATTTGAAGCATTTGAAGCATTTTTTTTTCCCACCAGATTTCAAACTTCTACACAAAACCCTAGGTTCAATCGAACAAGAACATCAACAGAAGTGATCTTTACCGCGCTTACCGCTTACCGTTTCCTATCCGGACGTACGCGAGAGCTGCTCGGAGGCGATCGTACGTGCGATGAGCTAGAGAGACTTGATCGTGCGAGTGTCCGCGCGCGAGGGCGACGAAGGCGCGATCGTCGAAGAGGAGCGATCTTCTGTGAGTGGGAGAGGGAGAGAGGAGTGTAGCGGAACTGAGAGGAAGTGAGGAGCGAATGGAGGGAGAGAGGGAGGGAGGGAGGGAGGGTTTTAAAAGGCCGCGGTTAGTTGGGGTTGGGCTTCTTTCTCTCCATTGTACGGTTTTATACTTTTATTGGAGGATCTTTGTGTCCTTCAGTCTTCAGATCTTTACGCATGGGGGGGAAGGTTCATCCAACGGCGCTTGGAGTGAAGAACGGCGGTGAGATTTGTGTTCGATGCCATAGGTCAAGTCGTTCGTTGGCAATTTTTTTTCTTTTTAGTGAAAACCCGGGTGTGTTTGTTTGTGAGATAAATGGGAGATAAATTGAGAGATAGCCTATTACCATTCTCACAAGGAATAAGCTATCTCTCAATTTATCTCATATTTATCCCACAAACAAACATACCCGTAGGCATTAATTGCATTACATTCAACTTAATAAGGTCCATTTTCTAAAATTAAACATCTGACATAACTTAAACTAACCAACTTAACCTAAATAGTCTAGCCAATCTTATGGTGCCAACACATTCTAGAAACCAGATTTGGCCAGATAATATTTATAGTCTCAGCATCTCGAAAACCGAAATTGAAAAAAGACTAAATTAGTAAATTACCTCAATTAAATTACAGACCATGCTTGATTTTTGGATAAGGAAAGAAAACTAGTTTCTTGGGGAGATATTGGGTCCCATCATGCATTGGAGCCAAAATATTAGCGACATAATCCCTAAACCCTAAAACCCCATAATCCCGAGAATCATATGACCGGAGAAGTCGACGACCAAGAGTAGATGGCCAGAGTGGTGCACCGCCGGGGAGAGTCAACGGCTCCAGAGAAGCAGGCTGACGGGGTGGCGGGCTACCGAAAAGACAGAGATGTTGACGGCCAAAGAAACAAATGGCGTAAGAGGTCGACGACCTGAGAGGTTTAGTAACCACACCATACTGTTTGCTCTGCACTATTCTCCCAAAAAGTCAAGGTTTAAAGATAAGATTCAGATAATAGGTTGAAGAGAAACAACAACAACAGCAGCAGCAGCAGCAGCAAAGAAATTAGATAGAAGAAGAGAGACGAAAGTAACAAAAATGGAGATCAGAACTAAGATGGGGTGGCAGGAGAGACAAGGAAGAAGTTGAATCCATCAAGAGCTTACCTCCCCCACCAAACTTCCATTTTTTTGGTTTCCCCCTTTTCCACTCGTTGCGGCTAGGGTTTCTGACTGGCAGTTATTGTGCTTTATTGGCAATTCTTATTGTCTACTAAAGTACCGCACATCACTCTAATCGTCCGATCTACTTTAAGATACGTGTGAGTCAAATCTCAAAATTCTCTCTATTGAACGTTGCCAACTGCGCGGTAGAGGATGAATACAGTCATTAGAGGCTTCTTACAAGTCGAGGGCATTGATAACCCATGGATATTCTTGCGTTTTTTATTGTTCAAGAATCAGGATAGATTTCCATTTTGTTATCTTTCCTATTATCTAGTACGGGAGGGGATTTTTCTCAAAAAAAGGGAAGAGGATTAGTTGACTATACATATTTTGACAAACTCGACAATTGAAATTTAATATAGAAAGTTTATAAATGCATTCTAGAACACCTTGATTGATAGTTTTTCGAGTTTCATTCAATTTAAAAGTTGTTTGATAGCTCATCAAAAGTTTGTACAAACTTCAAATGATCTAATTTAAACAGTAATTGATGGAATATCAAATATGACTCAAATCATTTAAAATTTAAAACATGATCAATTTATAGATTTCACAACATTTGTATAAAAATATTTCTATTTTTATATATATATTTTTTTATAGATTTCACAACATTTGTATAAAATATGTTGTCAACTAGGGACTTCCCCTGCGCTTTGCAGCGAGAAGTTAAATATTTTTTCTAGGCATCGTGTCATTGAATTGCAACGATTTATATTTGTTAACGTTTGAGCAATAGATTGTTTACTCAATCGCAAAATTTATTTTGCTATGAATAGATGAGCAACACCTAGTTTAGTGAAATTAGATTCTATTGATGACCAAATCTTGTTTGATTATTTTCACTAAACCAAAATATGGGTGTATGATAGATGAATATGTTCTGACAATTAAGAATATTGAATAATGCATGAAGTTAAAAATTAAGACAAATTTGGGAACTATCACAAGTCGGAAAATAGGAACTGACAAGAGTATCTTTGAAGAACTAAAAGTCGCGCAAGCAATACTATTAGGCAGTTATTGTTACCATAATTTTCAATGTCTGATGTTGTGCCCATCATAAATGCTAATTCGGCTATGAATCGGATGAAACATAGGCTGTTCATTTTATAATCGAATGATCATAATATATCTTTTAAGTACAATTAAAGATAAAAGTTTGATAAAACCGCTGGATTCTATAAATAAAATGTTGCTTAGCTTATCCATAAAAGAACAACTCCAAAGAAAATTATGAGAAACTTCAGTTCTCAGTTCTCACATTTTGTGAAGTGATCAGCAACGGGCCTCCAAACACCGTCGGATGAATTTCCTGCTGCCATGTGTAAAGATCTAGAGAGCGCAGAGATCCTCCAGTAAAGCCGTGCAATGGAGAGAAAGGAGCCCAGTCCCAAGTCCCAATTCATATCCCCTGCTATACTGCATTGTGCAGTTCACAACTTCAGTCGTTGGATTGTTTCAAGATGCGTGCCAGCGTGGATATCTAGACGATCCAACGGCTGGATTTGTGAACTGCACAATGCAGTAAGTTAGGGGATGAGCTCTCCCAACTAACCGCCTTTAAAACCCTCGAATCCCTCCCTCCCTCCCTCCATTCGCTTCTCACTTCGCTTCACTCCTCTCCCCCTTCCTTCCTCAGACGATTGCTTCATCGGTGATCGGCGATCGGAAATGGCAAGCGGTGATAAGCGCGGTAAAGATACTTTTACTTGTTGATGTTGTTGTTCGATTGAATGGAACCTAGGGTTTTTGTGTAGAAGTTTCAAATCTGGTGAAATGATCGAGTACCTACCTCGAATTGTTCTGATTGATGTGATTGTTCACGTTGTTGCATTCCTTAACGTGCATTTCACCTAATCATCGTTGTTGTATTGTATCTATAAACCCTAGCCTAGGGTTTTTGTGCTGAATCCAGTCAAAGAAGATACTTCGAATTGTTCAAATTGATTTTCTTGTTTGCTTTCTTGCATCCTTTAACTTACATTCATGATTCATCTGGTCGTTGCTGTATCTACAAACCCTAGGTTTTATGTAAAAGTTTGAATTTGAAATCTGTTCTTATTGTGCCAGATAATCATAAGTACTTTTCTTGATTTGATCAAGATTTGTGTTGTATAAGCTATTATTTACTGATAGATTGTTATTTTTCTACTAATTATGCAGAAAAAATCTCAAAGTAATTAAACACCCCCAAAACCCCAGGTTCAAACCGGATACATTCAGATATATCAAGATTGAGGAGTTTGGAGACAACAGAGATCATACAATAGGAACCTGAAATCACCAGGCCGTCTGATACTTTCCTTGGACAAACACGTACCTCTTCTTTTCTTTTTATATCTCTCTCTTAGTGGAAAAAGGTTAATTTGTTGTTAGTTAACTTAGTTTTACAATTTATTTGGGTTTTGTTGGCAGAAGAAAGCAGAGAAGAAGGCGGGAGAGTCATCTCAGACAGTGAATGATCGGATGGGACCTATTAGTAACGAATATCTTAAATCCATATTACCAGATATGTCACGTGCCAAGCTGGACCGAAAGCGCCAACGCCTCAATTCTATCCTCACGGCCTCACCAGAGCAACTGAAGGTATCAGAAACACCCCAAGTAGTATAGTGACATTGTGCTGTAAATCTGCAATGCTTGAGCTGTTACTGGAATTGTTTTCTGTTCCATTTCTTTTCATTATTTTATTAGTTAGTTAATTTGTTATGCCATTATTGTGCAATCAAGGTTAAATTCAATTACACAAATGAATCTTACTTATGACCAAACTCCCTTGGGAAGGAGCTTAAGTGTAAGGGTGTTAACAAAATTCTGTTGGAATAACAACTTGTGGATCTTGAAAAGTTTCGGAAAGGCACATTTAAGTACATGTTTGCAGAGATGCTTTTGTTATATCCTTAATTTGTACCCGTGTATATCACTGCAAGAACATATTTCTGAAGCTTTTTTTCTTCCACAAAATTAATCACAAATTGTTTTTTGGTGACATGTACTCAAATCAGAGAATGGATATTGAACCAGCTGAACTGGAGCAAATCCTTGATTTTTGTGATTCCCAGTTCAATCTGGCTTTCAGTGAGATGGACCAACACCTGTCAACAGTTGAAAATTTTATTGCCTCTAAGATTTGTAATCCATCTCGTGCTTCATTTGAAGCTCTGATGAAGAAAGGAGCTCCAATATATGATGCTACCTCTAGGATTAATCCGTACATTCAAGTTGCTAGACTTGATAAATGCCACGCAAGATTGAAGCAGGTTGGTCTGGGAGCTGATCTGGAAGATGATGATGTGGTAGAATTGGTTCAGATCTTAAAGGAATGTATCAATATCAGCAAAGCTGCATCTGATGAAGCTGACAAGCTCGGTGCTCTCATCAAAGATTTGAATATATAGTATCCTGAATTTTATTTGACTAAGTACTTCCGCATTTTCCTTTTCTTTGTTATTTCGGACTAGTAACTGAAATTGGCCACAAATATGAGTGGCTTGTGGGACTTTAACATGTTCGGTCTTTCTTAGATGATGAAGCAGAATACCAGTACTAATGGCCTGTGATTATAACTGAATGCTATAGAAAACCTGGGTTTTTTTTTTTTTTTGAAGCAGATCATAGTGTTTTGTGAAGTCCAGTTTTCTGAAGCTTTATGAAAGTTCAGTTTTTTGACTCAGCAATGTGGTAAGATCAGAACTTTCATGAGTATTTTACATGTTTAGCATATCCTGAATTTCATTCGAGTTATGACTAAATAGTTCTTTCATTTCTCTTTTATTATGTTTTTGGTTATTTTTCGGACTAGTATCTTTACTAGGCCACGAATATCTGTGGCCCGGGGATTTCATAAAATATCTGCGCCAGTACTAACTGCTTGCGAATTAATTGATGAGACGAGATCAATTATCAATTAAATTAAATATATAGAAGCTGGGGAATAAATCAAAGTCATAATATTTGAGTTTCATTCCATACTAAACATCAAAAGTACAGGATCTTATGCAGATAACGCAAGTGATGAAAACACAACAGTAGTAGAATTACTGAATTATGCCCCTCTGAAGCCCAAAGCTAAATATTTTCGAAAATATTTTCATTCCGATAGGAATGTGGGGCATGTGAATAAGCTTTTCAGGAATGCTAAATATTTTCGAAAATAGCGGAAAATGAAACGAACCGAAACATATAATTTTAGGGATCAATTTGAACCAAACAAAATAGTTTACGGACTAATTTGAACCGAACACAGTATTTCATGACCGATTTGAATCAAAAAATAGTTCGGGAACCAATTTAAACCAAATACAATAGTTCAATGACTAAAATTGGACTTTTTTCTTTTTTTTTGGAAAAAATCTGGATCTTTTTTTTTTTTAATGTATATGGATCTAATTACTAATGTCCTCTGCATTATTTAGGCCACTTGATTAAATGTCAAATTTTGAGAATTTCAATTAATATTAAAAATAGTCCCTCTGGAACATTTTTCTAATTTTGAGAATTTCAATGAGTAATAAAAACAGTCCCTCTGGACCTTTTTTTTTCTTTTTTTTAAAAAATGTCTCTCTGGGTTTAAGTACAGTGTTTTCAATTATTTAGCCCACTTGGTTGATGTCATGTAAATATATAACATACACACATACAGACTGCCTCTTGGATCTGATTTTTTTTTTTTTTTAACTCTTGGATCTTATCTGTTAGTAGCTGGCATCTATATTTTCCTTTCTTTAAAATTTTCCAACTAATAGTATATTTACCTGCATGCAGCAAACGAATTTATTATGTGTTTGGTAACTGTAGTAGAATTGATTTAAGCTCTTAAATCAATTTTAAGTCACCGAACGAAAGTGATTTAAGGTGTAGTAAGTTATCGCAGCTATATAGGTATAGTAAACTAAATCACCAACATTTCACATTTTTTACACATAACATCAACTTTACTTCATCTATTTACCTCACTACCACCAAACACCACTGATTTAAGATGATTTAACGTTTTACTCCGCTTTTACTTGCTACACTTGCCAAACGGGGATTTAAGGTTTTATTGAAATTAATCAACTAGCTTGTGGATGTAATGGATGAGGCCGAATTTTGTTGAGTTAATTACACATAAACTATTTATAAATACGAAAGAGATTATAAATTAATTAGAATAAGGATGCAGGTGCTTTTTAGATATTTTTAGTTGCCATCATTTTATGAATGTTAAAGAGAGAAATTAAAGCCACAATAATAGTATTAGAGACTCAATAGTATTATTGCTGTAGCATGGTCACACGGAGCCGCATGTGCAATTTTCATATCCAAATGACAATCTTATAAAACAAATCACCCACGTTAATCACTCGCATAAACACCTAGATTACTTCTATAGTTCAGTTTAGGTTATTATTATTGCGTACAACTATTATCTCGTTGTTTAATGATATTTATCGTAACGGTTCAGTTTATGCGATTTGAACGTCATTTGATACTCCAACAAACTTTATGAAATTTTACTGGATATTTGTAACGGTTGCAAGAGCTTTTATGAAGCTAAATAAAATATCAAATGACACTCAAATCATATAAATCCTAAAGCATGACCAATCTATAAGTTCAAGATTATTATTATTTTTTTTTAGATAAAGATGAGTGTCAAGCCACTCAAATTTAAATGTCTATTAAAGACCCCCCACATCCGGGTTTCGAACCCGCGTCCTCCCACACGGAGAACGTTGTCTTTAGCCATTAGACCAAAGGCTGGTTCTCAGGTTCAAGATTAATTTGAAATAGTTTTCCAATTTAGAGACCTAATTACTGCTTATTTTAAAGTTCGTTATCTTGTCACATTTTTTAATTGTCAATATATAAATCCCTAGTACCCTTAATAACGTAAAGCTCTAAATTCTGTATATATTTTGATAATTTCTACAAACCATTGGCGCGCGCAGCATTCATTACCCGTTCATATAAACCTTGCTCTTATTATCTTGATCGTTTCATATTTAATTAAAGTCAACCCCTCCATTTATATTTAGTATAAATAAGTTGAGAGAGCTTTCGATTATTTTCACAAATCATTGCAGGGAAAATTACAATCTGCAGTTGTATATATATATATAGTGGTGCTACCAAATTTGATAATGGCAAAGGTAAGGACTACTATTTATTTTCCTCTGTTTCTACTCCTATCTAAATATAATGGCATTTTTTTTTATTTAAATGTTCACATTGTAATTACATAATTGAACGCATAAGTTACAAAATTTGATATACGAGTTACAGAATTTTTAATTGTAGACATGTCGACTATTAAATTAAATGAGGATAATTGAAAATTCTTTAGTTGTTTTCTTGACGTATTTCCGTTACTCATGCACATTAAGCTTCTTCCTTGTTGTTTTATAGTCTTTTTCCTATTGAAATTCATTAATGTGAAAAGGTTTCCAATTAATTAAGAGTGTGTTTGGATATTGCATGGTTAGCTAGTGTTACTCTTGGAGTAAGTCACTAACTCAAAAGCTAGTGCAATCCAAACATATGAAATAAGAATCGTGGTTAGCTCCAAAATAGTGCTATTTTACTAGTACAGTAATACTTCAAAACAGAAAAATAAGAAATGCATATTATCGTATTGAGGTCGTATTCTATTAAAAACGTTGGTTGATCGGAAAACCGAATAAAAAATATCGTCGTATTCAATAAACATAAACATTTCAGTATTCGAGATATATAAAGAAAATATCAATTTTTGTATTTAATGAGCTACATAAATTTACTCCTTTTATGTTATACAGCAAGCAAACACTTCTGCAGGAAGCAAGAAGATTGTGGACGAGATTATAACATCTTTGAACAAGGACCAGGTTTTAATTAACACTACTATTCATTTAGTTAAACTATTGCATTTAGGTCAAGTTGGTCAATGATTATTTTTTTATTTAAATTGGTCTCTATTCTCTAATAATTATATTTGGTTTAAATTGGTTCATAAACTTTTGAGTTTGATACGTATTGTCCTTGTAGACATTGATTGATATCAAATTAGTTCTTGAACTATTTTAAAAGCCTTCTTAGTTGAGGGGAAAATCCTATAATTCAGGGCTAATTTAAATCAAAATTAACAGCTCAAGAACTAAAATCAGACTGTTCTCCCTTTTTTTTTTTTAAATTAATATATTTTATGAAGATTTCCGAATAGAAACTATTCTTCTTATTAATAGATGGTTACATCTAATTTTTAGGTATACATGTCCCTAAAGAGTGGTACACAAAGCAATCCGAGGGAGTTCAATAAGGAGCTTTTATCATTTCTCGAGAAAATTAAGAGCAAGTAAGCATAAAATAGACGAGCTACATATACAAGTACTTCATGTCCTTTGATGTACTTCGTATCCTATAACAATATTACTTCCAAGTCTTTTTTCTTAGTTTTTTTTTTTATCCCCTTTTAGTTGATGAAGCCATTCTCTAAGTCAAATATCCATTTGCCATATATTATATAATTTATAAGGGTTTCCAACAATAAGAACTAGCCTTAATTTGATCTAGTGTTTAAGAGCACTGTTTTATATATATATATGGGAGGTTGCACGTTTTGAAACCCAGATGAGATGTCTTTATAGCTAGATACTTAAACTTGAATAACTTGATCCTAATCTTTATTTCAAAAAATATAATATAATAAAAAGATGTTGCCAACAATGAACGGACTATTTTTACGTACTTTGATTTAAATTAGAAATCTTTATTTAAATAAATCTTTGGTAAACATCCCTAATGATATTAATATATATGGTTCACGTAGGTACGATGGTGATGCCAAAATGTTAGGCACTCTTGTTCGGGATGCAGAAAAGACGAAACTCGAGGAAGAGATCCTATCAGTGAGTTTTGTATCTATTTTACTCCCACAAAAAAAGTTTTATTTTTGTTCTGACGATTATAAATAAATATTATCCATTATGAGATTCATCTGTAACCGATAAAATTATCTGGGTGTGAGCATGGAAGCAACGTCCTAAATATATAGTTCCGCACTATCGTAATAAAAAAGGGGATAAAGCAATTAATTAAATCAAGTGTGCATAATCTTTCTGATCTTTAGTTTACACACACGCACACACTAACTAGAAAAGCAATAAACAGGTTGAAAAGTTGATAATTAAAGAGGATTGACATGACAAAAAGAGTCCGTAAAATGTCGAATATATATATATATATATATATCAATAGCAAACAGTTTGCATGCATTTCCTAATCATGAATGCCAAATTTTGTGATTTCAGAGTTTGGGACCGGTTTTCCATGACCAGCTTGTTAGCCTACGCAATGAAATAGTTTCCAAGGCGCAGTCGGAGGTTCGCACTGCCCTGGAAAGGTATCGCGAGCCACACGATGCTGTGGACGATGTGGTGGCTCCTTACATGGACAAATTTAATAAGGAGTGTCCCAGAAATTCTGGTAATTTAATTAATTTAAGAAATCTGATAAAAATTTATTAATTTCTTAATTATATATTAATATTACACCAATGTTTCTTTCTTTTTTTTTTTTTGAGGTAAGTAGGTCAAAGCCTACTTAAATTTTTCATTAAACAAGTAAAAAAGGTTACAGATAGTAAAGAAAAAGAAAAATGAAAAATGAAATACAACCATTATCCTAAATCCTAAACAAATGTAATTAAACAACAAGATATAGCATGAAAAATAAAGCAGAACTCGTCGAGACGAAGTGAGAGGTGGCTACAAGGAGAAATCAAATATTGGTTTCCCTCCTCGCTCTTCTAACAATCAAGTCTTCATTTTCTTCATGCCGTTATTATTTCCATCACCCCAACTGACATTGAAACTTACAATTTTGCAAGATCCTAATGCCATTGTCGCTTTTCAAAAGCGTGCACCCATCTCTTCCTTGAACTATACTCTAATACCATCATATTTGATTAAATTGGTGCATGAAAAACCCTCACAACTAACATCAACCGACATAGAACCCTTTGTCAATCCTCCTAGTAGGGTTCCCCTCACGCGGGTGTTCCCCACCCAGCCTCCACAATAGTTTATTACACCAATGTTAATTAGTAGGAGTTGTTGATGATTAAAATTTAAAGACCTGTACTAAAACTGATTTGAATCACGCAAAGCGCTTAAATAAATCTCACTTGTCTTTCGCTAACATGCATAAACCTATTAATTATTATCAAGATGCGCATACGAACTTCGTGAACTTGCTTCGTGATGAACGCAAAAAGCTTAGAAGTCAGATTAAGAAAATTGCACAGCGGGAGGCTGTAAATATAGGCAAAATGCAGGCCAACAACACAAACAACATGGAGGCTAACAGCAGCAACACACAGGCTAACAACAAGGACAGCATGGAGGCCAACAGCAGCAACACGCAAGCTAACAACAAGGACAACAAGATTCACTTTATAAATACTCAATTTATTATATATTTATACATAGGATGGATCCACTTGCACTAAAATTCTTCACACAAATATTTTATAGAGCGCTACAAATTCGTAAAGATCTTAAAATGAGGAACCTCTTCTACAAACAGATTGATTGTGTTTCAAATGTCATTTGATACTTTATTAAGAATCATTAAATTTAGACTGTTGTAATTACTATACAAACTTGATGGTTCTTGATAGAGTATCAAATGACACTGAAATTGAGTAAAATTTTGTACCACAATTAATATCTATAAGTAAATGATTATGCTCGTTGAAGATTTTTATTTTTACAATTTTTTGCGAATTTATAGAACTTGGTGTATATTTTGTGTCAAAAGTATTATTTGGTGTATAGCTTTACGCAACTCCAGGGTACGTAGGGATGGCCATGGGCCAATAGGCGGGCCAGACGCATATCCTGTGTCCTGGCCCGTCTCCCTTATGGCCCGACCTGGCCCGGCCTGCCCACGGGCCAGCCCGTCCAACATTGTAAAATTAATTTGTCAATAGTGGGAATTGAACTCTAGATCTCAAGAGTGAGATCCATACCCTTTTGCCACTAACCAAGACAACACTTGTGATTTCATATTGTTTTGATTAATTATATTACATGTTAAATGATACCCCGGGCAGGGTAGGCGGGCCAAACCCCAAACCCGGTTCTATCCTGGCCTGTACCGTGGCCCGACCCGTCCTGGCCCGTCCACCCTCTGAGCCGGGCGGGTCCGGGCGGGTTTTCCGGGCCGCGGGCCAAACTGCCATCCCTCCTGGGTACGTAGCTTATACCAGTCCCCATATTTTTTTATGATAAGATCGTAAGAAATATTTAACCTAAAAAGTAGGAAGGTAATCTTGTAGAAATAATTAAAATATTTCAATATTTGTAAAAGGCATGCCTTGTAAATTCCATGTCCCGATTAATTTTAATTTTCTCTTAAGGGCTAAAAAAGAAATAAAAAATATTTTGGCAAAGAAATATATATATCAAGTCTATGTCGAAGAACTGGTCAATTGAGTGATTCATACAGTCATACACATCCATATCTGCTACCATGAAAAACTAGAGTCGTAGCTAGCGATCACTCTTTTATCTATCTACCGATCTATCGTATTTTTGATAAACAAATATAATTTTTCAGTAAATATTTATATATTTCCGATTAACAAATATTATTTTCTAGTAAACATATACACTACGGTTTTCAGTAAACATTTATGCGACTGTAATAAGCACGTGGGTGCACGTAGGTGTGTTAGATTGTGAGAGAGAAGTGAATGAGTGGCTTACTTTATAGATGGAGTATACATGCTTTCCAAAAAAACTATGGCAGGAGACCCTGCCATTAAACATCAACGGTCATTGGATTGATTTAATTACCGGTGAGGATTTAGTAATAGTGGTGCCTTTTTAGATTAATTGTGGATCGCATCTGTCATATTGAAAATGCAGGATTAATTGTTTCATAGTTTTTTAAGAAATGTCCGATTTTGGCTTCTAAACTATTGCATTTTGTTCAAATTGGTTCCTAAACTCTTTTTTAGTTTAAATTGGTCTCTAAACTATTGCATTTGGTTCAAATCAGTCCCTGAACTATTGTATTTGATTCAAATTGATCATTAAATTATTTTTTGGTTCAATTTGAACTTGAACTATATAATTTTTTTTTATTACTCCCCACTTTACTTCCATTTATACTAACTAATATAGTTTAGGAACTAATTTTGGTATCAATTAGTATAAACAAAAATACTTGGGAGGGGTTATATGAACCAAACTTTATTTAAGTTTAAAGATCGGTTTGAACCAAAAAATAGTTTAGGGACCTATTTGAACCAAATGCAACAGTTCAAAAACTAATTTAAGCCAAATGCAATAGTTCAGAGCCTAAAATCTAACTTTCCTCTAGTTTTTTATGCCAGCAGATACGTATATCTGATTCCATACCCAGTACATGAGTACAGGAATGACGTTTTCTTTTAATATTAATTGCAGAATATATATATTGATGTAGCGACTAAGGCTGTTTCAGCTGGCATATTAGCAACTAGAATAATTACTGGCGATTTCACTGCTGCAATCGATGTCAGTGTAGCAGCATTTGCTATCGGTGAAGCAGCCGTTAAAGCAGGCCTTGATTATGCCAAACATCTCTCCGAATGAAAAATTATTGAAGATTTTCCAAGCGTCCACATTTTAACTATCCACACGTCTACGCATACACAAAATTTGTAACTCTTATCTCAAATTATGTAACATTTAACTCAAATTTTATAACAACGTGGACATGTAGACACTAATTTTGTGGACACTAGGTATGACTCAAAATTATTTGCACAAGAGAAATAATTTCCGTTTGTCTTATATATATGTTGTCAGATGAAGTTCAGAAACTTGTTACTGAGTTTGGTCATGTGAAAATAAGTATCTTGTTTGTAAGGAAAACTGGCTTTGGATTTTAAGTGTGTTCCGTACGTGTTTGAGATCATTTCAAAAATAATTTGTGGGGTCTTAAATAATATTAACTTGTTTATCACTAATTAAACTGTAGCTGTTGGCAACTGGTTTATTACAACGAAAAGAGATCTGGTTGAAATAGCACAATTAATTATTGCTATCTATGTTGTAATAAAATTGGTGTTAATACATATATCAACATTAATTTACCACTTTTATTTATATTTTTATACTGATTTGATCGCTGGTATATTATTCAAACAATACTAATTTTTTTTTAAAAAAATGAAGAAGTCGTAGTGACTTTATAAGTATAATATTAGTCAAATTTCAGAAACGACTTAAAATTGATAGAATGTAGAAAGTAGGTCGGAATTACACATACATGATGCATGTGAGGTTCAAATTGTCTTAAATAGTAATACAGAGCAAAAAAAGTTATAATCAACTTCTTTTTTTCTTTCCAAAATTTTCGTACCGGTTCGAGTCGACAGCGCCATTGCTCTTCCTTGTGAAAAGGATCTGGTATTTCGTAAATCATAATATATACATATATAATACATATGATCATGATCAGTTAACTTGTAAACTTTGAAGCCAACAGTTTTCACTCCTCGAATGGCCGTGCAATCGGTATTGCTTTTGTACTGGTACCTAATTCAATCCTAAAAAATGCGCCTCAACGATCAATGGCATAGAGATCTCCATTGCGTTCCATTGATGATCCATAACATCATCAATGTTAGGTATCAATGGACTCATATTTTGCCATCAGTTATCTCCAATTTTACAAAGTACAACAACTTTTTGTTCGTTGCAAGTGCGACAATAGTGACACCGCATTGCTCCATGACTCATCTGATCCATGACAGAATTAGCCATATCCTCCGAATTTTGTGTAGTTGACAAATTAAGGTGGTAGGAATAATTGGGCCTTATAGTGATGAGATTTAAGAGGTGAATTTCTAGGCCTTTCTTGGAAAAGCCCCAGTTATGGACTATAATTTATTTTATGGTATAAAACTTCTATAACCATAATCCGTTGTGAGGATTGGCACCAACAAATTTGTGGATCGGGTTATGTATAGTGGGCTTCATGAAATTGGCCCAATGGAGAGACAGTAACTGGTGGCTCGGCGATGTGAACGACTTTTTTAGCAGCTTCTTTCTGATGCAAGCAGCTTCAATTTCTTGTTGAAGCAGGCTGGTTCGATTCGATACCCGTCCGACGAAATTGCGGTACGATTGGCAGATTAATGGTCCAACGATATTCAGACTGATTCAAAAGTTATGAGATATATAATTCAGGCAGGTCAATAACAAGTCCTTGGAGCCTGAACAACCCATTCAACCTCTGATATTTCCATACCATACCACTATACCAGAATTGGTACCATTTAAGTTACCAAGATCTCAGCCTCTGAAACGTGGAATGAAGATATTGAAGCATTTTAGAATGATTCTAAAAGCCCATTAATCCGGCCCAATTACATTTAAAATGAACCTTAAATCCGGTAAACTATTTATTATGCTACAGGCCCAGTTATACGGCCCAATAACATTTGAGCCCATGAATACATACATTGCAGTGCTCATACCCAATTTACTGGCCCAAATTTATTATGTTGCTCTAAATTTTTTTCTTCACCAATGAACTAAAATTCATCACTTATAACTGTAGAATTCCCCATCAATGTCACCGAGGCTACGGCCTAGTGGTAGTGACATATGCTTCCACCGTGGAGACCTGGGATCAAGTCCCAGCAGGGGTTGGACAAGAGATAATTGGGCGGTTTGCCTACGGGCTTTGTTCAAAAAAAAAAAAAAAAAAATTCCCCATCAATTAACTAGTTTTTTTTATTTGTTGTTTATTTACATTGTAACCAGAGACCCTTCTTTTTTGTTGGTTATTATGGCCAGTTGGCAACACAGAAAAACTTGTATATGTATGTGGGTGCATCTTGAACTGTACTGTATGTAATGTAAACTATTTGCTGCAGGGAATGCAGAGTTGCAAATGTCAAGATGATCCTATTTTTTTAGGCTAATTATGCTATAAATCAGATGAAATACGGACTGCCCATTCTTCAAAATTTGATGGTAGCGATGTATCATTTAGACACAATTAAAGAGAAATATTTAACAAGAACCGATCGATTTAAAATAAAGATTGCGTAATCAATCCAGACCTCTATTTTTATATATAATGAAGAAATTATCGACTCTCTCATGATATTAATTACATCAAAAGCTGAACCAGATCTCTTGATGATACTTATAATAACTTATCATGATCTACATTTTTCTTATAGCTATTCAAAATTAAGGAAAAAATCATCACACCAAGACACCTATACATCAATTACAAACCAAAGCAGATCGACAGTACATCTTAAAAAAAAAATCAAGCCAAGATATATAGCTAAAAATAAAATGATATCATGGCTAAGGCTAAAACCATTAGAAAATACATATTGTACTTAATCCCTTGCTCCATAAACGGCAAGTCAAAAAATAATAATGCCCCCCACAGAAAGATCCAACCTAAGGCATTAACAAATTAATGCTGATGAGCATGATTTCAGGGGAAAGAACATGGCTAAGGCTAAGGCAACAATTCATCCTTTTAATGAATAAAACAGGTTAATTAATCTTTTTCTCATTTTTTTAACCATTATTTTTTGGAGCATTCTGGTAACATGTTGCCAGACAGAGATTAACAAGGACAGGTAAAGTAATTGGTGTCAGGTTTAATTAACTTTAAGCCAGAGAGATATATATATGCAAATTTAAATCATTTTAATTTCAAATTTGGGTTGATTCACCTACTACTGCCACTAATTATGTCAGCAAGGCGGCTCCTCATTTGCTCCTTTAGAATTTGCCCAGTTTCTTTAATCCCAATTTCTATAAAAAAAATGCCCAAATGCATCCAAAAAGCTGCAGCAGAGTTTGCAAAAATCATTGCAGCAACAACACACAAATCAATTAATCAAACACCCAACATAATAACATATCATACTCCTCTCTTTCCGTTTGTTTGAGTGAAAAAGGGATAATGAAACCATAAAAATATGGTGATGAGCATGGATTTAGGGAAAAAGACATAGTGCCTAAAGAGATTTTTAGGATACCATGTTACATGTTACATGGCCTAAAAGCCTGGGCTGTCCCCTCTTTCAGCAAATGCGGTCAAATGCAAATGCAAAGCATCTTTTCTTCACCATTATGTTATGTCACAATTCACATACTCACATGCATATGGATTAGTGGTCACCAGTGATCATAGAATTAGACCCATAAAAAAATACTGCCACTTTTTTTTTTTTCTTTTTTTGGGTTTGTTTTTCTCTTTTTTGTGCATCTTTTTGCATGGTTTATCACAACACAAAAGATGCATTGTTTCTCAGTTCTGATGTAAAGGCTTGGCTTGCACCTGTATCTGTATCACTGTATCAGTATCATCCTTTTGTTTTGTTTATTTTCTTTCTCCTTTCTTTCTTGAAAAAGAACTTTTTTCCTGTTCTTGTTTAATTAGTTGCATGTGTAATTGTACCCTTGTATGCTTCTGATGCAACAATCCAGCAATCAGTAAAGCGTCAAATTCATTGATATTGATAAAGAATTGCCTTGATACCGATAAAGACCGTTAGAACAAGTTTTTAATTTTGAGCTCCTGAAAATAATTAAACTGTAATTGTACTTTATTCACGCTATTTAAATAAAAAAGTATGAAATCTGACGTGCATTACATTGTCCATTATTATAGATCATAGTTCTTACTCGATAAAACATCAATTTTACAGTTTGAATTGCATAAACAATTATACTAACTAGAGGCTTCACCCCGAAAGATAGTATCAAATAAATAATAAAGAATTTTATTAAAGAGTGAGGCTATGGTACTACTAATAGTACAAAATAGTCTGTACCACGGCTCCATATTATGATTTTTAAATTTTAATTGATCGATCCAAACCGCTTAATGTGATCTCCATATGTTAATGTAGTTCTAGACCCAAATTTTATATATTTTCTTAGAATCTTTTAACTATATATTTTGATATATTAAAAAAAATCACATTTTTTAATGGTCCAGAATGTTTCCATGCAGTCATTTTCTAATTATCTAAAAAAATAGTAAAAAAGCACCAAAAATTATAAAATTTGGTCTACAATGACATTTTTATATGGATATTATATTGTGCGGTTTGGATCGGCTAAATGAACTTTAAAAATGATTATATGGAGCCGTAGTATAGACCACTTTGTACTATTAATAGTACCGTAACCTCACTCTTTTTTAAATTTTATATGAAACAAAATTTGAACATAATTTTTAAATCTTTTGATATTAATAATAATAATGTTGTTATTTATAAATAAGAACATATAAATGTTGGATCATTTAAGAATTAAATTTTTTTTTCTTAGACATGTCATATTCATATTATTCAATGTGAAAAGGAAAAGAAATACATAACTCATTGGATTAAAGTAGATGAAGAGTTTCAACCAAAGCCAATGATAAATAACATTGATGATGTATCATAATTGAGATGTTTAGAAACCTATCGCTCTTTTTATGGAGTATAAATTTGTCTAAATGAAAATTTTATCCATAATATGTTTTTCCTAATTTGATGAACTTTTGTACATATTTTTCTTAAAACATTGCAAAATTATCTACATAGGTGATTTTCAATACTCACTACTCTTAAGTAGAAAGCGGTAAATTTAAATTTTCATGCAAGAAAATTATATTCGTCTTTCTATAAGAATTCCGCCACTCAATGCATAATCATTTTCTTTTTTCAAATTTTGATATTCTACAAATTTAATGCATTCTATGTAACAACGTAACATATATCTAGCAAATTTAAAACTGAATGCTGGCACTAAATGTGAGTTAAAAAAACTGATCCTCACTGAAAAAAAAAAAAAAAAAAAAACTATTAACCAATTCATGTAACCAACGAATAGGTGGCTTGATTTCTTCAAGAAAGAGAAAAGGAAAAATTAAAAAAAAAATCAAGCGAGATAACGACTAACGAACATATGTAACATATCACATATCATAATTAGGTTTTGACCACTTTTGCATCGTTGTACTGATTACCAAAATCAGCAGAACAGAAGAACATCCAAATTCAACATCTCCAAAATGAAAATACAAAGAAAAAGTAAGGCCGGCACCCAGCTCTTGTGTGCTCATCCTCTGTAGCGCTGCAATTAAAGTGTAGTACAGAACATTGGGGCCGTTAGATCATCCCAAGATTCGTGCTAGCACAGATCTCAACATGATCTAACGGCTTATGTTATGCGCTACAGAGGATATGGAATGCAGTTCTTAAAAAAACAAAAGTTGTAAGAAATGTACAATCTCTGTCCATGAATAAATGAATTTTTAGGAAAAGTCAAAGAAATTAGTGGAAATGTGAAATTACTTTTATGCCCTTAATTTGTTATCATTACATAATAATTATTCCAATTAAATAATATAGATAAAAGGGTAATCATAACATTGGAGAAACAAATGGATTCAAATAACTTTACTAGACAACTAAGATACGAATAGAAAAATAATATTGAATCGGTTAAGTTCATTTAATTGGGAACAAGCTGTAAATGGTATAAATTCATTTAATTGTGGACGGAGGTTGTATAAATTCATTTAACTGTGGAGGGAGGTTATAGTAATGTATGTAGGGCAATAATTAGGGATACGGAGGCCGAAAAGGCTACATAGACAACGAGATATGTACTCCCTTAATTAATTTTCCCCCACCTTGATGAATGATGATGTTATGTATTTATCCGGTTGCTACTTGCTAGGTACTGGCAGTCTGGTACTGATATGAATATGATATATATGAAATGAAGGTGCTCCATTCTAGCTAGACTTGGGTCCAGGTCAATTTTCTTTTCTTTCCTTTTGGCGCCACCCAACTGCCCCTGTTTCAGCAACCTTTGTTCTCCTTCTTTTTGGATATATTCGCTTTTAAGAGTTCTTATTATGAATGAAATTCTATGATTTTGATTTCACTCGAGTAGTTGTCCACCTTTTTAGTGCTTGACTATCATTGGGTTTTTTTTTTTTAAATTTAAATCCCTTGAGAATATTAGGTGTTGTCGACTGCTGAGAGGCTACACAATTTTTCTTTTTTCTTTTATTTTTTTTGTGTAATGGAACAAATTTGGAACTGTCAAACTAAACCAAATTTGGTTGTTATTTTCTTTTTTCTGCTCTTAAAGTTAAAACTTTTTTTCTATTTTAAAAGTATATAGCAAGTAAAGAACTAACTTTTAATCTAGTGGCTACGTGCAACACTCTTCATATAGGAAGACACGGGTTCAAAACCTGGATGGAGGTCTTTTATAGACATTTAAATTTGAGTAATTTGACCCTCATCTTTATCTAAAAAAAATATATATATAGTGAGTATTTCCATGACTGAATTAAGAAATAATGCATTTTGTTAAACCTAACTTAGTGATTTCTATATAAGTTGTTCATCTCTAGCCTAGCCCAACTTGTTTGGGACTAAAGGCTTTGTTGTTGTTGGGGATCCATTAACAACGGGTAGTGTGACAACTCACAACTACGATAACAGATTCTCAAATAAACAGCAAAAAATCTCTAAATTGAAAGAAAAACTTTTATAAACATATAATTGTACATATATATTGGCCATATTTTAAATTGTACAATTTGAGTGTCATCTGATATTCCATCAAAGTTCGTGATTGAACCATTTCTAATGTCTAATAAAATTTTATAATATTTGATGAAGTATTATGTAATACGCAAATCGGCAAAAGAAAAAAAAAAAAATTGAAACGCAACCAATCTATAGCTCAATGATATGTTTATAAAATTTTTTCCAATTGAGAGATTAGGAGCTCCTTATCACTATTGTCACACTCTCACGTTGTCAACCAATCCCTTCCATTTATTATTATTATTATTATTATTATTATTATTATTATTATTATTATTATTATTATTATTATTATTATTATTATTATTATTATTATTATTATTATTATTATTATTATTATTATTATTATTATTATTATTATTATTATTATTATTATTATTATTATTATTATTATTATTATTATTATTATTATTATTATTATTATTATTATTATTATTATTATTATTATTATTATTATTATTATTATTATTATTATTATTATTATTATTATTATTATTATTATTATTATTATTATTATTATTATTATTATTATTATTATTATTATTATTATTATTATTATTATTATTATTATTATTATTATTATTATTATTATTATTATTATTATTATTATTATTATTATTATTATTATTATTATTATTATTATTATTATTATTATTATTATTATTATTATTATTATTATTATTATTATTATTATTATTATTATTATTATTATTATTATTATTATTATTATTATTATTATTATTATTATTATTATTAGTATTATTACTATTACTATTATTATTACTATTACTATTATTATTATTATTATTATTATTATTATTATTATTATTATTATTATTATTATTATTATTATTATTATTTTGGTAATGCATCAATCAAATTGTAAAATTTGGATCACTGAAAAATCAAACAATATTGTAAAAGATAAAATAAGCACACTTGAAAAATAAAAAATAAAAAAAATACAGCAAATTTGTCATTTTGTTTGGGAACTATAACTTGTCAATGAAAAACATATTATTATTATATAATAATGTCTAAAGTTTATATTTGATAGTTAAGACTAAAAATATATAGACGGCTTCAAATTTTGTGGACCGTTCATTGGACGCCACTATATAGATACAAATCGTACCAGATAACCACTGGATTCGGGCAGGGATCTCTTTGTTTTGACTTTCTTGTATATGTACGATCATAAATTCACAAATTCATAACGCTGTAAAATGGTAAATTTCTATACCTTGCATGCTTTGACTTGTCTTATAAAAATACAAGCAGATATGAAATATTCATCAGTACTGTTGTACAGCACAGCACGGGAGCTAGTGAGCTAGCTGCTGGGTGGAAATTTCCGGACAGCTTATTAATATGGTTTGACTTTGGTACAAATTCGAAGATTGAGGAGCTAATTGCTGGGTATTTAATTAATATTTATGACACTAAATATGATAATTAATTAATTTAATTAGGAGCTCACTTTATTCGATGGAGTTGAATATTATTAATTAGTACTAATTAACAACCTAGAACAAACTCTATGCATGGAGGATCTATTGATGGTTGACCAACAAATATAATAAAGGAGCAGGGGCAGGGTTTGACTTCTAGAATCATGAAGAAGTTTTTTAATTCATCATATATATATCTTCCTTGATTTTGGGGAAATATATAATTAGGGAGCGTTCTGTCGGAGTTTAATAACCTCGGATGATTATTTGAGCTTGTATATATATGTGTTGCACATTTAGTTGAGTGTCCGAGAATTTTATTTACCTTGTCAGGTTATCAGATTTCCTGACCAGCATTTAAGTTACTTATGGAACAGTAACAATATATGTCAGATTAATCAGAGACCCAAAATATATAGTTGATGAAGAATCGAAGTCTTCAGTTTTACTATCAAACAGTAATCCCATAATATTTTGCTTAAAATTTTAATAGGTACCCAATTCTTTTTTTTTATCAAATTTAATTATCTAAAATAATTATCAAACTAATATCCTAGAAAGTGGACAAATTATAATTTTGATAATTGTTCATAAATGCAATCTAGATATATTAGGGTCCAACATTTTTTTATTTTTTCTGATTCAAGAAGAAAATGACGCTTGACTGCTTGAAATTGCTAATAAAAAAAAATAAAAAATGGCATAAAATCTGGTATATATTCTACTCTTTTTTTGAGTGAAAATAGGACACTTGGCTGCCAAAAAAAAAAAAAAAAAAATTGCAGAAAAGCCGGTGTTCAGTTCTACTGTTCTTCTTCTTCCCTCTCCTGCTGCTGCTCATGTGGGAAAAATAGGTCTCACGAGATGCGTCAAAATGTGAAGAGCCCACAGCAAAATTGGAAACAAGAGGACCATCTTTGAAACTAAAACTGTTGACACATAATGATTGGAACACACTGGTCTACCACGTAACGTTATGGAAGGAAAGATCAATGCACACACCCTACACCCCCACTGTTTTGGGGTAGTTTTGCTGTTAAATATCACACAGTGATTGAACTTGGCGGAAAACAGAGATTTTTAATTTAGGTAAATATAAATTCAATGGAAATTCCGGATACATTATCATTTTTTAGTATAATCTGAGTGAGCTTTGGACAATCAATTATTGAACATTAACGAAAATTTCTTTTGTAAATGTTTTAACAATTTAATTATTTGTAATTTTTTTTGTAATGCGAAACTCTTCTTGACACATTTTTTTTTTTGGTGGTAATCATATTTGCAGACAATTTGAACTACTTATCGTGCAATAAAGAAAAAAAAAATGATGAGACTCACGATTGTTAATTATGCACATAATTAGTAACTATTAGCATATAATGGCATACAATGAAATAACCTAGGGACACAGAAACTGTTTATCTTTGTATTGAAGCAATGAAATGATTTCATGGTTAGCTAGCCCAGACAGTTTCAGATATGTGTGAGTGTGAAGCAGCAATTATTTGAAGATACCAATTGCTCAACTATTCTGTTCTGTACTTGGCTTACAAAAGAGAAACTAGGTCACACTCACACACGTATTAAATACAATACAAAACCAAACATAAATGACATCTTTAAAACCCTACCAACACATGCTGACTGACTCCCCTTCAAAATTTACTGCCCCTGTTGTACCGACATGGTAGACCCCCTTTTCTCCTAATAATAATGATTAAAATCCACAGGATAAAATTTAAAAAAAAAATTGTAAAAAATAAAACACTAACAGTAAAATGATAAAATCTAAAATTAAAATGAAAAAACAAACAAACAAACAAACAAAAAACGGCATGAGTGATCACATCCAAGGCATGCTCTGCCATCCGTCCATCGGCAGTGTACGGCGAAGATCTGCTCCAATTTTGACCCATGATATCCCCAAACTACCCCCACCAAAAGAGCATCCCACCCTCTAACCACAACGCGACAAACGGAGGGCAACATGGTAAATTACCGCCTCTGCCAATGATTGAACAAGTGCGCAGTCGCCAGCCACAACGGGCAGAACGGGCAGCACAGAGACTTCACTGTGAGGGCGTCACGGCCGTCGGATCCCGTGGGGACGGGGTACGCGTACGGACAGATAAAAGCGCGGGCTGGGCCCGGGAACGTAACGACGGCGTAGAATTAGAAAGCGGTGGTGCCCTGCGGAATTCATATCGGCCGTTATTCTAATTTGGACCGTTGGATCAAAATCAACGGATAAGATCTATTAGAAAAGACCCTCTGAAATTTAAAGCGGACCGATCGGATCCGTCCGTTTCGATCTGACGGTCCAAATTGAAGTAATAGTGTCCTGTTTCTCTTTGAGAATAACAGCAGGTATGGACTCGTGCGTTGTGGGTGTGTGGCGGGAAACAAGCCCCTGTTGTGTTTTTTGTTTGTTTGGTTTTGGTTAATAAAATTTGCTTTTTGGATCTTTGCATTTAAGTGCCCCCAAGTACTTTCAATTTGGTGTGTTTTGTGACCTTTGTTATGTGTTTGAAACTTTGAATCGAATGAATCCGCATGAAGCAAATTATTGCTTCTTGCGTACCTACGTTGTGATTTTGCAATGTTAGGGATTTTCGTTTTGTAGCTATTTATTGGATCCCGTAGGATATTTCACTTGTTAAGTCACATCAACGTGATGCTTTTCTTCTCTTGTTTTATTTTTTATCTTTTTTGATAAGTTGAAGTTAGGTGAGACGTTTAGCATCGGGTAATAAAATAAATAATACTAAGAGATTTTATCAAAAAATTAAAAAAAAAAATCTCAAAAGAAATGGCATTATGTTGTTAAAAATTGTGTCATGGTTTATTTTCAATTCCATCTATTTACCGAAATTAATAATTAAAAACCTTCTTGGTTCATTACAAATATCACTTAAAAAAAATATTCAAACAACTTTCTATTTTTTTTTTTTTGAGAAATTGAAAAAAAAATTGTTTGAAGTTTTTTTATTTTCTTTTACAAAAAAAAAATGTTCAGAATTTCTTCTTTTCCGCGAATTTTCACTGCAAGGACTAACTAGTAACTAGTAACTACTAAGGACCGAGGACAAACTAACGTACGGTAGTATTATATATACTTAATACAACATTGTAATTAAATATATTTAAATTCAGGGGCAATACGGGAAGCGGAGTTGAATTGTGATATTCCAGCCGGGAGACAGCTAAAGCTCCCATCTGGGCGGCGGGCCTCGTCCGTTGTCGGTGCAGGGGACACGTGTAGGGCATCCGGCAGCGCTTCCCAGAGCCTTCGCCACCAGCTGTCCGTCACGTGGGGCTGCGATCCCATCGGGTAAAACGGACGGATAAAAATCTGCTGCTTTTGTCCACAGAAAAGCAGGCCCTGCCTTTCCAATCCGAAGGTCGGAATCAGTTGTCGCACCGATCTCAAAGTATTTTGTTAACTTCGGTATTTTCTGCACGGATCTCAATAAACTTCGGTGTTTCTCAACCGTCAGATCATGAAAAGCAGGCCCTGCTTTTCTTTTGAGAAAAGCAGGTGATACCGATCCAAAACGGACGGCCTGGATTTGTTAGAGAGTGGATAAGGGCGAGTGTCGTTTTGAGGGTTTGGGCGGTCACGTGCTTGGGATGCTGCGCTGGGATGGTTTGGCTGGGCCTCCATTTAGTTCAGAAATGGAGGGTCTGGTGAGGATTTTGATTTGTTAAATTGAATAATGGAATCTGTGCAGAGGGCAGAGTGCAGACAGAGGAGGAATGATTTAAGAGGGGGGACTGGGTGGGGATAACAAGGGAATGGTCAAAATTTTGGGAGAGCGGGAAACAGTCAAAATTTTGGGGGGAAAAGATAAAGAAAGAGAGGGAGCCGTTAGTGAGTGGAACACTGGAACTGCAGGCAGCAGTTGTTAAATGTTAATGCTTGAAAATGAGATAGCTTCCCTGTGCAATTGCCAACGCACACACAGACTGATGAGGAGATTTTTATAACAATATCTATTCAGCGATTACAAAATCAGATTTATATGTTACAAATTTGATGTACTAGAGCTGTAATTCTGGCTTCGCCCCAAAAAATAATATCAAATAAAAAAAACAAATTTTATATTTGTATTAAATAAAATTTGGATATAATTTTTAAATCTTTTGATGTGAAAATAATAATATAACAATTTTATAAATAATAACCATAAATATTATTGGATCATTTTAAGAGTTAAATTTTATTTCTGACTTATCATACTCATCTTATTTGATAAGAAGAAAGAAAAAAAAATGTAAGCCATTGGATCAAAGAAGATGAAAAGATTCAAACAGATCAATGGTAAATAATATTGATTATGTGGCATAGTTGAGGTGCTTGGAGATCTACCACTCTTTATGGAGTATAGATTTGTTATATTCTGAGTGTGTGGTTATGAACGTACAGATGCATTTTCAATGTACGCGAGATGCGTTCTCTTTTTTATAATGGTGTTGGAGTGATGGAAAACAAGGGTGGGGGTTTATAATTGCAAAATCTGCACGGTTGTACGTTATCAAGAGTGGGTCCTTACTTACACTTCATGCTTCCCTTTTATTTTTTTATAATAATATAACAATATTGGTTCTTGATCTTAATGAAATGAAATAAATTATTTCTGACTTGTAGTTCGGATATGGAGCAGTTTTTTTTAATTGGAATATGGTTTCCTGCATTAAAAACTGTGAGGTTTATATCCAGTTCCAGGAAAAAGGAAAAAGGAAAAAAAGACCGTGAGCTTTGTTTCTTACAACACTTTGTTTCATGGAAAGGGAGCTCGAAAAAGGCAAAACAAAAGGCGTTAATTAATTAATTTAAACATGTAGTTACGAAAAATGTGTACTATTAACAAATGCATGTGTTTAGAAATTAAATTCAGTGGAAAACTACTTGTCAGTTCACCATCCATAGCAACTTATATATATATATATATATATATATGTATGTATGTATGTATGTATGTATGTATATATGTATGAGGACGGATCTATTGACAATCCTTAACTTGACAATCTTGACAATTTGATATTTCAAAAATTTGTAAAAAATCATATAAATTCTCAAAAATAGAAAAAAGTTCACGGAATTATTTCTTAACTTGTAGATTAATTATGTTTCCGATTATATTCAATTTAAGTTATATTTGATAGCCCTTCAAAGATCCGTTAAATTACAACTGTTAAAAAATATACAAAATTTTGATAAGCTATCAAACGATATTCAAATTGATTGAAATTTGGAATACTATCGATATACAAGTTAACTAATGCATCTATAAATCTTTTTTCAATTTTAAGATTTATAAAAAAAAATTTTATAAATTTTTAAAATGTTTCATTGTTAAGATTGTCAAAGTTAGCATTGTCAAGGGATCCCTCCTCTGTATGTATATATATATAGGGGCGGATCTAAGGGGTGCCTGGGGGCCCCGGCCCCCCGCCCGGAAAAAGTTGTTGAACCCTGATTTTTTTGGTTTAACTCAAGTTTATATTTGGTGTAAATTTTTGTTAATTTGATGCCAAAATTCATTTTTTTATATCAAACATAGACAATGGTTAACAAATTAAATATTTTGTTGCTTAGGTATAGAATTAACTCTTAATCATAATTAAATTTTTGGATATATATAAAAGTCGTATATTACAATAGTTATTTTTTTTATCGTTTTAACTATGAACTGGCCTCTCTAAACCCTCTTTTGGACTAAACTTTAGAACATTGGAACCATGACTCGTCTCCCCGATCCCCTTTCATATTCATCTTGGATCCGCCCCTGTATATATATACTATTTTCCATGTAAGAAAATGAGACCAGAAATTCATCCCAAAAGACAAATTTTGCTTGTAAAAACGTTAAGATCCGTGACTCAGAAATATGATATAAAATTGTTTTGCTCGTTTATAAATTTTACTTAAATTCTCAGTGGTGGTAGGGGCAGAAATATACGTGTTCCATGATGTGTATTCTTTTAAAATAATAATTGACATCTAAAAACACTTTCGAGTTTGCAATGTGCTTCGCTGCATCTTTTATTTATTTATTTCTTGCTTATTATTTTATTAAAAAAATGAACAATTAACTTCAAATATTTAGGGGATTTAGGAAGTATATAAGATTTATCCAGGAATTTATTTTTTTGCTGGTGGATTTTTCTTGGTTTTGCGACAACAGTAACAAAAAAAAAATACTTATCAATAATTTTGACCTCAACGATAGTGAACTGATGTATATATATTTGCCCACAAATGCAAACAAGTTCAGAACAATGAAATTTAAGTGAATTAGAGACAATTTCCAATTTTATTTTTAAATCTTTCGTGCGTACTATTGTAATTTGATCGAGGAATTATATTGTATTGGTAACAGAAGATTTAAAAAAGATATGATAGGGAATAAGAATTCAACATAGCAAAAATATTTAGTACGGATTGAATTTAGTTTACAATATTAGAATTGTTGGGCAAAAAAATATGTAATCCCAATAGAGTGAGCCTATTGTACTATTAGTAGTATAAATTGTCCTGTACTATTAGCTGTATCTCCAATTTCAAAATATTAATAGTCAATCCGAACTGTTCATCATGATCTTTATACAATTTAACTGGTGTCTAATATGTGATTTAACTCTAAAATATATATATATATATATCGCACAAAATATATTAAAATTTACAATGAGGAGGCAGGGGACCTTTGTCTAGACTCTACACTGGTGTGACTAATATGTGATTTAACTCTAATAAAAACTGCTGCAGAGTCTAGCTAGGCTATATGTTTTTCCTAGTACAAATTGACATTAAACAACGCCAATGGATTAAATATAAAAATTCCTGCACAATTCTGAACAAAAATGAACGGCATTTATCATTTTTTATTACTCCAATCTTCACATTGCCCCAATTTCAAACCAAACAATAGGGTTATGATTATGAAATGCTCATTGATCATTGTTATTATTGTCACCAATGGTCCAAAAAGAAAAAAAAAGTAATTATGAAATATGTCATTGGAAAATTTTGTGGGGCCTTAATATAATTAGGGTTTTTAGAATGAGAAATTAAATCCAGGTTATCCTTGATGCATCATGACTTGTCTACTTGAAAAAAACGTACCGTAATTTTGTGTACCGATTTGGCAAGGCACTCATAAGCAAATTGACTTGATTGATTTAAAGACTCAACTGAAAGAGCAATGTTTTGGTGGTTTTTCTTTCATATCCAAATTGACCAGATTTGAAAGATTCGGGATCATCTAGCGCACTGCCGAATGTGCAGCGCGCATCCGACGGTGCGCTAGACCTCAGAATTCGAACTCCTTACTTTTTACGGATCCCGAGGTCTAGCGTACCGTCAGATGCGCTGCACATTCGGCAGTGTGCTAGACGATCCGGACTCGATTTGAAAGGTGGGACTGATGAGTGCACTAAGCCAACCAAACTCATTGGATTCTTATTCCATTCCGTTTTCTGTTTTTTTGGGTCTTGGTGGGTGCAAGTGGAATTTATACCCTTGTGGGTAGTAATCACTCTTTACCCATCACAAAATATTACCTCCATTGTACATAATTTGTGGCTCAAAAAATCTACTAAAAATTCAAACAATTACCAAAATTTTTGAAAATGGGAATGGATTTAAATTTACGGATCCATACAATACAATACAATACAAATATACAATACAATACAAGATTGAGCATTTTGAAAGGCGTGTTTCCCATTAAGGCAAAAACTCCCTTGATCCCTGATTCCATGGCTCCCATTCTCCCTTCTGGTCCCATATTAAAACTGGAGAGCAACTAAGCAAGCGAACCGGATCCCTCCATTCATCCCAACCAACACCTCTCCGGTTGAACCACCACTGGACACCGGAGTGAATAAAACAAACTAACAAACAAAGCCATTGTTGTTGTTCGTTTATATATAATAAGAAAGAAGGAATCCGTTGTACTCTCTGCTTTGTGTTTGTTTTAGTCCCAACACTTTCACTGTTCTTTATCACCTCTTCTTCTTCTTCACTCTCCTTCCCTCGCTCTCTTTTTCACCAAACCCTACCCCCGCCGGAGATCATCGGAGATCGCCGGAGATCAGTAAGTACATCCATGGCCTCTGCAGTGGCGTCCCCGACCTCCCCGCTCTCCCATCCCTGGATGAGTCCCCGGATCTCCTTCAGCCGTGACAATGCCGCCGCCGAGGTGGTGGTCTCCGATGTCGGCCCCGCGCCGGCGAGTTCGGTCTCCGTGCAGCCCGCGTCGGAGAAGGACTTTATTGAGTTCGAGTTCCCGCTGGACGACGATCCTGCCAAGATGCTCTCGGCCGACGAACTGTTCTCCAATGGGAAGCTCCTCCCTCTCCGCCCGCACCGCGCCTCCGTCGACAGCTGCTGCGGCGCGATCCGACCGCCGGATGCGATCAAACCTCGTCCCTCTCCGGTGATCGCCGTGGAATCCGACCCCTACGTGTTCTCCCCCAAGGCCCCGAGCTGCTCCAGCCGCTGGCGAGAGCTCCTCGGTTTAAAAAGATCTCAGAACAGCCCGAACAAGTCCGATCCAACGCAAAGAACTCCCTCCTCTCTGTCTAAGACCTCCACCTCTCAGTCAAACCCTAACCCTACCACCTCCGCAACGAGATCCTTGAAGTTCTTCATGCACCGAAACACCAGATCCGATTCGGTTCTCAGTTTGCCGCTCCTCCACCGGGATTCCGACGCCGACTCCGTGTCAATGTCCGCCCGTCTGTCCCTCTCTTCCTCCTCTTCATCCGAGAGGAACGATCAGGACCTCCCTCGTCTGTCGCTAGATTCCGAGCGAATCCCGCCGAGGGTCCGGCTCATCCGGGCCCGGCTGGACGCTGCCCGTGCCGGCCGAAGCCCGGTCAGAAGATCGATCAACAACAACACAACCCTGGTTCCGCCTGCCCGGGGGGCCTCGGTCGATAGCCCGAGAATGAACTCGAGCGGCAAGATCGTGTTCCAGGGGCTCGAAAGGAGCTCGAGCAGTCCGGGCAGCTTCAACGGCGGCCCGAGACCGGTCCGGCCGAGGAACGGCATGGAAAGGTCGTACTCGGCCAATGTGGTCCGGGTCAGCCCGGTCCTAAACGTGCCGGTCTGTTCCCTGCGCGGGTCGGGCAAGTCCGGTTCAGTCTTTGGGTTGGGGCAGCTGTTCTCTCCGCAGAAAAAGGATCGGGATAGTACTGCTGCAGGAACCGGTTCGGGTCCGGTCCGGTCCGGGTCGGGTCTGGCGCGGACCGGGTCTAGGGCCGCTAAAGTTGAGAAGGTTGTCTCTACGGTGCATGAGATTAGGATTTAGAAAGAATGAAAAAAAGCGGGTTTGTTTTGTTTGATGGTTGGTTAACGGGTAACGGGTAACGGGGTTGAGTTGAGTTGAGATAAATTTTTTTTAGGAGAGAAAAAAAAAGGACGAGAAATTATTAACCGAATTTTATTTTTATTTTAGGATTTAGGAGGTTTTTTAATTTGTTTATGTTTTTTTTTATATTTTCTTTCCTTTTTTTTTTTTAAACCACCAATTGGTTTGGGGGCTGGTGCATCTCTTTTTCCGCTCGCAATAGCGTGTAAATATTCTGTTAATTAATTAATTTGTCTGATTTTGCTTGCTGTTAACTTTTTATTAATGATGAGATTAATTAATTAATGTTCCCTTTCACAAATCTGTGCTTTGTTGTTTGTACTGTCTTTTGCTTGCTCTGTATACTCTGTATAAATTCCATTACTTCCATGCTTAAAACATCAACCACCACCCAATGACCCAAAATCCAAACTTGAGCAGTCAAACTGGACTCCTCCATTTTGGCATCGATCTGGTCACTGTGCGCCATGTGCTGAAATGCTTGGAAACCCGTGAATCATAACATAGTCTGTGAGACTGTGATCATAAAATTAAAAATATCACTTTCCCATATATATTCAATTCAATTCCATTTCTCTATTTCTATGTAACTAACGTGGATGCCGTTAGAGAGGATCCGTCCATCCGTCCATCATTGCTTTGCTTGCTGTACACAGTAAACACTGGAGATAATACTGTAGTGAAGACTGAGGACTGAGGACTGAGGAGGAGGGCATCGCATGGATGGAGAGAGAGAGAGCCGTACAGTCTGTTGCCATGTGAAGACTGCTGCGGTGCTCTGAGCGCCCCTGATAAATGAAAATACGCACCTCTCCTCTCCTTTTCAGCTCCTGCACTGCACTCTGCCCCCGCTCTCTTGTCGTCTTCTGCTCCGCTGCTGACCCCCCGCCCTTGCTTGCTTTCTTTCTTTGTTTGGTTCGTTGGTCTTATTCAACATCCGTTATTTGTTGTACAAATAATGTTAGGTACTAATACCTACATACCAAAATAGCAAAAATGAGGAGGGATCCAATGACACTTAAAATTTTGACACAAATATTACACTAAATCATATAAATTTATAAAAAATCTTAAAAATAGAAAATCTTTTACAAACATGCTTATTTACTTATAGATCAATTGTGTTTCAATTTCATTCAATTTAAGTGTCATTTGATACTCCATCAACGACCATCAAATTTATCTAGTAATTAGAACGGTCTAAATTTAATGATTCTTGATGGAGTATCAAATGACACTAAAATTGAATAAAATTTGAAACACAATCGATCTATAAGTAAATGAATATGTTTATAAAAGATTTTCCATTTTTAGAATTTTTTATAAATCTATATGATTTAGTGTAACATTTGTGTCAAAATAATAGTGTGTTATTTGATCCCTCCTCAAAATAAAATTGATACTGCATTACTGCCTGTCTGTCTTAATATTTATGTTAAATGGGTTGATATTCAAATTAATTCATTAAAATAATTTTAACTTGTTTGTTATAGTGTAAAATAATTCAATATACTGTAAAATGTAAATTGTATAGTTAAACTAGTAATTTGAATACATATCTGTTTAATATGAATACTAAAATGCAGTCGGCATTGATTTTGGTATCGTTTTTTAATATCCCTATAACATTCTTCGTAATGTTAATGTTGTTTCAGTTTTTGTTACTTACTACCTCTGTCCCAAAATAAATGGATTTTTTGTAGTTCAAATGAACTACAAAAAATCCATTTATTTTGGGACAGAGGTAGTACCATTTATCAGCAGTTCAGCACATACCGAGTTAGGAATTATTATTTAATAATAACAACAACAAGTACAAAGGAACAGATTGCAACTACTAGTGTGTAAACATTTATTTGTAACACGTTTGGTTGACACTTGTTTAATTGTACAAATAAAACACCCTTGTTGGCATCATAATCAATATGCATATTTGTACTTCTCGTCAGTTCAATTGGATGGTTGTGTTTAATTGCCACTTTACATCATGTTTTTGTCTCAAACAAATAACCCTTCTTTCAGTTAACAATATCGAAATTTCCAAAGGGCATTTTCATGAAAATGCCATTCTCCCAGTCCCCATTTTTTAAATTCACTTTCTGGTTTAAATTAATTAATTAATGCACTCAGAAATCTGGGTATCTCTTATCAGCCAAAAAACAAATTAAAAAAAAAGGTGAAACTCAACTCACTTCCGGGTGTCAGAAAAATAATAACTTAAAATTTAAAAAAACAACACTAGCCGTTGGATGAAGCAGGCATGTGATTCCGCAAACTTCTCAGTAACTTCCTTCTTTTCTTTCTTTCTCTCTGGCATTGTGAAGTGGGTAATTAATTATCTGATAAATATATATATAATATGTCAGGCCCTGATGTGATGTGATGGGCTCTGACGGCTGAGATCCTTTCCCAGTCCAATAAATTGATATGATGCCTCGTTCTGACGGCTGAGATCCTCTCTGCTGCAATAAATCACGCCTATGTATTTCTTGCCGGTTTCCTGCCCAAAAAATATTGTATAGATGATGATAGATGATAGATCTCTTGCATCTACTTGCTATAGCTGCCACTCTGATATATACGGCATAATAATTATTTCCCTCTTATACCTTTGCAATCTTAGGGCTCGTTCGGCAATCCAACGAGGATCAAAATTTGATCCGTACTAAAGAGTTTACATCCAGATGTCTTGATCCATGCAAAAGTGCTGAGGAGACTTGAGTCATGGGTTCTCCTTCTTTAAAAATCCGGGCAGGGGATCAAACCGGGCAGCAGAGGAGGCTTAAGGAGAGGTTCTTGATCCGCACTAAGGAGCACGTATTCAGACGGATCAATGCGTTGAGGAGGCTTGAGGAGCCTTGAGGAGGCCCTGCCGAACAGCCTCCGAAGGAACTCATTTTTGGTCCCAGATTCTTTTCTAGTTTTAACTTTTAAATAAATAAACGGGTGGTGCACAGTGACCCGCCACATGAAAGTGCACATGCCACATTTAAGTTTGTGAAAGATGTTAAAGGGGTGTTTGCTGTGTTGTCTGCTGTGTTGCATCCAATTATCCATTGTGACATTGTGTGTGTCCATCTAATCAGATCACATGACGGTGCTCTGAAGCACTGCCCCTGCAGCAGGAGGCAGAGATTCTGTGATCTCATTTGAATATTAATTAATCCACCAGCATTATATTAATTGGTTAATTAATTAATTAATTAATTAGGGGCAGGAAATGTGACAAGGGGTGCATAAACAAAGTGCTTGTGGGTATGTAGGTGCTGTGGGGGTAATTATTGAGTGGTGCTTTGGCCTCTAGCGAGTGATGGACAGACAATTTACAAACCAAGTGTTCTTAGCTGTACAAAACATATCATGTATTAGTCTGATATATGTTAGTCTCAGTGCCAGTATGTTGCCCAGTAAGTTCAGAGTGGCTCTGCTCTGTATATTTAATTTTGGAACTTTGGTTCCGTTGTTAATTAACTAGCTATGCTTATATGTTGGCTAATTCTGCTATTGATTGGATGAAATATGAAATGTTTATTTTTTATAATCGGATAGTCACAAACTCTCAGAATGTCTTTTACATAAAATGGATGAAATATGTACTGTTTATTTTTCATAATCGGATAGTTATGAGATGTCTTTTAGATACAATTAAAAAGAAATGTTTAATAAGAACCGCCGGATTCTAAATAAAAGGTTGCTTGGCCGCTCCACATCAGAACAACTCTTATACATTTTGTTTAATTAGAGCTCCGTTTGAAAGTTGGGTTAGTGGCTTTTTTTGGTTTACTAAATTAGTAAATTGTAATTGCATATGCTGTTCCTCTAGCTAGCCATGTGTGCTTTTGCTTTGAAGGGTTTATAGGGTGCAAATAAAGATCCTCTAGCCATGTGTCTTACTCTTTCCTTTTGCTGATTACTAAATTAATTATTTCACAAGTCTCGTGATAATTCCGGTTTAAGAAAAACTTATAGTGACTAAGCTAGATTGAGCCTTTTCAGATCCCATTTGATATTTTTATTAGTCACCAAATTAGTATTTCTTTGCTCAAAGTTTTTGTTGGCATAATTCTAACTACCCATCATTCAGAAAGCACAAGTTGTACAACAGGAGACATAAAACTAATTTTGATTTGTAGAGTCAGCACAAATTTCCGAATTAATTGCATATTTAATTTTGATTTTTTTTTTTTTACTTGGCAATATTGTACCGAGGAACAGCTAGAGTAAAGTGAAAATAATAAACATAACTATTTGTCGAGGGGGGCTGTTGGGAGTGCGGAGGGGGCCGCCGGGGTGCTATGGGGGAGATTGAGTGCAATTTGGTCATTTAAAAATTTGGGAATATGACTTAGAGACCCCTGAACTTTCACCCTGTGACAATTTGGCCTCCGAACTTTTATTTTAGACAAATAGCCCTCCCAAATTATGATTTTGTGACAATTTGCCCCCTCAACCATTAATTAGCCATATAATAATTCATTTGAAATATGAAATGACCATAATACCCTTATACATTTGTAAGATAATATTTAAAGAGGAGCGATCCATTGACAATGGATATTTTGACAATCTTGACAATGATATCTTTAAAAATTTATAAAAATTCATTAAAAATCTTAAAAATGAAAAAAAGTTTACGGAAGTATTATTTAACTTATAGATCTATTATGTTTCCGATTATATTCAATTTAAATGATATTTGATAGCTTTTTAAATGTCCATTAAATTACGACCGTTAAATGTACAAAATTTTGATAAGGCCTCAAATGATGTTCAAATTGGTTGAAATTTGATACACTATCAATCTATAAGTTAAGTAATGCATCCATAAAACTTTTTGCATTTTTAAGATTTTTAATGAATTTTTATAAAATTTTTAAAGGTACCATTGTCAAGATTGTTAAAATATCCATTGTCAATAATCCCTCCTCATATTTAAAATGCTCATGGTTCATTAATTTATAATTTATAAAGAGATAAGAACTATTTAATCATATAAGTACCTAAATTAAAAATTTATATTACATAATACATTGTCGCCTTTTATTTTATATGATCTATTTTTATTTTTATAATGATTTAATCTTCATAATGATTATATATTTATATACAAAGTTAAAATTGATAAAAAAAAATTGTATATATATTTACAATTTCAAATATTCGTTTATTTTTTTCATAAATTATTTGCTATCATCACAATCAAATAAACAAAAATAATTAATTTTAATTAGTTATGTAACTATGTAAATTATTAATTTAATTATTTATGTAAATATATGTTGTAATAATAAAAATAATGCATCCAATAAATATTCAAGGGTACTTTGGTCATTTCATATTTCAAATGAATTATTCTATGGCTAATTAATGGTTGAGGGGGCAAATTGTCACAAATTCATAGTGTGGGGGTGCATTTGTCTAAAATAAAAGTTCGGGGGCCAACTTGTCACAAGGTGAAAGTTTAGGGGCCTATAAAACCCTAAAAATTTTATTGGCAAAAATGCAATGTTGTTAAGTTTGTAGTGCCAAATTTGTAATTTCCAAATTTGGAGTGCCAAAATTACAATTGGAGAGTTTTGGAGTGGCAAATATGCAAATTCCCCTACAAAATAAATAATAAGAAAACTCTAAAAATAGAAAATTTTTGTATTCCCCAATATTTTTATATGTTTTATTGAGCACCATAAATCATGATTTCAAATACAATAACGTAATTTTTATGGCGTTAGCATTTCGATCCGAAATGCTAATGTTAGCACAATAGTCTACCTCTATATATATATACTAGTAAAGAGCTCACGTGTTGCTTTGGGCTGAAATTGTTATTTCTTATAATAAATTTTCAAGATAATATGTAATGGGCCTTATATTGAAGAAATTGATATGAGACATAAATTTTAATGGGCTGAGACATTAACGTCAACGTGCATTAACGTAAATCAACGGTTTTAATCTATCTAAAAAAATTATCAACGGCTCAAGTTTTTTATTTGGGGAAGATAGCATTTTCATGTCATTTTTTCCAATATGCTTTTATATATAGTAAGGATATAGAAGTTGTGGAACCCCGATTTTTTTGGTTTAACTCGAGTTTATATCTGGTGTAAATTTTTGTTAATTTGATGTCAAAATTCAATTTTTTTTTATGTCAAACATAGACAAATGGTTAACAAATTAAATATTTTGTTACTTAAGTATACAATTAACTCTTAATTATAATAATTTTGTTGAATATATATAAAAGTCGTATATTATAATAGTTATTTTTTTATCGTTTTAACTATGAACTGGCCTCTCTAAATTCCCTTTAGGATTAAACCTTAAAACGTTGGAACCATGACTTGTCTCCCCGGACCCCTTTTATATTGATCCTGGATCTGCCCCTGTATAACTTGATATGTGATAAGAATTGAGCGGACGCACAATTTTACAGATTTGACTTGTTGGAGAAGGGATAAGTTCATAACAGTTACTTTGGCAATATGTTTTTTTATTCATAGGAAAGATTTTTGACAATATTAATAATTGGATATCCAAACAAAACTATTATACAGTTTAAGAGTTATTTAATAATCGGATAACCCAAACTTGAACCGAATTGGAGTGGACCTAAACCGAACCGAGCTATAATAAGTAAATTATTTTACTAAATTAATTATCTGTATTTTTACTAATTTGATAATATAAATTAATTATCTGTATTTTTACTAATTTGTAATAAATTTTGATATTTTATTAATTCAACAATAAAATAAGTATATCTTGTTAATTAAATAATAAGAGAGAATTTTTTATATACTTACTAAAATATATGCAAATTAGTATTATACTATATATCGAGCTATTACATAATGAGTCTGAATCGAATAAAAAAAATTAAGCCGAGCTAAATCTAACTCGAGCTCAGCCTCAACCAAACATGAGCGAAAGATGAGGTGCGAACTTTTTTGCCAGCCTTAGATAACCATACTATTGGATGTTTAATTCAAAAATACTCTGGTTACTCTCACAAATCTTTATACGTACACATACTTTTAGACTAAGTTTTTTTTTTTTTTTTTTTTTTTTTGTTCTTTTGATGAAAACTTCTAGACTAAAAGTTAAATTTCTTTACACGTATGTCATGAGATAATCAAAGCATATCTCATCTCATATTTCAAATTCAACTCGGTTTTCACTGAATTGGAAATTGAGTTTCTATAAAATAATAATATTCCAATAACAAATTTGTAGACTCGATGGAAGTTGCACACTTATGTTAACCAGGCTGGATATATATATATAACTTGGTTCAGACTGCCAATAGAAATTAAATTAACTTGAACCTTCCTCTCTCTTACAAATTGCAAATTAGAAAAAAGAAAACAAATCAAGTAAAAGATCAGTCTTCATATGTGTTTGTGTTGTCACTCGGTCTTCCAAGCATGTTGAAGATAATAAACAATGTGTGCTGTGAGAATTGTTTATGTACTAGAGAAGATCAAACCATATGTAGATCGATGTGCTTAGCATGTTATGCTCATAAATAAATTAATGGCACACATCGATCAAAACCAATAATTCTCTCAAATGCGCCAAAGCAAAGCAAGCAACCAACAACTCAGGCGTTGAGATCCAAATCCAGCAATCCCCCATGCAATCCTCCTTTTAAAGGGTGAGATTAATCCAAAAAATCTCCCCTAAAAACCACATCCATCCGATCACGATCGCAGGACCCTGAGATCGGAGTCAGATCTCAGCGGATACGGACTCAACAACTCAGCATCTTAAGCTTGACCAGTTGCACTTTTAGCACATGTAAACTCAATTAACTACAAGATATATATATGGAGTATCTCTTTAACATTAATCCAAGTATCCAATATATATATCCTTCATATATTAGTATTTCTATCTATTAGATCATAAATTTTGCACATTTTTTTTTATTTGTTGCAAATTAAGAATTTCGTCGTATATATATATATACCAGGTTGTTTCTTGGTCAAATCATCATGATCATAATGCTGAGTTCACTTATGTCGAATTAAATGACTGAAAAGGGCATTTTTTCTGTGCTATGGGCAGTTCACTTGTGCTGGTGAATTAAGTGGAGCTCCTCTTCTGTAGCCAACTATTTATATACAAGATTTCATATGAGAGCACAAAAGAAGATTCAACCGAATTAATTAACTATCAATCATTAAACATGGTTGTACCATAATATATTAATATATATATATATAATCTTGTACTACAATTTAATTGGCACCAACTCAACTAAACAGAGGAAAGTCCTATCAGAATTGTTGTACGTACTCTCTTAGATAAAAGCATGCACAAATCTGTACGAATCTATTTGTTGGAGATATGATCATTAAATGTTATCATTTTTTTTTTCATCAAATTAGCACTTTTTTTTTTTGTGTGCAAACGTCAATTCTTAAGCTCACTCAGTCATTCTGTGAACGTGCCTCCAAAAATATACCAAACCACTTTTGAGTTCCAATTTATACGACTTAATAAATTATATATATCAAAATCTTGTAGGACAAAAAAATTTTCCATTTTTAAAAATTTGGATGTATTTGTTTGAGAATTTATAAAAAAGATGCGTAAAACATTGATTATTTTATTAATCTTGTATAGCACTTTTAAAACATTTCAAACGAGTACATAAAAAATTTCTATTAAAATTTTTAAAAAATAAAATTTTTTTGTATCTCATAAGATTGTGATATATAAAATTTATTGAGCCCTGTAAATTAAATTGGCGGTGTTTTAATATGTTTTTAGAGGTATACTCACGTAATGGTTTCGTAAGACTCATAGTAGTTTAACTATATTTTTATAATAATTTTAATTTAATTATTGATGTGAAAGTTTGTCGCTAGACAAATTAAAATTTCTCATTGTTTAATAATCTTATACAAAAATTCAGTTCCAGATGAATTCCAAAGGTTCTCGACAGACAGACTTCATTTATTTCTTTGAAAGAAAAAGCTGCAAGAAATCTGGTCAGTTAATTATTACAATCCGGAACCGTTTTGGAATCAAAACCGTCCATATCAAATCAGCACTGTAACCCGTTACACAGGTGACGACATGGCTCTGGAATAACAGTAGATTTGGAGGCAATTTGGTGGGGCAGGCACTCAGTATCAGTATCAGTACCAGTATCAGTATGACAGTGTTTCAGGGGGCCTGTTTTTGGTTTGGTTTCATTACTTCTTTATGCTTCCTTATTATCTATCATGATTTCATATTTTCCTATTTGCTTTGATTTGGTTTTGTGTTGGATTTGGATGCTCCTCTCAAAAAATGAAAACCTTGTTTTTTTTTTTTTTTTAAATTTTTTTTAGCCACTATACATCTCTGTTTTTTTTTTTTGAGAAAACTATACATCTCTGTTACACAACATGACCAACAATAAAGCCAGAAAGCATATTTTACTGTCTTTTGGGGGGAAGGGAAACAATTTGTAATCCCAAATAGTATCACAATTTAACCCAATATTCTCTTAAATAGAACTTTGTCAGGGATCACTGTACATGTAGAGTGCTGTGTAGTTGTATGACAGAGGTTTGTACTTTGTACAAAACATTATATATTTTCAGTTTTTTTTTTTTTTTTCACTTGAAGATATATACTGAGGGCAGTAAAAAAAAAATTGTACTGAAAGTCTGAAACAAGGCAGCAGAGTTCAATAAATTTGGTCACACCATTTATAAATTATACCAGAGCAAACAACAAAAAAGGGCAGAGAGATTCTGATATTTTGGAGCAGAGTGCAGGCAAGGTTTAGGCCTAGCCAAGCAAGCCAGGCACGCTGAAATCGGCTGAGATCCAAATCGGATCTCAGGTCCTGAGATTCAGATCCGACGGTTCTTAGAGCCCGTATCTGCTGAGTTCGAATCTCGAGGTCCCTGAGAACTGTAGGATCGGGATCTCAGGACCCTGAGATCCGATTTGGATCTCAGCCAATACCGACGCCAGCTTTTTTGTGCAGTTCCTTAATTTCACATTTGACCTCTTCTCTTCTGACCAACTTCAAACTTTTTCACTGGTGAATTTATGTGGGTTTCTGAATTGAATTCTGAATCCCCAGATTTGATTTTTCTCTGCTACATATTTTGGCTTGGTACTTGAATTAATGAATGGAAATTTGTAGGTGTTCACAATTTAACTATCCAGATGTCCACACATACATCAATTTTATAACTCTTACCTCAGATTTTGTAACGTTTACCTTAACCTTTTGTAACAATGTGGATACGTGGATACAAATATTGAGGACACCAGATACGACCCTAAATCTGCCTTGCCTTGTTGCATGTATATAATTATTATGTGTAGCTCCTTGTAATTCCAGGAAACATAGCTACACTGGAAGCTTTCAATTTGAGTCTATTTATTTGTTTGTGACCGGTCAGGTTTTATTTTATAAAAATTTTGGGGGCATTTGTTTTGATGTACAGCAGAGACAATTAATCTGGCACCAGGCAATGTGGCAATGTGGCATGCTGGTCATGGAGGTATGGGGTTGATTCATATACACTGTACCCAAATTTATTTAACTGTTTGACCATTGAGTTTAAATATTTACTGCAGTTCAAATAATTTGGGTTGATGTTTTCATACCAATTTTAAATTTTAATTTACCTCTTTTTTCATTTAAGAGTCATTGAAAAAAATAAAAAAGTACCCATGTCCTAGTTGGAACTTTTCATTTGGGACTCTGTCCCAAACAAATGATCCTATGAGTTAATTGAGGCTATTAATAATGTAATATAAAGATGAGGGAAGATTTAATCTCACAAATTTTGTTCCACAAGCTATAGTAAATTAAATTTCAACAAATTTTAAATTCAAAATTGCTAAATCCAAGCAATCGATCTTCTATGAATTATTCATATTATAATATTATAGTGTTGTTTAACTTTTGAGTTTATGTAATACACTAATCAAAATGTATATATCATGAAAGCTTTGCAATGGTTTAATATATGCTCAATTGTAGTTTTATTGCTAGCGAGATATATTTAGGTGAAAAATTACACAAATAAAGCTTAAATTATCCAACTTTTTTTTTTTTAACCTCCAACGTTTTTGCAGTAGTTTTAGTACATGTAAGTAAGTAAGTAAGTTTATTTCCATACAGTTAATTATACAAGTAATCTAAATTTATAATAAGAAAAAACGATTAGATGTTCCTCGGTAGAATTCACATCCCCTGAAATACTTCACGGGGTGGAGTACTGTCCAAAACAAAAAATCCCTCTATAAATCCATTCATACGGAAATCGAGACTGCACGTATTTTTTTTTTATGTGTGATATTTGACCACTTCATATCACAGAGTGACTGACCATTTTAGAGGATATGGATCTCCTCGGTACGTCTACGTACGTGTCTAGATCTGCATGTCCATGTATATATCTAGTACGGATAATAAAAGTATCTACTGACACCGATGTGACATAATTTGTCTAAACATAATGACATGTTTTACTTGAAACAAAGTGCGATTTTTTATAGTTGAAAAACTATGGCATGTTTAATGTATCTCTGAATGAAAATACGACTTTTATTTTTAGTTTTTTTTTTTTGTCTTTTCTATTTAACTAAAGTATATCAAATTACTTCTAAATATCAAATTCGATTTTATAGCTTGATATACTTTTAATATAGAAATATTTTGAATTATTTTTTTTGAAAATTTTGAGTAATTCTCTGAAATTTTTTAAAATGACTTCAAAAATGCAAGAATATGAACATTTGCATGTAAAAAGAGTCGTTTTAAAAAAGAGGAAAGTTGAACTTTGGTCTTTGAACTACTGCGTTTGGTTCAAATTGGTCCTAGAATATTCACTGATTCAAGTTTGTCTCTAAACTATTGCATTTTGTTCAATTTTGTCGTAAAAATTATTTTTTTTGTTCAAATTGGTCTATAAACTGTGAAGTAAGTTCATAATGCCCCTTCCATTTACTTACATTTATACTAATTCATATTAAAAATTAGTTCCAAAGCCGCATCATTTAATATAAATAAAAGTAAATGAGGAAGCAATAACCAATATGAATTATACACACTAGGGACCCCTCATCATGTCGTTAAGCTCATGTATATATTTACACATTAATAATCATGATATCTTTATTTTAGAAATTCGGCCTTTTTTGAACAATATGTTTTTTTTTTTATTTTGTATTATTAAAAGACAAGGTTAAGAACGTCATGTTCAACATATTAAAAAAAACTATATAATGAATTGTCCTTGATCTGACAATATATTTAACAAGGAAAAATCCGTATGTAAAAATTAGATGGGTTAGAGAACTGTCCTTTTGTCTAGTAGCTAAGGACAACACTGTCTGTGTGGGAGGTCGTGGATTCGAAACCCAGATAGAAGGTTTTTATAAACATTTAAATTTGAGTTGCTTGACCCTCATCTTTGTCTCAAAAAAAAAAAAATAAAAATAAAAAGAAGATGGGTCGGATATAACAACCAATCAAGATTTACATGCAACAAGAAATTTAAAAATTGAACCGATATGTTATTACTTGGAATGCCGTATTAATAATTCGTTTGGTTGAACTTCATATAAATATGGATTGATGTATTGGAGAGTAACTACCAAGTACAAAGAACAACAGCCAGATTATCAATTTAAAAAATAAAAATCCAATGTTTCACCCAACCAAAAGAAGTACTAAAAAAAAAAACAGCCCAACAAAATGTTTGATTGGTCTTTTCATCTTTTGGCAAGGCCTTTGTTGTTTCTCTAGAAATTTGTATATTCAAGCCCAATTCTGTTTTAGTGGCCCAGAAAAGATGAGAGATTGAATTTAGAAGCAATCAAGAATTTCAAGATGCATAGAAACGCAGAGCAGAGATGAAAAATGAAACTAAGCTTGGATTGCTGCCAAAAGCACAAAAAAAAAAAAGACTTATTTTAAAAAGATTTGACTGCATACCTTTCGCAGCTATTAAAAAGTTCATGCAATTTTTCTTCAAATAAAACTAGGGGATAATTCTACTGAAAGTATTCAAGATATGATTACAATCACTAAAATCTTTGAGCAGGTAATTAAGAGCATAGTTTTAACTCGACAGCCACTAGCTGTTTCAAATTAGACAAATTAATTTATAGTCTGCTAGTGTTAAGCATGAAATAAGAAAAAATTAAAATATAATTTAGATTTTTTTTTTCCCACAACATTTAGCTTCATAATAATAGGAATTCTTGGCAGCCGATGGAACCAATAACCAAAATAATTAGGGTACCAGTTAATCTTCATTTGTACGCATGTTGATGTTGGTATGGTACTAATTATCTTCTCTAACGAACTATATAATTCAGTACTTATTAGTAATTTGTATGCCATGATTGGAACATATATTGTTAACCAAAAAAAAAAAAATTCGAGATGATAAGTGATATATATCTTTCGACTGTCATCTGTAGCAAGAGCATAAAATAAATAATCATTAAACTCTGCATATCCGATTATATATTTGCCATCTAAAATTTGATCACGAACATGATTGTCGAAGTTTTGAATTAACTAATTACAAAGGTTTGACAAACATATATAAAAACAAATAGCAAGTTAGATATTGATTTCAGTGGTGTCAAATCTTTTCGATATTTACATAGTAATTGCAGATTTCTAATTAATCTCAATTGGATGGATAACACAATTCTTTTTAATTTTATGTTAATTAATTTCAATGAACGGTAGGTCTGAAATCTACTATTTCTTATTAAAAAAAAAATAATAATACTTTGCTTGACTTTTTAAAGTTTTCTCTGAACTTCGAAATATAAATTTCCCCAGTCAATAGTCTTACATTTTTCTAAAGGAAAAATTAAGAAGTAACATAAACCTTTTGTTATATATTTATATATGTAAGTTGCTTATTAATTATGCATGCTAACTAACTGTCAAGGCAACTTGAAACATGCAACATTCATGAAATACAACGGCCATGCAAAAATGCCCTTGAAACATTCCAAACTAATGAACTATAAATCTATAATATATATATATAGTATATACATGGCTTACTCTCATACGCCACAAATATATATGCTAGCATTCATTCAATTATCATTCTCTGTCCCAATCAAAAGTACAAAATTATACAAAATTTATGTAAGCCAATTAATACTAAGGTCATGTGTTACACATAACATTAAGAAAATCCTTGATGTGAACTTTTTATTTGATAAACTTGACTTGTGACATTACTATATATACAAAGGTTTAAATTAATTTGCACAGATTCATATTTTAAAAGATATGGTTAGATGAGCCGGTGCCCCCCCCTACAACAACTTAATTTCTACATGCCCTATTAACTCATTAATTAAACAAGCTAATTAATTATTAAAATAAGGCGGCTTAATTAATTAATTCTAGGCAAGCATTGTCCCTTGAATTCTGGCTCTTTGTTTTGATGAAAACAACTAAACAGGTGACTACCATTCAATCGTTGAGTTTTTTTTGTTATGTCAAGATCATGGACATTTTTAACTAAACAATCATTAGGATATTGGAGAAAATATATCCCAAGAAACAATCAATTTATAGAAAAATAAAAGAAAATCTTGATGGAGATTCTCATATGTGGGTTTCCTATGAATTTTTGTAAGTTAGAAAAGTTCACCTCATCTTTCATGGTACTAAAAGAATAATGATTTCATAAGGAACTAATTGTGATTAAGTACAAATCTGTACAATACATATATTATTAAAATAAAATTGCAAAATTATATATACATCTAAAGAAATATAATCATAAATTTGATGTATATATGCTTTTCACTACAATGTAATCAAGTTAATTTAAAATTTGAGGTCCAAGATAAATAATTATATATAATGTATCGTCACACATTTTAACATGATCTCCATGTTTGGTATCCATCAAAATAACATGACATAAGTTCTGTCACACATTTCATTATTTGACATCCATATATTCCAACTTGAATAAGCAACAAATAACCTACAAATTTAATTCTCAAAATATGTGTTGTTGTAAATTTACCAGTTCATCAATTGTAAAGTGCATGCTTCTTCCTTTTCCCAAAATAAAATCCAACTACTTAATCCCATCTTAGAACTAACTAAGACTGATCAGTATTTGGCAGGATTCTATTAATTTGATGTTACAATGGAGGGTGTTGTGGAGGATAATTAAACATTGAGATAATCAGATATATAACAGAAAAATTAGTACTACTGGCCGGCTGTCCCAATTAAACCAACATGGGCTATACAATGTTGTCCCACAACAACAAATACAACAAAAGATAAATATATTCAGCAAACCCTGTTAGGCTGTTAGACAGTTAGTAGTAGCACACAAAATTACAAAATAATGAATTAAACAATCAAACAAACAAAAGAGCCAAGATATATATATTTTACAAAGAAGCCCCTGTGGGAGGAGAACCAAATTAACCAAGGAGAGTATTCAATGCTCCTACAATTTTTGAACTGTGGAATCAACAACTTTGACTAGAAAATTATCTGACAAATTATTTGCATGTATGAAAATTCCAAACTTCCAATCATTCAGAATTGATAAGTAAACGTATCCATAGGTCCAAGATCAATTTCTTCACTGCAATATGGGAAGAACATGACTTGTCAAAGGTCTCAACATCCAAAAAAAAAAAAAAAAAATGTAACTCCATAGTCAATACAAATATACACATGTAGATCCAATCCTTTTTTTCTTTTGCACTATATAACTTGGCAAATCAAATGACAGCAATATATAATGCCATACTAGAAACTAAACAATTAAATATCAACAATTTATTAGTCATTTCCATATAGTCTTAAATTTCTAAGATAATATATAGCAATTTAAGCAAAATCATTCATTTTGAAAAAAAGAAGCATTTTATTATTTAGATTATTCTTTTTAATTTATACGTTCAGCAAGTCATTGCCATATATAATTGAATCGTGCCAATTCATCTATCGTAATCAAGTTATTTTATGAAAAATTCCTTAAAGATGGCCACAAAATTAAACCTCCAATTGGTACAGACAATTTGATCTTCTCATATATTGCTAAGAAGATTGACTTCATGTTTCTCATAGTTTTATATTTTTCTCCCCTGAAAACAGAGTTGTGCAATTTTGTAATTATGTGGAGAACTTCATTGTCAAGTCGTTTTCATGCAAATTAACAGCCGTATATCATTAGACTAAAATTTAATAAAATACCGGGCATTTTATGAATTTCTAGCAAGTCCCTCATTATTACAAATACGGATTGGCAATTAAAAATTTTAGAGTAGCATCAATGTTAGATAAAAAATTTACTATGGCGATTAAAATTTTTTTCATTGCTAAAATTCCTTGATCGATTTCTTGCTTTATGCTCAAGCAAAAGTATCTGCAATTCTAAATTTAATCCATTTGTTTCATTTTTTGTTCCCTTTATATTTTGTTGTAATTTGAAGCATAATAAACCTTCTTCTAATCAGAATAAGTGATCAATTTTCCACTAGTCCATCCAACATGTGTTTATCGACACGTAAGGCCTTAACATGCACGTTTGAAATGATTCAAGGACCATATATAGTTTTATTAAGAGTCGTAGGCAGCGAACACCACTTTTATCTATCCACCGGTCCACCGTATTTTTGATGAACAAATATCATTTTTCAGTAAACATTTATATCTTTCTGATCAACATATATCATTTTCTAGTAAACAGATAAACTACGGTTTTCAGTAAATATTTATGCAACTGTGACAAGCACATGAGTGCCTGTGGGTGTATCAGATTGTGAGAGAGGTGGATGGGTAACTTACTTTATAGGTGGACTTTATTTTATTAATTGAATAGAGACGTTGGGAATAATTGAATAAGGCCTTAAGATGCATGCATGTTTGGAATAAGAATTGCAAATTTGCACTTCCATGCTCAATGTCTGTTTTTTTTTTTTCTTTACAAAAAAACAAGCAACTTGTCAGAAGAATTAATTTCTACAATATATAAGTTTCAATAATTTAGACTTGCTCCCATGTTGTAAACATGGCCCATGCAGCCATGCTATATACTCAGCATTATTAAGGTGGGCTGCTTTTGTTTTAGCTGAGCTAAGCCACCGGTAAAGGACACTATCAAAGTGTGAACCAGGCATAAATAAATAAATAAAAAAGAAAGAAGCTATTGAATGAAGTCATTTTTTTTTTTAATTTTATTGTGGATATTTGGACAGCAACAATGTATTCAGAAAAAAACGTAAATTATTTGGAAACTTTTGCTGGAAGTCTCTTATTTTTTTTTCTTAAAGAAATATATTATTCATGGTTCAAACATGTGGATGTGGTAGATCTCCATGAGTAGAATAATCCAATACCCAGGGTCCAAACCGATTGTCCGTAGTGAAATATAACTTCTTCCTGTTGGAAAAAAAACACAATAAGTAAAAGAATTACAAAAATTTTAAAAAGAATCAATTTTGACATGGTGATAAGGTTAACACGAGAGGACATTTTTATTGTGCATATTTATATATTTTGAGATAAACTTGATCGAGTGAGGTTATTACACTTCGCAAAACGCAGTGGCTAGTGCGTTTCGGCCATAAATCTTCTAACTGTAGCTCAAATGACCAATCCAAATTGCTCACCATAATTTTAATATTGTAATCTAGTTGCATACCAATTTTTTTTTTTTCAGAGTTTTCTAACTCTCTTTTAGATTTTTGAAAAATGACTAATTTTATATACAAATTTTTGTGCATTTTCTATACAAATTTCAAAAATAAAAAAAAAAGTCAGAAGACTCTAAAAATAGAAAATTTTGGTATGCAACTAGGTTTCAATACTAAGATTATGGTAAGCAATCTGAATTGACCATTTGAGCTACGATTTTGAGATATCGGGCCGAAACACACTACCTCTCTTCGCTTTGCAAAGCGCAGCAGCCTCACTCAAACTTCATGTATATTATAGTTGCAAATGATTTTTAGTTTTATTTTGAAGTTTGAACATGCATTTGATCAATCACATGCATGTTGTATACGTTTGTTACTAGATCAAAGAATACTTATACAAGTGTGTATACTCGTATATGATGGCATTTTTGTCAAAGGACATGAACTTTATGTGCGATTAAAGTAAGACATATGATATATTTATTTTAGTTAAAGGGGGTTAATTAAATTGCGTAGGAAACAACACGGAGGTGGTCAAAATTGATGTAACGGCTTTATGTCAAAAAAAAAAAAAAATGATGTAACGGGTATCAGAATTAAAAAAGTTACGTAGTTAAATTAAAGCGTTAATTAATCAGGCAGCTGGCTTCTTTTTTTTTTTTTGAACATTCAAGGCCCGTAAGCAACTAATTTCATTCACTTAAAAGGTTACATCCACGAGAAGATAAAATAAAATTGTTTTTCAATCTAAATACAAAAGACACAAAATATCAACCAAAATCTTCTACAATAATTATAGAATTAATTTTGTCCCGATTAACTAACATAGAGAGACAAATTTTGAAGAAGCACACAATCCATTTTTGAAGTTACCGTCTTGGTTGTGATTGACTCATTGTCTTTGAAAGGATTGAAAAACTTGCTAAGCACTTCATAAATCTTCATTTCTTGAAACACCATTTTCCATTTGTTGAAGTAGGAGCAAAATCCATTCTCGAGTGATTCATGACATAACATTTTAAATGAAGAACAATGAAAGACCCTTCTTAGAACAAAAAGGGCGACGAAAAGACGGACGAAGAAACGGACAAAGCATTGACGAACTAACAAAACTTGAAGGAAATCAATAAAGTAGAAGTAAAATAGAAGAAGTGTGGTGGGGAGAGGCACACCGCCTCTCCCCACTAAAGGATTTACTATTAGAACAACTAGGGCTTCAAGAAGAGAGGAGAGACGGCTAGGGCTTCAAATTATAAAGTGACGGCAGCTGGCTGCTTACATCGTATTAGATTAGATTAGCACTAGTTAATTAATTAATTATAACCTGTCATTATTGACTCGTTGTTGGTTAGCTTAATTACTACTTCAAATGTCATTAAGATTGATTGTGTTATTCCGTGAGGGTGCAACTACTTCAAAGACTATCACCAGGTACGTACGTCAAAAAATAATGTATTATGTGTTTTATATATTCTATTTGAGGATGAAATATCTGACAAGGTCAATTAGGGTTAATTAATGAGAGCGTTATCTTCTTAGTTCTGCCCCAGAAAGCTCTATGGTACCCCTAAGTTGTTTTGCTAATAAACCCAAGGAAGGATTCTTTTTTAATTGTTTTTCTCCCTTTCTTTTGGCTTAATTAGAGTTTTTTTTTTCTTTTTGAGAAAAGGTTAATTAAAGTGTTGGATACTAGACTTGTTACCGTTATCAAAACAAAAAAAGAAAGAAAAGAAAAGCAGAAAATAACTATATATTAACACAAATGATTACTAATTATTTTTTATTTTTTTTTACATTTGGTATGAGCCTAATTTCTAGTACATTTTCTGTGTGGAATCTTTAATTTATCACAGTTACATGTGATATTTTATCTAAACCAGAAAGTTGAAATGAACAAGTAACTGGTTTGGCTAAGGGAGTGAATCAAACACATTGAAACATTTTGTTATCTATCAATTCAGTAATTTTTCTTTTGTTCTGTTGTGTGATATCTAAACCAAACTTTATATATTTTAAGGATACATATTAGCATAGATTGAGATTTTATTATTTTCAGTACGTAAATAGCTCTTCTAATTGCCATAAATAGGGTAGATATAAGAACCAACCTTTGGTCTAGTGGCTAAGGGCAACGCTCTCCGTGTGGGGGGGTCGCGGGTTCGAAACCCGGATGGAGGTCTTTTATAGACATTTAAATTTAAATGGTTTGACCCTCATCTTTATCTCAAAAAAAAAAAAAAATAGGGTAGATATATCATATATATATATATATATATATATCCTTCCTTGATTTTTCTTTTGTCTGTAATATGGATGGATATGAATAACAGATATATATCATGCATGCTAAGCTGATCAGGAAGCCTGGAAAAAAATTGTACTCAAGCAAATATGGCACTACTTTTAACATTTCTTTGTATGTGAACAAATATCAATAATAACAAGATAAATGGAAGGCAACCAGCTGGATGATTATCTCATTTAATCATTGACCCATCCATTAAGAAAAGGCATCAACTTGATATATGTGTATATATGTACATCAATTGGGAATTTCCAAAAGTCACTCTCATGCAAGAAAAATAATAAATATCACTAGCCAATCCGTTTACTTTTTTTTATTATTTTTTTTAAATCCGTTTGTCATTCTTTTGAAACCAAAAAATTTAAAAATGCTGCAATTATATTTTAGTATGAATGACTTATGGATATATATATAGGTGCACATATGATGTTAAACAATAAGACTACACCTTGACTATGCTTTCTTCATAAGTTCTATAGAAGCTTTGAACTGATTTCAGACCTCATTTATGTATTTTTTTTCATCATGCTTAATTTCAGCCTTATCAGCCAATGAATGTCAGATTTTTTTTTTTTTTTTTTTTTAGCAATTTTTTCTAAGCTCTCTGTTTAATTCAGAAAACTATTTTTACAAACAATTTTAAGAACATGAATCACCATTATAACTAAAAAAAAAATTACCCAACACAGAAACAAATGTTGGAAAAACTCTGAAAAATCTACAAAAACATCCAAAAATAAGAGCAGGCATGCATGATGAGTGACATAGGCTTTAAAGACATGTATGTGTGCATGCCAAATGGGCCTGTATATGTCATGAAACCTAACCTAATTCTGTTTGAGCGACCAATTGGGTGGCCCAATTAATTAAATCAGTACCAAATTGTTCTCAACTGGCCCCATCAGATTCCGACAAGTGGCGCCGGGTCGGCCAATCGCCGTCACCGGTTTTTGTCTTATTTGGCAGTTCAAGCATGATGATGATACAGCCTCTCTGGTTGAACACTTCAGCATCATCTGCCCCTTTTAGTCTATGGTGACAACTGACAAGAACATGGGCAGTATAGAAATCTTGTACCAGTAGCCTTTTTAAGATAAAGATGAGGGTCAAGCCACTCAAATTTAAATGTCTATAAAAGACCTCCCATCGATCCGGGTCTCGAACCCACGACCTCCCACATGGAGAGCGTTGCCCTTAGCCATTAGACCAAAGGCTGGTTCTCTTGTACCAGTAGCCTTAAAGTTTCTATCTTTCTCATTCTGTTATATAAATAACTGGTACATGTTTTTGTTAAGATGGATTGAAGTGGAAGGAAATTAAGAAATTCAGTGCATCTGATGGTACTGTCTCCAAGTTCCATTCTTGGGACAACTTTTAATTCCAAAGAATTTAGGGCTTCTTTGATAAGCATGATTAAGTTTGTTAATGGGTTATAATGAAAAAAAAAATTTGCATTTTTTTTTTTTTTTGGATGTGCATCTAGCAGAGGCATCCTAATGATTGTCTTTTCTTTTCTTAAGATAAGAAAAAAAAAAACTGTACATTTACAAAAAAGATGCCTCATCAATTTTGTTACTGTAGCATGAACTGGCTCTGCTATGGACATTTCTCAGCTGCAGATTGTGCATTGCAAAATATTTTCTCATTTTTTCCTTACTGTATGATCACTAATAAGTTTTTGAAATTCAATAGACAACTAATTGCAAAAAACTTGCTATCAAAAAATCCCAAATAGATTGTGACCCAAATGGCCTAACAGACAGGTCAAACATCACAACACAACCAGTTTCTCTATAAAAAGATAACACCAGCAGCACCCAATTATGTCCATTCCGGTTTTCCATTTTCCTCAGCCTACGGATCCCCATCGAACGGCTGAGAAAGTGTGGTGGAAGTGAATCTATGTGGCCCCCATGAGAACAATGTTTCTGGTGTTAGGGGCCGTCGGATGGCGAACGGACGGCCCGGATGCGGCCACGTCGGCGGTTCGCACGTGCATGCCATGTGGTGGGGATGGTTGTAGAGGGATAATTACACCCAATTGGATCAAGTGCATTGGCCCCATATTATAAGTCTCTTTCATGCCTTTTATTTGACAATTGGATAATTATCCTGGATTGTTTTCTTTTTCAAGGGACTAATTCAATAGGAGAATTTTTAAGGGTATATAATTATACGAGCTTAACACCAAAAATATATCAAATCATATCCAAATTTTGATTTATATGGCTCAATAAATTCCTTATATCAAAATATGTGTCATGCATTACTTTTTCATTTTTAGAGATTTTTAAGTATATATTTCAGATTTTTTAAAAGTTACATATGAAACATTGATTATTTTATTAATATTGTATAGTTGCTATTAAAAAATCTAAAATAAATATTTAAAAATCTCCAAAAATAAAAAAAGTTTGCATGCTATAAGATTTTGATATAAAGAATTCATTGAGTCATATAAATCAAAATTTGGATATGATTTGATATGTTTTTGGTGTTAAGCTCACGGAAGGCCTTTGTGAACTTAAGAACACCGTAGTTTTATTCTAATTATATATATATTGTCGAATAAGTTAAATAATTGCACAGAGAAATTAAACTAGAATTAGTACTTAATTAATTAAGGATTATTCTAATTATATATATATTGTCGAATAAGTTAAATAATTGCACAGAGAAATTAAACTAGAATTAGTACTTAATTAATTAAGGATGTAACGGGTCTGACTCCTCTAGAATTTTGTTAATAATATATGTGTATTTAATTAATCATTGATGTGAAATCTGAGCGATCAATTTAGCTGTTTCATAATACCATGCTTGTGTTGAAGTAATTAAATAATTGTGTTACATTTTTCTGTTTTGATTCCGGAAGAACCACCATTAATTATTTTAATTCATTGTTTTATGCAATATATAATTCACCTTAATTAAGAGGGGCTACCCTTTTTAAAGCTTGAGATAATAATCAAGAAACAGAATATTACCAACCAGCTCGTGTTATATATAACCGTTTCATAGAAAACTCATGATGTTGATTTTTAGCATAGCTAGGGAGTGTATATATGTAATGTTATCAACTTTTATTTGTTAAAAAAAATTTGAACGTTCTAAAATCTAAACAATATGATCAATCAAAAGTTTCTTAATACGTAAATATTAGAAGAAAATAACAAAATAAATTTTGATATTTCAAAATATAAAATCTAAATATAGTAGGAAAAATAACAAAAAATTAAAGTTCAATAACAAAAATATATATATACATATAGGAAAATTTTTACTATTTTTTTCGGTTATTTTAAAGATGGACACTTTTTGAAATTTAAATGTATTATTTTTTTGGTCTATCTTTCAAAAATCCAAAATAGTTTGAAAATTCTAAAAATTGTAATTAAAATTTGGTATTTCAACATGTAAATTGTGTTGGTCAGATCAAATTAGTCATTTGAATTTTGTTTTGCAAAAGTTACTTTTCTTTGCGATGCATTGTAAGGTTACTATATATAGAGTGAGGCTATTATGCTTCGCAAAGCATAGTGTCTATTGCACTTAGCTGTCATATATCTCTTCAACCGTAGCTCTAATGACCGACCAATCCAAGTTGCTTATCATAATCTATACATTGAAACTTAGTTGCATGTCAAATTTTTCTATTTTTAGGATTTTCTAACTTTGATTTTTGAAAGTTGCATAGGAAACACACAACAAATTGTATATAAAAGCTAACTTATTAATTATGCATTATCGACTTCGTGTTACGTTCTTTGTTCTCCTTCTCGCTTCCTTGTTCTGAAGCACAGCCTAAACCACTTGATCGATCCCCTCCTCATCCTGACAAAAAGACTCCATTATTTATATGGTATAAAGATGACATGACAACTATATGTTTATCTTGAAAAGCATTACAAACGATCTCAAAAAAGTTTGTATCAAATTTTATAATTAAAATTTTTTTGTACAATAAAGTTTATATATACTCACGAATTCATTGCATTTTAAATTATATATATATACTCATGTTTATCTTGAAAATTTTGTACTACTAGTTACCATGCATGCTTGTGCATGAATTCAGTCAATTCACCACGTCAGAAGAGTCCATGAAGTCTTGAACCCGTCTTCTCAGCCTTTTTGATCAATACTATCCAAATTACCCTACTCATATATATATAATATATATATTTATAAAAGTGAGCAATATATAAATTTCAGATATGAATTTAATTAAAGATGGGGGCCATAAGGTTATTTGATTATTAATGTGCTTTTCTATAAAGGGTATATAGAAAATACTTCACATCATACATGATAAAGATTATACATCATGTCTTGTTTTGCAGTGATGACATGACATTTTTTTTTTTTTTTTTTTTTTTTTTTGTAAGATTTGCTGTTTTTGCTAGGATAATGGATATTTGTTGACCATGTACAATTTTGGGTATTGCCTAGTTTGGCAACTAAATTAATGACTAACCGCTCTGTTTAATGACTAAGATTATGACTCATGCATGAGGTTTTATCACACCAATTTAACTTTAAGAATGACAATATAAAACAAACAAATCCATATATTTATATATAACCTGAATTTATTAATTAATATAAATATTTATGCATATTTATTGATAACTTTATATCATAAAATAAGTTTATCTCCTTGTATATATAAAAGCATACAATTGGGGTATGATTTAGTAATATAAAAATCAGAAGATAAATATAGTTGGAGATTAATTAAAATAAGTGGACTGTTAGCAGTGGTATATATATATATGTATGAAACAAAAGATAAGAAGGGACCCCTAACATTGTCCGCTATCTTAATTGTTTGGGCCCCTGATAGGTACTGTCAGGTATATTTGTGAATAAGAAATGTGAATTGATGCATTCTACTACTTTGTGTTTTTATTATTGTGAATTAATGAATTTTGCCAGTAAGCATCACATCTATATATAATTATATATCATAATTAAGGACAGCAGCTATATATATTCCTAATGATCACAAATTTTTTCCATTTGTAATATAATTATTTGTTTCAGATTTCCTTCCACATAATTCAGAAATTTTGTTGTCCCGATATGGTTGTTGTCCTTAGGCTTAGCCCATACATTTTCTAACAGATTAATTTCTTCTAATTTAACTAGACACTTTAACTTGCATCATTTACTATCGATTCATCCAAACTTAAACGGTAATAAATGCATTTTCCTTATCATTAAGTATATATTATTTGGGCGAGAACATTTTTTATGCCCATCAATAATTGATATATCAATATGATGGAAGTAAAAATAATTTCGAAGTTAATTATGAGTTAGACTAATTAACATGAAAAGGTTTGCAAATTCGCTATATATTTTGGAATTATATTTTATGCCCAGCATTAATTAATTATTTGAGATTTAATTTTTTTATTCATGGGTCCCATACTTTATCGATATTTTCATCCTAATCGTTGCTTGTTACTATATATATATATATATCACATAGGAAATCGTTTAATTATCATGTATAGATAATTATATATAATTAATTAAGCCGGGTCGAACTTCTCCTCCATATATACTTTTCAAAAAAGAAAAAGCAAAAGGACTGATCCATATATTATACATACAAGCAATATATATTTCCCATTTACAAATTGTTCAAAAAGAAAACAAATCAACCAGGTGTCAATAAGGATGCCAAAATAAATAAAACACCATGATAAAAAAACATCATGTGGTAACTAATTAGGGTTTCCTACAACACAGCTGCAGACTCCACTAAATTCTACACTCTGCCAGCAGGAAAATGATATATAATTATATATATATTAGCATAATATATAGCATGCATATATGCCAGATGAGCAAGCTAGGTAGGAAGGGAGGCCCACTGCCCCCTTCCACATCATCATGCCACGTGTCATGGTCATGGCACTCTTTACAAGGAAAACAACTTACCCCTCTCTCGCTCTCTCTCTCTCTTTCCCTATAGAAGTTGACTTGTGCCCTCTATTAATACCCTAGCTACCTTCCCCTCTCCCTCTGTCTATATACTCTTCTCTTCTAACTATTGATCTCTCTCAGAATTGATCAGAAGCATCATGAGTAGTATGAACTACTTGAGCATGGTGGAGGCCAAGCTGCCCCCCGGCTTCCGGTTCCACCCCCGGGACGACGAGCTGGTGCTCGACTATCTCTGCAAGAAGGCAGCCAGAGGCAGCGGCGGCGGCGTCAATGGATTTTATGGCTTCCCGACCTTGGTCGATGTCGACTTGAACCGAGTCGAGCCATGGGATCTTCCTGGTTAGCCTTATAACCCTAATTTATATCTTAATTCTGCATGTTACCTTGTAACCCTAATTGATCTGACATGGGTTTTCAATTTCCCTTTTTTTAATGTATATAACCAAGGGAATTTTCTTAATTTTGTATTCTGATACATATCCTTTACTTAATTATCATCTCAAATATATTTTTTTTAAAAAAAACAAGCTCATGGAGATAACAAAGGGAATTTTCTCAATTTTTTATTCATTATAATCTTATTTTTCTCTGATAATTATCTTATATTTATGACCTTAGAATCTTAAAAAAAAACAATCTCATGGAGATAATAAAAATTTTATTAATTAGCTCATATATATGATAAAATATATGATCAAGGACAGACCTAGCTGTTTAACTATCATACGTCAAGAATTATGAAAATCTGTCCCAATATATATATATCATGCTATGATATCTTGTACATCTCATGATAGACTGATAGGATACTATATCATCGTCATCATCATCTTCTGAACTGAAAAATTTTGGAAGCTATATATCTGTCACTAACATGTAAGTATGAACAGAGTGAAAGCTTGGTCGGCTACTTTTAATTTATAATTGTGTTGTCAAATCTCACAATTGATGGAGCATCTCTTGTGTACAGAGACTTCTTCATTTATTTTGATCCATTTATTCTTTTATTCTTTTGAATTAACAAAATTAATACAGGGAATTAAATAATTGCCTTTAATTTGGACCCTAATATATACTCGTGATCTTAATTTCATCTATTAATAACAAAAAAAAAATTTAATCAATAGGACTACTAGTGGAAGATTTTTCAGAAAACCCCTTCTAAACGTTGCTTTAATGGTTTTTTTCTGTTTAAAATTTGTACAATATATAGGGATCCTTTAGCATCTATTTGACATCTTGTAAGAAAATTTTTCAAATTTGGTCCTCGAGAATATCGAAATTCCTGAGAAAAAAAAAAGAAAGAAAGAAAAAAAAATTTGCATCCGGAATTAGTTTTTTCTTGTGGAAGAGTCAATTATATATCCCACTCTCATAATAGTATGTGCACAGGAGGGAGGCTAGCTAACAACCATCAAGTTATAATGAGAACAAACAAATTCACACGTCTTGTTCTCTTTTGTTTTTTTTGGCTTTTCCTCCCCCAAATAAAAATCCCACAATAACAGAAAATTATTCCCTTTTCCTAAAGAGTATGGGGCTTTCTCAACCTCATATCATACAATACAAGTGTGAATTATTAAGTGTCTTCCCTCAAACATGATGGCGTGCTCTCTTTGCATCCCCTTATAAGAAAGTTTGGTTCTTTTTTGGCTTCTGTTGAACATGCTACTATGCAACAAGTCACTGCATGCATGGGCAAGTAGCCAACTCTAAAAAGAAAACGAGTCGTAGATAGCGACCACCCCTTTATCTATCCACCGGTCCGGCCACCGTATTTTTGATGAACAAATATCATTTTTTAGTAAACATTTATATCTTTCTGATGAACATATATCAGTTTCTAGTAAACAGATACACTACGGTCTTCAGTAAACATTTATGCAACTGTGACAAGCACATAGGTGCACATGGGTGTGTCAAATTATGAGAGGGAGGTGAATGGGTGGCTTACTTTATAGGTGAACTCTAAGTGTTTTCCAAAGAAAAAAGGTTCTTGAGAAAATGATTGCAACACACACACACAGTACAACATTAATAGATGCCATATATATATTCCAAGAAATTAAAAACCCCTTGTAACAAATTCCAATTTGAAAAAAACAGAATTGGATGGGGACAAATCAGTGCTGAAGGCACCTTTCCAATTGCATATATGTTAATTTGTTGAAAATGGTAAAATTTGTATTTCAGAAACGGACAAAAGAATTATCTCATCCATACATATATATATTTGTATTTAGTACTACTTTGCTTGGAAATATGCCTTGTTCCTTTCATATGAAGATTCAAAAGGTCGGATAAATTCCGCTATCTTTCTTTCCTAATTAATAAGCATTTTTCCTAACTTAGTTACAACTATATTTAGTTACCTTCTTTGAATTTGGAAAGCCATTCTACTTCTGTCTATTTACTTTACTTATTCAGATAAATCCATAAATTAAGCAAAAGGAACAGAAATTGAATTTGAAAGGGAATAATTGATTCTATAATTTATTAAAAGGATATAATTAGTGACAAAGAACTTTCTACTAATTTATTAAGAAATCTCTTTACAAACAAACACTGAGAAAAATATGCAGAGAATATGTCATCTTTTTTTTTTTTTTTTTTTTAAAAAAAAAGCATATTCTAGCTTCATTTTTTTTTCTCATTTAGTTTTCAGCTGCATGCTCATGTTATGTTTGCCTGAATGCAGTGGAGGCATGTGTGGGAGGCAAGGAATGGTACTTCTACAGCCTGCGGGACCGAAAATACGCAACCGGGCAGCGCACCAACAGAGCAACAGATTCGGGATACTGGAAGGCGACAGGGAAGGACCGCCAAGTTAACCGCAAAGGGGTGCCTGTTGGCATGAGGAAGACACTTGTGTTCTACCAGGGAAGGGCGCCGAAGGGGAAGAAGACCGACTGGGTCATGCACGAGTTCCGCCGGGAAGGGCAAGGTGACCCAACAAAGTTCTTCAAGGTATATACCTATACCATTTGTTTGATTGCATTATTAACAATTTTAGGGAATTTTAGTATATAGTATGATACTATATATATTTGTACATTATTCCACATCTGTTCTGTTAGAGAGAATATAATTTGTAAGCAGTTATTCAGTTATTCTCAGTTTAAAATATGAAGTAGTGAGGCTACAGTTATAAAATCTTTGTATTTATTTAGCCAAAATCAGGGTAGGTGCATATATGCTTTGATATATATAACGTATATATATCTTTAATATATCATTATAATCTTTATTAGGATATATACCATTTTTTTTTTTTTTGTAAGGATAAGTTCCAGAATAAGTCTTTTATATAAATTTTGCTTGCTACAAAAAAAAAAAAAAAAAAAAAAGTTAGCAGTTTATAGATTTTAATTAGAAGGTACAAGTGGATTAATTAACTTAATTAATGGTCTGAACTAGTGACACGTACCGATTCCACATTTTAAAGTATAATTAATATGATGATCAGTTCTAATCTAAATTTTTATTTTGATATCAGAAAACCAGCAATAGCATCTTATAATTAATCAAGCAAGCAATCCGGTTAACATTATGATTATAAATATTATAATTTTTGCCTTATCACAAACCAAAAAAAAAAAAAAAGGTTTGAATCTTTGACCGAATTTAAAAAAAAAAAAAAAAATTGGTCTAAGAACTTTCCACGCATGTAGTAGTTGCATGCATTGATCTCATCGCATGGATAATTAGCTGTCTTTTGAATGGATATATGAATCATATGATATTGATGCAAGCTAGCTAAAGATATCAATTCCAAACTATATTTTTAAATCTGTAGGTCTATGTAAAAAGTCCATGCTCATATTCATTGGTAAACTATGGCATGTGGTTTTGGATTCAATCAAAAACAATTTAATTTAATTTAATCATGTGAACTCTTTGTCACATAATAACATAACAGATTTCACTGACATATGCTAGATATCCCTGCTCCAGATCCTCTTAATTCCTTAAGACTGGAGGAGTCCATTTAGTTTTGTTTCTGAATGGATAATCTCATGAGGACACAAGTGACTGGAGAGGAATTCCAATGAAGGAAATTATATATGGCTAGTCTATTTCATCCTCATATTCATATATATAGTCATATATATATATGTTTGAATGAAAATAAAAGTCACTATCTTTGCCAGCTGCATGCATAATTCATAATATAATTTTCTTCTAGTAGATGCCCAGAGAATATTGCACAATTCATATTATTCCCTAATCATTCAAGGTTAAGACAAAATATTATATAGGTCTATTCTCTATAGTCTCTGCTTAATTTACAAAGTCTAAATTCAATAGTTTATGTTCATATATATCTTATATATTTATATTGACTTGGTTACATTAATTGATCCGTATCAAGCAAACAGTGACATTAATTATCTTTTATGGTATCAATTGGTGCATTCTAAATATATATACAGGCGATGCCCACAATGCATAAATTAAATAAAAAAATTTAATGGACAGAGATTGTATATATAGACAGGTTTAATTAATCTTCTTAATTACAATTGCACAAAACATCCAATTAATTATTTTTTTCTGTTTCAAATTTTCAATTAATTAAATATAATTTTCAGAAATTACTTAGCTTATTGATCATAATGGAAGAGTCATCAAAGATAATTAAATCATTTTTTTTTTCTCCTATATTCAATATTAATTTTTCATTTTTTTTTCTCCTATATTCAATATTAATTTTTCATTTTTTTCCTCCTAAATTCAATATTAATTTTACAGTTTTTTTCTCCTATATTCAATATTAAGTTTTCATTTTTTTTTTCTGTCAATATAGGAGGACTGGGTCTTGTGCCGGGTCTTCTACAAGAGCCGTACCACGGTGGCGGTGTCTAACAGACCGGCGATGGACAACAGCTACCTGACAGACACCGCCTCAACCTCTCTCCCGCCCCTTGTCGACTCGACATCCTTCATAAACTTCGACGTCCAGCCACAACCGCGAAGCATGGAAGCTGTGTACGAGCAAGTGTCCTGCTTCTCCACACTTCTCCAGAGCGCGATGCCAGGCAGCAGCCATGGCGTCGTCATGCCGATGGTAGAAGGTGGAAACAAGGTGTTCAACCAGTTTGCACGGTTCGACGGGGCTGTAAAGAGGGAATCGCCTCAGGGTTTCGGGCAAGGGGGGATCGAGAACTACCTGGTGGAGAACGGCCTCTCGCATCTGCTCAATACATGCTGATCATTCGGGGCGAGGATCGATCGCGCGATGGCGACGATGATCGATTCGCATATAGCATGCAAGATAGAATTGTGTTCATGTTTAACTTATAATTAATGGATTGATCGGAGAAAGTAAATTAAATTAAAAAGTACCCTTGATTTTGATTTGGCAGGAATTGTTTTTAGGATGATATATTTTCTAGGATTTGTATATAGTATTGAAAGAAAAAGAATTGTGAAAAAGTTAAAGAATGATTATTGGTTAACTTGGATTGTTGTACATACATATTTTCTGCATGGATTTAATTAATTAACTATCTAGGATATTTTTTAAAACGCCAAGATTAAATTATGGAAGAGTTTGATTTTTTATTATATATACTGAATAATTTCACAAAACCAGAGAATAAACGGATGTGCATTAATATATGGTGCAAGATTATTTGTTTCATTTTTTGACAAAAATATAAACAATTAAAAATTCTAATTACACATGCTTCTGAGATTAATTAATCAAAGGACTGAATTATGGCAATTTTCCTGAAGTCTTAATTTATCGTTCACTGTTGTTCTGCAATACTGTTCACACTTCATAAATTAATTAATGGCAAAAAAAGAAATTTATAAATATTTTAAATAGGGAACAAAAAATATCTCCTACCATAGAAATGACTAGCTTTATATCTAAATTTAATGGAATCAGTTATATACTTCTCTGGTATGTATGCAACAAAAAAAAAATTGTACATTTATAATAAGAATGCAATACAGCCTCATGCATGTATATGTAACCATAAAATTACCAGTAAAATACTTAAGGGCAACTTTTGATAAAATGGTACTGCTTATAAATTAGAGAGTTGATTTATTCTTGGGTGTATGGTGTGGTATATAAACATGCCCAATAAAAAATCATTTGTAATTTTCTATATATCCGTTAAACATAAAAGTCAGAAAAATCAACCACAAATTAACACAGCTGAAATTCTCAGCGTTGACAATATATAGTACTTTGATCAAGCCCTTGTACTTTAAACAATATTCAAGAGGTATCATTTGAAAACGACGCCTAGCTAGCTAGCTAACAATCAAACTTAATTAGCTACTGTTATTTTATTTTAACAAAAGAAAATTGACGAGTAATTAATTAATCAGCAGTTTAGACTTGGTAATCATGCTGATTGAGATGACAATCATTCATCAAGAATTTTGAAATCAAATTTAAGCCAATTGAATAATATAATAGAGATATTGATATAGTGCCCCCAGTTTTTTGTCCTCCACATTTCACCCAACACTGCTACTGAAGTACTGATAGATATATAAATTCCACAAATTAATCATGTTTTTTAGAATTCTCCATAGCAAACAATTATTTGTTCTTCTATTTAGAGCCCTTTAATTACTTGTTTCTCACTTTTAAATTTTATGTTTCCCTTGGCTGTTGTTCATAATTTTTCTGAGAAATGTGCTCATTCAAACCTGTAAAACAATTCATGTGCAATTGGTTTCAGAAAAGGGTGGCAAGGGGATGATCATGAGAGAGATCATAAGCAACCACTTAGAGCACATGATGAATTCCTTTGGACCCACCAATTGGTGTATCTTAGTTCAATAAATGCATTACTTATTTGGGTACTAGATCCAAACAATCATAACTTGTGTACTAAATTATGTGCAAGAGGGATAAATAAATGTTGAGCAGTGATATCAAGATCCGAGTTTTGCCCCCACAACTCTTGATGCGTTGGCAGGATGCGGGGAGTTTTTGAACTTATTTTGGATTTCAATATAGTAAATCGTTGGCAGTGCGGGGAGTATTTCAGTAGACGGTGGATCCGGGGAGTATTCCATTACAGGGATGTGGGTATTCTATCCTAACAGGGGTGCGGGGAGTATTTCAGCAAATTTTATATTGTTTTATGCAGCAACTTTACAGCACATCGTTAACTCCAGAGGCAAGTTACGGGGATGCATATATTTTTCCATAAATGTTATATATATATATATATATAGGCCCCTTGTCATAAACTTATAATCAGCATGTCATCAGTTCCAACTTGGCTCTATAGTAGACTTTACACATGTGATTCTTCTCATATAATACACATCTGTTGACAATAAATATGTACAGAAAATTGCACTGTCACTCTCCAAATTATCTCATTTGTTCATTGCCAGAAAGAAATACCGATGAACTGAGGAGCTTCTGTTTGATTGGTTGTATCAGAAAGTACTTGGAATTAGAATATCAAATATCAAATATCAAATATATAAATTAAGTCGTCGGATAATTCTTTTTGCCAGTTGTAAGTTGTTCTTCTTAAGGCACCAAATATCGTTGTTATGGAAAAATAGAATAAAATGCAGACCTTACAAAGTCATATATAGCAATTATTAATTTAGGACACTTTAACCTCCACAATTTGATATATATTATGCCCCAATTTTATTACGATAACGATGTACTTTCTGAGAACCAACATTCAACAATAACGTTATCTGTCAAGTAATACTACTAACAGCTAGTCTTATACATCCATATCTTAACACTGTACCAGATTTAATAATTGAACATACTTTTTTTTTAAAAAAATAAAGTAATTGAGCATACTTTTTTTAAAAAAAGAAAATAAAGTAACTGAGCATACTTTCTTTTGAATAAAACCAGTAAAGAGCTCACGCGTTGCTTTAGGCTGAAATTGTTATTTCTTATAAAAAATTTTAAGATAATATGTAATAGGCCTTATACTGAGGAAATTGATATGGGCTTTAAATTTTAATGGGCTGAGACATTAACATTAACGGGCATTAATGTAAATCAACGGTTCTGATCTATCCAAGAAAATAATCAACGGCTCAGGTTTCTTATTTAGGAAAGATAGCTCTTTCATGTTATTTTTTCCAATATGCTTTTATATATAATAAGGACTGTTGATTATACTTAGGGTGAGCTCCCGAATTGGACAGAGAGTTGGCAGGGGTGGAAGGAAAGGAAAGAAGGAGAATATGAATTTCTCTATAAAATTTTGTCCACTTCATTAACCTTTAAATTGGAGATTTATAAAGTTAATTTCCCTCCATTAATTCATTTTCTGGTCTAACTCAGGGAGCGCACCCTTAATCTTTGTGGTCAATGTGGCTATTTGACCAGCACCAAAAAGAAAGAAAGTACTCTATTCGTACACTATATCTGAAAGAAGATATTCATCATTTCATCTCGGTCAAAAATTTCATACTATAGGATCGACTTAAGTTTGGTACAAAAGAGGAAAAATGAGAGCCGGGACGCAAAAGTAAATAACAAATAAAACTCAGGATAATTATTCTTCTTAAAGAAAAACTCGGGATAATTATCTGAACAGGATCCAAAAATCATAAATTTTGGTGCCCTTCGTGATTACAAAATTATTTATACACAATTTGATAAATGCAAACCGCTAGATTTATTATAAATTATCTCAAAATATGTACACAAAAATTAATGAAAATTTAAGATGTCCAACAAGAGAAAATCACAAAATTTCAGCCGTTGATTTTGTTAATGCTTGATGCATTTGACCCAAATGATATGATTCTTTGCATACACATTAAACATAAACATGATATATACAAAACATTCCATCAATTAGTTATGTTATTTAAGAGTTCAAAATGTAATTATTTAAAATTTAATTTCATAATTACCCATAGGATACCAAAACTCGTGATCATTATATCCCTCTAATTATTTTCATAAAACCCATGTTCAGAAGTCAGAGAAGCACGACATGGAACTTGATTATCACAATCAAATTTAGCCTCGCAAACGAGAGAGAGTGACGGCGCACTTGATGGGAAAGCAAAGGTTGCACTGTGCTGCTGTGCCTGTGCTGTGCAGTGTGGACATGGACTGTAGACAGAAAGAAAGAAAGGTGCGACAAATCAATGAATGCGGCAAATCCATCTAACTGAATAGACGTTTTCTGTGCTTTTTCCTTTTCCTTTTTCTCGTTAAACAACTCTCCTCAAAAGACAAAAGGAGATGAGAGGATGAGATGAGGATACGGTAGCTGTAGCTGTAGATACAGTATCAGGCTCGTGGCCCGGCCTACATCTCTAAAACTTGGATACCAGTACATACTACACACAGTGAGTGATAAATAGATGTAAGCCTTCCTGGCTTGCAATTTTCTATGGTTATGGTATATGTGGTAGATTAAGATAGATGAGCAATCCCAGTTGAATACCTGTACAATGAATGATCAATCTCTGTTCTGAATTCTGATGGGTTTGTTGCAGATGCAGCTTCTCCCAATTAGAAGAATAACAACATTAACAATCAGGATTGGATAGCAAAAATAAACAGATTTCCGGACAGGAACAAAGAAATTACAAAACAGAACTTCTAACAACAAAATTAATTGAATGATATACCCCTAAAATAGGAGGCTTGTTATAAAGTGAGCAATGGAGTATGCTGTATTATTGAATGGACTCGAGAAAAAAAAATGTGAAGTACGTCTCATTTGTTAGCAGATATTTCTTTTATGATGCCTTCTGTAAGTGTATCCACGTCGTAATTTTTTCCAAAAAATTTGACAAACTCCATTTTCGGGTTCATCAAGTACCTGAAAATGGTATATGAATCAGAATGGAAAGTACCAAGGCAGATTGAAAAATATAATAAAAAATTGAAACATAATGAATGTATAGCAAAATAAAAGAAACAACAAACAGCTAGAATTCACGTATCCAGTGTAATCAATCAAAATCACAAAGTTCAGGTAGCCCATGGCGACCACTGAACCAAAGCCCAAGTCCAAAATTCCAAGTATAATATATACCATCACAATATTATATACCCATCCAAGCTAAACTGGTGATACATGCTTTAAACACATACTACCTGAGCAAGCATTGTATCTTTATATACAATATGTATCTATATTTCTGATGATTTGCTTATTATTATCCAGAAGATAATAATCATACAAAAAGGACAAGATGGAACAAGAGTATACTTATGCCAGATAGTTTGAAGTGAGCAGAATTACGCTACCCAACCACAAATTAAATGAATGGTTTACAAGTTCTAAAGGAATAACTCAAACCTCAGTTTGACATGATCAGTGTTGACTAGAATCAAAAGAAACCAGGGCTTAATTTGACTGTCGAGCGATCCACATAAGTTTGAATAAAGTAAAAAATCATCAACAAAAATCAAAGAACCCAAAGCAAACGAGCCAGAGTACAACATGATCATAATCTGACAGGAGAAAAAGATAATTCAATCTAAGTTGAAAAAGGAAGTGTACTTAAGCCAGAAAAGTTTGAATTGAGCAGAATTAGACCCCCAACCACAAACCAAATGACTGGTTTATGGTTACCTGATATGGACCAGACCATTTAACGTACCAGAAGACAAGATCTAAAGGGATGAATCAAACCTCAGTTTGACACAGATCAGTGTTGACTAGAATCCAAAGAAACCAAGGCTTAAAATTGACTGTGAAACAGTCAACCTTAAATGACAACAGACTGGCTGACAAGGCACTAGTTTTTATACCTAAAACTGGCATAATGTAAATAGCTTAGAGCACATACATGACAATAGAATGGTCGACAAGGTAGTCAGAGTCTTGTTCATCAGTCTTCATATAATAAACTCGGAATGCACGTGCAACTTGCTTTATCTCTTCTGGTGTACCAGTTAACCCTACCAGTCTTGGATGAAACTCTGCAAAGAATGATGCAGGCTTAAACAACATACTATCACATAATCCATAGTAAATTTGCCACATGCAAATACCAATGCTCACAATTACCATACAAGGACTCGATACGGTGCTAGGTCTTTCTCGTGCAGGACAATACCAGTCAGTTTTGCTAATACCAAAATCTTTTTTTGCCAATTGTAATCAAAGTGGCCACTTGGGCTTCACTTATGGCTATCATCACGGACTGGCACAAAGAAGCAAGTCTTGGATTTAATTAAGAAGAGAAAAGGCAAACCTTGGACATAATCGTGAATTTGCTCCACAGTATCCCTCTCAGGGTCGACTGATATAAAAACAGGTACAATTTCCATTTTCGTCTTCTCCTCTACACATTACATAATAAAGAATCCAGCCATCAATTAGTACTGATTAGCATAATAAATTATCATAGTTGGGCCCAGGCATTTATGCCAGTATAATGAAGCGTTATAGTTGCAGGTTCAAGGGTAATTTAAGGCCGACTTGATAAAAAAAAAAGTTCATTCTAACATTCAGCCTAAGGCAATTGATCGTAATTACGAATTCTGGCTTCAATATTAGCCTATACTGTTCAATGTACATGCCAAATTAAAAAAAAAAAAATGAAAAGAAAGATAAACATTTAGACACCCAAAGTACAAAAGAGAGCATCTGCAACAGACAAGCTGAAATCAGGGATAACATAAGAATAGTGAAACCTTTGTGTACATACTTATCTTATCAATAGCAGTGACCATTTTTTGGAGCTCGTCAGGGCAAATATCAGGGCAGTGAGTGAAACCGAAGTAGATCAATGTCCATTTCCCCAAAAAGTCCTTGTCAGTTTTTACATGTCCATTATGGTCCAGCAGCTTGAATGGACCCCCTATAGCAGCGGCACCAACTGATGGCCCCGGCTTCACTGAACTTGTTCTTGATTTCAATTCTGCGTTCACAGCAACAAAAAAAAAAAATAAAATAATACTAAATCAATTTTCTGACATTAGCAATATCCTGTGTAGTGTAGAAAGTGATTTGATCTGAAAAAACAATGCCTAAAGCAAGATCCAGCAATTCTCATTCTTGTGACTGTATTTGGGATCCAGCAATGACTGCATTTTCCAGGTTCAAAATGCAGATTAGTAACATTATATTATTTCAGAGACTAATAAAAAAAATGTCACAGGAAAAATGCCACCATTTATTCCCTAATTGCTCACGCCCTCTTCCATACATGAATGCATGATAGAGTAGCAAATTGGTGTCAATGCCTTGATATATTCCAGGGCCTAATAAGAAAATCTAGTCCAAGAAAACCTATAGCTTCAACTCACCAAAGTACCTTCAATATGCCGCTTCTTCTCTCTGTCATAATAAACAACTATTCCTCCACCGGTTATCAGCAGCAAAACGAGGCTCAACCACGACACTGGCTGCACATTTCAAACAACGGTTACAAGTTGTGCAATCATATCAACTAATTCTGTTATGGCATCCAATTCCGTAATTCCAGTAATGCCATGAATACTATGATTACTTTTATACAACTCACCCCTCCACGGACATCCTTTTTCGAAGAAGAACCGGTCTTGCTCGACCCACTGTCTCCTTTACCTTTCTCATTATCAGATCTCGGCGATTCTTTCATATCAGTCTTTCCTTCCGAAGTTGTAGATGCACTACATAAATATCGACTGAGGAGCGGCCCTGCCACATTACTCCGTCTCAATGCGAAAAGCTGCCAAAACAAATCATGTTAGTAGTCATCGAATCACAACAATTTTAATTAAAGTACTGAAGCAATAATAATCGGTACAAAACTGAACGGTACTCGCAGCGTACCAACTGAGCAAACAATAACTAACTTTAGTTTCTATAGGAATTGAGGGTCTATTCGGCAGGCACAAATTCTGTATGTTCCTATAGGAATTGAGAGTCTATAGGAAATAATTTCTATTCACTATTCGGCATACCATACTATCAATTCCTAATAGGTTCTCACCAGATGCAATCTGGAATCCTGTTCTAATAGAAAATTTTTTCTATAGGATCAGCGACTACCGAATCAGACCGGCCCTAATAAAACTCTTATTAGAACAGAAATAGCAGTAAAGATGAAGAAAAGCAAGCAACCTGATCGGAAGAGGTTCTTCTGTGCAGAGGCTGAAGGAGGTCCTGGCATCTCTTAAATCTGCTCATTGCTCCAATCAAACCTATTCATTTATTTATTTATCCACAAACATAAAATTCAACAATAAAAATGTATGTATGGTAATATGGTATGACTCAGAATGGCAAGAACACATAGGCTCTAGAACTGACTGACCTCTGTGATAGCTCCCCATGGCGAATCAATCGGCTTCCGATCCGAATCTCCGATCGATCTTGCTCTTCTTCGGAGTAGCTGGGGAGAACTCACCACTTACCACCGGCTTCGGATTGCGCAGCAAGAAAGAAAGAGAAAACCAGGGGCGCACGGGCGCACGGGGTTCAGGGTTTACCAATTACCACTGGATTTCTGAGTCCGCACCGTTAGATTTACTTTGAGATCTGTGCACGGACTTATATTAAAAAGAGTCCAACTAATGATCTAACAGTCGTGGCCGTGTGATTTTAATCACGGGGAATTTATGCCTTTCTTGGATTCGATTCAACTAGGTCGAGGTTTCCTCGGCTCACATTTTTTTTAATTCATTTTGTTATCAAATATTTTATAATTGAAAATTTTTAAATATTTAATAAATTTTCAATTAAGTCTACATAGTAAAATCAACACAAAATGAAGTTGATTCAACTTTGTTTCTGTCAAATTTAATTTTGTTGTATATGTTAGTTTATCAAATTTTTGATAAAAGAAGAAAGTAGCATTAAAATAAGAGCATAGATCTATTGACAATGCCTACCTTAACAATATTGATAATAGAAATTTCAAAAAATTTGAATAAAATTATAAAAAATCTTAAAAATGAAAAAAAAAAAGATTATGAATGTATTATTTTCATTATAGATTGATAGTGTTTCAAGTTTCAATCAATTTGGGCATTGTTTGACAATTTATTAAAATCTTTTACATTTTTTAACAGTTAGAATTCAACTGATCTTAGAAGATATAACAAACATCACTTAAATTGAATATAACCTGACACATAATCAAGTTAAAAAATACATCCGTAAAAAAAATTTTCTTTTTGAGAATTTTTAATAATTATCTTTTAAGTTTTTGAAAATTGTCATTGTTAAGATTGTCAAGAGAAGCATTGTCAATGGATCCCTTCTCTTAAAATAATCAAGTTTTGACGATTTTGACTGTTAAATGATCATTATTTTTTTCAATCGTCAGAGCTATACAAATTTACTATAAACAATACATTCATATATAATATAATAGTTTTTACTTAAAAAGTTTCTGAAGCTCATCTCGTGCACGAAATATCATGCCGGGTCATAAAGATAAACAATCTATACCCGGCCCGTAATTTTACAACAAGACACGCGATACAGAGGATCGGAAAAAATAAAAAATCGAGAGTAAATGGTCATACAAATTCTGAGAAAAATGAGAAGGGAGCTGTACAAGGTGAATTTCGAGTTTTTGACCTCCTGGTATCGGGTTCGGGTGTGTGCGTGGATGTGAGGGTGACTGAGACCTAGATCCGGCCCAAGAAGAAGAGATGCCTTATTGGGCCGTTGGATGGGCCGGAAATCAGAATGGGTGTTATATATATCATCATCATGTTCATGCAAACCGGTTTAAACGAAGGTATATCATGTTAGCGGATCTGAATGAAAGTGGATTAGATGTAAACAATTTTTAAATTTCACATTCGTTTTGATACAATTCTAAATTCTTCAAGCACTCTGTAGCAAACACCATGGATATGATATTATACTTCATACAATTTTATTGATACCGGAATTTCAAGAGAAAAAGAATTTGTTTAATTGGAACAACAATTTAATGGGCCTTCATTTTTCAAACTCCAAATTAATCCACACTCTAATTAATTTCAGCAACATAACATAATTTGTTATCCTGTTTATTATTTTTTTTTTTCCATTCTAACACACACTCAATATTTAGCTTCTGAAATCTCAATTTTAATCTCAAATTCCTCTCCAATCAACTGCTTCATGCCTTGAATCTCAACAGCCCCAAAACCACCCTTTTGTTCATAACCAACCTTTGCATTCAAACTATTTCCATTTATTGTAGCTCCATCCACCTTCAAATCAAAATCCAAACCCAATATAGTGATCTTTTCTAAATTCATGTTTTTGCCAAAACCACCCCCATTGTTCATCACCTTTGATGTAATTCTTATTTCACTCCCTTCAACAACCTCACTTTCAAAAGTAACTAAGGTCCATTGATTTCCCGGTCCGCCCATTTCGAGCGACACGCCGTCGTCCAAGAACAACTCGCCGCTCGCAGCGTTCTCCTCACCAAATGCAACCAACAATTCAAATGCACTATTTCTCACTAAATCTGTGGTTAGTGCCTCCTGTTGCATAGGAATTATGTTGCCTCCATGAAGATGCACATTGATCGTATCCTCAGGCGCGTCGAGTGTCACAACCGCACCGAGATCATGATGAATTGTCTGCGCGTAGTCAAAAAGATTGAACCACCTCCCTTTAGGAAAGTATGCATCCACGGTTACTCGTCCTGGATTGAGCACCGGCGATACCATGACGCCCTTTCCTAACAAAAATTGGGTGTTTATATCGTACGTGTCGGTGTCTTTTGGAAATGAGAAGAAAAGAGGTCGCGCTATTGGTGCCCCGGCTGTGTGAGCCTCGTACATTAGTGTATAGATGTACGACAGGAGTCGATATCGGAGTCCTAGAGCCTTTCTTGCTGATCTTGCGACAGACTCCCAAAGATAGAGCTCACGTCGAACCGTGTTGATCGCAGAGTGGTCTCTTGAAAATGGGTAGAATGCACCTAGCTTTAAACGTAAAAATAAAAATGAACTCAGTAAAATTTTTTTTCCAATATTATTGTTGGATTTTGACTTAAAGATTTGAAAAAATCAGAGACAGTTACTCTGAAATACAATTATGGAGATTAATTTTCATATACCTGAATCCAGCGGCCGCAAAGTTCCTCAGTTGTATCACCATTAAAACCGCAAATATCAGCTCCGACCATCGGAATGCCAAATATGCCAAAATTAAGAATGCTAGGGATAGAGTACTGCAAGTCATTCCAAGTTGCAGCATTATCGCCGGTCCAGTGAGCGATGTACTTGCCAGACCCGACAAACGTCGATCTGGTAAGAATAAACGGCCTCTTACCAGTATCCTTTACCAGTGCATAGTTCGTCGCCCTGGACTCCAGAAATCCGTACAAATTATGCGCATCGTATTCAGTTACATTGCCATAGTGGATAGCGGATGCCGGTACAGTTTTTGCACTAATTGGTCTAAAATTACCGGAATTGTTGATCTTGTACAGCGGGTCGTCGAGCGAATTCAACACTGGAGGATCTACAAAGTTGGAAATTTCATTCATGTCTATCCATAAGCCGTCCACCGGCAGAGTTTTGCGAAAGATTGAGATTTCACGAGCCCAGAATTGGACTGCAGCGGGGTTTAGAAAGTCTGGAAAGTACGTCGGTCCTGGCCAGACCTTCCCCAAGTAGTTCGATCCGTTCCACTTCAGAAATACATCCTCTTGCATTCCTCGTATGAAGGTCGGATAGCTTTCGTTTACATTGATACCTACAAAGGATGTTTTGAAAATAAATCTATAGATGTTTACTATAAGAACACAATAGAAATTAAAGATCAAGAAATATTTAAGAACACAATAGTTAACGAAAGATGTACTAACCTGGATCGAGGATGACGACATATTTCTGCCCGTTTCGATGAAGTTTGTCAACAAACTTCCTCATCTCTCCGGCAGGAAAATTGATCGGGTCAAGTGTAAAATCCTTGAAAGCATCCATGTAATCGATGTCTGTCCACATCACTTCTAGCGGGATATTTGCCGCAGCATATCCTGCTACTACCCCTTTCAAATCCGATACGTTCTTGTACCCGTACCGGCATTGGTGGAACCCTAGTAGAAAATTAATTTTCTTGTTAGGCTTAATTAAATAAAAACAAAATCTCATAGTACTTAATTGCTAAATATTGTTAGGCTTAATTACTTTTCTATTGGAAATATGAAGTTCTTTTCCTCTTTATTTTGCAAATTGTCCTGTAAGAATATGAAAAAAAGATTAAATTTACCAACCAAAAGACCAATAAGGCATTGGAGTAGGTCGCCCGATGAGCTCGGTATACTGATCAACGACTTCAAGGGGTGTCGGCCCAGTGAAGAAATAGAAGTCAAATATGCCTCCAATCACCTTATAAGTTACATAGGAGCCTCCGTACACGACATCCATGCCGTTACTATTCAACAGCAGAACACCATGCGCTGCACCCGCTGGAGAAGATCGCACGTCCATGTAGAACGGGTGTGATCCGTACAAGTTCAAATCCACATTTAGCGCTCCAATATCGGCATTCCACAACGTTAACGTGTCATTTGTTACCAGCCTGAAAGATTGTTTGGTGTGCTCCCCGAAACCATATAGGTTCGATCTGTCTGCTGGTAAATTGGAAGTGATCTCCAGGTATTTATCCTTGAACACAATTACAGGCGCTGTGTCGAATAGTATGTCCCCAGTCGATCGGCGAGAGACAGTAAATCGGGATGGCGATGTGGCATGGAGGGAGAAAACTAAATCCGAGTTTTCTGAGGAAAGAATCTGGGTTTCGGGTCTGGAACCGTTCCGGTTACCTTTCGACATGAATTTGAGAGTAGGAACTTGTTTACGAGGTATGACATGCTGTGGAACCTCCCATCTCGGATGGTTTGCGTCGGTGATTCTGACATGCAACCGGTCTTTGGTTTCGTAGCTGCATATGGAAAAACCAATCAATTAATGAAAGTGTAAACATTATATATGCTAACAAACAACATTTAAGTTTTCCTAATTTAGTTCATGAATCATTGTTTTCTTGTTAAGTAAACAAAACAAATTTGCATATATATGCCGTATAAATCAACATACCTATCGGTACTCAACGCATTGAAATTTGGTTTATACATATGCTAAAAGTTACCTTGCAAATAGATCAAGACTTTTAATGTCGGGTCCGTAGACCGACGACTTGCGGACTATATGAAGACGAGCATGAAAAACGGTTCTTGACGGGTTCAAGGACACTGATTTGAGATGATAGCCGTGACCAATAACCCGACACTTATGAGAACGAGCAGAACAGGTAACTAAGAACAGAACCAAAATGAGAAGAAGGGTTATGGAGGAGTCCCTCCTCCTCAATTCCACCATGAATTTGATCCTCATTGAGTGGTGATGATCATATAATGCAATTGGGAAATATGGTAAATCACTAATAGAATGAATGAATGATATATGGTAGCTATTTCCTATTTATATCCTTTGATAGAATATAAGAGTAATACCTAGCGTTCATAGGTTACATTTCATGATGTATCTGTTATATTTTGGGTTGTATCTGTTACATTCCGTATATGTCTATGAATGTATGGACAGTTTTTCAATGAAGGCAAGATGTTTCTCAATCGGTTATCATATAACAGGGCTCAGCAAAGCTGAATTTATGATATGGGAGAGCTGTTGTGCACTTCTTTAGTTAATTGTGTGTGGCTTTTGCTTCATGAAATTAAGAGTTTCAGTTGCAAGTGCTCAACCACAAAAATAAAAAAAAAATGCATAAACTGAATTTAAGGGTGAGTTAAATGTATTTTTGAGATTTTTCTTTGGAAAAGGGGAATCAAAAGTTTTCAGTTGCAAAGCAAAGCCTTTTGGACTCTTGGTTTTCAAGGTGGAGAACTTTGCTGCAGAACAGCAGAAGTACAATATAATACAAAAGGAAAAGGAAAAAAGCAATAACTTAATTGCAATCTCATGAAGTGTGTCTTAACCAGATTAAACAATGGCTTTCGATAAAACTTATGTACGTTTATGAAATGAAATAGTTGGAATATAGGAAGTTATTTTCAAACTGCTCGAAATGTTGAAAATTAAATTAAAAATTAATTCGAATATTCGTCAGTAATTTGTTTTTTATCTTTTCACCTTTTTCATTTAATTAAGACAATTTAAGGAATAAGCACTCTGAACTTATGAGGTTTTTCCCATTTTATTCTGGTTAATAATAAAGTCTTGTTCCTAAAATTTACAAAAGTTCTGAGTTCGCTTGCTATGCAAATAAGATTCCTAGTAAAACGTATGACTCTTGAACAGAGCACTTCAGTTTCTTTTTTTAATATATAAAAAAAATTGTCGGTTAAAAATCATTTTTTTTAGCCGAATCCGGAATAGGGCTGCAAGAAAAATTCACAGCTCTTAGCTCACTTTTGTTTGGTTAAGCATGGGCTCGAATTCGATTTAGCTTGGTTAGATTTTTTATTAGCTCGAGTTTGATTTAGGTTGGTTTGATTCATAACAGCTCGATATATATCTGTACATATTTTGAACTATTTAGTCAAAATTGTTTGTAATAATATACTATTTTTTTATTTAATTCATAAAATATATTTATTTTATTGTTATATTAATAAAATAGCAAAAAAATTTAACCATAATTTTTTTGTTAAATTAATAAAATATAGATAGTTAATTTATATCATCGAAAAATGAAAAAAAGTAATATACTTATTCTAGCTTAATTATTATGGTAATATGAAAAATAAATATAAATTATGATAACTGAGTTCGATTTAATTATTATGGTAATGTGAAGCTCGAAGCTCGATTCGAGTTCGATTTAATTCGAGTTCAGTTTGATTAGTTTGCATCTCTCTAATTAATACAGATTTAGTATTAACCTCTCCCCTTTTTATTTTTGAGAAATAGACAGTGGCTGTCATCATTCTGTCTATGAACTATAATACCTCACAAATTAGAATCTGGGGATGATTATCCTCTGACGTGCTGAAACCGAGCCCGGCAGAGAGAGAAAGAGAGAGTAACTGAGGTGGGACCCTCAGTTTGGTGCATCCCAACTCGGTTACTCCTTTTTTCTTTCTCTGCCGGGTTCGGTTACAGCACGGCCGAGGATATGAATTCAGAATATGGAGGATAGAGCAATCAGAATATGGAGGATAGAGCAATCAGTGTGGAACTTAACAGTCAGGTCCATATAAATGTTGTACAAATAGTCAGGTCCATAAAAAAAAAAAAAGGTAGCCTGCCATGATTGACCAATATATAGATCCAAATTGAGTTTTCTACTTTTCTTCATTTTTTCCTTTTGTCTTCTCAATTTGTCTTCTTTTTGTAAGGCGAAAAGACAAGACACCAACTTCTCATTAGTGATTTAATTGGAAATTTTTTTTTAATGATTGTTGGGCCAAAATTCTTCTAAAGACAAGACACCAACTTCGAATATTTTTCAACTCTATTAAATTCTACCCTTTATACTCTTTTAACTCTATAAATACTTACTAATGAAAAAAATTTGGAAGTTCCATATTTCCATTACATAATTATGCAATTAATAATAATGGGTTTTTACTCTGTTGCTGAAAAGAGAATTATAGCAATATATTTGGGTGTATATCACTACAATCTCAAAGAAAATGCTTTCAAGTTTCAACAATGCGGCCCATATATATATTTATACACTCCCATTCAAATTCATGCTAGATCAAGCGTAAAGAGATTCAAATAACGGGCCACATTTATGTCCTTTGGATTTTAAGTTTTTATCATATTATCATTTCATTTATGAGATAAGATGAGATGAGATGAGTGTCCCTTCATCACTTGTATTAATTTAATGTGACTATGATCTTTCAGAGTTGACTGACGTGTTTAATGGTTTATCTTCACAAAGTCACCATTTTTAATGGATTTATGTTTCACTTCATGGATACATATTCACTATTTTCTATTAAACAAGAAAACAAAACTGATATTATTTTATCTTACAATTAAGAATAAACTGCTTTAAGGCAATGAAAATCTTTAATAAGAAGAGATGCATTATACATATACCTTGCAAAGAGACTCAGCTCCTCGACATCGTCTCCGTACACCGGCGACTTCTGTATGACCGACAGCTCCGCACTGAGCCACCGCTCTTCGGGGTCCCCCACGACCGACTCGACCTGATAGCCATAGCCAACAGCTTGCTCTTGTTGAGCACAAGAGCCAGGGTACAACATGATCAGGGCAAGAGAGAAAAGGTAGAAGAAGAGCGCAAGGGAAAAAAAGGGAATTGAAATTCCCATCTTAATTCCCTTTTGTTTTGTGATCATTATAGAACTGTTCTTCTAGCACACAGATTGGATATACATATATATATAGTCAATTGCTTTTGGATTAGTGAGCCCCTTATGCATTCATATTGTCATATTGGTCCCATTGTGAATTATTTATTGATCCTGACATGGAATTTAATTCAGTCCTTTTAAAATTTGGTATCCCCTTTAATGCCCCTATACATACAAGGACGATTTAGATGGCAAGACAGGGTCATTTATGCCTAATATCCTATTTACTTGATACAGAAAATTACAGTAAATTACCAATGTCATGATAGTGCCCAACTCTTTAACGAGTCAATACCCTCTTTAACGAGTCAATACCCCTGGATGGACTTTACCATTGTAAAAGTAAATTTGTGTACAAGGTAAAGTATATTTTAATTTATAGATATTATCAAGCTTTTAAAAAACGTTTAACAGCTCTTAACGGTTTGACGTTAAAACGGAATTACACGGCCATTAAATTAAAAAAGGGTCCTTATTTTCTATATATTTTTTATATTTAAAAAGGCTACACAATACACTCTCATACAATTATACTTAATAATTAAGTACAAATAACAATTACAAAACTAATTAAGTACATAAAAAGTTATAAATCTTATGAAACGTTAATGGAAATTATAACATTAAAATATTATAATGGAAAAACTTAAGACAACAGTAATAAAGAGTTCAAAAATTTTTTAATTGTTAATGTGCATAGGATAAACATTATTGTGAAATTCTAGACCATCAATAATATGCAAACATATTTTAACGGCGTTTAAACACCTCTAAAACACGGATTTTAATGGATGTTAACGGTTAAAACGGTTTTTCCACAAATAATGGTTTTCTTACAAATACTTAACATAAGAGGGTCCAAAAAACTGTTTAACGGTTTAAACGAAGTTAAAACTAAGTTTTTTAAAAGCTTGGATATTATACAAAGTCTTAAATATATTTTACCATTTAGAAAGGTTTGATTTATAGTTTTCAATATAATATAACAAATTTCTTCTATTTTAGATGTTTTGTAAGTATCTTTTATCATTCTCAAAATATCTATAAAATATAATAAAATAGTGAACTTTGTACATGAAAAGTATATCATTTTGAAAAACTTCAATAAATATTTAGAAACTCGAAAAAAAGAAAAAAAAAATTATCCTTTAATATTTTTTATATGAAGTGTTTATTGAGAACGTACGTATATTTAAATTTTGAATATAATAAAGTACATTTTGAGGAGCTTGCACAATAGTCTATCTCATTATATCACTAGGGTATTCACCCGCGCTTCACGATGGGGTAATTATATTTTAGTCAGATGTCCAAAATAATTTTTTTAGTGACTATCTTTTTAGAGAATGTTGTTTATACAATATTTATATGTCCAAAAATATTTTTTAGAGAATGTTGTTTATACAATATAGTGGTAGTTGATATACTTATTAATTTATAATATATTATAGTGGTAACAAAACTAATTATACTCGTATATTAGTTTTAAGCAATTGAATTATGACTCACTCATTTTTAAAATGAGAATATCTTTTTTTTTGTTCAATATAAAAAAAAAATTGTAGAATGATTTATGTTGCTTATATGTAATAAGTAGTATATAAATATATATGTATATTGACGCACAAAGATCCTAAATAATGGACATAAAATATCATAACAATGCTTTTTGGCAATCAATACACAAAAAACAACTAAACTAATATAGAATTTTTGTTGCATGGCATGAACTAATAGACAAATATATAAGCGTAGCATCAATATCGGATGTCTATAATAATATCTAAGTTTAGAATATATACAACATAAGTTGTATAGAAACAAATAGCATGAAAACACTCATACAATTATTCAAACTTTAGACAAACAAAATATAAATACCATCCTTACATTGCACGCATTTAAAATATCAATAATTATGTAAAGAAATCTTGAGTTTTTATATAAAACCTGGAGCGTTAGATCTACACATCCAACAACTCTTAGCTCCAAATGAAGGAGAGAGCTCTATTCTTCCCCTCTTTAAAGGGGATATATTCTTACAAGTATAATATGAAGAATATAAACCAAAATAAAAATCAATATAGAACAAATATGTATTATGAATGTTTAATTTAAGTGTCTTTATTTCCAATAGTATTTTTTTATTTTTGTAAATTGTAAATTCTAAATTCATAAAAGATTATCTTAAGTACTATACTATGAATTTATATGGATATATTGGTAATTTTACTTCAAAACTAATTAGTACTACAACAAATTATTGGCTAAGGAATCATTATATCATTGTCACGTGTTATATAGTTTGGAAAGATAAAAGGGGTGGGTTGTCAAAAATCGAGAGAAACTCCTTACCAAACAAAAAATTGAGGATCCTCGTGACATTAACTCCTTTTTTTGGCAGATGTGTTAATCATAAAACCTCAAAGGTTATTGTTTTCGTCACATTAATAATTGTGATATTAAATGTAATGATTGAGCCTTCTCACTTCTTTTGTTAATTTTTTTTTTTTAAAGTTGCTTCTCACTTATTTCATTATGAATTAAAGTATGCGTTTTTTATTTATTTTTTTTTGGAGCAAAAATTACTTCGTATCTGGTTTTATGTATGGTAAAAAAAAAAATGTACTAATCTATTATTGAATGTTTCGAGTTTCTGTTTAGTTAAAATGAATTGATTGTGTGGAACAAGATTCCATTGTATTATTTATGCAGTTTTTGTTTATGTGACGTTACGTGGTTGATTTATTAGACGTTGGATCTTTATTCAACCGAGATCCACTACCATATTGCACCAAAGCAATGTAGAAAGAGAAAGAGAGAGTAAATAGAGGTGGGCCCATCAAACCAAGGTGACCTACTGAAATCGAGATTTCTTATTGGTGGTCATACTTTGCTTTCGGTCAGAGGATCATGGCCTATCTATATTGTATGTCACAAGATAACTTACCTACTTACCCTTGTATGAAAATCATAACAGGAGAACTCACACATTAATGTCATGATTTTAATATGTACTTGTCACACATTAATATCATGATTTTAATATGTTATCCAATTTATGTTTTTAAAATAAATAGAGTATATTTGTTAGTTTCATAATGCTACAACTGTCTTTGATGACAAAATAGTGAAATACTATATAAACAAACTTTAACATCCAAAACTCACAATCATTGTCATTGTATATTTCTTACATACCAGTAAAGAGCCACGCTTTGTGTTGAGCTGAAATTATTATATCTTATAATAAAGGGCCGAAAGTTCATCCCTTGTGAAATAACTAATATGAGCCTTAAATTTTAATAGGCCAAAACATTAATGTACGTCAACGGTGGTGATCAATCTAAGTAAACAATCAACGGCTGAAGTTTCTTCTTTGGGGAAGATAGAAATTTCATGTCAAAAAAATCCAATCTCCTTTTATTAGTAATAAGGATTATTTTTTCTTTGATGCAGGGTGGTATTTTGTTCTTTTTTGAGATAAAAATGAGGGTCAGGCTACTCAAATTTAAATGTCTATAAAAGATTCCCATCCGGGTTTCGGGTGTTTTGTTCTTAAGGGATCAGTTAGGATCTTATTATTATCAGTGAAACCGGTTGTGATGTGCTATCAGTTATTAATTTACAATTGTTCATTAACTTTTGTTATTTTTTGAATGAAAATTTTAGTATATATTTTCTATAATCATTGCTAACAAGAGATTTTACTTCAAATTTTAATTAAAAAACAATTGTTTTATAAAAAAATAAATAACTGCTGCTCCTATGATAAGAATTTAGTTTGTCTGTTTTTGAGATTAATTTTCCTTCCATGATAAGTTCACAATTAACTTTATACAAGGAGACGTCATTTATGCACCGCCCTTTTTAGTTTTGGGGGATTAAAAAGGAGAATTTTTTTTCTTTTCAATTAACTGTTCCTGTTTATTATCATTTGTTTTCATGTAGCTGCCAAGTATGGGATATATCTTTGCTTTTGGTTTGTGCACCAAGGAGGACCGTTGTCCGTTGGTAACGTTGGTTGTCGTTACTGACATTGAGATTGCCTATGTAAAAAAAAGATTGTGTGCGGCTTTGCACCGACCGCTTCGAATTATGCAATTTTTCTGCAAAGGTATTTGTTTTTACGTGAAACATTTTATTGATAGATAATATTGTAATATGAAATTGCCAACCCCGTGTATGAACTAATTTCTGATGCTAGTAACTAAGAGCATCTCCAACAGACTCTTTAAAAATGGATCCCAATATACTTATATTGGGTGTCATCTTAAATTTTTTGGGAGCAAATTTCACCTCAAGCTCCAACAATTCCCAAAATATGGTTCCCAATACATTTAAACTGGGCCAAAATATGGATCCCGATACATTTGAACGGTCTGGATTTGGCTGGTTTTGGGAAGTCATATTGGGAGTGCTAAAAACTGGGCCAAAATAGCTCGATTTGGCTCTGGTTTTGGGAGTGCTAAAAATAGGGATAGTTGTTTGGGTATCTCTTGGAGACGGTTTTCTCTTCTTAATTCCCAATTTTTGGTTTTAGGAGTATTTTACGACGTCTCTTGGAAATGCTCTAATGATGACAAAAAAAAAAAAAAAAAAATTGTGCCCAAAGGTGTCAAGGACTCGAGGCTATGCCCGACTATAATTTTGTTTTAGTACAAACTACAAATTAACTCGTAATAATTTTGATATTATTTTGCGTAGTAAATAATACGTACGTCTCGTTAATATCCTTTCTGCATGAAAGACGAGTAAAGTTTAAAAGAAAAATGTTACAGATAGTGGCGGATCCAGAACTAATATGAAAGGGGTAGTACGATTTATGGTTCGAACTTTCTAAATATTGATCTAAAATGGGTTTATACTTTAGAGGGGTCACTTCATAGCTCAAAAGATAAAAAATAATTATTATAATATACAACTTTTATATATATTCAACAAAATATATATCAAATTATTAAGAGTTAATTTAATACTTAAATAACAAAATATTTAATTAATTAATCATTTTATACATATTTTGATGTCAAAAAAATGATTTTTAGCATCAAATTAACAAAAAAAAATCAAATATGAACTTGATTTAAACAGAAAAAACCGGGGTTCAACAATTTTTACCGGGCCAAGGGGGGCCGGGGCGTCCCTTAGCACCCCCCTTAGATCCGCCCCTGATTACAGATACCACAACACAAATGATATCAAAATTAATAGCAACTGTATTAGTATTTATATTAAATAAGATACTATTTAAATTAATGGTGCTACTTATTTTTATACAGTGTGCTATATATATTATACGTTATCTTGAACACTAAATGAATTAATATTAATATTATATGGGACTAACAAACAGAAGAATTTTTAAATGTTTTTACCATATAAAGCCATGTGATGCCGCCGGTGGTTCGAAGAATGATAGAGCAATATGAAATAATATATTAGTTGTTGCCATGGTATCGTTACCCTATAGAAAGCTCTTCACGTTTCTATTATTATATCTGTGGAACATCCAAACTATCATTGTCATGTAGTAGTCATCTAGATAATATAAAAATATATAAATTTGCAATTGCAATAAAAATAAACTTATTATTAGCAGGAGGAGGATGTTCTTTTATTATTAATATATATATCAGCATGTTAATTTTTTTAATGTTACCCTATCATTTGGTAAATCCAAGATCGATCATTGTCCATATTTTTATGTAAAAAAAAAAAAAAAATGAATTTGACATCAAATTGACAAAAAATAACACCAAATATATTGACTTGAATTAAAATGTATTAACAAAAAATCGTCGGATTGTCTTGAGTTTGAACCTATACAAATTTTGAGACAATCCAACGGCTCACATGATAAACTGCAAAATACCATACTCCAGGGGATGAGCACTCCCTTCACCCTACCCTAGTCTTTTCCTTGTGTACCTTTTTTTTTTTTTTTTTTTTTCATCATGTAATCCAACCACTCGGTTCATTTCTTTTTCACCGATTAAATGGCTTTATTGAAGCCCACTCTCCTGCTTTTACAAATACACTAAACAGACTTCTTCGACACGGCCTTAATAAGCCCAATCAGTACAAAATGTTATCAGTAATACCATTTCAGCCCATTTTCAGCACAGCATTCATTAACCTCTCACGTCCCACTGCAACTCTCCTCTCATTTAGAGAAGAAAAAAACCATAGTTCGTTTATGGCATACTGATGGGACATGCCAGAACTTAGAATCAAACAGCATACCTACTGATAGAGCAAGTACATGATGGGTTAACAATGCAAAAGGAGCAGAGCAGCATTGGTCTTTCAAATAGAGTGCGGTTGCGAAATGCAGAATGACCTATATATGTTGGTGTATATGTATGGCTTTTTAACTAACTGCCCGTGCCCCGATCATCTGATTCTTTCATGGTTGCTGAACTGCAATATTCATAAATTTTTGGATTCATAGATGTGTTGATATGTTTGGCATTGTCTCAACCTTTACAGCAACAGAATGAAATAAAGAAAAGTTATGCTGTCAAACAACATTATAGAATCCAAAAATTCAACCAAACTAAGAGTCAAAGGCTTGAAGCCTAAATAACTATATTCATGTATTATTGTATATATACTTCAGTAATTCTCATGTCAGTAACTACTTGAGCATTTGATATTTAGAGTCATGATAGCTACAAAATACAAGCATTTGATCTTCTCTCCTATACTATTTATTCCAATATTCTAAAATTGCTGCAAATTTTAGAACAAATGTGTGCAATTATAACTCAATATCAGCATTTGAATACTGGGAAGATTTCCCCCTTATAAAACAAGTGAGGTTGCATTCTTCTTGATCCTATTTCTATCTTATTTTGGCATCCTAGCCTAAACTTTTGTTGCTCTAATATTCATTGCACGGTAACAGCAACAAACCATGGAAACCACAGAACAAAACTGTTATATCAATTTAACACAGGATCCTTGTCAGGTTTCCCGTTGGGTAGTTGCATGCTAGTGATATCCTCCCTAGGCAAGTGAGATAGGGTACCATTAGTTTCCTCAGCTGGCACATCTAAGCTGCCCACTGAGGCGAGCTCTGCATCAGTAGACTGCTGTAGAAGAGGCTGCATTGACTTGCGGTTTTTTCTGATTGTTAGATAGAGAACTGCCGCAATATATATTAGCAAGCCCAAGAACCCAGAAATACCAGCGAAGACCTTAGAAACAGTATTCAGTCCGCTATGGATTAGGAGCGATAAGAAGCTTGATATGAGGAAGTACGTGTTTATGATCATAATGAAGGAGCCTATTATCCAGGTTAGAGCTGTGATCTGTATTGAATAATAAACAAATTACCTCTTGTAAGAGTTGTAAAACATCAATATAACCTCTCAGGCTCTTTCACAACAACAACAAAGCCTTTAATCCCAAGCAAGTTGGGGTTAAAGGAAAGAGCTCTTTGTTGATCATTCTGACAAGGATATTTTCTTCAAAACATTTCAGAGTAACAATATATGACTAAGAGCAACTTACAGTAATTGAATTAGTGTACTGCCCCATCTTGGTTTTACTGCTCGTAAATTTCAGGAGCGGTACAAGAGCGAAAGGAAGTTCAAAAGATAGTATCATCTGCATTGATATATATAAATAAATAATTAATTCATTATTGTCGCTGATATGTGGTAAGGATGTATGAATTTTAAATCAAACTGTAAATAGTGAAAACTACCGAAGCAATGATTATAAGCTTTCCAGCTGCAGCTGAGCCTCCAATTACTGAGACAATGAGGCTAGGTAAAATTGCAAGAGTTCTGGTAAGAAAGTTCCTTTTCCATGGCTTCATCCTCAGATCCAGAAATCCCTAGAAAAGAAAAATAACAAAAGAATATTGACTATTGAGCAAGGGTATGCGGGTGGACACATGCTTATTTGTTTGTCTGACTATATTTTTGTAGGGTGGAAGTTATTATTATTATGTAATTAACATGTTCAGATCCTGTAACGAGGTGTACACATGTCTAACTCATTGATGAAATTTTAGTTCACAATTCTACACACAAGAACAGCAAATAAAGTTTAGGGGCCAAATAAGATGGTGTATTTGCACTTTATGAGGGTTTAAGCATATTAACCCTTACAAAAGTTACAAAGCATAGCAAACAAAAAATAAATCAAAATTTCAATTTATAGAGGGAACCTGATCCCTCTGCTCCTGATTCTTTTAAATGCTCAAATTGCCAATATGACATGTAAATTAAAAATTACCTGCATAACATATTGGCCAGCATATGTACCAGTGATGGTTGAGCTCTGACCAGATGCCAATAAAGCAACTGCGAATAATTTTGAACCCCACGTCCCCAAAACATTCTACAAGAACAAAAATGATTATATTTTTGCTATAATATAAAGGTGAAACAAAGTCTTTGCTAATATCAAACCAGAGAGTTTGCAGGGTGCGAAGCAGAATCTTTAACAATTTATATCACAAAAAATAAGAAACTTGTTAATAGATATTGTGGAACCTTTAGTAGAAAAGAGGCCTTGTTAAGGTCGAGGTCGTTGCAGTTGGCTTGATCTTGTGGATCTAAATTGTCCGAGCTGCACACAGACCCACTGACGGATATGATTGACACATTTATTAAAAATGCAATTGATAGTGCAAATGCACTCTCTAATGTGTAAAATGTTATCGCCTCCTGAAAGTATACAAGTATGCAAGTTAAACATAAATGAATAAATTAATAGTTCAGACAGGCCAAACGGTAGGGGGGGACCATGCTTGCAATTTTCTTAAGAAAAAAAAATTTATTCTTTTTAATTTGATGTACAGATCAGTTTGACATCTACTGTAAACAGATATAAGGAAATGAGCTTCTAATTGGAATCTTCTTAATTTTGTATCACATTTAGCAATTCTGGGTTTGCAAATAAAGTTTAGATATTTCAAATATCTTGTTTGCCAGGCCTACCAACCTTCAAAAAAAAAAGAAAAGAAAATTATTAGCTTGTCTGTACCAGTATTGGTACAAACATGCAGATCTGATAACTGTCCCTAAATAATGACCTCGTGAGATTACCTTGATTCCACGAACAGATCGAGGCACCTTTCTTGACAGAACCAAAGCTGAATGTAGAAACAGGTTATGCCTACAATCACAATTTTAACAAAAGATGGAATTAATTTCAGGTATGCCCCTGCACATCATTCACTACATGATTCATTCATTTGTTTATTTCTGTGTGTTGCGATGGATGAGATGATGCCAACAATTTGCACTTCTAGCCTCAACATCCGGAACCATGCATTATGCATGAAATTTTCCTATTATACAAAAAAATGATCAAATAAATATAATGACAATATCAGTTGTGCTTACGGCATGACCATGGCGCCGAGAAGAGAAATTGCCAAAGCAGTTGCACCATTTCCTTTGAGAGATGGTACAAAGAGACCCCTTAAAACCTCTGATGCATTTGGCTTTGCATAACCAAGTTCGATGAGAAAACATGCAGCCATGAGAAACACCAGACCAGATATAAAAAGTTCCAACTTTCTTACCTGAGTTAAAGTGAATTTTAAGGATAAAACAAATATTTTCCTGTGCTGAAATGAATTAAATATCATTTTTGCTATAAAAAAAGATCTGCAATGTGTCTATGGTGATCTTAACTAGAATTTACTTAAAAGTAACTATAAAGAAACAGCAAATCATTGAGTACACAAAGAGTTCGTTTTTACAGTATCAGCCATTGATAGCCTCTATTTATGATTTTCAGTTTTGATGCTCAACAAAGCACTGATTTTTCATGCAACCAAGTACACATGAACCATTTTGCCATAATAACAGGAAATGAGAATGCTTCTGCAGTACAGACACTATCTTACCCCATATTGTTGTAGTAGAAGGAGAACAAGTGTACTGAGACCTGTTATGAGAACTCCAATCCATACCGGTATCATAAAAAGCATATTCAATGCAAAGGCAGTACCAATTACTGAAAAGGTTAATTTGAAAAGAGGTCAGATTCAAAAATTGCAAATGTAGGTAAGATATTGGACTTGTTTGATCTTATTTTCATTTCAGAATCTCTGCCTTTTGCTATTATTCAGACTGTACCAGTGAACTTTTCAAGCACTGCTTTAGTTTGCCACTCAAAGGAATGGTACCACAATAATATAAGAAAAGGACAGACGAAATACCTTCCGGGATGTCACATGCAATGACTGCCAGCTCAGCAAGCATCCATAATATAAAATTAGGTACCTTCTCATATTCTGCTCTACAATGCTCAGATAAATGTTTCCCTATTTTTATTAACAAGAAAAAGGAAAGAGATACTTATCAAAGACAATTCTAATAGCTTGCAAGTTCAATATCAGCTACAAATCATTTTCAGTGAATACTAAGAAATAAAAATGGCAAGTACCTGTTACAACCCCTAGCTTGGCTGCAAGAGATTGAATGACAAGAGCAGCACATGAGGCTATAAGTATAATCCACAAAAGCTATTGCACAGAAGGAATTTGAGAATTAACAATTTGCGACATGTAAAGCATACTATCAAATATGGTTTTTAATTAAGAAAAATATTCACCTCATACTTAAATTGAGCTCCAGATTGTAAGTCCGTCTCAACTGAAATATCAGAAGAAACAACCTGTTAACTCTCAGAGATACCCAAGAAACAAAAATAGAATTTTTAATTGGGTTCAAGAGGGGGAGAGGCTTAAAACTTTACAATTTCCAGGATCTATATATGCAATGGAGACCAGAAAACCAGGGCCCATATAAGCAAATAAGTTCTTCCAGCTACTATTCTGTTCAAAAATTATATCATAAATTAGCATACATAAGACAAGAGTGTATCGCATTTTCTTTAGCCTATCAGTATCATACCAGTCACCACAAACCCACATCTACTGGCAATCTGACATACAATTAATGGCACCCAAAATAAAAACAATCAGAACTCAGAACTTCACTTCAGCTAGTTTGGGCATGTAATTTATACTGTTGGGAGGAACAACTGTAAATTCCAGTAAAGTTGAGTATACAATATCAACGACAGCTACAAATTCATATTTCTAATTATGTTACAGGAACTTCTGTCAGTGAACTAACTCCATTGCCGATTATCTTCTCATCAAAATATCCTTTCTAATGCCTCAACATAAAATAAAATAAATTCCCTAAAGGAAAAGGTGGTACCTCCGAAATGACAATTTGGTCGACATCTATACTATCAATTAACGGTTCATTAGGTCCGTTCGAATTCAACCTATTTGCATGGCTACTGATAAACTGCGGCTGCGCATTCCTGGGCTCCCCTGGAGGGCTCATGATTCCTCCTCTCTATCTCTCTTGTCCTCTCCACCTCTTCTGTTCCCTCAGCAAATCCTAGAAGAAATTAAAACCTTGCACATCTAAATTAGTCCTCTCAACAATTTATGCACAGGGTAAAAGCAAAAGGTGCAAAACTGTATAAGATATGAGAGAATATGCCCGTCGAAGAAAAGAAGTAACCAACGGTTGAGATTTCACAAACCAATTTGAATGGAATAAGTTCCGATAGTAAGTGGAAGTACCAGCTACAATACATTTAAGTTATCACAAGATTATTTATATAAAGAATCGTCTCATGATCTCACAAAGCATAATAAATTAGTACCTTGGTTAATTAACAATTTAACATAGAGAAAAGGGGTCATCAATTACTTACAAAGCACACAAGTGTCTACAGACTACAGGGAAGGAATCGGAATAAACAACAGCAGAAAGATCAAAAGGGAAACACTATTTATTTATTTGAAATTCTATTCTCATCATCATGGCTCAGTTTCCACTTGGATCATCACAAAATCATATCATATATATAAACCGAGATGATAATTAAAAATCTTCAGATGAAAGCTTCTTTCTATCACAATTCCAACCACAGTGAATAATAATCCTAAGAAATGGTTTTGATCCTTATCCCGGGTTAGTTGGAACAACAATAAGTCCACAATCTCATGCTTTATACAACTTTTTATAAGAAACCTCTTCAAATTTTCCACATATTTTAATCCCCAAATTAAAGCGTTGATCCTGTCAAAAAGGTTCTCAACAATTGCTGATGCTCAACGGCACTACGTACGAGCAGACCAGATCAATCACCAATTACAAAATGAGTTGCTCAACTAAGCAATCAAATCCTAGATCGAATTAAACAAATATTACATCATCATCATGCTAATTTCAAGGAATCCCAACTCAGTTCGACTACTGCGTGATACAAAAGAAAGAAAGAAAGAAAGAAAGAACAAGTACCTCACTGATGAACTGAGAAGCTTCTAGAGATGATGAGCAGACAATGCTACCGGGTCTTTTATCAGCACATGCAGATGAAAATGAAAATGAAAATGAAAATGAGATGAAATTTGAGAAATTGGATGTGATTGAATTGAATTGAATGAATGAATGCGTGATGAAGAAACTAATTCATTCGTTCATTCATATATTCATCGGTTGATATCGCTCGGCGTTTCCTTTTCTTTTCTCCGTTACTTATTACTGTTGTGTTGTTGCTTGGCTCCTATTAATTAAATTGGGAGATTGGCGGATCTGCGCCGTTGGATGTAGATCGGACGGCTGGAGTTATTTTGGTTTTTTGTTGAGTTCTGTTCCTGACACCTTTTTTTTTTAACAATTTGTTGACTACCGTGATACCCGGATTCTGACTCCTGTCAGTCTCCCATTTGCTAAGGTCCCCACCCTTGATTTAATATTTGAGAAATATCAGACTTTCATACATTAAAAAACAACATATACATTCAACTTTATAACCTATATCTTCGTAACACTAGTAGGCTCTATTCGGACGTCAAGGAAATGATGGGATTTTTGGAATTTTTTCCTTTCATCTCTTTCGGTTGTCATTTCATTTTCATTGGGATGGATTGAGTTACCCACTTTGTACCTCTATTTCTATATAAAATTTTGGGAAAAAACAAATCAACTCCAACCTAATTATTTTTTTCACATTTTGATTGGGAACCCATCATATGACAACTAGGGAACCCACACCCATCATTTCCCTTTCCATAATTTTTTTTTGCAACCGAACAGGGCCGTAAAGAGTCTACGCCTTGCTTTGCGCTGAAATTGTTATTTCTTATAATAAATTTTTAAGATAATATGTAGTGGGCTTTAAATTGAGAAAATTTGTATGGGTTTTAAGTTTTAATGGGTTTAGACATTAACGGTGGTGATCAATCTAAGTAAACAATCAACGACTGAGATTTATTCTTTGGGAAGATAGAACTTTCATATCAAAAAATTTAATCTCCTTTTATCAAGAGTAAGGATATGAACTCTATATTTGTATACTCTAAAGACAGCTGAATATTACTCTTAAAAATTTACAACAAAACGACTAAACAAGCACTATAATACTATTTGTCTATGTCATTGTTCTATCATGTTCATATCTCACTATATCCTGATTCTTGACTAAGAAAACTTTTTTTCTTAATTTATTTATGGGTAAATAGACGGAAAGATATTAATTAAGAGGAGGGATCCATTGACAATAGATATTTTGACAATCTTGATAATGGTACCTTTAAAAAATTTATAAAAATTCATTAAAAATCTTAAAAATGAAAAAAGTTTTATGGATGCATTACTTAACTTATAGATTGATAGTGTATCAAGTTTCAACCAATTTGAACATCATTTGATGCCTTATCAAAATTTTGTACATTTTTTAACGGTTATAATTTAACGGACATTTAAAAAGCTATCAAATATCATTTAAATTGAATATAATTGGAAACATAATCGATCTATAAGTTAAATAATATTTTCATAAACTTTTTTTCATTTTTAAGATTTTTAATGAATTTTTATAAATTTTTTAAAGATATCATTGTCAAGATTGTCAAAATATCTATTGTCAATGGATCCCTCCTCATTAATTAATTGCTAGCAAGGCAACAAAAGGGTGACACTTATTGCTTTGACTTGTTCGATATAAATGGCTGTACAAGATAAGTAGGACCACTCCTAATTTCAAGGAGTAATACTTTATTTAACTATTCCTTCATACATTTATTTATAGATAAAAAGACAGTACAGGTTGGACAACGGTGAGGTGATGTTGGGATAGATATATCACAAGTAGATATATCACAAGTGATATAGTAGTAGTAATAACAATAACAATACATTTGAATCGGACCGGTTAAAAACCTGTAAGTTTTTGTTTGTGATCATCTCATTTTTATGTTGAGGAGGGATTTAATAACTATGAATTCGTTTGGCAAATCAAAGAATAGTACTAGAATATATGGTGCTATCCAATTAGTAAAAATGGATTAGTGATTGTTGAAAGAGTGAAAAGAATAGTAATGTTTAGAGCTATTCGGATAGTGAAAATATTGTTTGGCAAATGCCAATTGGATTAGCTAAATAAATTGGAGTGCTAATCCGCTATTCGGCCTCTACACCCAAATAGCGGAATAGACTATTGAAGGTACTATTCGAATACACTATATTGTGTTTGGCAACCGGATTAGCTAAATAAATTGCTATTCTACGCGGAAACGGGGTGCTAAACAGACCCTATAGGTATTGGTGTACATGTTGACCTTTTTTTTTATTTATGCATAAATTGAAAAATCTAAACTGTTAGATGTATTTTATATTATCTCAATAACATATACATAAAAATTGATAAAATTTGAACATTGTTTCAATAGTCATCAAGAGAGGAGAAAAAAATAATAAAACTTGAACCGTTGATTTTTGTTAATGCTTGATACACATGTAAGTAAAATCAAAATGGTATAAATTTTTTGTATACACATAAAATATGATACACACAACATATTCTATCAATTAGTTTTGCTATTCAAGAATTTAAAATGTAGTTATTTAAGATTTAATTTGATGATCACCGATCAGTCCTCAAAAAGAACATGTTTATTTGATCCTCCTCTCGTTAAATTGCCGAATTAAGATCAGCATCGACGTCAATATTTGGAGATGCATAAGTTGGAAAACTACATATAAATTTAGGCACAAAGATCTTTAATTTGCAGCTGAGGCCTCGTTACCAGTAATTAAAATATGGACGCTCATACATTTCCCCTTGTTTTGCCCCCCCAATTTCATACCACTTTCACTGACAAATGGGCCCTACGATGTGGCTTTTTAGGGGGCATTTTCTTTTGGGGCACTTAGGAGGCAAAACAAGGGGCGATTTAACTTTTTCATGAAAATATTCATGGAGTAGATAACTGGCATGTGCCCATGCATGGATGCGAGTCCATATTGGCATATTCCTTGGTTGCTTATAAGCACCAGGCACGTAACCTAAAGGAATTCATATCCTCTGACATATGTCACATGCCGAATGGCATGTGAGATGTTGGATCTTCTTGGGATTCGGTTGAATCCCTTCAGTATTTAGGTAAACCCGAATCCCGAGAAGATCCAACGGCTCAAATGCCGAATGACATGTGACATAGGTCAGACGATAATCATCCAACCTAAAGGGATCGGGATCACCTGCTTTTCTAAAAAGAGAAACATGCTCCGCTTTTTGCTTTTTTTAATTCGATGGTTGAGACTTGAGACAAAACCAAAATACATTGAGATCGGTGCAGCAAATATCAAAGTCTTTGAGATCGGCGCGACAACTGATACCAACCATCCGATCGAGAAAGCAGACTTTCATCCAACGTAAAAGTGCATAGCAATCTTGGACGGTTCAAGTTTAGTCAACACACTAGTACTCTTATCCGTATCCTGTTAATTAGCCAATATCCATTACTAGTTATCAATCACATCATCTAGCCGTATCTATTCTCAAGTTGGGGTTGATATGCAAATAAACGCCTTAATTATATTTGTTTTTGTAGTATATAGACAAATTGGCAAAAGACCAACTATGTAATAAATCATACCGTCTACAGAGATATTACAAGATTCGGATCTGGTGTAAATATGTTATGATTGCAATTGTAAATAAACTAGAAAAAGCGCCTCGCTTTGTTTCGGCAGTAAACATTGAGCAATATCGTTTGTTTCTATTAAAGACTATCAAATTTCAATAAAATTTGTAATATAATTAATGTACAAAAAAATGTTTGTAAGATTGTTAAAATAAAGTTCTCAAGAAAACCTACCCTTTATAGTGCCTAATATAATAATATTTATATAATTTAGTTTGTTATGACGTGTTAATATTAAATTAAATAGTCTTACATAAAATTTGAAGGAAGCCAATATTTCTATAAACTATTATATTTTTAAATAAATTGCAAATTAAATTTAATTATAAAATCAATTATTGTTGATATATCTATATTCTTTCCCCCCGTTTGGTAGATGTAGTAAAAGTGATTTAAGCTCTTAAATTAATTTTAAGTCACCAAACGGAAGTGATTTAAGGTGTAGTAAGTTAACGCAGCTATATAGGTGTAGTAAACTAAATCACCAACATTTCACATCTTTTACACATAACATCAACTTTACTTTATTTATTTACTTCACCACCACAAAATACCACTGATTTAAGGTGATTTAATATTTTACTCCGCTTTAACTTACTACACTTGCCAAACGGGGGGTTTATGATTAGCCTTTTGAACAATAAAAAATAAAATCAATATATTAGAATCATATGAAAACCTAAAATTAGACTATAAATTGTCAAAAATAAAATAATTAATGAAGAAAAGAAAGATTCAATATAAAAAAGGAAGAAAAGAAAGGGTGAATATCAATGTGCAAATAGTGCAAACTATTTAATTGTCTCATGGTTACCTCCATGTAGAGGTGGCAAGCGACCTGAAAAATCCGTCCGACCTGATCCGACTTGTATTTCAAAGAAAGTCAAACTGACCCAAACCCGACCCAACCCGTGTATCAGGGAAATTCAAACTAACCCGAACCACGACTCGACCCGTGTATCAGGAAAAATCAAACTGACCCAAACCCAAACGACCCGAACCCCGAGATGACCCGGGAATAGAGGATGTGATTGGTGTAACTATTTTGGTCCCCTTAACAAACTTTCTTCCATAATCTGGATCAAGTGTGTCAAAAAAAAAAAAAAAATGTACTGTAGATTCTATTGTAGTTAATACTGTAGAATCTTGTCCGAGTTTAGATATACTATAATAGGATGTGCTATGCATACCTTACACAGAAATGAAAGAAAAAAAAATTATTATTGTCTAAAAATAATCAGTACAACAAACTGAAAATTATTTTTCATCAGACGAAAGTATTGCATTAAACGGTGGAAAATTAAAATTAATGTCAATGCCATACCATATTATTATCATATCAAGACACATATCTTTGTATTTTTTTTTTTATTCCCAACTGTCCTTAAGGGTGTGCTCTAGAAGGGGGAGAGGAGGGGAGGGCTGATCAAGTTTGGAGTTACCTGCCTATAGTCATGTTAGTTGCTCTATAATTATAATTTGTGTCTTGTTACCCCCCTCTTATCTCTAGTAATTATAGTTGTGGAGCAATTAACATGAGCTTGGGCATGTATCTCCAAACTTGATCAACTCTCCCCTCCTCTCTCCCCCCTTTTGGAGCACACCCCACACCAGAAGGGGGGAGAGGAGGGGAGGGGAAGGGAGGGGAGGACTGATCAAGTTTGGAGTTACATGCCCAAAGTCATGTTACTTGCTCCACAACTACAATTACTAGAGATAAGAGGGGGTAACAAGATACAAATTGTAATTATGGAGCAACTAACATGATCTTAGACAGGTAACTCCAAACTTGATCAGCCCTCCTCTCCTCTCCCCCCTTCTGGAGCACACCCTAAGCGGACACATCTCTTGTAAAGTTATATATTACAAATAACCACATGTGAAAGGCCACATGGCAAAATTGTTTTTTTCTAGGAAAATTATTTGGTATTCAAATGCGTTAAAAATTTCAATTATATAGAAATGTCAAAGTTAACAATATTAGGTGCATCCCGATCACTTTTGTCTTTTAAGGAATTGCACTTTTTAATAGTTGGTCACACACTCACACTTATCATATCCTATGTATAGAGTTTCTCTTGAATTATTAGAGGTGGCAGATTGTCGTGTCGGGTAGGGTTCGTTTCTGGTTGGGTCGAGTCAGGTCAGTTTGACTAAATAGAAATGTTGGGTCGGGTTGAGTATCGGGTTGACGGCTGCCGACATTTTTTCAGGTCGGGTCGGGTTGGGTCAGGCATGTTTTTCGGGTCTGTTCAGATTTTGTACCTCTATTCCCGAGTCATCTCGGGTTTCACGTTGGGTTTGAGTCGGTCTGACTTTCCCTGGAACATGGGTCGGTCGGTTTCTGGTTCGGTCAGTCTGACTTTTTCTAAAACACGGTTTGGGTTGAGTCGGGTCGGGTTCGGGTCAGTTTGACTTTCCTGAAACTCAGGTCGGATCGAGTTCAAGTTGGACAGATTTTTTTTGGGTCGGGTTAGATTTTGCCACCTCTATGAATTATACTCCAATCTAACTATTAATAAGTGTTTGTAGATGATTCTACACACACGCCAATGAATTGACAGAGAATTTTTTTTTTCTAAAAAATAGTTACCTTTTTTACTGTAGATGTAACTGTAGTTAAAAGTTAAAACTGTAGCGATGCATCCGAGCTTAATATAACTATAATAGGATTAGAGAATTGGAATTTTGTAATACTACTGAAGACATTATGGGCTTGCTATTTAGCCTCCAACAACAAAACTTATGTAGTTAGGTCCAATATATTAATTTCCTAGAACTTATTGGACCTAGCTAAAGTCTCAAAATGCCCAAAGCATAAAGTAAAGAAACTAACCAAGCATTGGTATAGTCTTGTACTTATAATCCAACTTGAAAGCATCTTCCTGAACTTCTCCTGGGCTTGGACCTTCCTTGGTCAGGTAGCAAATTACCCAACCCATTGAAACCTTGCATCCAATGCTTCCGATTAATCAAGTTCGGTCCAATAATGGTATATATCGGTAGCCCATTGGGGGCATTTGAGAGAAGAGAGAGAGAGAAAAAAAACTATGATTCTATCATTTGAAGTTTCAAAGTATCACAAAGAGGCTTTATAAAGCCTTCAGGTTAGGCAAGGAAAACTCACCAGCATCCAATAATTGTTTGCTTGTTTAAATAATTGGATACTAGTAAAAGCCTAGCCTTGCTTTGGGAAATTATTATATCCTTACTATATAGTATATATAAAAGCATATTAGAAAAAATGACATGAAATGACTATCTTCCCCAAATAAGAAACCTGAGCTGTTGATCATTTTCTTGGATAAATCAGAACCGTTGATTTACGTTAATGCCCGTTGACGTTAATGTCTGAGCCCATTAAAATTTAAACTCATATCAATTTCCTCGATATAAGATCCACTACATATTATCTTAAAAAATTATTATAAGAAATAACAATTTCAGCCCAAAGCAACGCATGTGCTCTTTACTAGTCTTATAATAAAGCGCCAAGAGCTCATCCCTTGTGAGGAAACTGATATAGCCTTAAATTTTAATAGGTCGAGACATTAATGTACGTAAACGGTGGCGATCAATCTAAGTAAACAATCAATGGCTGAGATTCTATCTTCGAGGAAGATAGAACTTTCATGTCAAGAAATCCAATCTTGTTTTATAAGTAGTAAGAATATAAGGATAAGGATATGAGATGTACTCAATAAATGTACAAAAAGATTTCAATGCTTAATTGCTTTCATTTGTATACATGTTGATGTTAGAACTTAGAAGTAATAAAAGGTAAAAAGACAAGACTACGGCTACTTTTTCTTCCTCCATGTTTGTTTGTACACAGAAAAAAGAAAACAGAATCATCTTTTGATAATCTTTCCTTTTCAAATAGAAGAGAAAGCAATGTAATGTTCATATATAACAAATTATCATCTTCATCTGATCATCTCACATCTCAAGGCTTGGCTTGTTATTTTGATGCTTTTGAGGGGTTCTTACATGAGGAATATATATATATATATAAATAATAACAGTACCTCTAGCTTGTCTGATTGGCATTTTGCAACGGACCCATCAGGCCAATCACTGTTTTGAACTGCACCCTCAGTCCCTCAGTGCACTGTGGAAGTGCTTAGATAATAGATAGAGAGAGAGAGGATATATAGCTAGGGTTATGCAAAACAGCAAAAGTACTAGAGCACTTGAGTGGTAAAAAAAATAATAAGGGGGGGTGAGAGAACTGGTACAGCTACAACTCATGGGGGCTGCTTTTGAGGTAAAAAGAGGAGGAAAAGAAAGTGAGGTAGGTACATGTTTGGAAATTGAAATTGTGATGGTGTTCATGTTATGTTAGCTAGTGATCTTTCATAACCAGTAGTACTGACATCTTTAAACTCTGCAGAAAGTAGATTCGTTTGTATTGACTATTGAGGATTGAGAATACCCACTGTTTCACAAAAAAGAAAGGAACTTGTTGTAAATTGTAATACCAGCTTTTTTGAACGAATTTAAATCCACAGTTAACTGTTGGATCAAATCAAGATTTGTGAAAATCCTTATCTCCATGCAATCCAACAACTACGATAAGAATACTCCTCTAATATATGGACCTTGAACATGTAGATAGGGGTGTCAAACGTTCAAAATGTTCACAGAAATAGGTTAGTCTATTTCCGTTCTGTTATAACGGACGGAACCAAAATCCGTTCTGTTATAATGGACGGAACCAAAATCCGTTCCGTTGAAACGGAATAACGGAAATACATGAGAAAATACGTGTTTAGGACGGAAATAGGTTATTCCGTTTCTGTTCCGTTATAATGGACGGAACCAAAATCCATTCCGTTGAACGTTCCATTATAACGGAACGGAACAACGGAAAAACTTGTTCCATTGACACCCTACATGTAGAGAACTCTTGATGTATACATTGAAACGTAATGAAACCCTTGTAAATATTTTTGTTTCATTAGTAAAAAAAAAAAAATTATACTACACTATTGTCAGCTACACAAGGAAAAAAAATGCTCTAAAACAACAAAATAAGATTTGGATATTGATAGTACGTCCCCTCGTTCTGCCCCCCCAATCTCGTATGATGACTTGGAATTAACTTTGTCAATATTTATCAATAAATATAATAGATATGGAGGAGGGTTCTAATGCCTCAATTTTTTGTGCCTCAATCATGCCTCCACTTTTTAAATTTCAAAAAACTCAAAATGTAAAACTAATTTTTTAAAACAAAACCATTAGATGTAATTTATATCATTTCATTTATGTATATATAAAAAATCATCAAATTTAGATATTATTTTGTTTGACATCAAGGGCTTCAAAAAAATGCACTAATTTGAGTAACTTTTAGACGTTGATTTTTATAACTCATTGATTTATATAAAATAAAACAAAAAAGTGTAAAAATTTGTTATGTACACATAGAGAATATCATATTGATCAAATCTAACGGTTTGTTTTGAAAAATTAGTTTTAAATTTTGAGTTATTTGAAATTGAAAAGTTGAGGCATGATTGAGGCACAAAAAATTGAGGCATTGGAACCCTCCTCATAGATATGATACAAATTTAATTAATTATATATTAATATCACCTCTTTGATGGTCTTCATTAATTTCTAAGCAAAGTAATATCATGATCTTTTTGTATATACGTATAGAGTATAGATTTTTTAGATCAAGATGACAGTCAAACTATTCAAATTTAAATGTTTAATTATGTATAAAGATTCTATATATACACGTAGGTTTTGAATCTAACCACGACATCCTGTATATATGGAGGACAACATTGTTACTTACCACTAGACTGATTCTCTATGCATATATAATAAACTCTTGTACATTGCCACTTAGATCGAAAAGAAACATAATAATGCAAATTATTAATTATAAGTAGTGTTACTCAATTCAATGGGTATACTAATAGTGCAAGAAAGAATTATACGTACTAATACGAAAATGATGCTCTTACTACTTGATATGGTGTGCTCTACATATGATCTAAACCAAACAAAATAACTATCTAGCTACCCTTGCATTTGGCAAACAAAGTAGTGGCATAGTAAGTGATTTGACACGTTTTAAGTTACCAAACAAAAGTATTTTAAGGTGTAATAAGTTTGCACATATCTATAAAGGTGTATTAAACTAAATCACCAATATTTCACATATATTACACATTCTATCCACTTACTTATTCTATTTACTTCACTACCATCAAATACCAATACTTTAAGGTGGTTTAACGTTTTAATAACTCCGTTTTAATTTACGTACTACACTTGTCAAATAGAGAAATTTGCAATATACACATTCCCTATCATGTATTATGATAATATATTGGAAATAATACAAAATTTATAGTTTACATATTTTATAGAGGACTGGAGGACGGATCCATGGATAATGCTATCTTGACAATGAGACTTTTTAAAAGTTTGAAAAATTCATTGAAAATCTTAAAAATGAAAAGGATATTTATGGATACATTATTTAAGATTCAGAGTGTGTCAAATTTCGAGTTAGAATAATATAAAAACGTTTGATTTTCACTCTGAAATGCTAACAACTCGAATTATAATTAATTTGCCACGTCCGAAATTTTGATTTATGATTCTCATTATATTATATTATATGAAAATGCTTGGCTATATAAATATTTTCTATTTTTGGAGTTTTTTTAAATATTTGTTCAGGATTTTCAAAATGACTCTAAAACATTAACAATACAGTGCTTATTTTATATGAATTTCAGAAAATTTGAAACAAGCACTTAAAAATTTTCAAAAATAAAAAATTTTTTGTATCCCAAAATTTTGGGCGTCGCAAAGTATAGTTTGAGTCGTTAACATTTCGGAGTGAAATGCAAATGTTTTCATAATAGTTATACTCTTATGTTTCAATCAATTTGAGCATCATTTGATAGTTTATCAAGATGTTACGTACTTTTCAATGGTTGTAATTTAATAGATCTTTGAAGAGCTATTAAGCATCTCTTAAATTGAATATAATCGGAAACTCTATAAGTTAAGCAATACTACTTCTATAATTTAATTTCTTTTTGTTAAGAATTTTTATTTTGTTAATTTATAATCTGATAATCAAAATTGTCAAGATAAATATTGTCAATGCATTCCTCCTCATTTTGTAATGAGATTAGATCAAGTATAATTTTATTCATATGGTTACTATACTTTGCTAGTGCACTAATTTATAATTTAGATCATGTTTACTCCCTTTATTAAAGTGCATTGGCGTGCCAATTGCCGACAAAATAAAAAATGATCGCAGACATTAGATCTAATTAATTAATTAATTAGTCTACTATACCAGAGGAAGGCATACAGATGTATAATAAAATTAGGAATGAATGCTAATTTTGACATCTTCTGATCATCGTTATCTTGATCTCTGTGATCGATCCTGTCTACTCCTATCAAATAGATAAACACATGCTTAGTTATCCAGAAAACAAGAAATTATATGGCTTAATTTCTAAACTGAAAATTGTGTAGCGGCAAATATCCAATCCCTCCAATTTATTTATGCATAAATAGAACATGATATATAAGAGTGGATACATGGTAGCCAACGAGCTATCAGTTTTCAAACCTATTGTTAGGGGAGGAACACAGGTCACATAAAAATGAGAGGAGAACTTTCTACTTATTTTTATTGATAGTCTTATCTTTCGTTGGTTTGTCTGTTTGTTTGTCGTTTTGTTCGTTGTTTCGTTGCTCTTATTATAAACAAGAGACTTTCGTTCTTCTTCATTTGAGATCTTCTACCATTGTACAAGAAACTTGAGATAACATATTTGCTTCGGCTTCAACAAATCATATGATGCTTTAGAAATTGGAGTCTTATAGAGCACTTGACAAGTTTCTGATCTATACTATACCAAAGATGATGATGTTCATCAAACCAGTAATTTGGAAAAAAGATGTTATGCTTTCAAATTTGTCTCTTGTATTAGAGATAAATCAATTAGATTGTTAAGATAGGTTGGTTTGGTGATAGATTCATTTGCTATTGTGTTATTAGTTTTGAATTAGAAAAATTTTTTGTTATTTCTATGGATGTAATGATCTCTTTTGAATGAAATTTGTTGCCTACGAGCCTTTGATGTTAAAAAAAAGAGAGAGGAGATCGTCACAACTCAAAATTTGATAATTTTGGGAGCTTCAAAAATATTAGAAACAAATCTTATAGATTGATTATATTTCAAAATTCATACAATTATTTAAGTCTTATTTGATATACTTAACTAAAACTCATTCATTTTGTGGACCGTTTCAAATACTCTATAATTTTGATGGTATTTTTTTTTTTTTTGAAGAAAGTGGAATACTCCACCGGTTTCATTGAAACTTCTTATTTTGTGCCTATGGAGGATTGAACCTATGACCTCTTAGAAGTCATCATAGTTAACTAACACTTGAACTACTAGGCCATTTTAATTTTGATGGTATTTGAAATATCAAATAACACTTAAATTGCATGATATTTTATTAAAAATATGATACATTTATAAGTGCTTGAATATCTTTCCAAAATTTATTTATATTTCTGATATATATTTATTTCCTATTTATGTGAAAATTGGTTTTTCTTAGAGTTGACAAAGTTGTCAAAAATATTGGATGGTCAAGACTCAAGATATATATATCTCATCCCATAGATTGTAAATCAATACATTATATTGGGTAAATTTACACAAGGTTTGGATTGACTGTTATCATATCCAAATTAAACCTGAAACAAAATATTGCAAGGGGATCAATATATATTCACCCGATTTTACACTAGCTCGATATAGAGTGTTAGAAACAAATGTAGACACAACTCCGGATAAAAAATGAGGAAAATCCACATGGAAGATGATAAATTGATAACCAATAAATTAAATTTGTAACTTCAAAAACATATGTACATAAATTCGGATGATGAATCAGTGTGATATATAGGGAGAAACTTAAAAACAGAATAAAACAATAAAAAATAAAATTAAAACAAAAAAGAAAGTGTGATCGATCAAGGAATTGCAGTAGCTGCTCTTATTAATTATTATACAACCAGAGCCGATTTAAAATGCTACCTGAACTGGGCATGTTCACTGCCGGCGTTCCCATAGAATTGCTACATATATAAAACCATAATTGAGCAGGAGTAACATTCAGCATTCTTCATTCTGATGATCGATATGATTTGATGGTTCCAGACTTGGAAAATAGAATTAGGCACAGACAGCTTCATGAAATATCATATTGAAAGAACCCATACCTTGTTTGTTGGTCTGTACTGAATTAGCTTGTCAGGAGGGGATATATAAGAGAAATATTAATTTCTAGTTCATTTGATTATAGAAATGTACCACTCATTGTACTGTACATATATATGATATATCATTAAACACACTCTACGAGGGATACATATATACTGGACATGAGAGAGGCACATTCTGTCTTGTCAAATGGAAAAGAGAATTCCGCATGCTAATAAACAATAATAATACTTTCTGTTCAACAATTACAATCTTGTCTCAATTCTGTGGAAGGTTTTGATAGTTTTCTATAACTATATCAGGGAAACAGATTTAACAATTTAAAACAGATTTAGCAATTTAAACAGATGAATCTTGTGTCTCACTCTTAGAACTTGAAATAAACTAATAAGAAAGTAGATATATAATTTTGCAAAAATGTCCCTTTGAATGTCTCTGAAAAGTGAAAAGCTGTGCTCTCTTTCCATAAATTCTGGAACTTTTTGACTGAGAGAATCTCTTTAAAGATTTATAGTTATAATTATAATACATTTGGCATTCAATTCACAAGCAAAACAAAGACTGAATGTTTTTTTGACATACATGAAAATTAATATCTTAAGCTAACAAGCGAAAAAAATTAACACAACTCGTTACACATTAATATTCAACAATGGAATTTAATTTCACTCAAAAATGAAGTTACAACTCTGCGGTGGAAGGAAACAAATAGAGAAGGAAATGTATATTTATATATATATAGTCAGAAGAATAATTAATAAGTGTCAGTTAAACATATTTCCAATCTTTTGTAATAAACTTGAATTTAGAAATCGCCAGTATCCCAGTACTACTTTAATTAATAGGTTACAGCCACACCGATTAGCTGAGACCAGCCAGAAAGAGCATTAAATACTAATTTATGATAAGTATATAACATAGAAATTTTCACTGAAGTATTATATTGAAGATTTATAAGCAAGTTTTTCAATAAAAAATTAAGCAATTTATGTAGTTTCTTATTGTTCAAATTAAATTCAGCTTTAATTTAAAACTCTACTGATATCAAATAAATGTAAGCAAACATTTTTTCCATGTGATACAGGATAATTAGACAACATTCATTTAGTATCATTTACTCAAAAAAACATCCATTTAGTATCACTTAAAGCAGGTAATAATTATTTATAACAAGTTCATGAATGCATCCATTAACTTCTACTGAAAGGTAATAAAAAAAGAAATATTAGGGAAATCTGTACTGAAATATCATCTAGCAATAATTAAGAAAATATATAATATACTTACAAGAAAAATATATCAGAAAATCAGGACTACAAGCATTAAAATAAGGAACAACCTGATATCACAACATTGCAGTAAATCTTCCAAACGGCGCTACAAATTGATAGACGGATCAATTGAGCTTTGAGAACCTAGCTACTTCATCTAACTAAAGTAATAACAAAGTACAAAACAGTGCAATCAAAAGCGCATAGATCCAACAAATTAAACTGAGATCAACAAAAATTCTCCGGATTTTCAAAAAAGATTGCAACTTGGAACTGATCTCTTGTTCAAATTGCCAGTTTCTTCCTGGTTGTGCATGAATTAACACACATATATATAGAAATCTACCCTAGAACTCTAAATACAAACTTATATATATATAGTTGCCAAGAAAATTCCGAATAAAAATACCAACCAAATTACATAAAATATACCGCGAGAGAGGAGAAAGGAGAGAGCTTTCGAAAGAGGGAGGGTGAGAGGGGGAGAGGGGGAGAGAGAGAGAGAGAGAGCATGCTTGGCTCCTTGTACGCCACCCACAGAAGCAAATCTAACATAGATTAGGTCTTTATGTGTGGCATACAGGGAGCCAGGCACACGCCTTTTTTATCATCTCTCTTGCTTGCTCTTCAATCCCCATACATTCAACCAACCTCCCTCCCTCCCTCTAGCTCGATCGATCTCTTCTTCTTTCAGATCCTCTCCGTTGCAAATTTGCAACAGACCCACAAAGTTATTTCCCTCAAATTGACAGGAAAAATGGGAAAAAAAAATAGAGAGAGGAGAGGAACCTCGCCATGGATAGATAGATAGATAGATCAAACTCATCCATTGGTAGATCTCTCGTTTTAACCTGAAGAGAAAGTAACAAACCCTAATTAGAGACAGGAAATTAAAGACTCCAAATTGTTTGTAATTTATTGCATATGAACAAGAACAACAACAGTAGAATACCAAGGTTGGAGGAGGAGGAGGAGGAGGAGGAGGAGGAGGAGAGAGGGGAGTGTGATGGAGGGTCCAAGGGGTGAAGTGACGGGGGGAATATATAGGCAAGAGGAGGGTCATAGGAAATGTCAATAAATTAAATTAAGCAAACAAACATCTCTGCTAATTGCTAAATATATATAAGCTATTTTTAATGAGATATGATACTTGCCTCCTCCTTTGCACTCCCTATTTATTTTAGATGTTTAACACTTTAGATTAGTGTTAATGACTTTATTGTTTAACTTACTAGTGAAAAGCCCACGCCTTGCTTTGGCTGAAATTGTTATTTCTTATAATAAACTTTTAAGATAATATACCATGGGGCTTAAATTGAGATAATTTATATGGGCTTCTAATTTTAATGGGCTGAGAACATCAACAGGCATTAACATACATCAACGGTTCTGATTGATCTAAGAAAATGATCAACGGCTAAGTTTTCTTATTTGGGGAAGATAGCCCCTTCATATCATTTGTTTCAATATGCTTTTATATATAGTGAGGATTTATTTTTATATATAATGTTTGCTTAGTAACTTACATGCATCATGCATGGAAGTCAATAAAATGAATACTGATTCATTTAACTTGATAAAAATTAAAATTTGGCATTGAGGCATATTTTACATGAGTAAAACTATGGTGTTCTTAATCTTATGGTGGCCTTCAGTGAGATTAACCTAAAAAAACATATCAAATTGTATCCTAATTTTATTCATATGGCTTACAAAATTTTGTATATCAAAATTTTTGTAGCATACACAAACTTCTAATTGTTAGAGATTTTTAAGTATTTATTTCGGAAATTTTGAAAGTTACATATAAAACATTAATTAATTTATTAATATTGCGTAGTTGCTATTGAAAAATTCAATATAAATACTTAAAAACACCATAATTTTACTCTATTTTACATTATTAAATATGCATAAAATCATATCTATAAATCGAGAATTGAAAATTGAAGATGTATCCTGACTATTTCAAAAAAAAAAAAAAAAATCTTTTGTTTTAAACTGTGGAAAATACGAAAGAGATTTACCAATTGTCAACAAAGCGTAAAGAGTTATTTAAAAGATGTGCCCCTGTAATGCTGACAAATCAGAGGCACTCAGGAACAACCAAATCCAATTAATATGTTATCATGAATGATATCTTCTTCGGGTACTAATTAATTACCAATAAATTTAATAGACTACTCGTATTTAGAACCCCTAACGACTATGATATATATATGCTTGCATACTAGTTTTTCTTGCACTGTATTGGGACTTTGGGTGATAGTATCAATAATACATATTACATAAAAAAAATATAGTTTGTGATTGCCAGATATATATATGCACATAACTCAGAGTCAGACTACCGTGAAAATGTTTGCATTTCAACCTAAAATGCTAATGCTTTAAATTATATTATGTCACGTCGAACTTTTTATTTATGGTTTCCAATAAATTTAGTCATATGAAAATATTAAGTGATACAAAAATTTTCTATTTTGGAGTTTTTTAAAGTATTTTTTGGATTTTTCAAAATAACTCTAAGATGATACTAATAAAATACTGCTTATTTATTTATTTATTTGCACACAAATTAAAAAAAAAAATTCAGTGAATCATGCCCTTCTTAATTATTGTATTCGTTATGTTTCTGTAATTAATTAATTCTTGGCTGTGTACATATATAATTAATCAAAGGCTCAGACAGTGCTTTGTAGTAATTAATAGTAAAATTATAAAAAGATCGATGCACTACTGTTTAGTGTGATCACAGTCACAGCCGGGCACCACCCAAGTTGAGCCAATGATATATAACATGACACACATTATTTACTGAACATTGAACAACACCCCACTGTGCCTTTTGGCTGGGACAGGGACTACAGCCACAGGAGGAGGAGACCCACAGATGCAATTGCAAATTTGCAATTGCAATTATATATGCAACGGCCCTAGTGAGTAGTAAACACACGAGCCCCTGCTTTTAACCACGGATAATATTTGTACAACTAGCATTTGACCTATGTAATGTCCGGGATAATAATTATATCATAGTGAAGGCATAACTAAATTTGAATTGATGTATAATATTGTATGGAATTTATGTAGAACATATGTTTCACTGAAACACTGAACATAGCTAATAAGAATGATTGATCCTATCATTTCATAAAGTACACATGAAAATAAAGTGAAGGCAAGAACTAAATAATGTTAAAAAATATTAGTAGCAAGTTAATTTTGTAATTTTTTTTGTTGAATTTATAATGAATATGTGCATGGATTGCAAAATATCAGAAACTTCCTTTTTTATATATACTGCAGTGTTAAATTGTTAAGAATATTGAACTCAATAATGAATTACCTATAATTATGAATGTTGTATGAGAGGCCATGCTCTTAAAAATCTGATTTGTGTCTCCTGTTTTCCTGATAAACCTACAACAGATTAGAAGAACAGATCACTAAATATAACCAAAAATTGTTGTTGAATAAAAAACACTCAATTAGCCTTCCAAAAATGGAGTCTAGAAAAAACGATTTTATACACTTGTAATCCATCTCTAGAAAAAACGATTTTCAACATGCCTTGATCATTAACAGTTAACAATATGTGTTGCTTATGTGACGCATTCCATCAAGCACGTCATGTGCACATTGGAACATAATATATCGTCCAACCCTCAGTTCGTTATGAACCAACCCCACAAAAAGTAAAAGTTAAAAAAGTAAAAAAAGAGTAAAAATCGTTAATAGAGAATTGATCAGAGACAACGGAAACCTGTAGAAAGAGAAAGAAAAATGGTGCTCATTCAATAAAAGATTGGAAGTATGATAAAATAAGAACTTTTAAATATATAGAAATAACAGGGAAAAAAGAAAATAGAGAGCAAATCTGTTTTTAGAAGAAGATGGAGGAGACGCTAAAAGAGACATGGTCAAACGTTCACAAGGCACCAAAAGAGTCCACTACAAATGGGAAAAAAAAATGAATGTAAGACTGTAGTGTAGAAAAAATGAAGAGGTGCCTAAACCTGCTTATAAAGCATACGAAGAGATGCTTTACAGGGTCCAAATGAGTGTAAGACTGTAGTTTAGAGGGAATCCAAAGTTCATACACGAAGGGATGCTTTAAATAAAACATTTTGTTGAAAGAAGAGTTTACATTTCTTTTTTTCTCTCTGTTATTCAGTGACACAGTGATCATGGAAAAACTTGATTCTAATCTCCATTATGTTAGTTTAATGATTCAATTATCATGCATATAACTAAAAGAATATTATAATGTCTAGTACGCATAATCAGTGATATATATCATTCCATCTTTGAGACACCCCAGTTTAAACTCTTTTATGAACGATTGAGGTGATTAGTTGTATCGTAAAATAATTTATATAAATTGTAATTTTGCACAATTGGAGGGAAATAAATAACAGGCGATGAGAAAGCAGCTTTTTTCTCTAGCTCAGTCGCTGGAGAGCGCTAGGCAGCTGAAGGCTGCTTTATTTGGTTCACTGACAGTCAGTACTGTCATGTATGTAATGTAATGCAATGTAAATTATGTAATGTATGAAAAAAATAAAAAAAGATGGAATGGGAGTTTGTCTGGAGGCGCTTGGACGGATGGAGCGAGAGATATATTCTCCCAACCCAAGAGAAAAAAAGACATCATCTTTGTGCACTTGCACCCTGTCAGAGACAGACTCACTTCCCTTCCCTTCCCTTCCCTCTGGCGGTTTACTTACAAGTAGAAGTGTAGAAGTAGAACCCCCATCATGTGATGTGAACTGATCCATCTCCATGGCTCCATGGCTCCTTGCTTTCGATGCTTTGTGCTTTATATATTTCTTCTTTTCTGCATTTGGTAATTATATAATTGGTCTCTTGTCAGTCTCGGTTTTAACTTGTAAGCCAATTTTAGTTAATAGAATAGATGTCGTGGTCACAAGTCCAAATCACAGTCCTTAAAGTCTGCAAATATATTTTAGTTAATATATAGAATTATTTCATGTTAAATTTATATACCTAGAGTTATATATATGGTTCCTGAAAGGAAATGGCAAAATTAAGTACAAGTTCTTTGTCTTGCAAGCTGTCAAATAACCAAAAAACAAAAACAAAATATATATGTTTAATTAGTACAACAATAATAACCCTTTTTTCTTTTTCTTTTTTTTAATAAAGGGTACAAACAGGGCATATATTTGCTTTTGTTGCAACATCCTGTATATAACTATATAGTGATCATGGCCTAGCCGTTTAGCTATATAAACAGGGCATGTAGCTAGCTAGGTGGAATAATTTTGTTTGAAAAATTGTTTAAAAAAATGGTCAGCGACAAAAAGAAAGATCGGTCATAATTAATGTTCAGGCGATCAATATGATGGGTACATTAACGATCTTGCTTATGCTATGGCAGTAATATTATAACATTAACTAAATTTGGGGTTGAAGCAACGTCAAAAAGCAATTTTGTCATCTTTCATATTTCAAGCAAATGTGGATATGGATGCTGGATAGTAGTAGTTAATTTTTCATGGAAGAAATTAAGGCAGCGGGTAAACACGGCATATACACATCAAACGAAATTTCTTTGAATCTTCTGGTGGAGTTATTCTATATTTATATATCTTCCACCTTTTTACGAGGAAATGACTTGATTAATTAAAGGTAGGAAAAATAGTTTCAAGGCAACGAACAGAACTCCAAAACCAGCTGAAAGCAGCTTCTTTTGCCGTCCTTTGAGTGCCTGGCTACTACTAAAGTATTAAGTAATATATTAATATATTTATATTATATTAGGGAGGCAATCATTAACATTTAAATATTATGACAATTCTAAATTTTAATAGTAAAATACTCAGCGTTTATGTAGCACTTTTAAAAAAAGCTCAAATAAATAAGTACTTAAAGTTTTTTAAAAAAAAAAATTTACTGAGTCATATAAATCGAAATTTGGGAATAATTGATATGTTTTTGAAGAAAAACTGTACAATCCACCTGAAGTAGACCACCTTCACACTCATCTCTTAAATTTTGACACACCCACGTGCACTCATGTGCTTGTCACTGTTGTATATCTGTTAACTAAAAATGATATCTATTAATCAGAAAGCTATATTTGTTAATTGAAAAATAATATCTATTAATTAGAAAGATATATCTATTAACTGAAAAAGAATATTTATTAACTGAAAAAGAATATCTATTAATTGAAATACAGTGGATGAGTGTACAACAATGGAAGGTGGACTTTACCTATTACTCTTTTTGGAATTACACTCATGGAGTAGCGAAAAATTTTCATAAATGACCCTCAAACCTGTAAAAACTAAAAACTAAGAATACAACCACGTACCAACAATATTTTCACAGATAGACTTAGCTGGGGCACACATGTAAAGTGTGCGCTGATTAAAGTTAAAAAAATTGTTATTTTAATTTTCTAATAAATAATTATTGTAGATCTTTTCACGAGCTTTCTGAAATGTGGTTGCACGTTTTCTAGAGAGTTCTTTTTATCAAATGATATGCTCATTTTAAGATCAAACATTTTTTAATATATTTTTCGTTGAACTTTTTGAAATTGTTTGATATATAAGTTTCATTCGCACGATTCGAAAATATCTTAGTCATATGTTCATGCTATATAAATTTAATGAAGTTAAATATATTTTTATTTTATTTATGTATCAAATATAAATAAAAGTTGTACAATTTGATTATATAATATTAGGTACTTAAAATTTAATAGATAAAAAAATTATTTTTATATATGAAGACTGTTAAAAGAGTTTTCGGATCGTAAATAATAGACAATTTTAAGATTCTCGAACAAAATTATTAAAAAAAAGTTTGATTTTGTAAATAAGCATAACGTTTGAAATATTAGAATGGCATATGGCGTTTTTGTTGGGGTTTGTGCTCTGGAATTAATAGTTAATTCAAACATTTATTCATATAATTGATGACTGTTGATCATTTGTTCCTAGAATCTTTTATTAATTAGTTCATTTGGAAGTCAATGACTTGAATTGTGAAACATTAATTATAATCACAAGATTATATAAGATAAAAGATTCATAATGTATCCAACCAAGGATAATTAGCAAGGAACACTAATTATCAGCCGAGGTTGGCGTGAGGATTAATGTTGATCAGGTTTCACAGATCAAAGGATAGGTGTATCCATTTAATCTCACGGATACTTATTTGGAAATAAGACATTAGACGTGACCACTGAAATACAATGGATGATGATCCAATGCCAATTGTACGAAAGTACAAATGTATTTCAATAGTATTTAATTCACAATCTAATGAAACTTGGTTTTCTCATATAAGAGAATATATATGTGAATGGTAATCCAACGCTCTTTGTAAAAAAGAGCTATACATATATCATTTCTATATATGATCAAATATGGAGAAGTTCGCAAACGGAATCATGATTTTGTCTCTTGTAAATATATAATGAAATTAGCTACTTCATTATATTAATACAAGTATATGATATCAGACGGGCCCCTTGGTAGAATATGATTATTATGCATGCATATGATTAAAGCGGTTAATCATATTAATAATCAATATTCAAGTATTACCAAGTTAATGTAAATTCTCATAATTGGCATTTGAGAATTTATTAAGATATCATAAGACAGAAAATTAAATACGAGTGTAATAGTTTTACACTATAATAGGATTTCACGTGTATGAGGAGTCATGCACATGCTAACCAAAAGGTAATATCATTTGGTTAGTCATAATACGTTTTGCTAGACATCACTTATGATTCTTTATTCTCATTGCCAATATGATATAAATCCTACCACACCCAAACGAGCAATGAAAGAGTAATTCATCTTGCTGAATGAATTATATAAAGCAACAATAATATGCATGCTTGATGACATGTCATATTAAAAGAATAAAAGGATATAATTAATAACATTGGAGAATGTTAATTAATTATTTTATTCTAGAAGAAGTGTTACATAATTAATTGTGTATGGTGATGCACACATTAATTTAGTGACTTAATTATAATTAATTATGCTAGTCAATTAATTAATTATAATATATGGTGCAAGTATGCATAGCAATTAATTTAGAGTTAATGGGCTAATACAATTGGAGCATGGGAGCCAACCCGAATTGGGCCAAGCCCAATTCGGTTCGGCCTTGGGTTGCGCACCAATATTGGTGTGGCCCAATAATGGAAGAGAGAGCTCATGTGGATGAGGATGAAAAGGAATATCCAAGGAATAATCCATTGGAATATCTAATGGCATATTCTCTTGGAGCATCCAATTTCTTGCATGGACCATTGGTGCACCATGCATGAGTGGACCATTGATTGATTAAATTACTAATTAGTCCCTAGACTAGTTCATGAGATGCTTAGGTAATTTAGTAAATTCAATATATTGGTCATTGGATGCCATATATATTTCCTTTCTCTCTCCTTCCATTGAAGCAAGCACTCACTCACTCCCACTCTCCCTTTCTCCTCTCTCCCCACCCGGTCACCGCCTCTCTCTCTCGGCCGGCCACCCGCCGCCGGCGGTGGTGGTGGAGCACCATGTGTTGGTGATTTGCATACATATTTTACATTATTCTTCTTCTTCTCTCGTGTCTATTAGATCCAACCGTTGGATTGAGGAATTTCGGCTCAATTGAAGGTGTTCAATTGGAGGCCGAATTGAGAGGTTGCTTGGCGACGACTCGATCCTAGCTTGTCGATCGGACGCCACTCTTTCAACTCGGGGTGTGCGAAGGTCGTTCTTGCTGAGCTAAGAAGGTACAACTCTATATTCTCATCCGATCTATAGTTGGTGAATCATGGTAGAACCGGAATAGGATTTGTGTTCTAGTCTCTTTCCATTGCCCCGATATTTGCTTCAGTTTTCTCCTTGTTTGAGTCATGTATTTATGGCGATCTAGTTGGATCTAAATTAATCTGAACGATTAAAGATTTAAATCATGGATTCACAATATTTGAGCAGTTGCATAATGCATCATGTTTTATGACCCATTTACGTACGGTAACCATAGATGGTTGGGGGACTTTCTGAAAGGAATAAGTGAAAGGAATAGCACGATGGCTAGAGATGCGGAAATTAAAATTTTCTAACCAAAGCATGTGCAGTTCAATCAGATCTTGCCAAACGAACGACTTATCGCTGATCTACACAATAACATGCATAGAGAGGCAGTAGTTATACCTTTGACGCGTAAACGGTTGCTCGGTGTGCTGTCCGGTTGCGCGTCACCCTTGTCCACCAAAGGTTCGACCACCACCGTCCGTCTAGGCAAGAAGAACGTTGACGGCGGGTCCTTCGATCTTCGGTACTCTCCAAACTCAACAATAAAACCCTAGGTTTGATGGAGGGAGAGGTCTCAACACATGAGAAGGAAAGAGGAAAATGACTGCTGGAAATTCACTGCCAAATTCGTGCAAAAAGTTCCCCTTTTATAATTGTCAAGGATTAGTGTTTCCTTAATCAGAAACCCTAATCTGGCTTTCTGTCACATTGCGTTATAACGCAACATCTGTTGCGTTATAACGCAACCTGTGACAGAACCAATCGACAACTATGCTGTCACAGTCCGTTATAACGCAACATATGTTGCGTTATAACGCAACTGCTGACAGAGCCCATTTGATCTATTTCTTGGGCCTACCCCTCATGTGTTCGAGACATAAGATCGATACATCATAGCCAAGATGATATTCAGGTTATCATGATGTCCAATCAAGCTCAAGTCAGACCGTGCCTGATTTGACCTATTGTCATCACTTGTTACACGTTCGCCGACGTGATACGAACCTGAACAGGACTAATGGTCGAGAGCCTCTGTAGGTGTGACCTTATAGGGATCTGGATCATGTTGGGTTGCACGAACAATGATTCTCATCTACCTGGTCAATGCTGATCATCATCAGTGTCAAGCCATCCACGTGATGATCCCCAAATGATACAGATAGTACGCACGTCCACGTAGTATCTTGATCCTGAGTAAGTGTACCTTACTTGTGTTGATTCTATGTCACATGATTATCCAAGATTAGTCCGAGGCAGGATTGTGTCATCCTCACGACTTTATCATTTACTTGACGTCCATATAGATTAAACATATGACTAAGATTAATCATTGCGCGCGTGTGTAATCCATAATGTCAAGGGGCCCAGAGGATATCATAACTCATCTATGATGAGAGACATTCCAGTATCTTGATCATCCATGATCCAAGCTACCAATTCTACACACCGAACTGGAATCCCTTATGCCACCTGTTACGGTTGGGATAGGAAACTAGTCACAGTGTGCAGTCATGATATTTGATCATGACAACCTCAACCGTGAATCCAACACTGACAAGAATATGAATGACATAACACATTCCTTTTGTCATATTCTTGTCGCGGTCAGTCCAATGCCATGTCACAGAGAATGTGCACATGCATCCATATGATCTAGTTGATAGCCGCGCTATCAATGGGACGTGATACAAACCCATCTGCTAGACTCATATGCTGATCCTATCCGACCAACTAGAGTACCATGCTAGTTATCATAGATCAGGGCAGTTTTTAGAATTGACGTCATACCCATCATGGCATATCACTTGCTCTTGTCGTAAACGACACAAGCCATAACGTAACATCAATTCAAGGAAACTAATGAATAAAACATCCAAATAAGAATAACCATGAACAAGCGAATACCATATATATATAAATATAAATATGTATGTTTCTCTAGTACATAAACACTAACAATCTCCCACTTGGACTAGAGACATCATATCCTCTACGTCCAGTGAAGTGTACCCTAAAACAAAAGTAAAGTACAACCACTACATCATCAGACCCAGCCTACGCGGTGTCGAATGCCCATGGCCGATCTATGAAGATTCGTCTTATCCAAAGACAGTGGCTTTGTTAGCGGGTCAGCTGTGTTGCTGTCCGTATCCACCCTGCTGATTCTCACATCACCTCGACTCACAAAGTCGCGAATCAGGTGATACTTGCGGTCAACATGCTTGCTTTTCTGGTGCGATCTCGGCTCCTTGGCTTGAGCGATAGCTCCGTTGTTGTCACAATAGAGCTCAATCGCCTCAAGTGAACTCGGAACAACATCAAGTTCTTGCAAGAACTTGCGCAACCAAACCCCTTCCTTGGCGGCTTCGGCTGCGGCTACGTACTCGGATTCGGTGGTAGAGTCTGTCACGCACTCTTGCTTTGAGCTCCTCCAGCTCACAGCGCCACCGTTCAACGTGTACACGTATCCTGATTGCGATCGCAAATCATCTTGGTCGGTCTGAAAACTAGCATCCGTGTAGCCCCTAGCTACTAGCTCAGTTTGACCACCATAGATTAGGAGCATCTCCGAAGTATTCCTCAAATACTTTAGTATGTTTTTGACAGCTGTCCAATGCTTGAAACCGGGGTTCGACTGATATCTGCATGTCATGCTCAAAGCATATGCAACATCAGGGCGAGTACAAGTCATGGCATACATGATCGATCCGATCGCTGACGCGTACGGAATCCGACTCATCCTCTCAAGCTCATCAGTCCCTGAAGGACATTGACTCTTGCTTAATTTAATGCCATGAGACATAGGCAGAAATCCCTTCTTGGAATCTTCCATGCCGAATCTCTTCAAGACTTTGTCTATGTAGGTACTTTGACTTAATCCGATAAGTCGCTCAGATCTATTCCTATAGATTCTGATTCCCAACACATAGACTGCCTCGCCCAAGTCCTTCATCGAGAAAATCTTCATCAATGAAGACTTGACCCCGTTCAACATTGGCACATCATTGCCTATGAGCAATATGTCATCAACATATAGGACTAGGAATACGACCGAGCTCCCACTAACCTTCTTGTATACACAAGGTTCCTCTTCGCATTTCTTGAAATCAAATTTCTTGATTTCACGATCGAATCGCAGGTTCCAACTCCGAGATGCTTGCTTAAGTCCATAAATGGATCTCTTAAGCTTGCATACCTTCTTAGCACTTGACGAATCCTCAAAACCCGACGGTTGTACCATGTACAACTCTTCTTCTAAATCGCTGTTTAGAAAAGCGGTTTTGACATCCATCTGCCATATTTCATAATCATAAAATGCGGCAATGGCTAAAAGGATCCAAATTGACTTGAACATAGCGACAGGTGAGAAGGTCTCATCGAAATCGATCCCTTGGATCTGTCGATATCCCTTCGCCACTAGTCTGGCCTTGTACGTAGTCAAATTCCCGTCTTTGTCACTCTTCCTCTTGAAAACCCATTTGTTCTCAATTGGCCTAAAGCCTGGAGGAAGGTCAACCAGGTCCCAAACCTGATTGTCGTACATAGACTGAATTTCGGCTTTCATGGCTTTCAGCCACGAGTCGGAATCTGGTCTGCTCATCGCATCATCGAAGCTCACAGGATCATCAGTATCCAAACTGGTGATCTCATGCAGACCCAACCATCTTTCAGGTTGACGAACCACACGTTGTGACCTTCTAGGAATAACCCTTAGAGGCGGTTGTGATGCTTCTCCAGGTTGTGGCTCAGGCACATCCTGCAAAGGCACTTCCTCGTCTACTCGAGTTTGCACTTCCTCAACCGGAGTCGAGGGTGTGTTCACTTGAGTTTCGGCAGGAATGTCTTCGGCCTCTTCCATCCGCGATGGATCAGGGCTTAAGAAGCTCCCACTAACCCCTGCAACCCTGGGTGGAAAACTCGAGTTTCCATCTTGCAACTCCACTTGAATTTCTTCAAGTTGGACGTTGCTCCCACTACTCTTTCTTGCGAGAAATTCCTTCTCCAAGAACACACCATGACGAGCAACAATCACCTTGTTCTCATTCCGGTGGAAGAAGTAGTAGCCCTGAGTATTTTTGGGGTATCCCACAAAGAAATACTTGTCCGATCTAGAATCGAGCTTTCCTGAGGTTTTATCTTTCCTCACGAATGCCTCGCATCCCCAAATCTTAAGGAAAGACAAGGGAGGCACCCTCCCAAACCATAACTCGTATGGTGTCTTCTCCACGGACTTAGATGGAACACGGTTTAGCATGAACGCGGCTGTCTCCAGCGCATATCCCCAGAACGACGCTGGAAGAGTTGCAGCACTCATCATTGATCGGACCATGTCCATCAATGTCCTGTTCCTCCTCTCGGAAACGCCATTCCATTGAGGAGTCCCCGGCGGGGTCAATTGTGAGACGATCCCACAATCTTTCAGGTAAGAGGTGAACTCAATACTTAGATACTCACCACCGCGATCCGATCGCAAGACCTTGATCTTCTTGTTGAGTTGATTCTCTACTTCGTTCTTAAACTCTTTGAACTTGTCAAAGGTTTCAGATTTATGTCTCATCAAGAAGACATAACCGTATCGACTGAAATCATCAATGAACGTGACAAAGTACGAGTATCCACCTCGGGCATTAATGCTTAAGGGCCCACACACATCGCTGTGCACTAGTCCCAACAAGTCATTTGCTCTTTCACCTTTCTTCTTGAAAGGCGCCTTAGTCATCTTGCCAAGCAAGCAAGAATCGCAGGTGTCCAGTGAGTCCATCTCAAACTGGCCAAGAAGCCCCGCTTCTTTCAACCTTTTAATGCGATTCTCATTTATATGACCTAGGCGGCAGTGCCACATGAAAGCCTCGCTTTCATTTGAGATCCTCGGTCTCTTGGTTTGTATACTAAGAATAGGCGTATCCAAGTCAAGCAAATACAGACCATCTGTTTTAACACCAGAACCATAATGTAAACCATTCAATGAAAAATCCATAAGACCATTCATAATAGTAAACTTAAATCTATCTGAATCCATACGCGATACAGAGATTATGTTCTTAGTGATGCAAGGGCAAAAATAAACATCTGACAAATGTAAGATAAGGCCCGTAGGCAAAGATAAATCTACGTCGCCAACATCGGTCGCCGATATAATCGCACCATTGCCGACACGCATCTGTATTTTCCCTTTGCTCAGCCGTCTCCTATTTCTTAGCACCTGCACATTACCAACAATGTGAGCACCTGAACCTGAATCCAAAATCCAGTTCTTAGAAATAGTAGCGAGATGTGTCTCAAAGACATAGATACCTGGTCCTTGGATCAAGTTCTTAGTCTTGAGCTGGGGGCAGTCCCTTCTCCAATGACCCTTGCCATGGCACTCATAGCACTCGGCGTCAGCTGGGATTACCTTTGCGGCCTTAGGCTGGTCCACGACCACGCCCTTGCCCTTGTTGCTCTTCTTGGGCCTTGGCCTGCGCTGGCCCTTGCCCTTCTTAACTTTCTTCCCCTGCTCAGACACGGTGAGGACATTGGAAGGCCCAGCCTTCTTGAAGTCCACCTCCGCCGATCTGAGGAGACCATGGAGTTCGCACAACGTCTTCTCCATCCCACTCATGTGATAGTGAGTCACAAAGCTGCTGAAGGTGTGTGGGAGAGAATTGAGCACGATATTCACGGTGTGATCCCTAGGGAGAGGCGCGCCGAGCCTTTCAAGCTGCTCAGCGTAGCTCATCATCTTAAGCATGTGAGCCGATACAGAACTCCCCACAGACATTCGGCAGTTGACAAAAGAAGTCAACACGTTGTAACGCTCGACTCGCAACTGCTCAGCGAACAAGTCCGCGAGCTGTTGCATAATCTTGTGCGTAGGCATGTCCTCGAACCGCCTCTGCAGCTCAGGATCCATGATCGCGATCAAGAGAGTCCCAACGTCCAACTCGTCTGCCAGGTGCGTCTGCACCGAGACGTAAGCCGGATTCTTAGCCATGACGGCCGGGGCAGCATCCGTGGCCGCCTTCTCCTCTATGAACTCCGGAGGCATTTCCTTGCCCTCCGGTAGGGGAGTAGTCAAGACGTACTCCTTCCTCTCTCTCTTCAGAACATTCCTGAGGTTCCGGAGCCAATCAGAGTAGTTGGCACCGTCGGAACGGAGAGGATTGCAGTCCAAGACTGGACGCAGGGAGTTCGTGTTAGCCATGTCTACAAAAATTACCACAAGAGAAAATCGCAGTTAAGTTCATGAAATTCATTTTTTTTTTTAAGAAAACAACTTCCACTATAGTTTGTAAAGTTCGTCCAATTACCATAGTAGGTCCAAGATCCATATTTTCAGTTAAGTTGTCCAGCGGCGGCTAGGTATTACAATTTAACCTATTTTAGGTAGACCACGCCGGGTCAATCGTGCCGCGCACGACTCTTGGCGCATCAAGGTCCGCGACCTCGATGCTATCCCCAAAGCCAGCGTCGGCATGGCCTTTGCCAAGTCGTAACCTCTCCTTATTTGGTTCGGCACGCACGGCGTACCCCACGACCCGTCACTCCCTCAATTCGACTTCCTACTTAATTCGGTCAAGTCTCCAAGAGCTCGTTTAGGGAGGTGGATAAGGAAGGCAACGGGAAATTGCACTTGGGTTGGTTGGACTAATGCAGGTCAAATTGCGAGTTGGTGGGGCATGATAAAACCGAATACCATACTTATTTATTCTACGACTCAACCATAGCAATAAATTCACAACAATCTCAAACAACTGACAAGCATTTAGGGCATACAAGCCCCGCGAGATATATGGCCCCGCTCCAAGCTCCATCCGCCGAGATCGCGCGAGTTCTAAGCTTGGTACCTGTTTTTCCATTCCCATATCCTAACTAGAAATAAAACTATTCCTTAAAGCGATATGAAATGAAAAACATATATTAATGCTACCCAATTAACCCTTGGGGCACGCAGGCCTCAAATTAATTAATTAACACATTAATATACCACGGGGCACCGAGGCCGCATTACAAACATTCACAAACAATCAATACATCACACAAGGCATTGATCTTTGGCCATATATCCCGCACCTGCAAACATTCTCATACACACATACAAGACATTTTGCAAGTAGAGTAATCAGATCTAATCAATTTATAAACAAGTAATAATCATTAAGCAATAACTAATTAAATTCAGCCTCTGTCACAGGTTGCGTTATAACGCAACAGATGTTGCGTTATAACGGATCTCGCCGGATCAGTCTGCAAAACCGACAGTTGCGTTATAATGCAACAGAGAGTTGCGTTATAACGGAACCTCTCTGTTTTCAGACCCTGCCCCTTACCGTTTCGATCCGCGATCCAAACCGTCACTTTGTACGATCCAAACACGTCATAAAACATGTCAATCAAGTACTGTGACATCCTCAAATTTATTAAAAAATTAATCTAAGGCCTTAAGGGCACAATTCAATCAATTATCTACTCTAACAATTATTCACGTGTTTATCAAATCGATTAATCTCAATTACAAGGCATAATATCGCCTCAAAGCAACAAATCAGTTCAAGTTTGGCCAACCTTGGCTCTGATACCACTGAAAGGAATAGCACGATGGCTAGAGATGCGGAAATTAAAATTTTCTAACCAAAGCATGTGCAGTTCAATCAGATCTTGCCAAACGAACGACTTATCGCTGATCTACACAATAACATGCATAGAGAGGCAGTAGTTATACCTTTGACGCGTAAACGGTTGCTCGGTGTGCTGTCCGGTTGCGCGTCACCCTTGTCCACCAAAGGTTCGACCACCACCGTCCGTCTAGGCAAGAAGAACGTTGACGGCGGGTCCTTCGATCTTCGGTACTCTCCAAACTCAACAATAAAACCCTAGGTTTGATGGAGGGAGAGGTCTCAACACATGAGAAGGAAAGAGGAAAATGACTGCTGGAAATTCACTGCCAAATTCGTGCAAAAAGTTCCCCTTTTATAATTGTCAAGGATTAGTGTTTCCTTAATCAGAAACCCTAATCTGGCTTTCTGTCACATTGCGTTATAACGCAACATCTGTTGCGTTATAACGCAACCTGTGACAGAACCAATCGACAACTATGCTGTCACAGTCCGTTATAACGCAACATATGTTGCGTTATAACGCAACTGCTGACAGAGCCCATTTGATCTATTTCTTGGGCCTACCCCTCATGTGTTCGAGACATAAGATCGATACATCATAGCCAAGATGATATTCAGGTTATCATGATGTCCAATCAAGCTCAAGTCAGACCGTGCCTGATTTGACCTATTGTCATCACTTGTTACACGTTCGCCGACGTGATACGAACCTGAACAGGACTAATGGTCGAGAGCCTCTGTAGGTGTGACCTTATAGGGATCTGGATCATGTTGGGTTGCACGAACAATGATTCTCATCTACCTGGTCAATGCTGATCATCATCAGTGTCAAGCCATCCACGTGATGATCCCCAAATGATACAGATAGTACGCACGTCCACGTAGTATCTTGATCCTGAGTAAGTGTACCTTACTTGTGTTGATTCTATGTCACATGATTATCCAAGATTAGTCCGAGGCAGGATTGTGTCATCCTCACGACTTTATCATTTACTTGACGTCCATATAGATTAAACATATGACTAAGATTAATCATTGCGCGCGTGTGTAATCCATAATGTCAAGGGGCCCAGAGGATATCATAACTCATCTATGATGAGAGACATTCCAGTATCTTGATCATCCATGATCCAAGCTACCAATTCTACACACCGAACTGGAATCCCTTATGCCACCTGTTACGGTTGGGATAGGAAACTAGTCACAGTGTGCAGTCATGATATTTGATCATGACAACCTCAACCGTGAATCCAACACTGACAAGAATATGAATGACATAACACATTCCTTTTGTCATATTCTTGTCGCGGTCAGTCCAATGCCATGTCACAGAGAATGTGCACATGCATCCATATGATCTAGTTGATAGCCGCGCTATCAATGGGACGTGATACAAACCCATCTGCTAGACTCATATGCTGATCCTATCCGACCAACTAGAGTACCATGCTAGTTATCATAGATCAGGGCAGTTTTTAGAATTGACGTCATACCCATCATGGCATATCACTTGCTCTTGTCGTAAACGACACAAGCCATAACGTAACATCAATTCAAGGAAACTAATGAATAAAACATCCAAATAAGAATAACCATGAACAAGCGAATACCATATATATATAAATATAAATATGTATGTTTCTCTAGTACATAAACACTAACAATAAGGACAACAGAATGTTCTCCAAAAATAACAAAAAAAATGGGGTAAATTTTCTGGGAGGTCACTGAACTTTACCTAAAATCTATAATTGGTCACTGAACTTTCATTTATCCGTTTTTTGTCACTAAACTTTGATGTTTATCCAAATTTAGTCACTCCGTTAGTTTTTCTATCCAACTTAACGGAATAATTAATATGACTCTAATTTAAACTTTGGAAATCAATTTTTTCATATAAAAGTATAAAACATTTGAAAAATGTAAGACCAATTAAAATTTTTTATTTAATTTTCTTTCATAAATTTATTTTTTTCCATAATTATTATTTTTTATTTATTTTTATATTTTTATTTATTTTTTCATATAAGGTATATAATTTATAACATGTCTAAAAATGTGAAAGTATTGTATTGCCATAAAAGAAAATAAATAAATAATTTTCTTTATATTCTTATATTTTTGGCATGAAAAAAATGATTTCCAAAGTTTAAATTAGAGCCATATTAATTATTCCGTTAAATTGGATGAAAAAACTAACGGAGTGACCAAATTTGGATAAACATCAAAGTTTAGTAACCAAAAATGGATAAATAAAAGTTCAGTGACCAATTTTGGATTTGAGGTAAAGTTTAGTGACCTTCCAGAAAATTTACCCAAAAAAATGTGAAAGAGATGGTTTCACAGTTCACATCCCTTGCGTCTATTGCATTCTGGCCCTGCTAATCCACGGCCAGGATCATCGAAAAAAGAAAAAAAGAAAAAGTATATATAATATATATATCCCTCTTTAATTATCAGTAAGACGACCTACTGCCTATTGATAGACGGTCTATAGAAGTAATAAATAGTATGACAAATGAACCCTATATGGACTCAGATGTAACAGTTACACTCACAGTGTAACTTCTATGGACCGTCCATCAATAGACGCATGAAGTTTTTGTTTAATTATAAGGAGCATTTGGTGTAGTATAGCTGCATAACATATTGGGTCCATCATCATGACATCTTAGTTATTATAACGTTGTGTCTGTCTGGCCGGGTGTGTGCACACTTAATTAATAGTACAGGATGTTGGTTGGCTTTATATATATGTTTATCACATCTCAGGTACAAGCCTCTAACAGTCTAACATATATAAAACAAGGCAATTGCTGTACGGAGTTGAGCAGAGGTAGTGTTAATACGTTATTAATATTAAGTAAGGCTTACCTAACTGAACTTATGATATTGTTTAAGAATAAATGACATTGGTATTCAATTAACAGTCCAATAAATTAGTACATGACAGGTTGTTTGATATCAGAATGGTTTTGCATTTATTTAGAGGCAGGTGAGCACAAAAGCCTATACAGAGTTTTGTTAATGCTGAGATCATTCCATCTTTCAATATTTTGTATTCCATCCCGAGTATTTGGGGGCTGCTCTGGGCAGCGCCTGATTTACTTGCTTACAGCCTTTTGACCTCTTTTGAACTGAAATGCCCTTGTGATATGCTAGCACGAATATGCATAGGTGAGGGTATTTTTGTCTAAAAATGACCAAAAAGCTGAATTGAAGTAAAACAGACGCTGCCCAGAGCAGCTCCCCGAGTACTTGAGCAAGTTATTTGTGTTTAACAAATACATTAGAAATTTTATCTCAAAAATGTACATTAGAAATTAAAATGTTTTAAAGATACAAAAAATGATATCAAAATTGTTACTGAATGTATTAATTAGTATTCATATGTATTAATTAGTATTTATATATTTCTTTTTTTTTTCCGAAGAGTTGATAGAAGCTACCAACTTATAGTATTTATATATGAGCAAATATACCGTGAGCTTAAGCTCACGGAGCTCTTCCGTGAGGGCACCTCCAAAAACTATCAAATTACCTCCTATTTTCGATTTATCTGGCTCAATAGATTCTTTATATCAAAATCTTACAGGACACGAAAATTTTCCATTTTTGAAAATTATTTGTTTAGGATTTTTGAAAAATGACTATACAATATTATTAAAATAATCAAGTTTTATGTATCACTTTTCAAAAATCTCAAACAAATACTTTCAAATTTTCAAAAATGAAAAATTTTTGTATCCCATAAGATTTTGATATAAAGAATTTATTGGGCCATATAAATCAAGATTTGGAGGTGATTTGATATGTTTATGGAGGTGCTCTCACGGTATATTTGCTCTTTATATATATCAATTGAGGATTAAATCTACTGTGTTCTTAAGCTCACGGAAGTCTTCCGTGAGCTTAACACAAAAAACATATCAAACCATATCGAAATTTTGATTTATGGCTCAATAAATTCTTTATATCAAAATCATGTGACATGCAAAATTTTTCCATTTTTAGAGGTTTTTAAGTATTTATTTCGGATTTTTAAAAATTTCCATATGAAACATTGATTATTTTATTAATATTGTATAGTTGCTATTAAAAAGTCCGAAATAAATAGTTTTTGCATGCTATAAGATTTTAATATAAAGAATTTATTGAGCCATATAAATCAAAATTTGTGTCCCATATATTTTTGGAGGTGTGCTTACGGAATGGCTTCGTGAGCTTAAACTCACGCTATCTTTTCTCTATAATTGTTAGAAGAAAAAATCATACTATTGATAAATGGGTAAGCTATGCCACATTATCATTACTATCAAGCAGTGATTTTGTTTTCTCTCTTCATTTATATTAATCAAATGGCTTAATTTGATTTTTCTTTTTCATTAAGAAGATAATATGATGTGCCTAAAGAATAATTTAACACTCATATTTGCAACTCTTTATATTCTTTTGTATGAATTGAGATGTAGCTGAAATATATTGTACATAAAATTGTTAAGTTTAATATTTATTTAATAATTTATACCTCTGAAAAATGTAAATTTATTTTCAATATCTATTAATTTATGTAATATTATTTTTTTGAAACGAAGCTCCGATTCACAACTCTCTAGTAGTAAATATTAGAACTTTAGTAAGAAAATACTTTTTGCGAAAAATAAAACTAAATTTTAGAAGAGCAAATATACCGTGAGCTTAACCTCCAAAAACTATCAAATCACCTCCAAATTTTGATTTATATGGCTTAATAAATTCTTTATATCAAAACCTTACGGGATACAAAAATTTTCCATTTTTGAAAATTTTTAAGTATTTGTTTAAGATTTTTTAAAAGTGATACATAAAACTTGATTATTTTATTAATATTGTATAGTCATTTTTAAAAAATCTAAAACAAATACTTAAAAATTTTTAAAAATGGAAAAATTTTGTATCTAGTAAGGTTTTGATATAGAGAATTTATTGAGTCATATAAATCGAAATTTGGAAGTGATTTGATAGGTTTTTGGAGGTTAAGCTCATAGTATATTTGCTCATTTTGGGAGAATATGAAAATGAAATTGGAAGTAGACAAATGAAAGAATCTATCAAAAAAAAAAAAAGACAAATGAAAGAAAAGAAGAACAAAAGTGAGATAAGGTAATAGACGGGCAAATGAGACCTAACCCCATCTCTGCATTTTATTGAACAGAAGATTATCTGAACTTCTTTGAAAGAGATATCGGAGAAATCTCCATATCAATTCTTTATTTAATGCTATCAAAAATAACCTACGCACTAACTAATAAAGGGAGAATGATGTTAACAGACACCTATCTGTCCATGATAAACACTATAACATACAGCGATATCCAACATCACAGCCAAATGGACGTTATTATATATTGATTAGGGCATGCTGCTGTCCCAAAGAAAATACACTTAAATGTCTTCTTCAAATACCATCTTGTACGTTTATAAGGTATGAATATCCCAATGTAACAATTAAATATGAATGCTTAACTGAACATGATATAAACAACCAAATTAGAGCAAGCAGTCATTCATCAAAACAAGAATCTACACACGTTCTATACAGGATCATTCACTAGAACGTGATGCCCCACTTAGTATCTCGTATGAGTAGATACAAACTTCTAATATACCGATTATAAGTATCACATCATCATAAGTCTGAATGCCTCGGTGAACAGGTTTGAATATATACCAGATTCGTGTAGGCAGTTATTCACCATATATAAAGACATGATGCAATAAATTTGACCATGAAATGATGCGACTGATTTTTAGAGTTGTTCACTCGAAAGTGCACTACTTTTAAATCCCAACTAAACATCAAATCAGTCGCAAGCGTACGACTATGTTGTAGCGTAGTATGGGGTCGAATCCACAGGGACAATTGGCAAAACCGGACTAGACTTGGTTTATTTCTAAAGCAAGGTTTGTTCACGAGTTTGGGGTATTTTTGGTATTTTCCTAAACTAATAAACAAAATAGTAAAGGTCTAAAACAGTAAGATAAATGGCGTTTCTAGGACGTCGGACTAGTCATCACCTGGCCTCGGGACATGCTAACCGTACCTGTCACGTACGATCCACACAACTACTGAACCACGCTCTCGCGTCTGTCAGATCGAAGTGTACCAGCCGTCGCTCTCACGTACGACTGGTGCGCAACACAAGTAAATCGGTATTTATGCGTTCTTGGTATTAACCTGTTAGTTATGGTTTCAAACAGTATCAAGCACCAAACCTCAGCTCTCGCTTATTGGCCTAATCCCTAACACAGTTCTAACCAATAGAGGTATAGACCGCAGCTCTCGCTTGTAAGCCCAACCTAAGTTCTGGTACCGGTGCCCCAAAGTATACCTCCCTCTCGGGTAGCGTAAGACTCGGCTCTCGCGTTTTGTCTGGTTGCCCTCTTGGATCCTCTTGTTGGATTTATGTCCTAGAAGCTAATCAAAATTGATTGGTGTATGCTTATTCATGTATTGGATGATATGTCATTTTGTTCATTGAGTTTTTATCTTATGAATTATTTGAGTTGAGGACTTGAATTGTAGAATTTCATTGATAATTGATAATAATTCTAAAAGGTCCCTAATCATGGTAATTAGCAAATGAACACTAATTTATTGGAAATGATTAGTATGTAAGTTTAAGTGATGGCTATATTCTACAAGCCATAGGTAAGTGGTTACCAATTTAATTACATAGATGTATGTTTGACATAACATTGGACTTGACCCAAATGAAACAATAAAATAGATTGTGTTTGTGTCATTATTTGTTTCATTAGTGTTTGAATTCTAAAGTATGAGATGGTTCATCTTTTTCACATGAGGAGTGATCATAGTGAGTGTTTTCTAACGCTATCCGTAACTGGCAGTTATAAGGGCTATACTTCTATGTTCACAACTTGTGCGGGAAAAAGTTGTTCATCAAGAATACTGCATGTCCCTCATGATTTAATGAGATATGATATCATTGGGCCCCTTGATGAAGTATGATTGTAAGCATGCTATATATAATTAAATGTTAATTATATACAATATACTTTTGATCAAGAAATAAATAAATCGCAAGGATGACACATTCCTACCTTGGATTATTCGGATATCATGAGACATAAGAATTAACACAACAAAGAATAATAATTTCTTGTACAGGATGGTAATGCTGTATTGTACAGATTATTTGTGTTAATTGGGTAGTCATAATGTATTGCTAGATACCGCTTCTGATTTATAGAATTAAAATGAGTTTTCATTCTATTGCCAACATAACACAAATCCTCCGGGTCATACCATATAGGCTCTTAACTAACAAGATTGACATCCTTAATCGTCATATATATTTGTGATATATTAGACATGACAATATGAGAAATACAATTGTTAGAATTGTACAATTAATTTGATTAATTAAATGATATGAGATAATCATTATTCAATATTCAAATTAGATTGAGAGTTTAATTTGATTGATTAATTATATAGGCGCCATAATTAAAAGGTTGGCTGGGCAAATTTCAATGAATACATGATTCATTGATATTGCGGCCAAACTAAAATGGAAAGAAATTTCAATTCATATGGCGCATTGCCAATTAAATTGAGATCTTCTAATTAATGAATTTGATTTGTTGGAGTTTTCTTTGTTCAATAAAACACCATCAGATTATGGCCGGCCCTATCTTTCTCATCACTTGGTCTCTCATCTTGTCTTGAATTTTCTCATGCGTTGAGAACAAGCAAACCACAAAATTAAAGAGTTAATTTTGAAGGCTTGAAATCTTGACTAAGGACATTGCTAATTTGTTCTACTAGCATAGAACTATTAGCGGTTAGTTAATCCTAGGTGGATACTTGGAGAGGCACTATCGTTTTGGTGCTCAAGCAAGTGGAGAAGAACTCGCAACCACCATCCATTGGAGATCTACACCTTTGATTATGATATCAACGGAAGTACGAACTTCTAACCCCCTATTTAGTGCTTAATAACAACTAGAAAATGAAATAGATTCTTGTGTTGTTTGGTAAAAATTTTTGAAATTCATACTAAACGCGAACACTAAAACTTACACCTCTAACCCACTCTGAATACAAACTAGGCCTGGTCACATGCGTACTAAGGCTTAAAACCTAGGGTACTGGCCAATACCTACTGGTTACCTGTTCGAGCACACAACCCAAGCATAGAATGTAGTTTCAATTCTTATACAGTACACAGAGAACTAAAATAACATATGACCAAGTAATCGCATAAATACCAAACACCAAGTTCTAAACATCGTCCTAATCTCAGAAACTACGAGTTTAGCCGGACATGGCCATAGTGACAAGCAAACAAGTAAAACAAGTGATATAAGTCATCATACACACAAGATAGCACAAATCTATCACAACAAATAAGTAAGAAAGAAAGAACAGTGTGAAGAACGGCTTCGTGTGTGCACGCGCGTGTCCTCACTCGTCGTCTTGCCGGATCGTCAACGTCGTGTCCCGACTAACTCGGCTTGCTTCCTCTCCAAGAAAGCACTCTCTTCCTCTCCAAGCAAACCTCTCAAAGGCGGCCGTAATCATGTAAATCGGATGCCAAAAACGCTGCCCTGGATCAGATTATATAGCCATCAAATCCAGATTTCTTTCCATCTTTGTTCTGCTGCCGGATGCAACCCTTACAGGCCGTAAGGGAGACCTTACGGATCGTAAGGTGGGCTTCAGGTCGGGTTTAGCTCCAAATGCTCCGAATTCTTCGATTCTTGCTCCGTCCGTCCTGAAACACCAAAAGGCAAAGCAGTAACTGGAAAACGCTATGAAATGCATGTAAACGGGTACATATACCAATGATTTAGATTAATTCTGTAGGTATTTTTTAGGTAATAATGCATATTTTTAGGTGCGATCAAGAGTCAAAATAACAAAGTAATTGATTAGGATTCAAATCTTAAACTAGAATTTTAGTTGTGGACATTTAGGGGACAATAAAATTTTCTTTATTAATTAATTAAAAGGTCCTATTGGAAATGTTCTTAATTAGCTTCTCCAACCAACTCCACACTACTAATTACATATCATCACGCGCTAATTAATGCACTGAAAGTCAAATGGTGAATTGTGTAAATAAAAGAGAAGAAAAATTATATATGCCTTCTCCATTAAAATAGCATTACTTTCCGTTTGCGCCCTTTAATAGTACATTCCATTGTTTGGTCTATTTTGAATTTCTGATGGCTTTAATTCAATCTAGCCCCATGGACGACCTAATTGAAACCCTTCCTTTTCCCCTTTATTACGAGCTGTCTATTTGTAAATTGTAAGTAGACACGAGGACCAAATTAAAGCAACGAGTAATTGAGTATGCCAAGTGTAAAGAAAGTACTTCAAAGTATATAATATATGTACCACCGGGTAAGATATATCATCATATATATAAGCATGCGCGCCCACATGACTTGGATTTGAGAACAATCGGTGGTTGTTTAATTTCTTGTTCATCTACTAACAAAAAAGGCCTAAACTTTGTAGGGTTTAGGGTTTAGGCCTAAACTTACGCAATATTTAATTTATAAACCCAACATACAGGTACCAATCGGAAAGAAGTTTCGGTATATTAATTTTTCTATTAATAATACCTCAGCCTCACTCAAACAAAAACAAAAAATATTTAGAGGATGTATATATGCATAACTCTATATAAAATTAAAATGTGATTTTTTTTTATTGAGAGGGAAATATATATAAATGTAAATATGTAATGTATGATTGAGGCGGTTGCTATATCTGAAGCCTCTGATGCATGTCATATATATATATATATATATATATATGCATGGGTCCGCATGCAATATATATATGTGAAAATGGCTATTCACGCGTGCACGCCCAAATCAAGGTCTGCATTGTCCCTGGCTCCCCTCCCTGCAAATATATAAAATATATATATGGTCATGAATTAGGTCTGTCGGATTCAAGCGGCCGGCAAGATGTGTCATATATGTATCTATACTATTATAAAAAGCACGTAAAGCACGTAAAGATCAGATCTATCAATTTGGTCATGGTATAATTCATCAAATGGAGAAAATTTTCTCTCAGTACTCGAATAGCTACCGCTTTGAACTACACGCTCTCATGATCAAATAGTGGCTGTTCCAAATAAGATGAATATTCAGATCTCAAGGGCAAGATAATTTTATTTTTCTCATTTTCCGATCCATCCACATTTTTTGTATGATATGAACTTTTTTAGATCATTATATTGTTAGCTTAAATAAAAATTGAAATTTACCCGCCGCGATGCGCAGATACGCTTCTAGTATATAATATATGTGCATTAGTTTTTGAGTATATAGAGATACTTGAACTAATACAAAAGCTACATGAACAAATTAAGAGAAAAGCTAGAAATAGTATATATGCAGTGGTCAGGTGAAATTCAGGCAGCGCATGCAGTCATCCAAATAGTTTATGAAAAAGTTTCAAAAACAGTCCGTTTCTTAACGGTCTGGTTTTATATTCATCTTTGAGTATATATATAGCTAGCATTAACGCCTCAAATTTGATGTCAACGTGTCTGAAATCACGATATATGATACTTAATAAATTCTTTATATGAAAATATTGGGGAGTACAAAAATTTTTCATCTTTAGAGTTTTCTAAGTATTTGTTTTAAATTTTAGAAAAAACTCATAAGTATTAATAAAATATTGATGTTTGTACGTGTTATTTTTAAAAATGCAAAACAAATACTTAGAAAACTCTAAAAATGAAAAAAATTTGTACCTCCCAATATTTTCATATAAATAATTTATTGAGCACCATAAATCGTGATTTCGGACACGTTAACATAAATTTTGAGGAGTTAACATTTTGGTCTGAAATGGTAACGTTAGTATATATATGTATAATTTAATTTAATTAGTATATATACATATGCTTTAATTACAATCTTATGTTTTGATTAATTACGAAATGCACAAGATTACTTAATTAATTTGGGCGCTACCAGAAAGAACTAACGATAAACAAGTACTGATACGTACACCCAAAATTGTATAATCAATTCATCCCAATATATATATTTCTGAAACCATGTAAACAACAACAACAACACGACCACTTGACGAAATGAGATAAAAACATTTTTTTTGTTAGTCGGAGAGTAAGCAGCTTTTGCTCTGTCCTCTGAAAGATTCTCTCATTTGTTCTTTGAAACAAGAAGACAACATACGAAGCAACAATTAATTGACAGATTAAAGATCGATGGTTTGGGAATTGATCACCAGCTAGCTGCATGGAGCTATCAGGTCCATGGAAACTAAATGGACGTTGTAGCTAGCGCTGCATAATATTGTATATTATCATGTTCTTAAGCTCACGCGGACCTCCTGTGAGCTTAACACCAAAAACCGTACGAAACCATATCCAAATTTTGATTTATATGGCTCAATAAATTCTTTATATCAAAATCTTATGGCATGTAAAGAATTTTCATTTTTGAAGATTTTTAAGTATTTATTTCGGATTTTTTAATAACAACTATACAATATTAATAAAATAATCAATGTTTTATATGTAACTTTTAAAAAATCCGAAATAAATATTTAAATCTCTAAAAATGGAAAATTTTTGCTTGCCACATGATTTTGATATAAATAATTTATTGAGCCATATAAATCAAAATTTGGATATGATTTGATACGTTTTTGGTGTTAAGCTCACGGGAGGCCCCCGTGAGCTTAAGAGCACAATGTATATATATGCAGTGAATTAAATTGGGAATTTTGTGACTATTCGTGTACGGAGATGCAGACATAAATTGATTAATTTTGAATTGTATAGCTTAAGTAGATTGTTTAAATTTAGAAAAAAAGTTTAACGTAGTACGTACAATATTAGCGTCAGTAGCACCAGAAAAGTATACCACAAACTCTCTAATTTTCTATTTATATTCAAACATCAAAGTTGGACATTTAATCTTAATTCTTAATTAACAATATTTCAAATAAGAGATGCCTTAATTTTTTTTTATGAATTTTTATGTTCTTTTTACGCTAAGTCAAATGGTTAAGAAAAATTAATAATTGATTTAGTCAATTTTCATTGTTTGATTTCGACGCATTTATTTTTTTTAAACTATTTGCATAATTTTGTAATTTTGTACATATAAATGGACTAAAAGTTCGTACAAATGCAAGAGATGGCACTATCAACATAATTTCTTGTGCATCAGGTATGAATATCATAATGTAACATATATGGCCACCTTATTTAATGAGGCATGATGAGCATGAATGTTATGGCAGGCAGTCAAATCACCGGAATGCATAATGCAGTAATCTTTGACGCCCCACGTGAAATCTTAGGCGTTAGGTACAAACATCAGACGAGGGTAGATCATCATTTCAGGTAAATCATAAATGTCAAGCGCATTATGGAATCTAAATTTCGAATCTACAACACAATTTTGATAGAACCCACTTCTTGAGTTAAAATGACTAAATGAATTGGTATCTTGGAGGAGACATTTAAGGAGTGCTTATCCCCTGACTTACTGCATTGTGTAGTTCACAACGTCAGCTGTTGGATCATCTCGAGATCTGTGCTAGCACGAATCTCCAGACCATCCAACAGCTGACGTTGTGAACTGCACAATACAATACAGTAGGGGATATGAATTCGATATTTAGGGCCTGTTCGGATCCCCTTAATTCCCACTGGGAAGCTAATGTTCACGTGGGAAATTGAAAATTTTGTGAGAGTGAATTTGTTTTTTGCCACGTGTACAATGACTTCCCTATGGGAATTGAGGGGAGCCGAACAAGCCCTTAAGATGATAGGATCACATGAAGATTTCTTTGATTTAACACCATGATATTTCTTTTCATTAACAAGTACCGGCATCAATCTTGTTTTGTTGTTACTTTTAGAGATAAACTGAAGAGTAGTAGCGGACAAGCATGCATACATGTTTCCAACCCTTTCATTAACAAATGTTCTTGCTAAACTTATTTTTTCCCTTCAAACTTTCCGGCGATCCAATGAAACAAGCGGATGTTGAATGGGTTTGTCCAATGACATGGATTGAAGGTGGATGGATGCTTTTTCTGCATGGCATATATATCATGTAATTCCAAATGCAAAAGTGATTCATGACATACCGGACCCAAATGTTAATTACTACTCCCTCTGACTTGATATTATGAATTTAATAAATTAACTAGCTTTTTCTTTGACTAATTAATTCAAAATAAAAAATATAATTTTGTTTTCGTTGCTATTTTGTAAGATTTTTAAATTTCAATGTGGAGAGCGCAATAGGTTTAATTTGGAAAAGAAAAGACAAAAGGGAGCGCTCTAGGCATTGAGACATCAAGGTCATGGAGCTCCTTTTGTAAAAAGGAGGTGGACAAAAGGTATAAAGTCAGGACTAAGAAGATTTTTAGAGATTTTAATGGATATTATGTTATGTATATAAAGTTGATTTGTTTGCTTAAGTCATGGTCTATACTTTGGTCGACAACTTAGCCCTAACCACTATCACACGTAGCTGTTGGGGATTTCATTTAGAGAAGGTTTTCATTTTTTTACCTTTATCTCCTTAGTGGATTAGGATTGGGAAAAAAAGTATTATTTTTAAATTTTCCATAAATAAAATAATCCTGTTTTTTCTTCTCTGTTGAATGTTGGTGTTGGGTTAGGAGAGGATGATGAAAATAGTTGATAGATAAGCTCATGTATGGATATTAATATAAACAATTAAAAGACTAACCATGTTACATGTATGAATGAAAATGCTCTATGATTATATCATATTAGCTATCATTCAAGAATACACAAAAACATAATGAACAAGCCAATATTTTTATCTCATGAAGATCTGCTAGCTTGAGACCCAAAAGTTATTAAAAAAAAAACTCTTGTCAAACTCAAATCCATCTGATTTGAACTTTGAAGAGTTATTAAGTAGCTGCCAACAACCCCAATCAATCCGTAGTCCTTGCAAATCATAAATCTATTAACAACGTAAGAGACAACATCCTCCTCAGAAAAATGTCGTTTCATGATTTTCATCTTATTGCATGATTTCATATGCTCTTTTAAAGAGTCAGAACTCAGAAGCTCCCTGGCCCATAAAGCCCACTGTTCCACTAACAGTACTACTGGGTCTGAATGTGTGCAGTCCCAGTCCCAGTCTTAGTCAGTGAATAAAGTGAATTAACCAATACATACATGCTGCAAGAACCCAGTATACTTTAGATGGAGATATATATGTGTGTGCTTCACAAACCTGGACGGATATACGATCAGATCACTGATGGATTCATTCACTGTTACAATATATACATCAATCTAACAAAGGGGAAAGGCATGCATTTCCTAGTGCTATCCATCCCTGAGCATTCAAGCCTAGTGAAAAGGACGCATCTTAGTGTTGCACGGCTGTCCGTATCTCTGCTCTGCTGCCTGGTATGGGTATGGGTTCTCTGCCATCTTTGGCTTTCCTTTGGTTTTATTTATTTATGTATGCTATGCTGGTCATGATTGGCATTTGGCAGTAACAAAATCTAGCAATTTTATTTTTGAGAAACATCTGGCATTCTCGCGTCGATTGAAAAACTATCCGTACGTCTGTAGACGTACAAAGAATATAACAGATACATCTGATTTTATAACATATGGACGCTATGGACGTATATTCTATGGATGCTAGGTATAACTCTTTTATTTTCATACATTATATCCAACGAATGGGGTGCTATTAATTCGGGAGTGTTATTAGTTTACTTTTAACAACAATCCGTTTGAGTAGCTTTAAGAGGGGCATCTATCATAGAAAATTAAGCTACTCAAATAATGGAGTGTAATTATATTTACCTCAAGTATAGTAGTAAAAAAAAAGTTTAATTCACTACCAAAAATAATTTCACCCAATTATTGAAAAAATCGGATCTAACGAACCAATGACGCATCAAAATATTAGAACATGTTTCCCTAAAAGAATAATATATATATCTAACATAGCTCGATTTCAACATTTTTAACTGGGCTTCTTCAAGTTTCAGCGGATTGGGCACGAGTCAGACATGGGCTTGGGCTCAAGTTTCAAAGCAGAATTTGGGCCTATTTTTTTTTTTTAAAAAATAAGAATATCTTAATCAAATTTTCTCTGGATAAATCTTGTTGTTAGCTCTGAAAGAAGTTACCTCTAAAAAGTTATGTCCGTTTGAATATTAAGTGTCCAAAATACATAATAAGACTCAATATAAAATTCATAACAAAATAATTATTTATAATACCAAGAATAAGCATAAAAACCATATCAAACTGAGTATTTAATATTTTACTTCGAAACAAGACTAGCTGAAATTTTTCATATGTAATTAAGCATGCATTTCACATATAATTTAAATTAAAGTATATGTATCAGTTAACTAATTAAGCATCTATGAAATAATTTAGTCCATGCAATACCATGGTTGTTTGTTCATAAAAAAAAAAATTAAATACTAACAGTACAAATATTGCTACTAAATGGATTGCTTCAATCCGCAGTTTATATTTTGTGAGCATGTTAACCACAAGAATAACCATTTTTGGTATAGGGAATTGAGGTCTTGCCAATTTATGCACCACCCCACCCCCAAGTATATGAACTCGGGATCGTCTAGCGCACTGCTAGATTTGCAGCGCGGATCCAATGGTGCACTGGACTTCGGGATCTGTGAAAAGTAATGAGTCTGGATCCCGAAGTCTAGCGCACCGTCGGATCCGCGTTGCAAAGAAATTGTTACATATGGATCATTGACGGATTTGAACACTTATCTCCTTGATAAAGAAATATAGACTCAATAATTTCTTATGTAGATTTTTAAGCGTTTTACAATTGTTATAACTGCGTAATTTTCACAAAATATGTTAAATACATTTTCAACATACTAAATATTGGAGGATAACAAAAAATTAGCATGCAGTTTTTTTCTTAAAAAAAATAAGCTTCAAAACAATAGTAAATATTTTCAAACATATTTTTAGTTAAAAAAATTCTTGGAAGATATAAATGTAAGTATTCTTTTTTTTTTTTTTTTTGTATGTGCAATGGAGCAACAAGGACGAAATTATTTTTTTTTCAAAAATAATAAAAAGCAAACATATTTAACTATACCACAAGTATATATGATTATAGCATGTATATTTTATATAACATAAGAACAACGTCCAACAAATAATACAATCAATACAGTAATTATTATTAAGCTATAAACTCCAATTGACTTGAATGCGTTAATCATATAACTGGAGAATGATGAATGATAGACGAGTTATAACTTGCATAGACCATATGACTTAGTGGAAAGGTAGGGTCCATGGGAACAACAGTGACAAATACAAAGCAGGATAAATCTCAGTCATGCAATAAAACAAACGGTATAGACAATAAGAATTGCAGGACCCTGCGATCGTTTTGGATCGCAGCAGATGCGAACGCATTCATCATGTGGTAACAAATCTATTTTTTTCTCTTACTTGTATAAGCACCTACACCAAATTTCCAGAATTCCCCCAAATCAATATTGGCAAGATCCCCCTTAAATTGAAGCCAACCCGAATGATCAATAAAAACCAGTGTTGTAATATGCGATATATATAGTTGCATATCAGCATATGCTTATCCGCTGCTCATCTATATAGGATTTGAGTATGTTACCGCACATTGATTTTTCATGAAATATTTGTAGTGAATAAGACTGAAAATGGAAAAATTTTAGAAAAAAGATTGAAACAGATATAAAATTTTGCATTTTGTAGCTTTTACACCCAGGCTATGTAACTTTTTATGTATGAAACAAGCATTTCTTAATTATACACCAGCTATAATATATGTTTTTAAGTATTCAATAAATAAACCGCATATAAATTACCGCATCAATTTTAATATACGCAGCTGCATCCTGCATATGTGGTATGCGGTGCCTCTCCGTATATATATTTAAATCCGCATTTTACAACACTAATGGAAAAATCCAACTTTGAGAGCAAAAAAGTAGCTCGAGCGTATTTACTCCATAGCTGCCCTAAATAACTTTTGTTGTTGTTTTTAGATTGGGAGATACCATCCAAGTTTGAGGTTTGTCAGCATACTTCAGCCACTTGCTATGATAGTATTTTGTTAACCACATATTGACTTTCAGACTAGGATTTTACAGTTCTGCAACACCGCAGCTGCTTCTCCAAAAATAAAATCTATTGTCCCTGGTATGACACAATTACGAAAAAATTGTTGACCTTGGTGTACGAGTGTATCCTGATACCCCAAAATTGCACAATGGTAAGGACTGAGGGGCATTAAGTAACCGTAGTGTCACTGCTTGGAAGTTTTGTGGGCCAAACAGGTTGTACCTTAAAGATGTAATCAATTATCATGTACTGAATTTTGTCCTGAATTTTATATTGAATCATCTTATCCTAAATTTTAGGTACTTAATATTGAAACAACCATAACGTTTGATAAGAAACTTCGATCGAAGCAAATTTCACTGCTACAAAATGGTAACAACGAGAACTATCTGAAGAATATTTTAAAAAAAAAAAAAAAAAATTAGGGGGAAGCGGCCTAAATGACTCCCTTGGAAGCGTTTTTACTGATTGTCAATATAAGTTTTTTAATTTACATGTAATTAAGATTTTTAATTTTTTTATTTTAAAAATAGGCCCAGAATTTGGCATCCAATTATTAACTGGGCTTCTTCAAGACTTCAACCCAAACTATTGCACCAAATAATTGAGCTTTTACAAGCACGAAAAACCAATTTCCACACAAGTGCTGTAAAAAAAAAATATCATAGTTGGAAAACCTATTATGGGATTATAGAAGTCGTCCCTGCATATATATAGCAGGTAAGGGAGAAGGGGAGGTCCGACGCCCATCGGACCAAACCCTGTCCGATGGGTTCTGTGAACCGTCTGATCTAAATCGTGAGCAAATCTTGATGACATCAATTGATTATCGGGTTCTGAAATAAAACCCACATTTAAACCCGTTTACCTCTTATGAAAGACCAAAAGTCCAGAACCATTCCCTCTCTCACGGTCTCACCTCTCCATGGCGTCGGCTTGCCACCTTCGTCGCTCTCGCTAATTCATCTGCCTCTCTGTCTCTCCCGTCCAGCCTGTTCCGCCATTCCGTCTCTCTCGGCCATTGGCTCTGTCCTTTTTTGTTGTGATGGATTTGTCGGAAGAGAATGGGGATGAAGACCTCGGTCCGAGCTGAGGTAAGGTGAGGAAAGGAGAGGAGGGAGCCAAACCTTGAGTCAGAGGGGGAGAGGAGGGAGCGAGAGCGGAGCGACGTCGGCGACGGAGCATGCCAGACGACGAGGGTTCATTTGAGGGAGACGGATCAAAAAATTTTAAAAGGGTTAACGGGTTTAAAATCAGTGTTTATTTTCGATCCGCAAATCAGTCTGATCTGATCAGAAGTCTAATCGAACGGTGAATATTACCCATCGGACAGGGTTCGGTCCGATGGGCATCGGACCTCCCCTTCTCCCAGCAGGTAAACATATAATTTACAAAGTGTTATGGCTGCTGAAATTTGCACAATTGTGAGCTCTCATTTCGAGATGTCATGTAATCAGCTGCATGCTCAGCTTGCATTGTGGCACGAATCTTGAGACAAACCAACGGCTCACATCATGAACTGCAAAATGCAGTACAGCAGGGACATGACATCACATGAAATCGATATTATTTATAGGACAGAAAAGTTGTCGAATTGGAAGAGAGCTCAATGCAGATCAGATTCGCTTCCCTAATTGTGACCTTCTGTGCTGCATGCAATGATACAAAGGGAGAGCCCACCAAAATTAGATTTGTTGACACAATAAGTAACCAACAATCTATGCAAGGCTACATTCAGTATTGAAACTGAATCAATAACCCCATATCAGAATTGTACTAGTTGTAGGTGGTACCAACTGGTACTCTGGTACAAATCCATCAAGGTGGAAAAGACGTAACAAGAAAAAAATATGTCCCAAATCTGCCGATCAGTTCAGTTGCAATCTCAGTTTGCACTGGTAATTAAGACAAATGCTTGTGATAATGTCCATCATATATACATGTCAGGAAACTCTGTATAACTATATACAGCAGCAGGAAATATATAATTGACCTTATAATAATTTTCATAGAGGAAAACAGATGATATATAATATGTAAAATTTAAGAGTTAGAAAGGATCACTACTCCCAGTACTCCAGGAAAGTGTTGCATGATAAGAAATTTGAAGAAAGATTTACTACCAGAACACAATTAAGAATTTGGATATATTATAAAGTATCAATAAATATATAATAACTGAAATTGAAAGCATAGGCATTTCCCTCCTATCATGACATACCTCGTATGTAAGCAATAATTAAAAAAGTTTGAAGTGCAAATCAATTTACCAGTATGAGTACAATTTGCTTCAAAAACTAGCTAGTATAAGCTACTTACAACACTTCAGATATCCTACTTAAAAAACAAATAAATATACCTAAAAGTACTCCTTGATATCACCCAACTCACTGAACTCCCAAACCCAATAAATCATCTATATATACAATTAAAAGCAACAGGAAAAGATACTATCAAACAAACTACTTCTTTGATTTTGACAAATCGAGAACACACATTTCATGTCATCATTCTCTATCAGATATCGCTGTAAAAGTCATGGAGATCCGCGTACTCTCATCAGATGAAGAACCGATTCCAAGTGAAGAAATTGGTGGCTTCCCTCCGTTCAGTTTGACTTGCATGAAGTCCTGAATTACCGCCGGCCTGCTAATCTCTCTAGAATCCACATCCAACTCGCCCTTCAACATGCGCAGTGCTGTTGTCATTGTAGGTCGTAACTTTGTGATATCTTGAGTACATAACAAGCCAACTTTTAGAAACCGGCATGCCTCTTCTTTGTTAAGGTCCTCATATAGAGATGGATCAATGATATTTCCAAGTTCGCCACGCTGAAATAAAGACCAAGTCTGCAAGAGGAGAAGCCCGTGTATCACTTCCTGAGACTTTTGAGGGTAAAAATATCAACTCATGTTTGAAAAAACATGTGTTGGTTACAATACAATAAGACCTTTAAAAATTGGGAGTGTATGTTTTATCCCTTACGGAGAATAACATTGAAGTTTTCCCTTAGCTAATTACCATTCACATAACATACAAACATTTCACTCATCTAAGACATCATCTAAAAGTATCCAAATCAGTCTTGCTTAATTTCATCCCCTATGGCCACTCAGAAGGGTACTTTGGACATTTTTTTTAATAACAATGTAGTAATTTGGGGGTTATTAAAACTATGCAAGATACTTCAGCATGGAAAGCCAAAGGGTCTCTTTAGTAATTCCCCCTTTTTTATCTTTTTATGCAAGAATATGCCACGATATTTCTAAATTTGTTAGACAGAAGTGATGGTCCATCATATAAAGCTGTTAGACAAAAAGGAATATAATAGCATATAATTACCTTCTCTAGAAGTATTTGATCCTCATAAGATAAATGCATGTTTGTGTTGGACCTCCCACTTACTATCTCCAACAAAAGCACTCCAAAGCTGTAGACATCTGATTTTCTAGTTACTTGCCCTCGAATTGCATATTCAGGTGCCAGATAACCACTGTGAAGAAAAACCAATATGTTAATTATTTTCTTCATTTTGTTCATATTACTCATGAATTCATCTAAAAGATCTTTACTGGAGGTTATAGTTAGTTATAAGGTTTTGGTGGTGGTGTGAGCCCGTGAGGTAACTAGTTGGATGGTGTTCCAAGAAATGTTTGATATGAAATAGGATATTTTCTATAATAACTCATCTGAACTGCTTGTTGATTTACTTGTTACTTCCAAGCTCTAGATTTATAGTTTTGTTAAGGCTTCATGGATACTAAACTTCAAGATACACAGACTTAACTGAACCAATATGTGCTTACAGCACCTGATAGATTTAAAAGGATAAAAAAGGTAATATACGTGTTGTACTATGCTTACTGCTTTGTGCTGTGCTAGTTTTACTAATACAAAGTTCATTAGATGAAATGTTCCTTATAAAACAATCAAAACCAAAAGAAACTTAAAATATAGTGATTTTCAGCTACAGTGCTTCCATAAGCATTTTGGGTCAAAATGCTTACAACTCAAATCTGAAAATCTGACAACAGAAATTTTGATCCAAGTTGCTCATAACATTATTGAAATCAATAACTAGTAGCATAACAAAATTTACCATTTTAGGAACTTTATTGCTTTTTTTAATGGTTTTTTGAACATGATCATACAAAATTGGTATACTACTAGATATTGATATGAAGATTTTAATAAGCTACCTGCATTGAAATTTTGGATGTTGGATTTTCAAAATTTTACTGTTAAGTGTTTTGGTCTAAAATACAAGCACTGTTGCCAGACTCCATATAGTTGACATATGTCATCTTACTTCTGTTAGAACAAAATAAGTTGATACATTTGTTTCCTGTGACTGAGACAATGGGACCAATTGCTTATAAGTTATATTACTTTATCTTGTGAGGAAATACGACTTCTATAATTTTGAGTTCTTGCCTCCTCTACTCTTCTACATGGCTTCAATTTGTTCCAATGATGAAGGATCAGTTCAATATTTGGAGTCTTCTTTTGTATCAACTTGTACCGTAACAAAATGAATTAAAGACCTACCATACACTTTGCAAGCTATCTTGCAAGTTTTTAGGAGGATTAATTTTAAATTCCTTTTAGCTTACAATCTAAACATTCTGGCAATAAACGGTCTAGTAGAATAAATATGCGCACTGCAAAATTAATCAAGAAATGATACTCACAATGTTCCAGCAACCCGGGTGCTTACATGGGTTGTGTTAGGTGGGAGGAGTCTTGCAAGCCCGAAATCCGATATTTTTGGGTTCAAATCTTTGTCTAATAGAATGTTACTGGCTTTGATATCTCTGTGCACAATGTGGGGATGCACTTCTTCGTGCAGGTATGCCAGTCCTTTAGCAATGCCTAAACAAATCTTTACCCGTGTACTCCAGCTAAAATGGATGTTGCTTTGGCTAGATGACCTAAAACCTTAATAATTAATAAACAACAATGGTACTCAGTAGTTTTCTTTCAAAAATTTGTTGTTATGAATGTACAAAATATGAGCACATAATTTAATATTATAAAGCGAAACAATGAGTAACCAGCAGATAACAAGAAAAGAAATTCCTTGTCAACATTATGTTTACTCACCAAGAAGGGTTTGTGCAAGGCTATTGTTTTCAAGATAATTGTAGACCAGAATTCGATGATCTCCCTCTACACAACATCCATATAGCCTCACAAGATTCTCGTGCACAATACCCGAGATAACTTGTACCTCTGTGAAGAATTCTTTGACGCCTTGCCTTGACTCAGTTGAGAGCACCTTCACAGCCACATCTGTTCCATCCTTTAATCTTCCCTACATCATTTCAGACAAATTAAAACAAAATATAATGCATATATTATGAGAAACCAGGCTGAAATTAACACAATCTCAGAGAAGACAAATTAAAGAAGAGAGAGCTTCTAAACGTGCCAAGCACAGATCGTATCAGTATGAAATCCACACAGCACTCAAGAGTGCTCAGTCCATAGATGTATAGTAATATTGCATATACAAAATGTATTGTAGGCATTACCTTATACACAGAGCCGAAACCACCTTCACCAATTTTATTAGAGAAGTCGGAGGTAGCTTTTCTCAGCTCCTTGTACGAGTAAGCCGTTGTATTCCCAATTTTCTCCATATCTGAGAATAAAATACATTATTCGGTTATATCATACAATAATTTGTTAGAGACAACATACTTATGCTGGTTTTTATATCCAACAACCTAGCAGTTCAGGCATAACTTTGATAAGGTTCGTACCACAGTTCCACTCCCTTCTGGTATTGACAGTACATATCAGGAAGTAACACGGACATTGGCATCTTACCACCTAATCCACGATGTTGGTCACTAACTTACGATTGTTTAAGTATTACTATTTTTAAATTTTCTGTTCAGTGACTGGTCGTATGAAATTCCCATGTTGGTTTAGTACTCTTACAACATTACTGTGATATGCACCTTTATCGCCGTCCAACAGAATCAGGTCCGACGAATCCTTTCTCTTGAAGAAAGGACAGAAGCAAGACATTATTGGCATTTTAGCTCCACCAGTACTCTTCTCTCTGGATATAGATACAATAATCCTTTTGCCTCTCCAGCTAATCAGATTTAAAGCTCCTTTCGGCTTTTCAGAATATGTCACCTTGTACTGAAAGAATCAAGAATTCAAAACACAAAAGCCCAATCAAAACCACTGAAGAATTGAATCAAATCAGAACTAATTCAGCACTGATCCTTTACCAGTACATCAATTAATAACCCAATTACCATCTGGAGCACTTTTACCAGAATTTTGATAATTAGGAGGTCTCAATTAGCACCAATCAAGTCCCAATTGAACAACTAATCACCTAAAGTTTGGAAATTTTGAATGTTCTTTGATTTCCTCATTCTAGTTGCAACAAAAGTAAGCAATTCCAAATTATTCTGTCTGTAATTCAATTTCAAATTCTCCTTGTCAATAAAAATGAAAATTCACTGACAATCATGACAAAGAAAAAGAATAAAATCAACCCAACATCAAACTCAATTCACAGAATAAAACAAACCAAAAACAATACCAGTACCTTACTATCCAAACAAAACAAAAAGAACCAATCTTTCTTACAAATAGGGGGGGTTGGATAAAGCAGAGACAGAACAAACAAACAAGCAAACAAACAAACAAACAAACAAGCAAGCAAACAAACCCACAGAAGAATTCAGAGGCGGCTCACGTTGAAAAATGGGTAGTTGGTACTTGGTAACTTGGCTGTATTACTCTTTCAAGCCTCTTATTATCTGTAGTTCAATTATTCTCCCTTGGATGGATGGATATTTGCCTTTGCCTTCTCCTTTGACTTGCTTGGTACTTGGTGGGAGGGAAGGAGGGAAGAGAGGAGAGAGATTGTTTCCTGAGTTGGAAATGCGTTATATATTGACTCTCTGCTCTCACTCAGTCTTACCTCCTTAATTTAGTCAACATGGTAAGATGCTTCTCTCCAGTTCAAGGAACAGGAGAGCTCCGGTGTATGTATTTGACTTGATCAATCATCAATGGATTATCATGTCATGTCCCAAGTTTTTCGGACATGGATTGATTTGTCTCTGTGATTAATTCTGTATAAGAAAATATTTAGGCAAAAAGGAATTTTAATTTGAAAATTTTACAATTGTATGAACATATTTATGGTAACGATTTTTTATACGAAGGTAAGAGTCAATCAAATCACTCAAACTAAATGTCTTTCTGATGTTGGTGTAATATATATATTACACTAAGTAGCATAGTAAAACTAAATTTGAATAGTATGTCATTTAATATGAATACTAAATTAGTAATACAGTCGGTATGGATTTTGATCAGTTGTATGTGAGGGGAAGAAGTATAAGCAGTGGTGTCTGATGCACGAACGGTAGGGAGAGCAATAGAAGAACACAAGAGATTTTTGAGAATTCACACAGAATTCGTTTTCTTGATAACTTGATAAACAAACAAAAACTTTTTCTTCTGCCCAAAGGGCATGACACTGCTTAAATAGGAAAAAAAAAACAGAACCCTAAGAGACAACATAAAGCAACAATTACAAAAATAATCCTAAAAAATGCAAAGAACAACTCAAAAACGCACAACAGAACCGTCTGGGGCAGACTGCTAAAATTTCAGACTGAAATAAATAATTTCGAGCCGAATTATGACACTGTTTCAAAACACAAAAATTCGGTCTGAAATTAATAATTTCGGGCCGAAATTATTCCTGCCATAATGACCATGCTGTATTAATTCGTCATTTCGAGTGGGATACCTTCCGAATATGAGAAAACCTAAAACATGAAAGTTGTAGCTCGTTTCTCTATCTTTCTACAAAATTTTGAATCACCTCATTTAGACCTGTATTGAGGAAGTTATGGTCGAAATACCACAGCATATCAATCTGACCAATGCTGGGGCAGACCGCCGTCTATCTGCATCATCCTCCCTCTAAGAAAAAAACTCGTCCTCGAGTTTTGTCTTTGTAGACTTCTTGTAAGTTGTATAACATGAGAACCAACACCAAAACAATATGAAAAGATCAAATGTTGCCCATGAAATAAATAACATTTTCATTCATCATTCTCCTTAACACATCAACAAAGAATATGGTTTTCGCTAAGGTTAGATCAAACAAACTCTTGCAACTTATAGTTGTTGGTTCTTTGTAACCATAGTTTGAAATATGGATCTCAAGGGTATTCTCATTTTTCAACTCTTTAGGAACTTCTTTCGTTGATACGAAATATTCCTCCGAGTTTATGATACTTATAGAAATCGCCGTGCAATTTTTGGACAGCGGTATATCATAAACAAGGTCTTTACTAAAGGTTGGACAATTTTTAAAAGGTTTAATTTCTGATTGGGACTCGCCAACAAAGATTTGGACATCCCCATTCTCTTCGGGATAGCCATTAAAAATTGGTGGAGAATCAAAATTTATACCTTCATCAATAAACTCATCAGGATGAGATTTACCGTCAAACTCCGAAAGTTCAATCTTCATCCCAAGGTTTTGAAAGGACTCATCAGGCTCATGATGAAGCCTATGATTTCGCCTTTGATTCGGAATTCCCCACGGGCTGAATTCCTCATCACCATCTTCCGTTATGAAAGAGTCAATGGAATATGACTCCTCCTCTTCTTCTCCGTTGGTAGAGCCCATCCTTGCCTCTGCGAGTTGGCGCTCTAACTCTCGGATCCGTCTCGCCATTGATGCAATCTCTAGATCCCGCTGGTCTCGATGGCGGTTAAGCGGCTTTGTGTCTTCAAGATCGACTCCACGACCCCGACTATGGCCACGACCTTTACCACGACCACAGTTCGCATCCGCCATCAACCTGGTTGCTCTGATACCAACTGATGCACGAACGGTAGGGAGAGCAAGTGGAAGAACATGAGAGATTTTTGAGAATTCACACAGAATTCGTTTTCTTGATAACTTGATAAACAAACAACAACTTTTTTTTCTGCTCAAAGGGCATGACACTACTTAAATAGGAAAACAAAAAATAGAACCCTAAGAGACAACATAAAGTAACAATTACAAAAATAACCCTAAAAAATACAAAGAACAACTCAAAAACGCACAACAGAACCGTCTGGGGCAGACTGCTAAAATTTCAGACCGCAATAAATAATTTCGGGCCGAATTATGGCACTATTTCAAAACACAAAAATTCGGTCCGAAATTAATAATTTCGGGCCGAAATTATTCCTACAATAATGACTATGCTATATTAATTCGCCATTTTGAGTGGGATGCCTTCCGAATATGAGAAAACCCAAAACATAAAAGTTGTAGCTCTTTTCACTATCTTTCTACAGAATTTTGAATCACCTCATTTGGACCTGTATTGAGAAAGTTATGGTCAAAATACCACAGCATATCAATCTGACCAGTGCTGGGGCAGACCGCCGTCTATCTGCATCAGTGTCGATACTTATATTTTTGTACCAACTTTAGAGAAATATTAACAAAATATTTATCTAAAAAAAAGAAATATTAAAAAAATATAAATACATCCATAAGTAATTTCATAAAAATTAGTGGGGTCATTTACACTCAAGGATGCCAATAGCTCCACCACTGATTTTGATATCATTTTTGGTATCTATGTAACATTTTTCTTTAATTTTAATTACAATACCGTGGACGTACCACCAATGAGATTAAATTTATTATATTAGTTTGATATTGCCAAGAACTTCTTTGTTATGTTGAGTCTTAATTAGTAGCAGAAGAAAAAAGAAACACAACAACCTAATACATGTCTTTGAACTTGAAGACCCTTGATTGAAAGACTGGATGAATCCGGCTATGTTGGAAAAGAGGCGACAACCAGCACAGGCAACAGTATATATATATTATATAATTATCTATATGGATACAGACGGAGACGGTTCAATGAGAAATGATGTGCGGAGCTGTTTGGGCAGCGGTGGATTTACTTGGAACACTCTTTTTATACATGACAGACCAAATTACCCTCGTGATGATGATGTTCCGATGCGAATTTTTCCATTTGTTCACGGTTTGTCCTCCGACATCTATTTGTCTGTTAACCAACGGAACTCAAATTAAATGTTTTAGTACAAAAAAGTTAGTATGAATTCTGTCTATTGTCATATGACATTCCAACACTACGACTCTACTACGGACCAACCTCCTCTTTCTTTCATACACTGGAGTACGTACTCTGAGATTGACTCAGATCTCACTATCTTGCTTCTCACCAGCCGGCAGCCACTCCAGATGACAAGAACACGATGAATCATGTTCGAGCAACAAATATGTAACTTCTTATTCTTTTTAAAACAGAATACGTGGTGTGGGGGCAGAACGAGCGATGAGCGACATCGAGTGTTAGAACTTAGAACATACCAAACGACTTTACAAGGGTAATCGGGTCATTCGCATAGTATTAAGCTGTTGGAAGTAAATCTAGCGCTGCCCGGAGCAGCTCCCGTGTACGTACCGTGTAATCAATTGAAATCCGAAGTTGTGATTTTCTGAACCGGTGTGATGGGAGGCGCGTACGTGGCCCCACTCCATTAATTAATTTAACACCGCTTCTTTATCTTTAATGAGAGCAAAGAATTTAATCAGAGGCTGTTTTGACTTTTGACTTGGCCTAATTAGTAGGGTTATAATAATTTCTTGGGCGAAAAGGTCTTGTTTGTGCAAAGTACTATTTGATTTGAATATTTCCTTGCCTTTTTCGGTTGTGAATGCGCAATTGCTCATAATATTATACAATAAGCATATGCATATATGTTTGTTCTTTATTTTTATTTTTTGTTCAGATTGGCCAGTCATCATATTTAAATGTTGGGTATATTTGAGATTAAGTAATTAGCATTTAGCATGCTGTTTTGAAGCTATATATATATATTATCAATGCAGCTATGATCACAAATAAATAATAATCACAACAATATTTGTTATCATAACAATATTCGTAAGTGTCAATAAGTTTTTAATATTGAGATCCAAAATCTGAAATTTGAAAATTGTAATTAATATATATAATGCTCATAAGATAGAATATTATTTCTTACCAGTTAGATCATTTTATGGGCTTGATCGCTTGAAAGTGACTATGATCTCATGACATTGACAATGTAATTTTAAATAACGGGTGTGGGATCAATTGACAATACTTAATTATCTTAACAATCTTTACAATACAACTTTTAAAAATGGTGATAGTACTTAATTATTCTAACAATCTTTGACAATGTAAATTAAAATATGAAAAAGATTCTTTAACCATTCGAAAAATGTAAAAGGTTTTCGTTGTTCACTTGGCAAGCTTGTTACATTGTTCAATTTCAGTGACTCCAGGCAGTAATCATTTTATTGATTTAAAATTCTTATTTAAACATTCATCATTTTACTTCCGCACATCTTAAACAAGAAAAGATCATTCAAATTTATTAACATCAAAACCTTTCTGTTAAAAAATAGAAAATTGTCAATTAAGTGTCCCCATTTTAACTGCCTACGTACCCACACAATAACAAATTTTATAACTTGTACATATATCTAGTATTGTGTACATCAAATTTTGGATCAATGTGAACATCTGTAGACTGTTAAGATGAGGACACAATATATATTATTTCTATAAAATATCAACAAATTAATTAACCATCTCGTAACATTCATAATTGATTAATTTTTTCTTTTGCACATGCACAATTTTTCCTCCCAAACAACACGCAGAAACACAGTCCACCATTGTGCGTTCGATTAATCCAAGGTGTGGAAAAAGAAAAAAAAAAGGTTAAATTGAAGCACGAGTAAATGTGCTTGAGTCTTGAGTCAAGCATTCTTAATCCAAAAATACAGTGTGAAAAAGGAAAGTTTATATTGAGAGTCACAATAAAAGTTTTTTCCGAGTCAATTCCAAAAATTAATGGTGCTTTCATATTTCAAGCTGCATTATTTTTTAGGTCTATTGTAAATAAAGTTGTTACGTACGTTGGAATGCTATTAATTAGTTTCAGAAGCAATTAATTAGAATCAAAAGGTGTTGTTTATACTTACTTAGCCAAATCCTATCCATTTCCAATCAATATATAATCATTTTTATCCGGTCAAAACGTGTATATATATTTTTTTCTTTATTTATTCGGATCAGATTTATTAGTTGCGGACTTGCGGTACCATATATGTTTCAAAAGTCTCTTTAGAGTTTGGAATTATTCGTTATTGGGTGTTATGTATTAATTATGATCCACTTCAACACTTGATGATATATAAACACATCGATCATTGATTGTATACGTACAAATCTTTGAAAAACGAGACGAAATGTACGTGTGCAAGGTGCAACAGTCAAATGGCCTCGAAAGGAAATTGACTGATGAAATTATTGAATAACATGGAGTAGTAAGATTAGGGTAGGAATTCCTAATAAATATTTTGTTTGATATATTTAGCAACTTAGTTTAATTAATTCATAGATTTTTTTTCTTGAAAAAAAAGCGACAAAAATAATTCCTAACTTACATGTTATTTCTGTTAATCTGTTTATAGAATCATATAATTTAAGTGGAATTTGACATGTATCAAGAGTCAAGACTCATTAAATTTAGACCACTCTAGTTACTATGTAATTTTGATGACTATGAATGAAATAACAAATGATGTAAGTCAAAGATTAAGTTTATACTTTAGAAATTTTTTCTTATGTAAACCTTATAAGTTATAACTGTAACTCAAATTGCTGATTCAATTTGCTCACTATAATTGACATATATATTGAAATATAGTTGCACATATTTTAGAATTTTTAACTATTTTTTGTACTAGGGTATTTACCCGCGCTTCGTGGCGGAGTAATAATATTTTAGTCGGATGTGTTATCCCTAATGGCGCCTAGAGGGAGGGCGGGGGGGGGGGGGGGGGGGGGGGGGGGCGTTGAATACGGTGCCTTAAACAATTTTAGCAATTTTCGTCCAATTGATTATTTTGGCCGAATCCTATTGCAATTCAATTCTATGGCCAAACAAGTTTGCAATAAAGTGAATAGAGATGAGTAAGAAAAATTGCAAACAAGGAGTGGAGACACGCGGTTTTAACGAGGTTCGGCAAATCGGCCTACGTCCCGGGGTAATGCTACCAACTCGGTGGTGCGCCTTTCCTATTACCCGCAAAGAAAGGAAGTACACAACTTGGCGATCCCTTACACAACAAACGGGCCGTCACCGAGGTCGGAGGAGAGGCGAAACTCAAGCTCCGGAAAAGAAAAACTTGCTCTCAAGTTAACCCTCTTACAAGATCTAAGATCTATGGTGTAGTTGAGGCTTGGATCACAATGATTTGGCTATAAAAAGCTCACTCAACAATGGAGTTTTGATCTAGGGTTTTTCTCTTTTCAACAGATTTTGAAAGTGGGTAAAGTTGTACCTTTCAATTTGGGAAGAAAGGTATTTATATGGTGGTCCCTTGACTTAACAGCCTGCAGCGCAGGTCTTTGTTCCGTTATAACGGAACCGAGTTTCCGTTATAACGGAATAATGATTTGAGCTACTGGAACAAGGTCAGAAGCATTCCGTTATCACGCATTATATCCTTGCGTTATAACGGAATGGTTGACCTTGCTAACGGTACTTTTGACTGTTCAAACGGTACTTTGGATGTGACATATGACCATTTGATTTGTAATAACACCGTTGGATTATTCCGTTATAACGGAACAGAAAATTCCGTTATAACGGAACCTGGGGCTGGTTCCATTGTTTGAGCTTTTCAATGCCATCAATAGTGAATGTCTTAAATATGTAAATCTACCTAAATTCACTATTATAATTAACTTATAAAATCAATGATAAGCCAATCCATATCTTGAGATATTTCCATCATCTTTAGCTTATCTTGTCTCTTGACGCCATTGCTTGCATGCATTGAGTTCTTGATAATTTGTTCAACTAATTCCTTACACGAACAACATCCTCAAAGAAATTGTTAGAAATATAGTTTGATATTGTTTTGGAAATCGTCAAATAAGAAAGATTAATTGGAACAACAGGATGTCCAAAACAATTTTTTTAGTGACTATCTTCTTAGAGAATGTTGTTTATACAATATTTATATGGAAGTATAAAGTGTAATATCATAACTAATAGGATATAATTAATAGAATATAGTGGTAGTTGGTATACTTATTAATTCATAATATATATATAGTGGTAACAAAATGAATTATACTCATGTATTAAAATAAGCAATTGAATTATGACTCATTCATTTTATAAGAATATCTTTTTTTTAGTTCAATATAAAAAAAAATTCTATAATGATTTATGTTGTTTATATGTAATGAGTAGTATATAAATATAAATGTATATTGTCACACAGAGTTCCTAAATAATGGACATTGAGTATCATAACAATGTTTTTTTCACAACTAATGCACAAAAAACAACTAAACTAATGTACAATTTTTGTTGCATGGCATGAACCAGTAGACAAACATACAAGCATAGGATCAATATCGGATGTCTCTAATAATATCTAAGTTTAGAATATCTACATAGTAAGTTGTATAGAAACAAATGAAGTGAAAATATTCATACAATTATTCAAATTTTAGAAAACAAAATATAAATATCATCCTTACATTTTACGCATTTAAAATATCAATTGTAATAGAAAAAAATGTTGACTTTTATAGAAAACCTAGAGCGTTGGATCTACATATCCAACGGCTCCTAGCTCCAATTGAAGGAGAGAGCTCTATTCTTCCTCCTTTTAAAGGGGATATATTTTATCTTTATGTATACAAATTTTGGTGCATTTTTTATGAAACTTCCAAAAATTCAATAAAAAATAGAAAATTTCGCGTGTAATTGGATTTCAATATTCATAGATGAGCAACTTGATCAGCAATTTGAGTTATAGTTTATGAGATATCATATCCATATAGATGCCACTGCACTTTGTAAAGCACAGCAACATCAGTGGATGTCAAATTACTAACAAGTGACGTTCACAAATTAAAAATTTTAAACTGATGAATGATCTTGATCACTTGATGCGAGTCGTATAGTGGTAAGGCAGTCTGAGTGACCATTACAGTTATATATTTAAATTTTAATACAATAAAGTTGTTCTTTCAAACTATACTTCTTATTTGCAAAATACAAAACTACTTATTTTTTAAATATTTATTCATTATCCCTAGTGTAAATTATTACATATCCTAGTCTAAGTTTGACTTGTCCTGAATATTTTGCCCTTTGATATTGCGGAAAAGCACAAATATTAAATATATTTCCTGTCACTGTTAGCTCGCTGTCCACGACATGTACTACTGACGCGTCTTGTTGAAAGGGGGCGTCGTCTGCGTATATATATAATATAATCCATCTACCTCTTTCACCCAATTTTCCTAATAAACAGTATCTGGTATGAATATATACTTCTAGAAAAACTTATTATTGGAATGTCAACGTTAGAATGGTTCTACGTACTAAAGTACTAAATATATCCCCTCCAAAAACATTCACATCTGGGTGGGTGGTTTGTCCATCTCTCAATACACGACCGGCACTCGTTTTAATTTACCATACAAATTTTCATATATATATATTTGTCAGTCAATATATATATATATTCGTCTTATATAATTAATTAATTTGCCTAGTAGCAACTGTATTCCTTCCTGCTAGCTGGTGGTCAAATTGGTGCATCGATCAGCATTTAACATTTTTACCATTGCCAGTCAATACAGCCATCCAATAAAGTCAATAACCACTTGCACTACGAGCTGAATACTATTATTATGCCTGGAACCCGGCAGGTTATATATATATATATATATATCACCATCTCCAGGAGCAACCTTGTCAACAAGGTCTGAAGCCCAAATTAAAGCAAAATCAACCATGATAAGGTTTACTTGTTTAAGATGACACATTTATATTCGTCGGTTTTAGAAAAAAGACACATTCATCAGTCATGATGTGTTACGCCGATATTTTTAATATTAATTAAATAGAAAATCAAAATTAAATAAAAAGGTACCCGCGAGTCAAATTTCGGGATTTAGGTCGGTCCGTGAACCAAATACCGGCCCTAAACACGGAATATGAAAAAGTCACCGGATTTAAAAAAAAAAACAACTTTTTGGGGCCGGTGTTTCGTTCGCAGACCCGAAGTTGGGGCTGACGTTTTGTTCGCGGTCCTGAATAAGTAAATACGGACCCAAACTTCGGGTCCGCGAACGAAACGCCGGCCCCAAAAAAGTTGTTTTTTTTTTTTTTAAATCCGGTGACTTTTTCGTATTCTGTGTTTGGGGGCGGTATATGAAACGCCGGCCAGACTAAATCCCGAAATTTGACTTACGAGTGCCCTTTTATTTAATTTTGATTTTCTATTTAATTAATATTAAAAATATCGGTGTGTTACGTGTACATCATATATTCATATATGTTTCAATTATTCACCGGGAAAAGGGAAAAAAAAAAAAGGAATAGCCTGCCACTGCCATCTTGATATTGGGCCAACTGCATGTCAATATGGAGACTTGGTAAATGGGTTGTAAATATATATATTGTATCTCTGGCCCCCAGAACCCATCTCAGTAAATGGGCCTTAACCACTGCATTCCAGTCTGAGCCTTTGGATAGGGGTGTGCAAATAGAGTTCTAAAATCGTGCCGTTCCGTGCCGTACCGTGTCCAGACACGCCGTGCTTTCGTGCCGTGTCGTGCCGTGCCTTTTTTTTATTAATATTTTTTCCGAGCCGTGCCGTGCCGTGCCGTGCCAAAAATTACAAGGAGGAGGCACGGCACGGCACGGATAAGATACACCGTGTCTATCGTGCCGTGACTTATTCGTGCCGTGCTCTATTCGTGCCGTGTCCAATCGGATACGTGACCTACCATGTCGTATCCACATGTTTTAACCGTGCTAAACGTGCCCACTCGTTCTTAACATAAAAAATTGAAAAAAATCCAAAAAAATAAAAAGTTCTAATAAATTAAAATTTAACCCAAAAAATTATTAAATTATTTTTTTGTCCAAATTCATAATAAAAAATTTAGAAAACATATAAAAGTATTAAAAAGTACCATAGTAAATGAATATTGTCTTAATTAATAATTACATAATGTTTTATAAATTATCTCTCCACCTTTTTTTGGCTTTGGGACCTGCTATATTTGAAACATAGACGTAGTTATACATGTTTTTTACCCGCAACCTATCCGTGCCCACCCATGTCCTATCCGTTCCTATCCGTGCCACCTATATTATTTTTACCGTGTCTATCGTTTTCCGTGCCGTTACCGTGTCGTGTCTGACAACCGTTCCGTGCCGTGCCGTTTTTTCGTGCCGTTCCGTGCCATTCCAAAATTGTCAAAACTCAGACACGGCACGGTTAAGACACGGCACGGTTAATGACCCGTGCCGTATCCGTTCCCGTGCCTTACCCGTGCCGTTTCCATCCGTACCCGTGTTGTGCCGTGCCGGAATTGGCCACGCCGTGTCTATTTTTAGAACTCTATGTGCAAACGGTCGGTCCTGTTCAAATCGAACTAAATCTATATGATCAATTTTATTAGGTTCATCAAATTACGGACATCTTATAGAAATATGAACTGAATAAACCGAGAACTAAATAAACCTGAATTTTTTTTCGATTTATTCAGTTATACAGAAAGTTACTTTATAGTATTGTTAAAAAATAATAGTTTTCAAATTAAAGATAAAGATATATAATATGAAAATAATAGTTTTTCAAAATAGGCTAGGGAGTTTGATTGTATAAAAGAAGAGACTATGAATGGTAATTTGGCATTAATAAAAAATACCAAATTAAATACAACATCATATTTTTGCTTTTATATTAAAAATTTTAAATAATTGTAAGTTGTGACATTTTCCACAATATATTGAATTTGGGGTGACATTTTGATTAGCCTAAACTTTGGGGTGGCATAAAAATAATTTCCTAACTTTGAGGTGGCATAAAACCAAATTTCCCCATAAATTTAATATAGAGAATAATGCACTTCAATAGAAACCGATGCACATTAGCACATACTAGTAAAGAGCCCATGCCTTGCTTTGGGCTGAAATTATTATATCTTATAATAAATGGCCGAGAGCTCATCTCTTGTGAGAAAACTGATATGGGCCTTAAATTTTAATGGGCGGGACATTAATGTACGGCTAAGATTTCTTCTTTGGGGAAGATAGAACTTTCATGTCAAAAAATCACATCTCCTTTTATTAGGATTTAGGAGTAAGGATATTGGATAGGATATATATGGATCTGATTCAATTATCCGATCTGAAATTGAATCCAACCGGTTATCCGTATAAAATATTCGATATATACTATGATAATAGAAATATGAACAATAAATTAATAAATGAAATGGATATGATCAACACTTATTTGTCAATTGTGAGTATATATTGTTACACAATTCTTTTGAAAAGAAATATTTATGATTGATTAATCATTTTAACAATTAATTACTGGTGAATTATTTGATAATACTAGATTTAATTTCACAAATGTTGAAACCAACCGTACTCGGAAAGGATCCGAACCGAACCGGAACCTAATAAAAATAAGTATATGGAACAAATTTTGACCTGAACAGGCGAACACACTTAAGATACGGATCCAATTATAGTAATATCCGAACCCTACCCAATCCAAAAGCACCTCTATATATGTTTACTGTTTACAAAAAATTTCTCATCCAAAATCTGTGACTGTGACCAAGCGCTTACATATCTCGTCCACTAACATCACTAAAAATAAAGGTTAAAAGAAAGGAAATATATAAAATACCGTATATTTTATCTTCCGAGTGCTCTAATAACTTTAACGGTAGGGGATCCACTTTGTGTGACCCACATGAGTGAAAACGGGGGATGTTGGAGAAGAAAGGAGGGGCGCACGGTACTGTATCAGCGTCGTAGAAGAAAAATAAGAGAGATGACGCAAGAGGAAGCACGTCACTGATGGACGAGCTGGTAATTGACTTGGCCTATAATTTAGAAAGGCTAATCACGATTGAACGAGGTCATTATCTATTATCTAATGATTGGTGAACCTGATGATATAGGGCATAGCTGGCATGCAGTAGTGCCAATGAGGCAATGAGCGCAATACAGCAAAGGAAATAATAAACAAATTCGAATAGATGGTCAAATCATTTTAATTCAACATGTTTAGCTCGTGCTTTCTTTTCGGAGGTGATATATATATAAAACTATGGTGCTCTTCGGCTCTTAAGCTTACGGGGACCTCCCACTATAGCTAGTTCTGCAAAAATTCGTTGCTTCAATGCAGCATGGCAGCAGATCTTGGCTCTGAGAATTGGACACCAAAGTCACAGTCAAAACAGAAGTATAGTTGACGGATTTTTATCCGCTGCCATAGTTTTTGGCACCACATGCTATAGTGTCTATGACAGTGGGACCCACAAAAAACAGCCCCCTACAATCTACAAAATTTCAGCCGTCGAGATTAATATGAACCATCGAGATTAAAAGTATGGCACGTGGTGCCATCACAACTATGGCAGCAGATTCTCACCCTATAGTTGACTATTTAAAGCCAGTAAAAGTATAAAGCAAACTGACCCTAGGACTCATCACAATTCAACGCAATATGTCATATTCGTATAAAGCATGGCTATAAATTACGTGATGCACGTACGTAATATGTGCATTTTATGTGAATACAAATTAAATGTGACTAAAGATACGTTTAATTAAGTGTGACTATAAATATTTTTGTTGGACCGTATAAGTAGATCGATATCCAAAACTATCCATATACGCAAAATACAAGCACATATTTCAAATATTTATCCATAAATAGTGTAATTTGCCAAAAAAGATTTATATATATTTATTTATTTCAAGTTTCCTATTAAGAACCAATACATTTGTTCATATATTTGTTACTTATTACATAAAGTACTCTTATCGGTAGCTGAATCTATGTCCAAATTTGTATATGACAATATCTTTTTCGTTTGTATCCGTTTAAGATATGAATTTAGTTTGAAGCTTTTGATATCTACTCAATATCCACATCCGAGTCTATAATAAGAAACGTATACAAGAATTGTTTTAGTATTATCTGCTCCATTTCGATGATGTATTTTCCAAAAAAAAAAAATAAAAATAAAATAAGAGATTATTCCAATGACTCATAATTGACTACCAGCGGAACTAGGGACGAAACTAGGTATGGACAAGCCTAGGCCTGTGCTCGGACTTAATTTTTGAAATGCATTGATTATTAGTACTAAATTTTCTTTTATATTAAACAATACTTATTTACATTTGTAGTTATTATATCCGGGCTAAGTGATTTGCCATGTAAATTAAAATATAATGTAGCAGAGCTCTTTGTTTCATATATTAGACAATTTGTGTCTGGGTTTAAAAATTTCTTTAGATCCGTCCCTGAGCGGAACACCGCATGCATGGTGCCATTCAGGTCCAAATCTGGTGATCTTCAAAGCAAGAACAAGATACGGCCGGTTGGAATGATCCACCTCGCTTAGATGCTATAGTACTTTACTTTCAGGTTCATCTCAGTCGTCGGATCGATCGTCATGAGCAGAACCTGATTTTCATGATCAGCTAGCAGATGTTATTCTGTGCCATTCGGGCAAACGATGACATCAAATTATAGTCAATGCAAAGAAACGTATTAAGTTCTAAACACCAATTGAAAAAGAAGCAATACAGCTATAGTCTATAAGAGCCTAAAACGACTCACCTTTCCGTTGACTTTGTACCACTTGAATTAAATAAAAATAACCAATGAAGTCATTATATAAAGAGAAAAGATCAGTTGACAATATGACAATTCTGACTATACAGTTGTTAAAAGAATTTTTTTTAAAAATAGTTAAAAATCTTAAAAATGAGAAATAAATAAATATATACACACACAATAGAGCTCTCATTCGTTCTATGAACTTTCGTTCAATATGCTATAACGAAATTTATCTATTCGGATTTCTTTTTTGGTCGATCATCTCGTACGCGTTCTATTACAAATGCAATGCTAATTTATGCTCCAAAAAGGAAGGTAGATTTCAAGCTCATACAGACATGTGACATCTGATTCTCTAAGGACATTTCGATTTTTCCTCTTGTATTAATTATAATGTAATGAATGAATGTATTATGGATAAATATATATTGTAATAATTTCAAGTCGGCTTTTTTGTTTCTGTGCATATCTAAGCTCTTCATTCCTCATTTTTTTTAACAGCAAAGATCCGTGGGTAACTCGAGTTTCATGATTACAATATTACATTCAAAGAGATCAATAAAAAAAATTCTCCAATCCAAAACCAAATCGTCTACAATTAAACCTTTTAATTGAGCAATTAATTAGTATCTAAAGCATTCTCTTTTTTGAACCATATGCGCAATATTTCACTCGATATTATTATATAAACATTGAATTACTGATGAAATTTACTATATCTATGGGGAAATGATATGTACGGTGATACTATTAAGGATGTCATATAGTTTGACTCAGTGACGAAGTCAGAAAATATTTGTTGGAGGGGTGGATTTTCCATGATAATATTGTGGAATTAAAGTCGGAGAAAACATAATAGATAAATGATCTTGATAATGCGATCATGAAAAAAAAAAAATTGATGCGCTTCAATATATATTTTGGTTAGATTTCATATGCTAAATTTTCATTATTTTGGTAATTAAGTTTTGCAATTCTTGTTTAAACATTCAATCCCTTATAACAGCTGCACTATATAATATCTTTTTTTTTTCAAATCAGAGATAAAAGTTGCTTTTAATAGCTATATATAGTGTTGATCGAGCTTCATTTATAAAAAGAAATTATTCATTACTGTTATTTATTGCTAATTTTATGGGTGGATAAAAAATACCATACATGTAATGTAACAAATATATATATGTTGTCATCTATAAATTTCCACATGGGATGGGGGGAGCTAACTAGCTAGAGCTGACTTCCACAATTAACGTTACAAGGCACATGCCGTTGCCAAGCTTCCGATCGATATTATTATATTTTCTATCACCCTAATAAGTAATAACTCGATCAGATTTAGAAGCTATATAACCCGTTGGGGAGGTCGGGGTTCCCTCGCCATCACTTGAGAAGACACAACCAGCTGCAAGCAGGTATGTAGTTCCTTAATTTTATTTTCTTCTGTTTTATTTGTTGGGCACTTTACAAAGTACCGTAACTCACACACGTATTATTAGGGGTGCAAACGGAAGATCGTTTTCCGTTATTTCGTTCCGTTTCGTCCCAAACGAAACGATTGACAAAATTATCGTTTTCCATTTCGTTTTCTATTTTTACAGAAAAATACTACTGTTAAACGATTATTTTCGTTCTTTCGTTTCATTTCGCCCTAAACGAAACGATTAACGAAACAACTCAATTCCGTTGCGTTTTGAACGTTATATATGCACCCCTACGTATTATATATGTATGTACACTACAAGTGTAGAATTATATAGGGTTATATCTAGTGTCCTCAAAATTAGTGTCTATATGTCCACAATGTTACAAAATTTGAGTTTAAGTGTTACATAATTTGAAATAAGAGTAACAAATTTTCTGTATGTGCGGACGTATGTATAGTTAAAATGAAAACGCTTAGAAAATTCTAATTATATATATATAGAGTGAGGCTATTGCACTTCATGAAGCGCAGTGGCTGGTGCGCTTCATGAAGCGCAGTGGCTGGTGCGCTTCATGAAGCGCAGTGGCTATTGCGCTTCGGCCTCATATCTCATCAACTGTAGCTCGAATGACCAATCCAAGTTGCTCACCATAATCTTGATATTGAAACCTAGTTGCATACCAAAATTTTCTATTTTTAGAGTTTTCTAACTATTTTTATGAATTTTTGGAAAAATGACCTATTTTATGTACAAAATTTGTACATTTTCTATACAATTTTCAAAAATCCAAAAACATAGTTAGAAAACTCTAAAAATGAAAAATTTCGGTAATCTACAAGATTTCAATATATAGATTGTGGTGAGTAACTTGGATTGGTCATTCGAGCTACGGTTGATGAGATATGAGGCCGAAGCGCAATAGCCTCACTCTATATATATATATATATATATATATATATATATATATATATATATATATATATATATATATATATATATATATATATATATATAGTGCTTTCAAGTACAAACACCAAGGTATTATGTCCTTTTAATTCAAAGTACATGCTTAAAGACCTGCAGATCTTGATTTATGATACTTACATAATTCTTCGTATCAAAATCTAAATATATATCACTTTTAGAATTTTGAAAGTACTTGTTTGTTTGTTTTTTAATGACATAGTTTCATACATTTTTTATTGTTAATTTAAAGCTATCTTAAGAATTCAAAACAATTACTTAAAAAACTATAAGGGTGTTTCGATGGTACATGATTAGTGCTATCTGTGGAAAAACTCACTAACCTGAAAACTAATGCAATCTTATATATATAAAATAAGAATTGTAGTTAGCTCCAAAAAAATGTTATCTTGCTAATTCAAAGGATGTTGGTTTAGTACGAGTAGTTTGAATAGAAGAAAACAAACACTATTCTTAAGATATCATCTAAACAACAAGTTTACCAATTCCCGAATAGTAAAAGTTAGCTCTATTTTCATATTTTTCGAGTAATCAATAATCTTATACTATTTTTAACTACCAACTCAAATATCACTATTTTTGCACTAACCTTTACACCATCAAACACACCTTGTAAAAAAAAAAAAAATTTACCAATTTTATATTGTATAAGCAATGGATGACTTTGTTGATACCTGGCCGGATCAGCACTTTATATTTCATGTCTCTCTAAGAGAGCTGCTCATAGTCGATGGGTATAGATGTATAGTGTAAGACCTACCGTCCATTCATAATGAACCCAAATATAATAGTTATACTCACAGTTGTAACTTAATTTTATAGACCGTCCATAATGGACTCATAATGTTTCGGGTTGGTATAAGTGGTCTTGCTTCACCAAGCAGCTATCTATTTTCATAGAAAATGTTGCAGTATATATATGCGACTCAGATACTTTACTGGGTAGGGAATATATAATGAGTACTGTAAATTAAAATTTGAGTATGGTTAAGTATAATTTTTAAGTATACTCGTTATGGATTTTTAAAACTTGATATGCATCGTTTGATAGCTCAAAAATTTTGTAAATTTTAACAGTTCAAATTTTATCGGTTTTTATTTTTTAATAACTACCCAACGTACTTAAATTACTTCAAATATAAAAACATATTCAACCCATGAACTCCACAAGATTTTATAAAAGTTCTTCAATTTCTTAAAAGTTTGAAATATTTTTAATTTTTTAAAATACTAATTATCAAGATCGTCAAGATAAGGATTGTCAAAGGATCCCTTATTATATTACTAAAAAGGGTTTTAAATTCTAGTAAATTTTATTATGTTAGTATACATATAGATTTTTATTAACCTCGGTAAAGTCATATATTTTCAGAATTATCTTAAAGTTAATTAATCTTGTTCCAAATTATTTCAGACCAGCAATTGGTGAGTAATCGGTGATAGAGGTGAAAACTCGAAATGGCTGAAGGTGTTCCAAAAATAGTTGAAAAGATACCCAATTCAGATTCAGTTGATGGAGCTCATGCCCATGGGGCAGTACCTGCACCGGAACGAAATCTAAACGAGTGGGTTATCGATATAAAATATCGACTAGATAAACAGTTCCCCAACCAACCTAAGCTGTCGCCGGTACCAAGCAACGCAAACCTCAGCGAAACCGAGCCATCCATATTTTGTAATAGCAAATCAACTCCGAAGAAGTTTTATATCGGGTACCTCCTTCGTCAACACCGTACCTCGGTTACTGATGATCAAGGCAACGGGTACCTCCCTCGTCAACACCGTACCTTGGCTACTGATGATCAAGGCAACGGGTACCTCCCTCGTCAACACCGTACCTTGGCTACGGATGATCAAGGCAACGGGTACCTCCCTCGTCAACACCGTACCTTGGCTACCGATGATCAAGGCAACGGGTACCTCCCTCGTCAACACCGTACCATGGCTACTGATGATCAAGGCAACGGGTACATCCCTCGTCAACACCGTACCTTGGTTACTGATGATCAAGGCAACAGGTACCTCCCTCGTCTGCACCGTACCTTGCTTACTGAAGATCAAGGCAACGTCAACATGATGTGGGAATTTCTTGCATTCATGACCAAATGGCTCGGCCTCGATGTAGAACAGTACCTCGAAGAAATCAAGAAAAAAGAAGATCTAGCCCGGGCCTACTACGAGGAGCAATATCAGCTAGACCTTGTTAAGGACAGCAAACCCTTCCTAGAATCCTTGCTGGTTGGTAGCTGCTTCTTATGCTTTTCAATCATTCTGTTCCATAATGTTAAAAAGGGAACCGAAATTTTAAAGGGCACCGGAGAGAACAACGAATCGATAGATCCCCGCAGGTCCGTGCAATTTATTCGTTTACATGGCGTTATAATGAAAGATCAGATGCGAACCAAACGAGACATGTTGTGCATTGAAAACCAAATCCCATGGTTTGCTGTGGAGGCGGTATATAAACACTCTCAACTGAACGACTCCACCGGTACTACTTCCACCATCGAGAAGCTAGCAATATCGTGCTTTCCCAACATCTATCCGCGAGCTAACTCTACTAAGGTTGAGGCTTATAGTACCCCTCCGGAAGGTGGCTTCAAACATCTACTGCACATCTTCTATTGGACCCGAACACCGAGTACATCAGAGCCGGACAAGAATCCAAGAAATGAACCTGCACGGTTTACTGAGTTTCATATCCCCAATGCGACAGAGTTGGCAGAAACTGAAACTGTTGTAAAGAAGTTCATCGGCAAAGTATGTCAGACCGAATTCTTCAGCGACGTATTGTCAAGATCCGAACTACGTATAACACCCTTGCACATATTCTCGTACAGTTTTGAAATGTACAGAAATCTTCTGTATTTCGAACAGAAGTACTCTCAGTGTGGCCTTGATTTCACAGCTCATTTTGCAGTTATAAGGAGCCTGATAGAAACCAAAGAAGATGCCAAGCTACTCGAAAAGAAAGGCATCGTGCGTAACACATTGTCAGGGAAAACCGATGTTATCGACTTCCTGACTGGGATGGGGAGGATTCTATCGGAAGAGCTCAATGCGCAAATACCCTCATCTCTCATTTTCCAGATGGACAAGGTGACCAAGCACCATGACAGAATGTTTGGTAGAGAGTACTCTAAATTCAAGAGGCTGTTTTTCCCCAGCCGATGGGTACTCATCTCTGTCCTCGGCGGTGTCACTCTGTTCGTCCTTACTATCGTTCAAACAATTTATACTGTCCTCTCCTATAAACAAGCCTGAGCATACTCGGCAGTCGACGGCACTCTCCGGATACATACAAGCTTGTATGTGGTGTGGTTGCTCATTTACTATTTTTTATCATTTTATGTTTGAATTGTGGAATTGGGTTCATATTTTATCCTTTTCTTTCAGCTGGATCATCGTCGTGTTGTTCTTTATTTAATTTCCTTGTTTCTATAATATATTACATTCAATTTGTTGTTGCTACTGCTGTTATTGTATTTACATTCTTGGTGTGTGCCATATATATATCTACAACTGCAATTTTCTTCGTCTCTTTTAAGGAACATGTTTTGCTTGCTCATGTGAATTTCTATTATAGAAAATCAAAAAAGAAAAGTTTACTTGGAGACTTGGCGGTATGTACATCGTAAAACATAGAAAGGTGATTGAAGCAAGAAATATTGCAAATTTAGTACTAGTTTTATGTGCAAGTTTCCTCATTGCTATAATATCTGTCATAACTCATAAGACGATTGCTTATATTTCATACATGAAACAATTGTTTATATATATGCTAAAAAAAGAGTAGAAAATCTTTTAGAAAAGAAGTGCAAAATTGTAATAGAAACAATTTGCAATGCATTGACACACAATTGATCATCTTAATTCGGATACGATTCAAATGTTATTGGCCTAATTATAAAATAGCAATCCATCCGCATAATGACACCCGATGGAACCAAAATAACAAAAGGAATGCAATCCATTACTGGCAGCATTATTAACTGGTTCGGGCACCGTAATTACGTTACTCCCAATTGACAAAACACACAACTACACAAGACCATTCTCTAACCCGATAACAAAGAAGGTTTTTTTTTTCTTGCTAGTGGTCAAACACAAATTGGTGCATAAGCATTACCATTTACCCATTTACAACCCTTGCCAGTCAATACATATACAACTGTCCAATAAGGGTCTGTTTGGCACCCCGTTTCCGCATTGAATGGCAATTTATTTAGCTAATCCGGTTACCAAACACAATATAGAGTATTCAAATAGTACCTTGAATAGTCTATTCCGCTATTCGGGGGTAGAGGCCGAATAGCGGATTAGCACTCCAATTTATTTAGCTAATCCAATTGGCATTTGCCAAACAATATTTTCACTATCCGAATAACTCTAAACATTACTATTCTTTTCACTCTTCCAACAATCACTACGAGCTGGATACCTGGAATCCGGCCGGATATCATATCACCATGCATCTCCGGAACGAAGCACCATTAATCACTACGCCGAAATAGGTCATGTGCCACAGTGAAATTCGTTGCAATAATCAAGAAAGCGTTGCTATAAGAGACTACTACAACAAGTCAGTTCGTCACAAGGCTCGTTGCAAATACTGGTGATGCAATAGGTTCATGCAACGAATTTTGGGATCATTGCGCTCAGAACTAGTTTCAACAGTAATTTTTGTTGCATTATAAGCCTATGACAACCGTTCTGTTCATTTCAAATAAGCTGTATCACCATGTTTTCGTCTGTTGCAAGAAACAAACTGAGCCACGGATTGTGTTGTTGCACTTTATTTTCATTGCCTCGTTATTGTTGGTTGCAATAATCAATGTACTGCCACTAGTCCACTTCGTTGCCAAATTCCTCTCAACGATAACATTTCGTGGCAATAAAACTCAAGTTGCCACGTGGCATTTTGTTGCCATATGCCCCTTGCCAACAAAGGTTTTCGTTGCAATAACCCTTTTTGTCTTTTTTTTTTGAAATACATTATTACAATTTCCATAATAGAGATTTTTGTTTTTTTGCAATATTTGAACAAAAAGATAAAAAAGAAAACCAACAAATAAAATGATATACACTAAAATTGCATTCACAATTATTCAAGAATTTATTTACAAAATTCAAGCAGTACACTAAAATTGCATTCACAATTATCCAAGAATTTATTTTTACAAAATTCAAGCAGTACACTAAAATTGCAATCACAATTATCCAAGAATTTATTGACGAAATTCAAGCAATATAGTAAAGTTGCATTCACAATTATAAGGGTATCATGTCCATGGCCTGCCAACGAAACCACAATATGTATTAACCACAAACAATCACAAGCAGATGGTAATTACTGATCTAACAATTGTATTAACCTCGAACAAACATCATAAGGCACAGAACCAGATTGCAATTGTATTAACCTCTAATTTTTCATCCAGCAATAAAACAAAACTGATATTTAACCAAAATACCACTAATTATCTGACCTGATAGCATTCTGCTTCTGTTGGGCAGTTCCCTTTTTTAAGTTATTTACAGTAAGGATCCATAACTCAAGTATGTTTTCACTCTGCAATTCTGTTTTTGTTTCTTCATTTTGAAAATTCCTGCATTGTGGTGGAAGATGTGATATAAGGCTTTGTTAAAACTAGTTATGACAATTAGTATTTTCACAGAATAATTTCTAGTTATTGATTGTAACCATACTGGCATAACAACACTTTTCTTCATTTAGCCAAAATCAGTTAAATAGAACAAATAATTACTGCCTCTTTTTGGGTTAACTAAGAATGGTTTCAAGATCAATTTGACTCTCAGTTAGCACAAGTGGTATCAAGCTGAGGCTTTATGAATGCAAGATCTCTTTAAGGAGAAATCGAGAACCGCTGCACATTACGGGGTAAAATTGTGTTATGGAATGAGAAGGTAAACAATAGCTCCAGAATATGGCAGTCCCTAAATCCATCCTACATGGCTCTACCAGGTTTCACCACAGAGAGAGATGTAAAGTTACCGAGAATATATTGCAGCGGCCTGGACCAGCCAAATGTCCAACAAGTTGTTGAGTGGGCCTTCTCCTGTGTAGATAGCCTGGAACAAGAACGCAACAAAATCAAGCATGGCCAGCCTCCCGTTCTTTATCTCCTTATTCTCAGAACCATAACAGGTTCCGGTGAGCCCCGTCCCAACATCATGAAATCACACCACATCCCGCCTGGATACCCCACGTCAGGCTTTGGTCTCTCCTTCTTTGGCAATTTGGGCTCGATGTCGACACAACCAGGGTTTAAGTAATCAGCCCATCTGCGTCCCTCGACCCAAGCCATGAGGACTCATTGTGTAGCATCTCTACCTCTTCATTCAACTGGTCTGGTTCTGGGTCACTGAGTTCATCCTCTACCTTACCATACATAGTATGGATTGTCTGCTTATTACATTTGTGACCAAAGGTGTATTTTTATTACATTTAAAACACAGACCTAGTTGCTTCTTTTGCTTAATGGTCAATTGTCTGTTATTACTAGAATCAGGCAAAGAAGCTTTCTGAAAAGAACCAGACATTGAATTCTTTTCCAAGGTTTGCCTAGGTTTCTGAAACTTGGACTTATTATATGGAACCATAGTCAAATTCTTGAATCTTTTATCTTGACTTTCTACGGATTTCTCTATTTGTTTGGCAAACTTGTATGCCTCTTTTAAACTGGTAATTGGTCTTTATAAAACTAAAGCATTAGCAATTTCTTCTTTGAGACCGCTAAGAAACCCCAACATGTAAAACTCTTCTCTATTGTACTGCTTAGCAACAATTCTGGCTTTTGTCTTATCAAACTGTTTAATAAAATCTTCAACTTTATCAGTATGTTGCAACTTCCTAAAGTCATCAACAGGGTTTTTGTTAATATCTGGATTAAATTCATCTAACCGATCCTCCACAAACTGTTGCCAAGAAGGGTTCCAGTTACTAAGTTTGTACTGCCTATGCCATTCTCTGGCACTATCTACTAGGGGTGTGTTTGGATGGTGCAAGGATTAGTTTAAGAATAGAGGAATTCATTGAGAATAGTAAATGAGATTAGTAAAAAATAGTGATTCCAATTAGTAATTGAGAATAGTAAATGAGATTAGTAAAAAATAGTGATTCGAATTCGTAGAAATAATCGAGTCGAAATTGGAACAGAATAGAGTGTTTGATCGAGAAACGAAATGGAATCGAAATGAATTGTGTTTTCGTATTAAACTTCTCATGAATTGTTTCGGTACAAATTTGGCCTTATATAGGCAATAACTCTAATTCCTAATTTACTCTTCTAATAACCGTTTTATTTCCTAATTACCCTTATCAGATGGCGTAATCATCAACCATTGATAAGTCTAATAACGGCAATAAATATTCTACCCTAGGACCCACAGTCAGTGACTGCTCTCTATTAATCGTTGATTGTTCTTTATTAATCGTTGACTGCTCTCTATTAATCGATGCCTGCTATCTATTAATCGTTTCCTTCTCCTCCTTCCTCTATCTCCCTAATCCGTTCCCCATCTGACATATATGGAACAAATTTTGACCCGAACAGACGAACACACTTAAGATACGGATCCAAGTATAGTAATATCCGAACCCTACCCATCCAAAAGCACCTCTATATATGTATATATGTTTACTGTTTACAAAAAACTTCTCATCCAAAATCTGTGACTGTGACCAAGCGCCTATGTATCTCGTCCATTAACATCACTAATTAAAAAGGTTAAAAGAAAGGAAAAATATGAAGTACCATACATTTTGTTTTCCGAGTGCTCCAATAACTTTTGCAGTAGGTGATCCACTTTGTGTGACCCACATGAGTGAAAGCGGGGATGTTAGAGAACAAAGGAGGAGCGGTACTGTATCAGTGTCCGACGTCCTAGAAGAAAAATAAGAGAGATGACGCAAGAGGAAGCGCGTCACCGATGGACGAGCTGGTACGTAGTTGACTTGGCCTATAATTTAGAAAGGCTAATTAATTACAAACGAGGTCATTATCTATTATCTAATGATTGTTGAACATGCTGATATAGAGCATAGCTGGCATGCAGTAGTGCCAATGAGGCAATGAGCGTAATACAGCAAAGCAAATAATAAACAAATTCGAATAGATGGTCAAATCATTTTAATTCAACATGTTTAGCTCGTGCTTTCTTTTCGGAGGTAACTATGGTGCTCTTAAACTTACGAGGGTCTCCCGTGAGCTTAACACAAAAACATATCAAATCATATCTAAATTTTGATTTATATGGCTCAATAAATTCTTTATATCAAAATCATGTGGTATGTAAAAAAATTTCATTTTTAGATATTTTTAAGTATTTATTTCGGATTTTTTAAAAGTTACATATGAACTTTGATTATTTTATTAATATTTTGTAGTTGTTATTAAAAAATCCGAAATAAATACTTAAAAATCTCTAAAAATGAAAAAAAATTGCATGCTATAAGATTTTGATATAAAAATTTAATGAGTCATATAAATCAAAATTTGGATACGATTTGACACGGTTTTGATGTTAAGCTCACAGGAGGCCCCTATAACCTTAAGAGCAACGTAGTTTTACTCTTATTATATATATGTACTCCAGATCAGTTTGAATATATATATCGCGGTAGCATGACTAATATTTCTATTTTTTAACAAGTCAAAAAGAATGACGAAGCCGGCACATAATTAAAAGGGGTAGAACTCAGATTTCATATCACGTACTACAAAAATCAGGGTTGTAAATTTTTTTGACTATTTGAGTGTTCACTGAACAAATAACAAGCCATGCAAATCTTCTTTCAGCGCATATATAAATCAAGACAAAAAGAAGAAAACACAAATACAAACCTAGCTAGTTCTGCAATAAGTTAGATTTTTCATCTTGTGTGTGGCTTTGATCTGTATAGGGGAATTGGGATCTTGATCCCCTGACCGATGGTAAAGTATAGCCACCAATAAAAGACCTCGCTTTCGGTGGGTCCCACCTTTCAGTTCACTCTCTTCGTTGCTTTGGTGCAGCATGGCAGCAGATCTTGGCTCTGAGAATTGGACACCAAAGTCACAACCAAAACAGAAGTATAGTTGACGGATTTTTATCCGCTGCCATAGTTTTTGGCACCACATGCTATAGTGTCTATGACAGTGGGACCCACAAAAACAGCCGCCTACAATCTACAAAATCTTAGACGTCGAGATTAATATGAACCGTCGAGATTAAAAGTATGGCACGTGGTGCCATCACAACTATGGCAGCAGATTCTCACCCTATAGTTGACTATTTAAAGCCAATAAAAGTATAAAATAAACTGACCCTAGGACTCATCACAATTCAACGCAATATGTCATATTCGTATAAAGCATGGCTATAAATTACGTGATGCACGTACGTAATATGTGCATTTTATGTGAATACAAATTAAATGTGACTAAACATACGTTTAATTAAGTGTGACTATAAATATTTTTGTTGGACCGTATAAGTAGATCGATATCCAAAACTATCCATATACGCAAAATACAAGCACATATTTCAAATATTTATCCATAAATAGTGTAATTTGCCAAAAAGATTTATATATATTTATTTATTTCAAGTTTCCTATTAAGAACCAATACATTTGTTCATATATTTGTTACTTATTACATAAAGTACTCTTATCGGTAGCTGAATCTATATCCAAATTTGTATATGACAATATCCTTTTCGTTTGTATCCGTTTAAGATATGAATTTAGTTTGAAGCTTTTGATATCTACTAATTATCCACATCCGAGTCTATAATAAGAAACCCATACAAGAATTGTTTTAGTATTATCTGCTCCATTTCAGTGATGTATTTTCAAAAAAGAAAAAAATAAAAAAAATAAGAGACTATACCAATGACTCATATCTAACTACCCGCGGAACCAGGACGGACCTAGGCATAGGCAAGCCTTATGGGCCCGGGCTTAATTTTTGAAATGCATTGATTATTAGTACTAAATTTTCTTTTATTTTAAACAATACTTATTTATATATGTAATTATTGTACCCGGGCTTAGTGATTTGCCATGTAAATTAAAATATAATGTAGCAGAGCTCTTTGTTTCATATATTAGACAATTTGTGCCCGGCTTAAAAATTTCTTTCGATCCGTCCCTGAGCGGAACACCGCATGCATGGTGCCATTCAGGTCCAAATCTAGTGATCTTCAAAGCAAGAACAAGATACGGCCGTCGCTTAGATTCTATAGTACTTTACTTTCAGGTTCATCTCAGTCGTCGGATCGATCGTCATGAGCAGAACCTGATTCTCATGATCAGCTAGCAGATGTTATTATGTGCCATTCGGGCAAACGATGACATCAAATTATAGTCAATGCAAAGAAACGTATTAAGTTCTAAACACCAATTGAAAAAGAAGCAATACAGCTATAGTCTATAAAAGCCTAAAACGACTCACCTTTCCGTTGACTTTGTACCACTTGAATTAAATAAAAATAACCAATGAAGTCATTATATAAAGAGAAAAGATCAGCTGACAATATGACAATTCTGACTGTACAGTTGTTAAACGAATTTTTTTTAAAAATAGTTAAAAATCTTAAAAATGAGAAATAAATAAATATATACACACACACAATAGAGCTCTCATTCGTTCTATGAACTTTCATTCAATATGCTATAACGAAATTTATATTTTTGGATTTCTTTTTTGGTCGATCATCTCGTACGCGTTCTATTACAAATGCAATGCTAATTTATGCTCTGAAAAGGAAGGTAGATTTCATGCTCATACAGACATGTGACGTCTGATTCTCTAAGGACATTTCAATTTTTCCTCTTGTATTAATTATAATGTAATGAATGAATGTATTATGGATAAATATATATTGTAATAATTTCAAGTCGGCTCTTTTGTTTCTGTGCATATCTAAGCTCTTCATTCCACATTTTTTTTTTTAACAGCAATGATCCGTGGGTAACTCGAGTTTCATGATTACAATATTACATTCATAGAGATCAATAAAAAAAAATTCTCCAATCCAAAACCAAATCGTCTACAATTAAACCTTTTAATTGAGCAATTAATTAGTATCTAAAGCACTCTCTTTTTTGAACCATATGCGCAATATTTCACTCGATATTATTATATAAACATTGAATTACTGATGAAATTTACTATATCTATGGGGAAATGATATGTACGGTGATACTATTAAGGATGTCATATAGTTTGACTCAGTGACGAAGTCAGAAAATATTTGTTGGAGGGGTAGATTTTCCATGATAATATTGTGGAATTAAAGTCGGAGAAAACATAATAGATAAATGATCTTGATAATGCGATCATGAAAAAAAAAAATTGATGCGCTTCAATATATATTTTGGTTAGATTTCATATGCTAAATTTTCATTATTTTGGTAATTAAGTTTTGCAATTCTTGTTTAAACATTCAATCCCTTATAACAGCTACACTATATAATATCTTTTTTTTTTTTCAAATCAGAGATAAAAGTTGCTTTTAATAGCTATATATAGTGTTGATCGAGCTTCATTTATAAAAAGAAATTATTCATTACTGTTATTTATTGCTAATTTTATGGGTGGATAAAAAAAACCATACATGTAATGTAACAAATATATATATGTTGTCATCTATAAATTTCCACATGGGATGGGGGGAGCTAACTAGCTAGAGCTGACTTCCACAATTAACGTTACAAGGCACATGCCGTTGCCAAGCTTCCGATCGATATTATTATATTTTCTATCACCCTAATAAGTAATAACTCGATCAGATTTAGAAGCTATATAACCCGTTGGGGAGGTCGGGGTTCCCTTGCCATCACTTGAGAAGACACAACCAGCTGCAAGCAGGTATGTAGTTCCTTAATTTTATTTTCTTCTGTTTTATTTGTTGGGCACTTTACAAAGTACCGTAACTCACACACGTATTATTAGGGGTGCAAACGGAAGATCGTTTTCCGTTATTTCGTTCCGTTTCGTCCCAAACGAAACGGTTTTTTGTTTTGTTAAACGAAACGATTGACAAAATTATTGTTTTCCATTTCGTTTTCTATTTTTACAGAAAAATACTACTGTTAAACGATTATTTTCGTTCTTTCGTTTCATTTCGCCCTAAACGAAACGATTAACGAAACAACTCAATTCCGTTGCGTTTTGAACGTTATATATGCACCCCTACGTATTATATATGTATGTACACTACAAGTGTAGAATTATATAGGGTTATATCTAGTGTCCTCAAAATTAATGTCTATATGTCCACGGTGTTACAAAATTTGAGTTAAGTGTTACATAATTTGAAATAATAGTTACAAATTTTATGTATGTGCGGATGTGTGTATAGTTAAAATGTAGACGCTTGGAAAATTCTAATTATATATATTTATATAGTGCTTTCAAGTACAAACACCAAGGTATTATGTCCTTTTAATTCAAAGTACATGCTTAAAGACCTGCAGATCTTGATTTATGATACTCAATTAATTCTTCGTATCAAAATCTAAATATATATCACTTTTAGAATTTTGAAAGTACTTGTTTGTTTGTTTTTTAATGACATAGTTTCATACATTTTTTATTGTTAATTTAAAGCTATCTTAAGAATTCAAAACAATTACTTAAAAAACTATATGGGTGTTTGGATGGTACATGATTAGTGCTATCTGTGGAACAACTCACTAACCTGAAAACTAATGCAATCTTATATATATAAAATAAGAATTGTAGTTAGCTCCAAAAAAATGTTATTTTGCTAATTCAAAAGATATTGGTTTAGTATGAGTTGTTTGAATAGAAGAAAACAAACACTATTCTTAAGATATCATCTAAACAACAAGTTTACCAATTCCCGAATAGTAAAAGTTAACTTTATTTTCATATTTTTCGAGTAATCAATAATCTTATACAATTTTTAACTACCAACTCAAATATCACTATTTTTGCACTAACCTTTACACCATCAAACACACCCTGTAAAAAAAAAAAAAAAAAAAATTTACCAATTTTATATTGTATAAGCAATGGATGACTTTGTTGATACCTGGCCGGATCAGCACTTTATATTTCATATCTCTCTAAGATAGCTGCTCATAGTCGATGGGTATAGACGTATAGTGTAAGACCTACCGTCCATTCAAAATGAACCCAAATATAATAGTTATGCTCACAGTTGTAACTTAATTTTCTAGACCGTCCATAATGGACGCATAATGTTTCGGGTTGGTATAAGTGGTCTTGCTTGACCAAGCAGCTATCTATTTTCATAGAAAATGTTGTAGTATATATATGCGACTCAGATAATTTACTGGGTAGGGAATATATAATGAGTACTGTAAATTAAAATTTGAGTATGGTTATGTATAATTTTTAAGTATACTTGTTATGGATTTTTAAAACTTGATATGCATCGTTTGATAGCTCAAAAATTTTGTAAATTTTAACAGTTCAAATTTTATCGGTTTTTATTTTTTAATAACAACCCAACGTACTTAAATTACTTCAAATATAAAAACATATTCAACCCATGAACTCCACAAGATTGTATAAAAGTTCGTCAATTTCTTAACATTTTGCAATATTTTTAATTTTTTAAAATACTAATCGTCAAGATCGTCAAGATAAGGATTGTCAAAGGATCCCTTATTATATATATATTACTAAAAAGGGTTTTAAATTCTAGTAAATTTTATTATGTTAGTATACATATAGATTTTTATTAACCTCTGTAAAGTCATATATTTTCAGAATTATCTTAAAGTTAATTAATCTTGTTCCAAATTATTTCAGACCAGCAATTGGTGAGTAATCGGTGATAGAGGTGAAAACTCGAAATGGCTGAAGGTGTTCCAAAAATAGTTGAAAAGATGCCCAATTCAGATTCAGTTGATGGAGCTCATGCCCATGGGGCAGTACCTGCACTGGAACGAAATCTGATCGAGTGGGTTATCGATATAAAATATCGACTAGATAAACAGTTCCCCAACCAACCTAAGCTATCGCCGGTACCAAGCAACGCAAACCTCAGCGAAACCGAGCCATCCATATTTTGTAATAGCAAATCAACTCCGAAGAAGTTTTATATCGGGTACCTCCTTCGTCAACACCGTACCTCGGTTACTGATGATCAAGGCAACGGGTACCTCCCTCGTCAACACCGTACCTTGGCTACTGAAGATCAAGGCAACGGGTACCTCTCTCGTCAACACCGTACCTTGGCTACTGATGATCAAGGCAACGGGTACCTCCCTCGTCAACACCGTACCTTGGGTACTGATGATCAAGGCAACAGGTACCTCCCTCGTCAACACCGTACCTTGGTTACTGATGATCAAGGCAACGGGTACCTCCCTCGTCAACACCGTACCTTGTTTACTGATGATCAAGGCAACGGGTACCTCCCTCATCAACACCGTACGCTGGTTACTGATGATCAAGGCAACAGGTACCTCCCTCGTCAGCACCGTACCTTGGTTACTGATGATCAAGGCAACGTCAACATGATGTGGGAATTTCTTGCATTCATGACCAAATGGCTCGGCCTCGATGTAGAACAATACCTCGAAGAAATCAAGGAAAAAGAAGATCTAGCCCGGGCCTACTACGAGGAGCAATATCGGCTAGACCTTGTTAAGGAGAGCAAACCCTTCCTAGAATCCTTGCTGGTTGGTAGTTGCTTCTTATGCTTTTCAATCATTCTGTTCCATAATGTTAAAAAGGGAACCGAAATTTTAAAGGGCACTGGAGAGAACAACGAATCAATAGATCCCCGCAGGTCCGTGCAATTTATTCGTTTACATGGCGTTATAATGAAAGATCAGATGCGAACCAAACGAGACATGTTGTGTATTGAAAACCAAATCCCATGGTTTGCTGTGGAGGCGGTATATAAACACTCTCAACTGAAAGACTCCATCGGTACTACTTCCACCATCTTGAAGTTAGCAATGTCGTGCTTTCCCAACATCTATCCGCGAGCTAACTCTACTAAGGTTGAGGCTTATAGTACCCCTCCAGAAGGTGGCTTCAAACATCTACTGCACATCTTCTATTGGACCCGAACACCAAGTACATCAGAGCCATACAAGAATCCAAGAAATGAACATGCACGGTTTACTGAGTTTCATATCCCCAATGCGACAGAGTTGGCAGAAACTGAAACTGTTGTAAAGAAGTTCACCGGCAAAGTATGTCAAACCGAATTCTTTAGCGACGTAATGTCGAGATCTGGACTACGTATAACACCCTTGCACATATTTTCGTACAGTTTTGAAATGTACAGAAATCTTCTGTATTTTGAACAGAAGTACTCTCAGTGCGGGCTTGATTTCACAGCTCATTTTGCAGTTATAAGAAGCCTGATAGAAACCAAAGAAGACGCCAAGCTACTCGAAAAGAAAGGCATCGTGCGTAACACATTGCCAGGGAAAACCGATGTTATCGACTTCATGACTTGGATGGGGAGGACTCTGTCGGAAGAACTCAATGCGCAAATACCCTCCTCTCTCATTTCCCAGATGGAAAAGGTGACCAAGCACCATGACAGAATGTTTGGTAGAGAGTACTCTAAATTCAAGAGGCTGTTTTTCCCCAGCCGATGGGTACTCATCTCTGTCCTCGGCGGTGTCACTCTGTTCGTCCTTACTATTGTTCAAACAATTTATACTGTCCTCTCCTATAAACAAGCCTAAGCATACTCGGCAGTCGACGGCACTCTCCGGATACATACAAGCTTGTATGTGGTGTGGTTGTTCATTTACTACTTTTTATCATTTTATGTTTGAATTGTGGAATTGGGTTCATATTTTATCCTTTTCTTTTAGCTGGATCATCGTCGTGTTGTTCTTTAATTCCCTTGTTTCTGTTATATATTACATTCAATTTGTTGTTGCTACTGCTGTTATTGTATTTACATTCTTGGTGTGTGCCATATGTATATCTACAACTGCAATTTTCTTCGTCTCTTTTAAGGAACATGTTTTGCTTGCCCATGTGAATTTCTATTATAGAAAATCAAAAAAGAAAAAGTTTATTTGGAGACTTGGCGGTATGTACATCGTAAAACATAGAAAGCTGAGTGAAGCAAGAAATATTGCAAATTTAGTACTAGTTTTATGTGCAAGCTGTCTCATTGCTATAATATCTGTCATAACTCATAAGACGATTGCTTTTATTTCACACATGAAACAATTGTTTATATATATGTTAAAAAAAAGTTGAAAATCTTTTAGAAAACAAGTTCAAAATTGTAATAGAAACAATTTGCAATGCATTGACACACAATTGATCATCTTAATTCGGATACAATTCAAAATGTTATTGGCCTAATATAAAAATAGCAATCCATCCGCATAATGACACCCGATGTAATTAATCCGGCCGGATATATATCATAGGATAAATATAATTTGCCACAAACAATGCCCCCATATCAACCCAATGTGTTTGGGAAAATTTTACAAAAAAAATCCCTCTTTTCAGAAAATTTTACAGTAATATCCTTTATTTCTAAGAAAATTTATAAAATTACTCTACCATGAAATTTTTTTACAAAAATGACCCTCCCACCCATATGCCACCTCATCATAGGGTTGTGGGGGCAAAGTTGTGGTATGGTATCGTTGTCCATCATCATATCATATCACCATGCATCTCCCGATCGAAGCACCATTGTCATTGTCTGAAACCCAAATTAAAGCAAAAACATAACAATTATAAGGTCTACTTGTTTAATATGACACAATTATATATGTACGTCGATTTTTAGAAAAAAAAAAAAATAAAAGACACATTTGTGTACGTCATATATCACTAGTACGAGGAAGCAGAGCAGGTCCGATGCCGATCGGACCAAGTCTAGTCCGATGAGCAGTCTACACCGTTGGATCATGGTTTTGATACAAAGCGCTTGATTATCAGGAGTTATAGCAGTATTGGGTTTAGACCCGTTATCTCCCTTCGTCAATCAGGTATGGCGACTTCTCCCCCAAAATAAGTAAATAAAACATGTTAACATCAAAAAAAAAAAAGTAAATAAAACATGTCTCTCCATCTCCGTCCCCCTCCGCGCAACAACACACCCCCGCACCCCCCCCCCCCCCCTCCTCCAACCACCGAGAGCCAGCTGCTACAACAAAGGAGCTCGATTACTGAGCTCTGCCGTAATCCCTCGTTCTAACTCGATTCTACTCCTTTCTGGTTTTTTGGCTAGCTTTATTTGGTGATGGTTCTCCCCGTTAGTCAATTTCTTCATGGTGGTCTGTTGAGGTTGGAGAAGAGGTGCTCCACATGCTGCTGCTGATTCTTTAATAGAAAAAAAATCTAATTACTTGAAATTAAACTCTTTCCTCACCACCAGTAAACAATTTCACTCTTGTCAATACCAGTGAGGAATGTACGAGTCACTGATACTGGTAAATGAGATTTCGAAACTGAAAAAAAAAAAAGTAAAATCAGAGTAATTTAGATGAAAAACGAAAATAATCTGAAAAGAATTAATGGATCTCCACTCCATTAGCAAGAGAAACAAAAGATCACATATCGAAGATCTCAATTTTGACTTAGAAGACTTGGAAGTATATTATTGCTAGCTAGGACCTTTTGAATCAAAGACAAAAACGAGTCCGAGACGAGTGTCACTAGCACAAGTTTCATTCCTTAATCACAGTTAGAGAGAGAGAACGAGAAGGTTTTACAAGTGGGAGAGCTTTAAAAGCGAGACTGGGTTTCTCGGGTTCAAATTGGAGATAACGGGTCTAAATTTCGGTTTATATAAACAATCCGTAAATCAAGCGCTTTGTACCAAAATAACGATCTAACGGTGTAGACTGCTCATCGGACCTAAACCCACTTCCCTAGTATGATGCCCATGCATTGCTACGGGTTCATTATCCAAGTAGAAAATTCCTATTGCAATGTAGAATCATAATTCAACACCAAAATAATATTGAACAACATTCGACTATCTTTGAAACGTTTAAATTTATGAATACATGACAGGTACTGATATAACTGGCCCAAAAGGCCTAAATCCGTCAGTAAATGTGGGGATGGAGCCCGAATATTCCAAGAAAACAAACTTCACTATTATTTTCATTAGGCCACAGAGGGCTGGCTGTGGTGAATTAAGGACACTAATTAAGGACGTCCAAGGGAATTAGGGATATCAAGCCCACCAAAGCCCACCAAAGCCCAAAGGTACATATGATATGAGCACCAGCTAGCTCACGGTACCAATACCAATACTCCTATCTATCTACAATCTATATTTATTTTTGTTGGATCCGTATTCCATTTTGGAATTTCACTGTATATACTGATGATGCAATTTTCCACATTTTTTTTCTAGAGCACAGTTGAATTTTTATTTATTTATTTATGGCATTTAATTTAGACATTGTTACTGTTCCTTAGTCCTTACAAGTTACAAGAGTATGAGAGTATCAAGCAACCCACCTTATTCTATCTTCATATTCACGAGCTAGAAGAAATTAAGAAAGACGCAGAACAGACAGATATTCCACCAGAGGTTTCTGTTCAAACATAATTCAGTACTTAGTACTTACACACTTCACAACCAACAGGATCACGAGTTCATATAATGCCAGGAAAACAACAAATAATTAATCATATACTCATGATATACAACGATCGATCAACAAAAATGTGGTTAAAGCATATATATAATGCATAATTACGTTTTCAAATATGAACCTGATTTGACAAATTAATAAAACGTAGAATAATATATCATTCAATAACACAGCACAAATACTTGGCTGCAAATTACACAAAAGACTTACTCTATATAATATACAAAAAAAAACAAAAGAAAGAATATCAATGTATCAAAAAAAAAAAAAAATCTAATTTTATTTCCTATTGCAAATGATTAACATCTCGGCGATTCCGATGATCCGGTGAGCACAGTCGTCAACGTCATCGCCGACGACGAAGAAGTGCGGGGCGTCACGGCAGGTTTCACGAAGACAACCGGAATCTTGCTCTGCTGCCTCCTCTGCTGTTCTTGAAACAACTCCGAAGCCGCCCACTCGAGCCGGTCGGCATTCGTCTCTTTTAAAAGCCTCTTTCCCTGAAACATAACCGATTCAACGCATGCTTCAGATAACACATCGTCTGCTGTCGATGATCCGCTGTTGATTCCATTTCCCTGTATTCTGATGTAATTGCTTCTCCTGCTGTCACCAAACGCCATTGCGACCGCTTGATCGACCACATCGGCCTGACAGTTTCCGGCAATACTGGCAGCGTTACCGGTACGGGCACCGGTGCCTCCAACCGACAACACAAACACATCCTCCAACCCGGTAACAAAGGGGAATTCCTGCTTGTTATGCATCACATGCGTAATCCCGACCGCAGTCGGGTTGGCAACCGAACCGGCATCCGTAACCCGGATTCTCGTCTCCCCGTCGACCGACCTCACCTCCTTGTTCGCCTTCCTTGCGCACACGGCTGCCTCGCACACGTCCCGGATCTTGAAATCGAACCCGTCCGCCTCGACGGCATCCGCGCGGGAGAACACGAACGGCGCGCGAGTATTCGAGTCGTAACATGTCACCAGAAGAGGCTTCAACGCATCCTTAAGAGTCGCCTCTCCGAACACCTTCTCAAGCACCTTGCTCTCTTTCTTAAACAAACCCCCGAAACTTGATCGGTTTTTCGATTTCTCTGCTCTGATCTTTTTGAGTACGACCGAAGCATCCAACGCCGAGAGGTTGTTCGCGAACACAAGCGAGGCAATAATTGCGCCGGAGCCGGTACAGACCGCAAGGTCAAAGAACTGCGAAATCGACACGGAGGCGTTGCCGGTGAGCCGACGGAGCGACGACTCGAGACAGATCAGCGCGGCGGAAGCCAAGTCATCGTCCACCACGCCGTCGATGGAGAGTATCCGCACCTTTCCGACGGATGAGGGTATCACCGGTGGTGGCGAGGACTTCCCCACCGGAGAAGCTCCGAAGAGGAATTGGGATTCTAAGATGGCGAAGATGTCTTGGCAAAGCTTCGGAGAATCAATTGAAGAATTGGGGGAAAAAGCCATTGTAATTTGTAAAAGAAATAATATGTTTTTATTAAATCTGGACCGTTGGATTGTTCCGATCGAGATTTAATTCGGTATTTTTGATGGCTGGGATTAAGTGATAACAGAGATGGAATTGGATTGGGAAGGAGAAGGCGGGAGAGGTTCCTTTTATAGTCTCTGAAGACTGAAGGAAGGAATGGATAATAAGCAACCGCTCGCGCGTTTCTTTATGCCCAGAATGCCCTTGCCTCATGTTGGTATTTGCGGCAGATTGACATTGAGAAAGGCTTGGAGAGAAGAACTGTCGGAAGGTTAGAATGGGGAGAGAATGATTGAAGGGGTTTAATTGAGGATTTAAGGGACGCGTGGCAATTGAACAAGTGAATACTGATGAGACTAAATTACAAAAAAGTACAAAAATCCTGATTTTTTTTTGTTGATTTTATTTAGTTGGAGAGGTTGGATTAATGACGATAATTAATTGGTTAATTAGATAATTTAGATTGGAGATTTGCGTGGCAAATAGCGGGCATGATTTGTTGAGGGCATATTTTTTTAATCAATCTGATAATTCCGTGACAAGTAACCGGACAGCATAGAGAACAAATTGGTTACAATAGAAAAAGAAACAGTAACACAAGTTGTTGAATGCTTAATTATTATTTTGTTGGGTCGGAAGATAAAGATAAAGATTTAATTTTGTGGGTCACTTTCGTCATAAACTAGTTAACAAATTGTATAAACATGGTAAGGTAAACGACAGCAATAACGACACACTGATTAGAAAATAATAAACATATATATGTTATTAAATTAGTTAAAGCATCCATGAACAGCTTGGCTTTGATTGTGACATATAATTAAGTCTTAATCAGCGGGAGTTTGGTTAATTCAAGCTAATAGCTAAAATGATAACTATAAGTGTGTTTTCGTCAATGTTATATTGTCGCTTAATTTGTATAAACTTCACACGAGAGAAACGGAAGCTTAATTAAATATACGGTTTGAAATACTAATACTAATTATTTTTTAAGAGTGTGGAAAGGTTAATTAATTATGTGACACGGAGTGGCATTTGGTCAAAGACACATGAATTATGGATATCAAGTGTTTTGGTTAGGGAACAGTTTTTCGTGCAATATTAATAGCCTACCTTATTTATTCACTTTAATCATGCCCCTCCTGCTGCTTTTACAAAAGTACTCGCCATGATTCTGAAAGGAAGCTTCCAAACTTAGAAGCAAAGTAGATCATTTGGCATATAGAATGTTTGTAAAAGCAGGCCTTCTGCTAATGTTAATTAATCTCCTAATTAAGTATATTTATACGTACACGTTGCAATGATAATATTTTAAGTGTCATTGTGTCATCTAACTTGCTTTGAAATTAAAATACCTTCGAAATTGGTATATCAATATTCAATAGGTTTACTTACTCTTAGTCTCTTACTCAACGCATTTTGTGATCATACAAGTTATACACATTAAATTTTCATATGATAAGTCACAATTAAAGAAAGAAAATTTCCAAAACTATCCACATGTTCATACACAGAATTTGTAACTTTACTTAAATTATGTAACACTTAACTCAAATTTTATAACAACGTAGATATATGGACACTAATTTTGAGGACACTAGATATGACCCTAAAAAAAAAATGCTTACCATATGCCTGAGGTGCAATGAAAACTGTGAAATCCTTATTGCATTGTATTCTGTTTGTCTATAAGAAATTTTGGATAAGTTTTGATATTTTGTATTTTTAGAGATATTTATTTGTGTTTTTAAAATTGTCAAATACAAGCTTCTAAGAAAATATACATTTTTTTTAATTGATTCGAGATAGAGTGAATAGTATGAAGCAATCCATAATTAATACAATTAATATATACTACTTATAGTACAATATAGCCCCACTCGTACAACATATATTATATTCAGAAACATTCCAATTTATATTTAATTACTACTTTCAAAATCAGGAACCAACATTAAGGAAAATACTCGAGCTTCGTTGATTTCTATTTTCATAATTAATTATTCGGCTTGATAACTGCACCCCTTAAAAAACTTTCTTAACCGCACCCCAATATAATTTTGCATTTCCCAGATAATAACAGAAAAAGCAGTTATACTAACATGCAAAAGTGTTTATACTAACCACTAATAGTGTTTATACAAATAACTAAATGTGTATCAAAGAGGTGGAGCAATAGAGATGTGACCAGAGATGGGGGTGGAGGTGTGGCCGGAGGGAGGGAGGAGGTGCGGCTGGAGAGGGTGAAGATGGGCAGAGGTGGTATGGTGGTGGGAAAGAAATCAATGGAGGAAGGGGAAAGAAAGAATAGTAATGGGGTGCAAATAAGTGTTGGAGTCCCTACTCATTCCTCTTTTGTTTTTTTATGTTTTCATTGTTGTTTGTAATTATTTGTATTTGTAGGGTCTAATTCGTAAATTTGTAAAAGACCAAATAAATATTAGAAAATGGAAAATTGGGAGTGCTTCTTCTTCCCACAAAAATTCTGCCCTCTTTCTCCTCTCTTCTTCCTCTCTTCCTTCTACACACACACACACACAAACACACACAAAAAATCCACTAGCAAAATCTCAACAATTGGTATCAGAGCCACCGTTCGCCGCCGTCACTGTTGCTCGTTGCTGCCGCTATCCTGCTCGTTCCGCTCGCTGCCACCGTCGCTGCCCCACTGTCGTTGCCGTCGCTTCGCCGGCGCTCGAGTTTGTTCTGCCGCGTCTCGCCGAGTCGTGTGCGGATTGGGGATTTGGTGTGAGTTGCGAAATCTGGTTGGTGCTGAGCAGATCTGAGGTCAGTAGAGTGCTGATTTGGTGGGCGTCGTCGTTGATCACTACTCCGACGATCGAAGACGTCAGCGATCTGAGGTAAAACCTAGTCAGATCTTTGTTCCGTTATAACGCATTGTTTGGTCCGTTATAACGCAAGCTGAGACCCTCTGAAACTGGTACCGAAATCTGTTCCGTTATAACGGAAGGTGTATTGCGTTATAACGGGTGCTCTCTGGAAGGTCAGTGCATTGTTCCGTTATAACGGAAGTGTTGTTGCGTTATAACGCAATCTGGGTGAACCATTTGGAGTTGTTCCGTTACAACGGAATTTGGGGTGCGTTATAACAGAAAGCCTCTGAAAGGCAGTTGAATTATTCCGTTATAACGGAAGTGGAGGTGCATCATAACGCAACCTGCACTGATTCTGTCTGACTGTTTGTTGCCCGGTTTGGGATTTGATTTGATTAATTTGGGGATTTGCTAGTTGGGTATCTGTCAAATTGAGATGGAAGAAAGTAGTAGCAGTGGTACCATGATTAAATTGACCTCATCCAACTATGGTATTTGGAAGTCTCGAATGGAGGATTTGTTGTATTGTAAGGATGCTTTCGGACCCCTTACCGATACCAAACCCGCCGAAACCTCGGAGGATGCTTGGAAAGTGTCTAATCGGAAGACGATAGCCTTGATGAGACAATGGGTGGATGATTCCGTGTTCCACCATATCTCAACCGAAACCGATGCCAAAGTTTTGTGGGAGAAACTTGAGAGCATGTACGAGCGCAAGACTGCTCAGAACAAGGCGTTTCTCATTCGAAAATTGGTAAACATGAAATACCAAGAAGGTACATCGGTCTCGGATCATTTGAGTCGTTTCCAAGATTGCGTAAATCGTTTGTCAACCATGAAAATGGTTTTGGATGAGGAGTTGCAAGCTTTGATTTTGTTGAGTTCTCTACTCGATAGTTGGGAAACTTTGGTGGTGACCTTGAGTAATTCGGCTCCAAACGGTGACGTGACACTATCCATGGTGAAGGATAGTATGCTCAATGAGGAGTTGAGGCGCAAGGAGTTGGGTGTTACCGGTGAGTCTTCGGCTCTAGTCACCGAGAATCGGGGGAGGAGTTCTCATAGAAACTCTCACAATGATGACAAACGAAATAAATCGAAGGGAAGATCGAAGTCGAGAAAGGAGATCATTTGTCATTATTGCAAGAAGCCCGGCCATATGAAATTTGAATGCCGGAAGTTGAAAGCCAAGAATGATGGCTTTAATAGAAGTCAATCTAAGGAGAAAGGCGGTGATGGTGAGAATGAAAACACCACCGCCCTTGCTTCCGATTGAGAGGTGTTCATAGCCTACAATGAAGGCTTTGTGAATTATATTGGTCAAGACTCCAATTGGATCGTAGACTCCGCCGCTTCCTTCCACGTCACATCCAAACGTGACTTGTTCACTTCCTATACGGAAGGTGAACGTGGTGTTGTAAGGTTGGGAGATAACGGAGTTTGCAAAATTGTTGGCATTGGAGACATTTGTGTCGAGACCAATTTGGGAAGCAAGCTTGTTTTGAAGAATGTTCGGCATGTGCCGGATATGAGAATGTTCGGCATGTGCCAGATATGAGACTCCATTTGATCTCGGTTGGTATCCTTGATGACGAAGGGTACAAGAGTAGCTTCTTTGGAGGCAAATGGAAATTGTCGAGAGGACAATTGGTGATTGCTCGCGGTACGAAATCGGGTTCGCTTTATGCAACCCAAGTTAAAGTATGTGGGGAGGTGAATGTTTCGGAAAATGGCTCGACCGATTTGTGGCATTTGCGGTTGGGTCACATGAGCCAAAAAGGCATTGAAATTCTCGCTAAAAGAAATTTCGTGCCTTGTGACAGTAGATCTCTCACCTCTTGCACCCATTGTTTGGTGGGCAAGCAACACCGTGTCGCCTTCAAGAGAACGCCACATGGTAAGAAACCGAGTTTGTTGGATTTGGTACACACCGATCTTTGTTCTATGGGAGATAGAAGCATCGGTGGTGCACTTTATTTTGCGACTTTTGTGGATGACCACTCAAGGAAATTGTGGGCATACACGTTGAAGTCAAAAGATCAAGTTTTGGACGTGTTCAAGAAGTGGGTTGTGAAAGTGGAACGAGAAACCGGAAAGAAGGTGATGTGCATCCGGTCCGATAACGGAGGAGAATACCGTGGTTCATTCGAATCATTTTGCAAGACCATCAGTATCAAACTTGAGAGAACCGTTCCGAAGACCCCACAACAAAACGGTGTAGCTGAGGGGATGAACCGCACCATTTGTGAGAGAATTCATTGTATGCTCTCTCATTCTAAACTCTCGAAAGGCTTTTGGGGTGAAGCCTTGAACACGGCGGTCCACTTGATCAACCACTCCCCTTCACATGCGTTGGACGGTGATATACCGGAAACGATTTGGAAAGGTAAAGATGTTTCTTATGATCATCTTAGGGTGTTTGGTTGTAGAGCATTCGTGCACATTCCTAGAGATGAAAGGTCAAAGCTCGATAGCAAGACCAAAGAATGTGTTTTCTTGGGGTACTGGAATGGTGAATTCGGGTACCGATTATGGGATCCGATTGAAAAGAAGGTAGTTAGAAGTCGAGATGTAGTGTTCTTTGAACAAGAGCACGTTGGTGATTCGCAAAACCTCGACAAAGCCGAAACCTCTTCGAGGAACCTTGTTGATCTAACTCCTCTCTCAAACTCTAACCCAAATTCCCAAACAACTCAACCAAACCCGAATCAACCAACCGAAACCAATGACTCTCAAGAGGTGAATGAACCTCAAGCCGAAACCTCTTCGAGTGTGGATCCTCAACCACAAGAGGTGAGGAGGTCAACCCGAGAAAGGCGGGCCAACACAAGGTACTCTACCAATGACTTTATTTTGTTAGTAGATGATGGTGAGCCCAAATGCTTTGATCAAGCAATTGAATCGGAGCACAAAAATAAGTGGATGGAAGCCATGCAAGATGAGATGAAATCCTTGCATGAGAACAACACTTTTGATTTGGTGGAATTGCCGAAGGGCAAAAATGTGCTAAAAAATAAATGGGTATATCGGGTAAAATCGGAGGGTCAAGAAGGAAAGCCGAGATACAAGGCTCGATTGGTAGTGAAGGGATTTGATCAAAAGAAGGGAGTTGATTTTGATGAAATTTTCTCTCTCGTTGTGAAGATGTCCTCTATCCGGGTTATGCTCGGTTTGGCCGCTAGTTTGGATTTGGAGATCGAACAACTAGACGTCAAAACCGCATTCCTCCATGGTGATTTGGAGGAGGAGCTCTATATGGAGCAACCCGAAAGATTCGTGGCGGAAGGACAAGAGCACTTGGTGTGCAAGTTGAGGAGGAGCCTCTATGGCTTGAAGCAAGCGCCACGAAATTGGTACAAGAGGTTTGAATCTTTTATGAGTGACAACAATTTCGTGAAAACTAATTCCGACAATTGTGTTTTTGTGAAACGGTATTCTAGCGGTGATTTTATTATTCTCTTGCTCTATGTCGATGACATGTTGGTCATCGGTAGTGATTTGCGAAAAATTAGAGCATTGAAAGAGAGACTTGGTAGTGAATTTGCTATGAAAGATTTGGGTGTGGCCAAGCAAATTCTTGGAATGAGAATCACTAGAAACCGGAAAGATCGGAAAATTTGGTTGTCACAAGAAAAGTACATTGAGAAGGTACTTGAAAGATTCAACATGGCAAATTGTAAACCGGTAACCACTCCCCTTGCGAGCCATTTTAAATTGTCTCATGATAGTTGTCCGAAGGATGACAAGGAGAAGGAGGAGATGAAGAATGTGCCATATGCCTCGGTTGTAGGCTCGTTAATGTATGCAATGGTGTGCACGAGACCGGACATAGCTCATGCCGTTGGCGTGGTTAGTCGCTTTCTCTCGAATCCGGGTAAGGCACATTGGAATGCCACTAAGTGGATTCTAAGATACTTGCGAGGTACAAGTAAGCATTGCATTTGTTTTGGTAGCACAACCGAACCGGTGTTGGAGGCATATACGGATGCCGATTGGGCCGGTGACGTAGACTCAAGGAAGTCTACATCCGGTTATTTGGTTTGTTTTGGAAACGGGGCCGTGTCATGGCAATCTAAATTGCAAAAATGCGTTGCACTCTCGACTACCGAAGCCGAGTACATAGCCATTGCGGAAGCGTGTAAAGAAGTCATTTGGATGAAGAAATTCTTGCACGAGTTGGGTATTCGGCAAGAACGGTATGTTTTATTTTGTGATAGTCAAAGTGCAATTCACTTAAGTAAAAATCCGATGTTTCACTCTCGTTCCAAGCATATCAATTTGAGGTATCATTGGATTCGAGATGTGCTTGAGAATAAGGAATTGGCGTTGGAGAAAATCCACACGAGTGAAAATTGTTCGGATATGTTGACGAAGCCGGTACCGCCGTTGAAGCTTGAAGCTTGTTGTAAGAAGGCGGATTTGGTAGGCGGACACGCTCCATGAGTCGGGAGGAGGAGGATTGTTGGAGTCCCTACTCATTCCTTTTTTGTTTTTTATGTTTTCATTGTTGTTTGTAATTATTTGTATTTGTAGGGTCTAATTCGTAAATTTGTAAAAGACCAAATAAATATTAGAAAATAGAAAATTGGGAGTGCTTCTTCTTCCCACAGAAATTCTGCCCTCTTTCTCCTCTCTTCTTCCTCTCTTCCTTCTACACACACACACACACAAACACACACAAAAAATCCACTAGCAAAATCTCAACAATAAGGGGTGTAGTTAAGGGGATAACAATAATTTTTCTTAATTATTAATAATATATCTTAATTAATTGAGTGGAGGAGTTTAATCTGCATTTTATAGAAACATAAAAAATAATTAGTGTCTTTTATCTTCGACCCACATTTTGGTTGTTTTCTTGTCTAATATTTGACAAAAATATTTTGGGCATTTCGATATTCATTGTTAATTCTACCATTAAATTTTCTTGGGTTCGGCTGCCGCCAATTCGACATGATATATCCACTATATTGTCCGGATAAATCTAGTGCGTCAATTTCAAATCAGACGGTATAAAACCCTGCTCGAATCAGACAGTTTAACAGTCAAAAGCCATCAATCAATTTGCATCGTGCATATATACATAGAAGACGCCAAGAATATATTATATATGAAGCGAAACATATCCACCCATATTATATACTCCTGATTAAATTACACAAACCATCCAAAGGAATCCATCGATCCCTCATATAATTAATTTCAGGGACACTTGGCATGACGAAAGAATTTCATGAATTTAAAGTGTGTAAAGATTATAACCAGCGGCTTGTTGTTTCTACGACCTAATACCTAATTAGTATGGTGCATATTGATTAATTTGTCGCGATATACTGACATGTTTCAAATGTTTTTATATAGAGATCGATCCAACCACATATATATAGGAGAGGTACATACATTGTATTACATGATTTTAATTCAAGGCATGCATGCATCCGACAGATCATCGTGTTGCTTTGCTATATAATTTGTACAGCCTAGACCTAGAGACAATTAACGGACATTTAACAGGTGTCCTCGATCGGACTCACAACACCCACACACACGTGCACCACTTTCCTGGAAACAACCAAGTTCTCACACACAGACACTGAGACTGCAGTCGCACAATTAATTAATTATACTAGAGCTGTGAATCGAGGCTTCGCCCGAAAAAATAATATTATATAAATTAAATTAAGACATATTGAAAACAAATATATATTTTTTCTAAATATATCTTATTAAATAAATATTGAACTTAACATATTTTCTATATACTATATTTTTTATATTTTTAGATATTATAAAAAAAATACAAATAGTTGCAAATATTTTGAGTCTTAAATTATTTTTTTAGATAAATTATATTATCTCCTTAATGAAAAAACAAAAAAATAATTTGAGCCATTTGATTAAGATAAAGAAGAGAGACAAACAAAATCAATGGTTGAGATTAATGATGATGATGTGGTATAGCTAAAAAGTTTAGAAGCTTATCCCTCTTTCTAGAGTATGAATGTGCATTCCTTCGCGTTTAATGACTTACCTTCCTGTGTTAATTTGCACGGGTTCAATTTTCCTTTTTCTTTCTACCTTTTTTTTTTATTGGTAATTAATATTTTGGGGCAATCACTGAAAAGTGCTGTACGTACTGGGTCTGTATAGCTAGGGGCGGATCAAATATCATTGTCACTACTCAGTACTCACTAATGTAATGGCAGCACTCCTTGGCAGTTGGCACCAGAAGGAAACATGCTTCGACATATTTCTACAGGGACTACATCTTTTCCTTTGATTGCGGCGTTCAGAGTTGAGACCTGAGAATAGTGGGTTTTTGCCTCGCACCGTCACACGTACGGAAAGGCGTTGGGTACATATTGTTGACTTTTTTGAAAAAAGAGGAGAGGAAGCGTTCTCCAATTAATTGAACTTTCGAAAATGAATTTTTTTCATGCGAGTAGTATTGTTGTTGTTGTTGTTGTTGTTCATACATTGAGCTCAATGTAATTCTTTCATTGTTGCCGGTTTAAAATTTGGAAATTTGATGGCGTGATCCCGTCTTTTCTATCAGAAAAGGAAATTAAGGAAGTTAGAAACTCTGATCATTGGGATTTGTTCTGTATATACCTATGTTCTTGTATTCATCGTTTTGTATATCCTTTTTTTTATAAAGAAATATATATTTAAAATAATTTTAGAGATATGTAAGATATTAAGATGTATATAGGATGACGTAATTTTTTTAGTTATTAAATAATTCACGTTATATACGTACAACAGCCATATACGTGTACATACCAAAAATAATTAACTATATCTTGCTATTTTTTAGAGGTGGCAATTTGTCGGGCTGGATCAAGTTCGTGTTTGGGTTTAGGTCGGGTCAGGTCAGTTTGACCAAATGGAAATGTCGGATCATGGGTTGGGTCAGGTTTCGGATTGACTAATGTCAGCATTTTTTGGGTCGTGTCGGGTGGGTCAGGTATGGGGCTAACAACTACCGGCATATTTTCGAGTCTCGAGTCATTTCGAGTCGGGTATCGAGTTGACAGCTGCTGGTGTATTCTTATGTCATTTGATTTTAGGTCTTCTCAGTTTTCGAGTTGTCCGGATTCGAGTCACTATATTTGTGGGTCATCTCAGGTTTCGAGTTGTCCGGGTTCGGTCCAAGCCACCAAATTTTCAGATAATCCTGAGTTTCGGATCGTTAGGGTTCGAGTCAGTTTGACTTTCTCCAAAATACAGGTTGGGTTCGGGTCAAGACAGATCGGGCAGGTTTTTCAGGTCGGGTCAGATTTTGCAACTGTTCAAATTCTATGAAGTCTGACGGAGAATAGAATATGACTCTCAAATTGTATAAAACTAGATACGGTGTAGAATCAAGATTATGTTTGTAAAATTTTTAAGTTTAGTCAATTGTTGCTATTTATTAGAAAGTCAAAGTTGTCACATTTTTAATTGCGAGTTTTGCTATTGGATCCGCACCTGTTGTTATTAGATGTAAGAAACTATAGACACTTCATATACATAAAGAGTTACTAATATAATGTAAATAGTCCAAATAATTAAATTTGGAATCATCCGAAATGAAAACAATAAATATAAAAACGGGTTTATGCACCTTTTTGTTTAATGTTAATTTGTGCAACTTTTGCATTGTACGATATACCAATAACTGTTTGTTTGATGGAACGTGTTTTCTCAAATCTCATTATCATATAAACATGATTTAAGAATGATATATTGCAGGTCTCAATGTTCATATCGAAGCTTCAATCTAATCTTTGTTTTTGCAACTGTAAAGTAATTAAATCCAATCTCATAAGAATGTTATCCGAATAAACTGATAACCGAATCCAATTTTGGTGTTGTGGCAACTCGTACGTACCGTTCGAGGAGACCCACCTTGTCCTGGCCAGCTCTTCACCCACCTCACCGCAAGGGGCCCGGGACAGCCCGTACGAACAGCCATGGGTGACCTGCACGGACCGCCCGAACATCCCCCGGCGACCCGCGCCCCTCGCTACGGACAATCCACGCGAACCGCCCGGGGCGACCCACGCGAACCGCTTGGGGCACTCCATCCAAACTACCCAAACCTCCTCGGGCGGCCTGGGCAACTCGCATTAACCGGCCGGGGCGACCTGCCCTAGCAAACCCGAGCGACCCGCCCGAATAGCCTCGGGAGGCCTGGGCAAATCGCACTCACCGACCGAGCGACTCGCCCGAATAGCCCCGGGTGGCCTTAGCAACCGCACGAACCGGCTGGGGCGACCAGCCCAATGAAAGGATGTGTTTTGAAAGTTATTTATGTTCATGATTAAATGTGTTTTAATATGCATTTATATTCCTTGAAATTTAATAATATCATTCCTTTAGAAGAATTCAGGAAGATGCTCTTGGTCATGAATCATAGAACTCTAAAGATGGGATATGTATTTCTAAATTAGCTCATGATCTTGATAATTAAAGAGGAACATTAATTATCAATAAGATCATCACGTTGATAAAAGTATATTGTAGTTCTATAAATATAAAGTTTATCACTATGACATGAGTGTATAAAATGAGATGGATATTTTATACATTAAGCATGACCAATTTGAATGAAACATCATATGGATTGTGTTTTGTGTCATTGATGTTTCATTGTGTCTTTGAATCTACGATATGAGATATGTATATTTTTCACATGAGTAACACATGATGTGATTATCATTTAAACCCTATCAAGTTATAGGATAAAGTGATAGTTCGTTGTGTGAAAGTTGTGCGGGAGAAATCTATGTGTCAACAGTATCATTGTCACTCAATATGAGTAGTGATATTACTGGGCCCCTTGGTAAAGTGGGATTATAATGCTAGCAATATAACTGGTGTCAGTTATAATTATAGTTCACTTATAGAGACCAAGAAAAGGAATGCAGTGCAAAAATGACACGTTCCTATTTTGCACAGCATTCAGAATATCACATGACAAGGATAGACACAATATTAGTGGATTTGGCAAAGTAATGTGCGGCATTATTTATGTCATTTGAAGGACTATATGTAGTGATAGAACCTCTGTAGTCAATTGATATAGACTAGTTATATCATAACTTCAACATGACATAAATCCCTAAACGGTCACACCAAATGAATAAGAAACAACTAGGTTCTATATCTTATAGATTATTTCATGGTTGAAATAATAAGGATAAGATATTAGAATTAATTTTCTAAAGTTACTTTGTAAAGTAATTAAATGAATTATGGTGTGGAAATGCAGGTCGCACCAGAACCTGTTCCGTTATAATGCAACAGAGTGTTGCGTTATAACGCAACAGGACCTGGTGCAGATCCTCTTCTGGTCTGTTGCGTTATAATGCAACACTCTGTTGCGTTATAACGGAACCTGCGGCGGTTTTAGGGTTTTCTGATCTTGGCCTATATATAGGCGATCAGATTAAAACCCTAATATCAAAAAAAAAAAAAATAGAAGTTATTTTTCTGCCTCCCTTTCTTCCTCCATTGTTCTTCTCATGTGTTGAGAATCAAAGAACAATTAATTCCATTAGAGAGTGCAAGGATCGAGTGTTCATCTATCTAGAACACCGATCGCAAGTTGTTTGAAGATTCAAGGTGAACTAAGGGCTCTTCCGCACCGCTACCACGCCTTGAAGTCAATCGATTTAGCGAGCACAATCACGTGGAAGAGGAGAGGAAGAACAAGCAACGAAGCGAAGCCAACCGCCTTGTCATATTCCGCGCAAAGCAAGGTATAATTCTTATGTCATCTTTGTGAATTAATTAGAGTTTAATTAATTGAAAAGATGATTGGATTGCATGTGTTCTCCCATGCAATCATGATAGAATTATTTTGTGTAATATGTTAGAATTACATGTGTTCTCCCATGTAATTAGATGTTTGATTGTTACATTAACAAAGATCATTCAGTATAGTTATGAACTTGGGGTTAAAAATTTTAAAATTCAACCCTAGGCTATACATGAAATCCCAGCACCCAAACCTCCCCGGGAGACTCAACCGACCCGCCCGAACAACCCTAGGCTGCATGGGTGACCCGCACAAACCGCCTAGGGCGACCCCCTCGAACCAGCCTAGGACTGTTTTATGCAGTGTGATATTAGTGTTATTGAAGTTTGTTTTTTTATTTAATTTTGCAGTTCTTATGGGTGATATTTGTTTTATGCACATACTTCATACTTTTATTAGGGGGCAACTCGCACGAACCGCCTGGGGCGACCCGCACGAATCGTTTGGGGAGACCCGCCAAGTCCCGGCTAGCTGCCCAGGCGACCCGCGCGAACCGCCTGGGGCGACCCCCCTGAAGCGAAATCCCCCCAACCTCCTAGGGCAACCCAAACCGCCAAGGGCGACACGCACAAACCACTCGAACCTCCCCGGGCGGCCTGGGCAACCCGAACTAACCGGTGACCCGCCCGAACAGCCCCGGGCTGCCTGGGCGACCCACACATACCGTCCGTGTCAACCGTATGAACCTCCCCAGACGACCTGCCCGAACCACCCCGAGCAACCCGCCTAAACCTCCCCGGGCCCGAAGCGGCCTGGGCGTCCTAGGCAAACCGCACGAACCGCCTGGGGCGACCCACGCGAATCTCACAAACCACCCTGGGCGGCCTTGGCAACCCGCACGAACCAGTTGAGGTGATTCTCACTAAAGAGGCCCCGGGGGCGACCCCTACAAACTGCCCGACTTGCTACAGGTGACCCGCAAGGACCGGCCAACCTCCCCGGGCGACCCACATGAACAGCCCGGTGTGACCGGCCCTGACCCGCACGAAGAGGCCCGGGCAGCCTAAGCAAACCGCACGAACCACCCGGTACAACCAGCACGAACTGCCCGAGGTGACCCGCGCGAACCACACAAACCGCCCTGGGTGCACAAACCGCACGAACCACCCGGGGCGGCCTAGGCAACCCGCACAAACCGGCCGAGGCAATCTGTACTGACCGGCAAGGGCCCCGAGGGCGACCCCCACAAAACGCCTGACCCGCAAGATCAGGCCGAACCTCCCCGAGTGCATGAATAGCCCGATGCGACTCACATGAACAGCCCAGTGCAACCCGCCTTGATCCTGCCAGCGTTTCACCCTTAGGCAATGGGCACAAAACAAATGAAGTGTGATATTTGTTTAACTCAAGATTTTAATGTTTGTGTTTTATACAGTTGTTATGCTTGATACTTGTCTTATACACTATTATATTTTATATAATGTGATATTTGTTTTATGCAAGTTATTTTTTTAAATTGTGTTATGCATGATATTTGTTCTATGCATAGAATTCTTACTTATATACAGTGTCATATTTGTTTTATGCAATTTTTTTTTTTTAAGTTTCTGTTTTTACAGTTGTTGTTCCTGATATTTGTTTTATGCGTAAACTTCTTACTTCTAAGTAGTGTGATATTTATTTTATGCAAATTTTTTAAGTTTGAGTTTATGCCGTTTGGATTTTGACTTATCACAGTCATTTTTCTTTAATGATTCATATCTGTACACTACTATACTCAGCGTTGTGTTCTAGTTATCAAATATTAAAACTACACTTTTACATTGTATATTCGTTGATTTTCTCTGGTTTCTTATAGAGTACTATACTCATGCAATGATATGTTAGAATTTTAGTACACTACTATACTCATTTTTCGTTGACTTTTATAAATAACATTAATACACATTTTAGTTAGAATTTATTAATTAGAATTAGGCTACGGTAATATGCATATTACGGTTTTACCGTGCTATGCGGTCGGTACCTACATTTTTGGTGTCCAAATAGTCGATCTGAACATTTCAATGTGATGTCTATATCAAAATATACTAGGAAACCAATTTTTAGAATTTTTAGAATTTTTTTGCTATTTTTAATGATGGAGAGAAAATCGTTGTTTTGTATGAACCAGAATCCTTGGATCTAGCCATTTTCTCCCCATCATTAAAAATAGCAAAAAAAAATTCTAAAAATTATAAAATTGGTTTGCTAGCATATTTTGATGTAGAGATTACGTTGAGCGGTTTGGATCGACTATTTGGACACCGAAAATGGAGATTCGGATCACATAGCACGGTAAAACCGTGATATGCATATTATTGTAGCCGGACTCTTATTAATTATATGTAAAGAAAAAACAACCGCATGATGGATCATGCAATGATCCTCTCTTACTTTTTCCAACTACACATAAAACATGTATGATAACGTTTATAGATGAATACTTGTCATAACGTTATTGTTGTGATTAAATTACATTGACAAATAATAAAAACGACAACGATGATGAACTCTCAATTCTAAACAAAAAATAATTTCTACAAACATAAATTTTTGAGCTTATAGTTTTATAACTGTGTTTCATGTTTTGTAAGATTTAAGTGACATTTGATTTTTCATTAAATATTATCGAAATTGTTTAACATTTGCAACTATTCAAATTCCAAGAAGTTTGACAGAAAATATAATATGACACTCAGAATTATATAAAATGGACACGGTCAATATGTAGAAGATTATGTTTGCAAAGATTTTTCAGTTTAGTCTGTATATAGAAATTCATCAGCCATTGGATTGTCTCGAGATTTGTTTCAGTGCGGATCTTGAGACGATCCAACAATTGATGTTTTGAACTGCACAATGCAGTAAGTCAAAGGATGGGCACTCTGTATATAGATGTGGCAATTTGTCGATTCGGTCAGATTGGGCAGTTTGACTAAATGGAAATGCTGGTCATAGGTCGGGTCGGGTTTCGAGTAGACCAATGCCGACATTTTATCGGGTCTCATGTCAGGTTGGGTATCGGGTTGACGACTGCCGGCATATTTTCGAGTCTACGCTTATTTCGGTTCGGGTCAGGTACCGGGTTGACGGTTGCCGGCATATTTTCGGGTCTTCGCTCATTTCGGTTATGGTCAGGTATCGGGTTGATGGTTGCCGGTGTATTCTTATGTCATCTGATTTCGAGTCGTTTTGGGTTTCGGGTCCTCCGGGTTCGGGTCACTAGATTTCTGGATCATTTCGGGTTTAGGTTCAGTTCACTAGATTTCTGGATCATCTTGGGTTCGAGTCGGGTTCAATTTAACTTTCTCCAAAATACGGGTCAGGACAGGTCGGGCATATTTTTCAGGTTGAGTTAGATTTTGTCACCTCTATTATTTTTCAATAATAAATTTGCACGAGTTTGTGTTCAATTTTTTTCTTCTTCTGGCCTCCGACTAAAAGCGCCTTATGATTGCAGTTGATCAGCTTTCATTGTCACCACTGGCCGCACCGCACCATGCTTTCACAACTAACTGGTGTCTATTACTGTTTGGCTATGCAATATCTCGGAATGATTTCACATTTTTCCCTATCATCATGATAATGGTATAACCGTATATATAATTAAATTTTTTTTTTAGGGATAATGGTATATATAGTTTAAGAATATAAGCATTTCTTTTTCAGAGCTCGATCAGGAGTAAATTTAATTTGCTCACATGACTATATTTACGGAGAACAATATCGTAAAGCCCTGTAGAAATATTATTAGAACAATTAAAATTAGGGAAATTACTTAATATATTAGCAATTAGCAATTTAGCACAGATCTAAAGTTTTTCAGTAGTTTGGCCAACTATAATGTCAGCCATCACTATCGAAATTGGCTCATGATTACTATCTCAAATCGTTATCTTATTTCGTGGAAAATGACTACACCATTCAATCAAATCTCAACTCCTGTTGCGTCATAATTAATTAATTAAATACTTGACAATTTCTTCTAAAGAAACATCTAATTACTTATTTATTAGTATGGTTCAACACTATTCCAAAGAAAAAATCGGATTGATTGTATATGATTGTATGAATTACATGCACATATATCATAAATGATTGCTTACCGAATGCAAAGTGTTGCACCTACAAAGTATATACAAACAGAAGGTCAAAGTTTCAATTAATTTTGTAATCCAGGGTGCAAAATTAGAACTCAAATGGAACTTTTTATGGGCATTTTATAAAAGTTTGGATGGCTTGGACTTCTATCTTTATCTCAAAAAGAAAAATTTATTCATTTCACATTAAACAGAATTATTCATTTCAGGTCATTATCAAAAATTTCTGGCAATATTGACGGAAATTAATTTGTAATAGAGCATGAATATATGCTTAACTAATTTTTTGGGAATGTCAAATCAAATAATTATTGGATATTAATTTTTCACAAGTCAAATACTCGAAGTCTGGGCTCGGATGGGATGACGGTACACCTTAACTACAACAATCATGCATCCCTATCTATATATCTAAAGCATACTTATTATTATCTATTTTAATTTACAAGTTTCACTAGAAGTGGAAAAAAAATAAAAATATATCTAAGTGATGATCTATTGGTTTAAAATTGGAGTAAGAATCTGTTGTTATTCTTATCTATAACACGTCCTGTTATGATCGTCGAGATCATCAGATCAGATCGAACGGCTTGGACCAACACCGGAGTTCAATTTTTAAAGCAAGTGAGTGTTTAGCTGAAGTAATCTGATCCACCCATTTTGATCCAACGATCAAGAATAAAATCTTGTTATTCAAAATTTAAAGGGATGATAAAATTATATTTACACAAGAAATCTCTTATTCCTACGTACAATTCAATTTGGAATTTCTTACAAATCGTAAACTAAATATCTAACCTATACAATTTTTTTTTTAAAAATAAGCTTGTATATATTCCGTACAAAAATAAACAAAAATATTACAGCACATTAATGGTAATGGAAGTGCAGCCCCATTATTAATTTCCGAAATTAAAATGGAGCACCTACCATACGTACTGTCTTAATTAATGTCTTTGCATTGATTAACTGAAGAAGAGATAATGATATATAATTATATATGACACAGTACGGTACAAGTCCCCATCTTTGATCTGCACGAAGACGAGTTGCACAAGCATGGGGAATCGAGAATCCGCATCTCCATTGCAAAGTGAATTAATTACATGCTCCTTACCATGCATCAAAATTTAATATATAGTTCACAATTTAATGCGAAGCTTTTTTTTTTTTTTTTGTTGGATACTGATTTTAATTTATTTGAGTCATCCGATATATACATATTTTTGTTTTTGAATTTTGATACCACATGTGAAAAATAAGTAGTGTTCCTAGCATCCCCTTAGTGGTTTTGAGGTGTTGCAAGTTGCATAATTATTTTGTTGCAGAATATAAATTGTAGCATAAAAACTATAATATTTAAAAGTCTCGATGAGTTCATTTAAGGCAGCAAACGCACTGTACTATATACATACTTGGATGCATTATGTCCGAATGTACTTCAGATCGATCGATATTATTAGACTTCTTGTTTAATATCCTTAGTGACTGATGCCAAAAAAAATAATGTTACTTTTAAAAGTGGTCAAAATTGAAGTGCATCTGTGACTGTACATGCAATGCCAAAAATTGAAACTGACAAATATAAAATAATAATTGGTCAATGCATCTTGACCGCTGCTAAAATGAAAATCAGTGAAGAGCATGCAGAGGCACTGGACACTGGTGAATGGCGATCCACTCCAGAGATCCAGAATGAATTATATGCACCGTGCGTATTGCGTACCCCACCCGTTTTGTCGTACTTGCAAGTACCTTTGTCGGCGGCATCTCAAGACTATTATTGTTTGTTGCAACGCGTCTATGTTTAAAGTTACTGCCTACACTATTTGTTGGACGAAACCGACACAGTTAAATTTAGAGTACTAGTAATACTGTAACTCTGTCATATCTATGGAAACACTCAAATTTTTTTATTAATCCAAATTGAAAAAAAAAAAAATTCGTAAAGGAGTAAGATGACACCCGTTTTTACACCACTAGATAGAACCGAAGGATTCCTTCGGTCCCTTTCTTGGGCTTTTTTTTTTTTTTTCGTCCGCCCAAAATGGGTTCCTTTGTTTTGCAACCGGCCACAGTTTCAAAATGGGGTGAGTGGAAAAAAATTTTTCAAAATGGGTTTGCACCCAAAATTTTTTTCAAAATGGGTTTTAAGCGTTAGCATTTCGATCTCAAATGCTAACGTTAATATAATAGTCTAACTCTATATCATATTATAACTATGATTAACCACATAAGTACGGAAATATAGTAAATAAACGGGTGCAAACCCATTTTGAAAGACATTTTGGGTACAAACCCATTTTGAAAATTTTTTTTCCACCCACCCAATTTCGAAATGTGGCCAAAACATTTCAAAATGGGGTGGGTGGAAAAAAAAAATTTTCAAAATGGGTTTTAAGCGTTAGCATTTCGATCTCAAATGCTAACGTTAGTATAATAGTCTAACTCTATATCATATTATAATTATGATTAACCATATAAGTACTGAAATATAGTAAATAAATGGGTGCAAACCCATTTTGAAAAAATTTTTGGGTGCAAACCCATTTTGAAAATTTTTTTTTTCACCCACCCCATTTTGAAACTGTGGGGTTGATGAGTTATTTGGGCAGACGAAAAAAAAAAAAAAAAAAAGCCATACCGAATGAACCCTTCGGTTCCTTCAGAAAGGGACCGAAGGAACCCTTCGGTTCTATCTAGTGGTGCAAAAACAGGTGTCATCTTACTCTTTTCCAAAATTTTTTTTTTAAATTTCGATTAATAAAAAAATTTGGGAAACACTATCTATAGCGGTTACATTTCAAGATGTATTTGTTATATTTTGAAATATATTTGTTATATTATGTATACGTATATAAATGTATGGACGGCTTTTCTATAGACACAAGATGCTTCTCTTAAATTTATGGACTACAAATTTTACAATGTCATATATATATTGAATTTTTTAACAATGCTTAGGTATTTTTTTATTAAAACTTGCTAGTTTCGAAAAGCATGCTTTCATTTTCTAATATATATATATGCCTATCCATACAATGATACAAACGAAGAAGTACATGTAGGTCATTTTCAGTGCAATTTACATGATAACAATATATGCATCTGCTGATGTAAGTAACAAAAAGGGCAGTTGGGTACTAAATACAATAAAGTTTGACTTGTACTCTTTCCCCAATTAGAAGGTCAGGTTGTTACATCACAAAATGAAAAAAAATAAAATAAAAAATAGGGGTCAGGCGAAAAATAGCACGCATAATTAAATATATAGAAGAAAGAAACATATTGATAAGTGATAACTGCAGCAGCTACTTACAAAATCACAAACTTGCATGACATAAAGAAAGAAATACCATAGTCAGGAGATGGCTAGCTAATAACGGAAACAGAATTTCACATCTCGAGATGCATGGTGTCAAGAAAATTATGTCGGTCAACATATGAACTGTTCCATTTTACAGTTAATTAATAATGTAATATATGAAGATGGAAAATATGTACGTTCAGTATCCTTACTATGTACATCTATGCGTTTGACACGTACGTACAGTTGTGTATCTGTTAGTTGGAAATTGTAAAATGTGTTTGTTAAAAAATGATATCTATTAATTAATATATGAAAGATATATATATAATTTTTAACTGAAACATAATTAATATTTGTAATTTAAAAAATGGTGGACTGGTACTGTATAATATAATATAAAAAGGTACGTCGTCATGACTATCTGTTACTATCTCTATTGACTGGTAAGTAAGTTATTTGGGATAGTGGTGAAAAATGTGGCAACAAATTAATAAGAATCAGGTTACTGGACACTGGGCAGCGCCACAGGACAGGAGCCATGCCAGCCGACGCTGGAAATCAATTAATACAATCAGATTCAGAGCTAGCTTTAAATTGTAACACACATAAATACATGATGGACGAACATGAACTGAACAACAACTCAACTCTGAGTGAGTGAGTGAGTGAGTGAGATTAAATGAATGTTGGTCACTCGCTCACAACTCACAAGTGAAGTGAACTATGCTGATACTGATGTCTGATACGTACGCGTGGTACGTACAATTGCCTTTGTCCAGCAGCAGCAGCTTATAATTGTGCCAGCTTGGGTCGAGCTGGAACTGACAGACTGACTGACAAGTAACAGATATGGGCCGGGTGGATCTCAGGATGGATCTGTGTCGTTGAATTAATTCACTTGAGAACTTTCCTTGTATCTGCTAATTATATATATTACTTGATTACTTACTGGATGTTGGATGATCAGGAGGTCCCTTCTCCTCCGTGCGTGCCGACTGCCGACGCTCCTACCTTACTTCCTCTTCCTGGTTATTATTCTTGCATATTTGCATTGCATGCCTTCATTAATCTGTTTGGTCAATAGTGTGTGTGTGTGTAACTGTGTATGTCTGGATTAATGCAGTTTGTCGTGTTCTTCAGTGAGTGATATCAGTATATACAAACTAGATATTTTATTTGGATAGTAACAATTCTCAAAAAAAAAAAAAAAAAAATTTTGGATAGTAACAAGATAAGTGAATACCAAAATTAGTTAAGCAATTTTATGCATTAAATTAGAACGAAGTAAAAATAATCAAAATCCTAAAAATGTAATAGTGTATAATGTTTAAATAATGTTAAAGTGAAGTAGACACTACATCATTTAAAAAAATATATAAGATATTTATGCTTGCTTGAAAAAGAAATGGGCAACATTATATTATATATATATTAAACAAAAAATATATAAAAAAATTTCATTTGCATTTGTTAATTGTTGAGACTTGAGAATTTTTTTTTTTTTTTGCATGTCCGTACGTAACTAGCCACGTTATACTTTCATGATTTTTTTTTTCTCTTATAAAATATGATAATATTTGTCTCACTCTTTATTGGTTTTGGACATATATAGCTTCCCATCGGCAAATTTAATATTTATGACCCCATGTAAAGTCATTGCATTAATAATTAAGTAGATAAACTAATAATTAAAGCATAAAATTATACTCAGTGGTACGTGTCCGATAGAAACGAGTGTGGTATATTTGATGGACAAACATTAACATCCATATCAGATGTAACTAAGCATGTAGCACATGCACTGTCTATTTCTAGCCTGTCACTGGCAGATTTTTTTTTTTTTAATCAACGTAACACTTTCCATATATTTTTATTGGAAGATTGAGTTACAATGGCTAATTTGACGATCTTGACAATTCAAATTTAGATAGAATAAAAAAAGGCCCAGACATACAGATACCAAAACAGATACCAGTTATAATGTAAAATATATCCAAATTGAAACATTAACAATTATCTTGAAACAATTAACGTGTTAACTTGAAACATTGTAGTATTAAGTTGAATAATACAAATCATAAATTAAATCATCCACTTGAATCACTACTAAATCACATAAATATTACCTTAAAGTTGTTGAGAGAACGTATCGGAGCAAGATGAAGTGAAAGAGCAACAAAAGAGAAAATTATATCATTTGTGTTTCATTTTAATCTCATTAAGTTTTAGATTAACTTTATAGATGTTTCATTTTGATCGCAACATATTGCAGATTAATGTTAAATTAACTTTATATGGTGGTATCCCCGACAGTATCTTTTGCGGTATCCCATAGCATTTTTCAATAAAAAATCTTAAAAATAAAAAGTTTATAGGTGTAGTTTTGAAATTACATTGGATTAACTAATATTTGAAATTTCATTCAGCTTAGATATTGTTAATTTGTTACATGACAGCTCATCCAAATTTTATACAAATTTTAACGGTTACAATTTTAACAATTTTTGATAGACTATAAAATTTTGTATGAATTCCAATATATGTATAAAAATTAAAAACCTTTTTTTCTCTATTTCACAATTTAGTATAAAAACTTTCCTATTTATTCTAAAATCTCATTGTCAAAACTGTCAAGATTTGTCCATTATTTCCTGTTTTTTTGAGCTTAATATCGCCAAAATCAGCTAGAATTTGCTAAAATATTAACAACTTGATTTTGCTAAATCATTAAATTGCGACCTATATCTATATGAAAGTAGCCCCAATTATAGAGTCGTGTTCAATACATTAATTAACAGAAAAGAAAAATGACAGAAAAAGAAAGCCGAAAACGAAATCGTACGTAATTAATTAACAGAACTCGATCACCATGCATGCATCTCTTTCCAACATCGTTGTTAATTTAATCTCTTCCGATTTGTTTGTTAAGGGCAACGCCCTCATGCACGTTATCGCATCCTAATCAAGTGATTACAACATTCATGTTAAAGAGGACGTACGATCGAACTCCTAATGGAAAAATAATTAAGCTAATTAAGCTCAGCTAAGCTAAGCATCTATCAATCAATATCGTTTAGTTAGTGTGATGTCACGTTAATGCAGTTTAGACGAAGCCTTCTGATCCGATGAAAATTAAACTTTATTAATTAGAGATGTCAACCACTATTATAATGATATTTTTCGTTTGAACAGCTATATATTAAATTAGAATAATTGTGATTATTTTAATTAATTCCATACTTCAAATCTTTGAAATTTTGAGAAAAAAAAAGAAAGAAAAATTAATAAATTAATGCTCACAGCACAAGTTGAACTATTAAATTTGATCATTATCTTTTTCTTTCTTGTTGCAATCCGCGTGTGGAATGTGGTATTATTTTATTTTTTTGTTTGTGGGCATTATAGTTTTGGGTAATTAACTAATTAATTAATAGTTCGGTAGATGGAAATTGTTCACTTCATCTACATTTTGCAGAGTTGTCCTTGTCCGCCAGCAAAAATATCGATCATGATTGGCATAGAAAATTAGAAACACTTGTTTGGTAAATTAAATTTAATCAAATTCAAATTTTCCAACAACTTTTTTAATGCACAGATTAAAAATTAGACTTTTTACAAAATTAATACTATCTTTATGAAATTATAGTACGTCATCAGTCGTCAGTCTTTCTTTTCTTTTTTTTTCTTTTTTGAGATAACGATGAGGGTTAAGTCACTCAAATTTAAATGTCTATAAAAGACTCTCTATCTGGATTTCGAACCCGTGAGCTCCTACACGAAGAGCGTTGCCCTTAGCCGCTAGAGCAAAGGCTGCTCGTCACTCTTTCTTATTAATTACCAGCTAGCAATTCAATGGAATCACACCGTCACATAGACAAATCCAAATCCTGCCCAGTACGTAAAATCGAGCTGTGGTCAAACACTCTTGGTAATTAATATATATAATTACGATTAATGAAAATATTCGGTCAACTATAATAGTGGATGCTTTGGTTAACTAACAGGGATAATTAATCAGACAGACATGTCAGAAACGCTGGATAAAAAATATTGAATATATATACACTGACCGTACGTAGCTTCAAGGAAGGCGTCTTCAGTGTATTTTTGTCGGAGAATTAAGCATCGTATACTATTCGTATAATTTGGGCTCAATGGAAACATGCATCACGATAAAATCATCAATTAGTTAGGTCAGGGAACATCACCACCTAAAACGCCATTAATCAACTCAAAAGATGCCCACGGGCAATTCTTCAGAAAAGAAAAGGGAAAAAAAATTAGGAGCTTCATCTTGGTGCCACGCGTCCCATAAGAGGTGCGTTGTTATTGGGAGAAAAAAAAAAAAAAAAAAAAAAAAGAGCTTTAGAGCCGCTAATGATGCCCCATTGAAGTGTGATTAGTTGCTGATTAAGCTTAATTAATTGGGGTGTTTTTCTCTGTAGCGCCATCCATGTGTTTTTCTAGGCAATCATATTGATTCATTAATCTCTTATTAATTAATCATAAGAGATTTGATATAAAGAATTTAATGAGAATGATAAATCAAAATTTCATGATGGTTTAGTATGATTTTTGAGTTAGGAGCACGCTAGATTTACTCTCAATATATATATATGGTCAATGCATAATTTAATTTATTTTGTTTCGTAGATGCATTGCTTCTGGCAAGGGACACGTAGGAGGGCGCCTTTGCTTGGAGGCTTCCAAAAGCATACTTTGTTAGTATTAATCACATGAAGCAAATGATTATGACACAAATCATTGGGATGGATGACACAACAACTTCAAAAAATAAAAATAAATAAAATAATAAATAAAAATTTCTGATTTGCTTTGATTTAGGTGATTAGCAATGGCAAATAAAATAATTATGTCAAATAATTAGCTGTTCCCTAACAAAATCGCATGCATAATTTGAGTTTGGAGTTCTGTTGTTGACCAAATCATAATTAAGCTTGCTTTAAACCTTAATTATAGGCGCAACCGTGTGAAGAATTAGAAAAACAAGGATGGTTACGAGGTTGGAATATGAACACTTTTTTTATTAGGGTTTTAATTTGGTCAAAAAAATATCTACAACCCCATTGTCAGTTAACTAAAATAATTTTTAATATAGACGTCGAAATCAAATTAATTTAACTAACATAATCCCCGGCCCCCATTTAAGCTCTCTAAATAAACAAAAGCAAACAATATGCATAACATCAGCATGACAATTCTCAATTGACAACAACAATTATTTGTGCAATTTAATGGATCATTACGTCACTTTTAACTTTAAGCAGTACATTTCATAATTTCATGATCACTGACAACTACAATTATTCGTGCAATTTCAAGATCATTATGTCACTTTTAAGCAGCACATTTGATAATTTCATGATAGCTCAGTATGCTATTGCAACAATATCAGTTTTGATCAATTTACAAAACAAATTGATGCATATACATATATATAGGGTGCGTTTGGATTGCCAAATAATAGCTACTATTCGGATTAGTAAGCTATTTCTAACTTGTGAGTGCATCCAAACACGCAACCACTTATCCGAAATAGTGAGATTAGTTGCTATTCTACTAATCTATATAAAATATGGAGTAGCTACTATTCTTTTCAACCATCCATTGCTATTCTAAACAAACTGATGTCATGCATTCATATATATATTTTACCAGACTTGCACTAGTATTTTGGCCTAAAATTCCTAAGTTTAATTGCATATAAGTAGTAAGATGTCTAGATTCCAGTTACTTCTTTACTTTTGTCCAAATTTCAGGTCAATCGGGCTTTTGGAGCCAATTGGACGCGATTCGGAGCCATAGACAACAAGTCGAAACAGGAATGAACTTCCTGCGGTCCGCAGGACCCTCCTGCGGTCAGCAGGATCCCTCTCGCGTCCAGCAGACGGAGGTTACAGCACGTTCGACCTACCGCTCGGCGCTGAAAACTTCCTGTGGAGCAGAAAAACCGCCATTTCCTTCTTCCTGCAGTTCGCAGGCCCGTGCCTGCGGTCCGCAGGGAGGTTACTGCACTACAGTTTTCTATTTTCTGGCGCTCTGCCTATATAAGGCGGTCATTGGGACGGTTCCAGACATCTTTTCACTCATCTTCTCAAACCGTTTCATTGCATATTCACAACCAGAGGCAGAGGAAAGAGGAGAGAAGGCCGTTCATCATTCTTCGAAGCGGATTTGAGAGAATTCTCGCGCGGGAGTGAAGATCGTGTCGCCTCGAATTCTTCTTCGGTTCTTTTGCATCATGATTTCTTTTAGTTCTTTATTTTCTTTGTTTTCTTGTGTCATGAGTGAGTAGATCTATCTGTTCTTAGGGTTTGAATGATGACGATTGTGTTGATGGATTAGTTGTTTGTGCGGATTAACGTTGTTTTCATAATCGCTTGAGATTTTCATTATAACGTGTTTGCAATTTGTTTGTTCATTTGGTAAACCTATAGGTTATGGCCAGACCTAGTTGGTTAATGTAGTATCTTTTGACCAGATCTGATTGTCTGCACAATTTGGGTTGAATTGTATCCGAAAGTACCCGAAAGGCGAAACTGCGTTTCGACTAACCTCGAAACGGACCCTAGAATTAACAAGTGACATGAACGTAGTTTAGAACTTATTCTATGAGTTTCGAATTGATTTAGAATTGTTAGGAGTACCAAAGGTGAAAACCCAGGACTTGTACCAACTCTGAATTGCTTAGGAACTGACGACGTTAGTCAGAACACCAAACCAGAATTGAAAACTGCTCTCTGTCAACTGCCTGCGGTCCGCAGGAGACATCCTGCGGTCCGCACTCAGTTACAGAAAGTGCAAGACAGGAGTTACAAAACTGACTGCGGATTATTAGAGAGATCTGTGGTTCGTGGACGGTTTTGCGACCCTAACCAATTACTTGCGGTCCGCAAGAGACATCTTGCGGAACGCAGGCAACTGATCCTGAGACCAATCTGATTCTGACAACCCTGAGAACGCCTTTTAATTAATTGTCTTTCAGTTATTTACTTGTTTTTGCACTGTTTCCTTGTGTTTGTAACCAGCCTTGTTAAAACCCCCAACAATTGACCCTTTAATCCAAACTCTCTTAGAATTTAGAAGTAGGTTTAAGTAAAGTTTGGTGTTAATCCCGTCCCTGAGGATTCGACCCTCAAGTACTACACGAGATCGTACGCTTGCGATCGAGTGCATACTTTAGGTTTAAAAGCCTATACCCGTTCGCGCGGTCACAAACAATCCAAACAACATTTTTACTATCCCGAATAGTACCATATTTCTACTATTCTTTAGCTAATCCAAAAATTCACTATTTTTTTTACTAATCTCATCTACTATTCTCTATTCTACTATTCGTTCATTAATGCTTGCACAATCCAAACGGACCCTATAGAGAATAAAGCTACCTCCAAAAACACTTGAATTACTTCCAAATTTCGATTAATTTATATTATATGGCTCAGAAAATTCTTTCTATAAAAAACTTATGATATACAAAATTTTAAGCATTTGTTCGAAACTTTTTAAAAGTGACTATAGAACATTAATAAAATAATCAATGTTTATGTATAACTTCAAAGAATCTTAAACAAATGCTTAAACATTTTAAGATGAATAATTTTTGTACTTCATAAAATTTTAATGTAAATATTCATCATGTAAATCGAAATTTTAAAACAATTTGATATATTTTTGAAAATGTGCTCTTGATAGTAAATCCCTCCCTCTAATAACCTCAACTAATTAATTAATTCTCTCCACCAATCAAATACTCCACTCTCCAACTTAAACCAAATTAAAACAATTAAAAAGTATAATCAAATTGATTTTCCACTTAACAAACCGAGGCCACACCAAACAGTCCACCCATCCATGAGTCCCTCCATCCATCCGTCCACCCATCCATCCACCCCGCACGAGCGTCGCGCCTTCATTCATTTCTCCCGCTATAAAAAGCACTCCCTCCCCTCAATCCTCCATCACCCACTCAACACTCTTCTGATCTTCTCCTCTCAAGCACAAATTAGCAAACCAATCTACCTGCCTACATCTATAACATGGCGTCGAATGCGGCATTGTACTACGATCCAGCCGTGGACTCACCCAGGCTGTGCCAGGACATCTTCTCCATTCTCGAGTCCCAGTTCCTGGCCGGCGCCTTCAAGCCCTCGTTCCCCTCGGGGGCGGGCACGACCGGGAAGGTGCGGATCCTCTCGATCGACGGCAATTCGGGCGATCTCGCGGTTGCGTCGCTTGTTTATGTTGAATCGGCTATCCGTCGGCTGTCTGGCGACTCCTCTGCTTCACTGTCGGACTACTTTGACCTCGCGGTCGGGTCGGGGTCCGGTGCCCTTGTTGCCTCGGTAATGTTCTCGGGCAATCTGTCGGCTGAGAAGGCGTCTCTGCTTGTGTCGAAGATCCGAGCGGAGAAGTCGAAGAGCCGTGGTCGGTTCGCGAGGTTGTTTAAGAAGGAGAGCAAGGTGCTCGACAAGGTGTTCGGAGAGGCGACTCTTAAGGATGTGTCGAAGCCTCTTCTTGTGACATGTTACGACTCAAATACTCACGCGCCGTTTGTTTTCTCCCGTGCGGACGCCGTCGAGGCCGACGGGTTCGATTTCAAGATCCGGGACGTGTGCGAGGCAGCCACATGCCAAAGGAAGGTGAAGAAGGACGTGAAGTCGGTGGACGGTGAGACAAGGATCCGGGTTCTCGATGCCGGCGCGAGCACAAACCCGACTGCGGTCGGGATCACGCACGTGATGCACAACAAGCAGGAGTTCCCCTTTGTCAACGGGCTGGAGGATGTGTTTGTTTTGTCAATAGGCGGCAATGGCACCAGCGGCGGTGATGCTGTGAGTGTCGCCGGAGCTTGTCAGGCCGATATGGTAAATTCAATCTTTTATTGACTTTTTAATTTTACTACTATTTGACATTAATCAAGTTTGTGAATCGTGTTTGACATTTATGGGATTTTTGAGGTACTAATTTTAGTTTTGGTTGATAATGTAGGTTGACCAAGCAGTTGCAATGGCATTTGGAGAAAGCAGGAAGAGCAATTATATCAGAATACAGGTACTTATTTTCTGTTAATCAGTTCATATTCTGATTTTTTAGCCAAAAAGAAAAAGAAATTGGAACATTCTGAATTTTGTATAGAGCTAAAATTTCTGATGTATTTTTATTTTTTCGTAACAGGGGAATGGTATCAATGATGTAACAACAGCTGAGGACGTACTATCGACGCCAAGCGTGGTGTCGGTGTTGTTCCAAGGGAAGATGCTCACGAACGAGACCAACGCAGACCGGCTCGAGTGCGCGGCCAAGGTGCTGCTCAAGGAGCAGCAGAGGCGGCAGAACAGCAAGATACCGACCGTTTACATCAAACCCCCCATGACGCCCCCACGCACATCGTCGTCGTCATCGGCGATGACGTTGACAACGCTTACGGGGTCGTCTGAATCGCCCAGATATTGATGTGAATAGTGTTTTGTACATCGATTGTACTCTTTTCTTTTGTTGTCTTGCTTGCTTTTTGCCGGGACTTGTCGGAGTCCTTGTCGAGGAAGGAAGGCCGTCCCGCGGAGCGACAGAGGGAGAGGAGAACAGTAGTACTGTAGTAGAGAGTAGTTAGATTTCTTGTTTAAGTTCCTTTTTGTTTTTCAAACAAGAAAGTATGCGGTTTAATTGAAGCACATGTTAATAGATTTTTCGAAATTCAGAAGAGTCATTTATGAATATTTAAGAGTTTGATAGCATTAATCTCTCAACCTTAACCAAAAAAAAAAAAAAAAGTTTTGTTGATCAAGAAATTGACAAAACAACGAATATTAGAAAGTAAATTTAACTATGCGACGAAGGCGTGTGTAGGGATTTAAATGAAATGGGCCTCCAAGTAGCAATTTGAAGGCCTTATCTATTCGGAAAATTAAATCTATTATAATGGGCTTCGGTAATTTAATCTGTATACTATCAAGACTTCAGGAGTCCCAATATTAGAAGCGGGATGGTTAATCTGGTACGTCGATTTTGTATACACGTCTCTGTTATTAATTTGTTGATGTTTTAAGAAAATAAATACAAAAAATAATTTGAATGCCAACTAATCAAACAATTAAAGAAGACATTAAAATGTATTTTTGTTAAATTTAAATATAGTGACTTTCTCTTCCAATAAACTAGGAGTTGCAGATGCTCCTTGGGAGGTTTGGACTAATTAAAGAAACCATACAATTAAATGCAACAAACTACTGAAAAAGCATATAAATATATTTATTAAAAAAAAGACATTGTCTCCATTTTTTTTGCATTTCCCTGTTCTGCAAATAAGTCCACTCGCTCGATTGAGAGCTTAATTTGAACAGTCTCACAAGCGAAGAGGAACCAAAAAAGCAGTGGAATCTTCTTTTCTTATGAGTTGCTACCGGATTGCAATGTTCCGATTTGAGAAGTATAAGATCAAGAAGCAAAAGATCAGAAGAAACCATAATGATCACTAGACTTTACTCACAGCGAGATTGATTTTCTCTGATAGCTTAATGTTTGAAAAAAGTGGTTAATTAAAGTTTGAAACATAAACTTGTTTCTTACAATTTTCTTCCATAATAATATTCAAAATGTTAACATAATTGTAGGTATTAACAGAATGATATTCTTATGATATATCATTGAAAAAGTTATGAGATAGTTTTTAATGCCTGTAAAGAATGCATAACTCATTTCTGGAACGTACGTGGTTACAATCTAAAAGCTTCAATGGTGAGAGCGCTAGCTCTTCACAGTGAGCACATCTGCATCATTGACGTTCATCGAGATTCGCATTCATGCACAAAAGAAGCGTGCATGGTGAGTTATTGGTGACTAATATGAGAAAAGTGTGTTTGGATCGTGTAGGGAATTTCTTTTATGAACTTTTTTTTTTGGGGGGGGTGATTAAATGCCCGTAGGCTTTACTTGATTTATTCAAATTTAAAAGGTCCGTTTTACAAGGAGTGAATGTTGGCCCAACAGAAAAATTAAACAACTGCCATTACAAATTTACAATTGCATTTTTGTGACAAATTAAATTAAAGCCTACAACTACCCATTTACTTCTTCTCCTTCAGTCCGGTAGTATTCGGCTCCTATAATTCTCTCGTGTGACTGTACTAGGCAGTGCCAGTGCATCTCCCTCATGGTTGATTTTTTCTTGCAACTGTGAAGTCCTATCGTGCACTGATCTCAAATTTATGAACTGAATTTGAGATTCGAAAATTAGGATGTAAGAGTGAAGTCGCACGGCACATGGGCCGTGGCCTTGTATTATAGTGCCTGGCAAATATTATGATAGTACAATATTTGTTAAAATAAAACTACTTGAAAATACAAGGATCCGAAACCAAAGTACCAAACCAAAACACAAACCATCTGAATGGCTGCTCTGATATCTTTCGTCCAGCGGCCTCCAGATCGTTGTAGTAAATTTGGTGGAACGCTGATCAACAAAGAAAATAATGCTAGGAACTAGCTTTTGTCTAGCGGCTAAGGGTAACACTGTATATGTGAGAGGTTGCTGGTTCGAAACCCGGATGGAGTCTTTAAAAGACATTTAAATTTAAGTGGTTTGACCCTCACTTTTACCTCAGAATTTTTTTTTTTTTTTTTTTTTATACAAGCAGTTGTATTTATCAAAAAAAAAAAAAAAAAAAAGGAAAAAAGATAAATGCTATTTAGCAAAAGTGAAGCGGAGCACAAAATAAGAAGCGCACCTCATTGGGGTTTTCGAGCCACTGCCTTGATATTATGAGTGATAAAAAGAGTTGAATTAAACCCGATATACAGGATTCTTCACAATCTGAGCAATCTAAGCAGATGCAAATAAATGAAAAGATTCAAAATGATAAACATAAGTGAGAATTAACAAACTGGAATACGATGCAATAAGTACATTTGTGAAGTATTAGTATCATATTGTGAAATATACTAGGACGAGTCAAATTAACAAAACTGATCATTTTTTTCTTGGAAGCTATTTCTTCTTTTACTACGATATAAGGAATGTGAGAGATCTTGCAATCTGTTACTTTTATTTTGTTCGCATCCATACGTCAGTCCATCTGAGCACATTTACTGATACAAAGTTCCTTTAGTTAGGCTTCATGGAACTGAAACAATACCTGGACAATTCTTCAGAGTACACCTCTTCAGTGTGAGAGGTTGACAGGCTCTGCGAGTGGCATTTACAATCGCTGATTAGTTAACTTCAAACCTTCTAGTAAAATTGTGGTACTTAACTTTTTAATTCTTATCCTCTTTGTTGTTGTCGGTACTCGGTAGTCTGCAGATTGTCATGAAAAAAGTGATGCTCTAAAGAATTCCATTTACCTAAAGTATATAGATGTAAAGCAGAGTACAAAATTACAAGCGCACCTAAATGTCTAGCAAAATAGTGCCTTTGATTGGCTGGCTCACGCTCACTGGCACTACATTACCGTAGCTGATGAGGAAGACAAGTTGAAAGTGTTGCCAGTGGATTAAATGATGATTCTTTGACAATTGAGTGAGCTTTCTAGTCCTAACGATGTTTCATGAGAAATCTAAGCAAATACGAACAAGAAGGAAAAAGAATGAAGATGAGATCTTAATTAATTACAAAAAACAATTAATATATGACGAAATAAGTATCTTCTGAAAAGTTGAGAGAAAAATATATTAACCTCAGTGCAGATCGTCAGAGTACTGGACAGTTTGTTTTCCAACTCTGATATAAAAATATGGGAGATCTTAGGCCACTCTGTGCCTTTATCTGGTTCGCATCCTCGCATCAGTTCAGGCAAGCATTCCCTAATACACAATTCCTTTACGCTTTGTGGAAGGCCCCCTTGAGGAAGTGAAAGGATCCTTGGACAAGCCTTCAGAATGAAGCTCTTCAAGGACGGCAGCGTTGATAAGCTTGGGGGGAGGTACCCCAATTCTTTACAATCACTCAACTCCATTTCTTCCAAGGAAGTCAGTCCCTGGAGCCGACTGTCTTCCTCAATTTTGAAGTTGTCTCGTTCACAATTACTAATCGTGAGAGTTCGGAGTGATGGAAACCTTCTTAGACAGAACAGAACTTTGGGGATACCATGGAATTCAATGCAGGCAAGAGACAACAAGCTGTGCTTACGCCGTTCTTGCAATGCAATCTTTAGTAGTTCTCTGTCAGAGGGTTTATGTAATGTACAAATCCAATCAGAGTAACTGGAATTGTTCAATTACTCAGGTAATCACAAGATTCAGGATGAACCGAGCAATTTATGGTGAAACTGGATAAAAGAAATGTAATAAGAACTGAATTGAAAGAACAAATAAAGAACAAGAAAAGGAATAACTTGTATTATCAAGATTTCAATTCAATCAACAACCTTCTCTGATTTTACAATGGGGTTTATATAAGCACCCTTCCTAGATCCTCTCCAGTTACTTCCCTATTTCCTATACATTCATTCTAATTTAACTGGACAACAATTAACGGCGTCTCTTCATTAAATGTGGTCCCCTCCTGTCAGTGCTAACACGTCCTTCTTTCCTTCTCTTCCGTCAAGCGCTCTGTTAATTCTAACGCCTCCTCCCTTTGAATCGTTACTGTTTTATTGCTCTCAACGGCTAGCGATGCAACAGTTCCTGACATTGCCTCCCCCATAAATTGTGAGCGACACTCAGCGATAAAATTAGGAAACTGTATTTTCATAAAATCGTAATCCTCCCAAGTTGCTTCACTAATATCAGATCCTGCCCACTTTACCAGAATTTGCGGCACTGGCTGATTATGTCTAGGAATCATTCTTCTTCCCAAAATACCCTCAGGTAATGAGTTAAGCTGCCTTGTAATTTTCAATTATGGTAACTTCAGTTCAATTCCTTTCCCTTCTCCAACCTTCTTTTTGAGTTGTGATACATGAAAGACTGGGTGAATTTGAGAATTGCTTGGTAAGTTCAATCTATATGCCACTTTCCCAACTCTTTCAGTTATCTCAAATGGACCATAGAATTTAGAACTTAGCTTGTTATTGCTTCTTTTCTGCAGTGACTGTTGTCTGTATGGTTGAAGCTTCAAATACACCGAATCACCTACCCCAAATTTTCTTTCAGTCCTGTTCCTGTCAGCAAATTATGTCATTCTTTCAATTGATTTCCTCAGATTATCCTTCAACTGTTGAATGGTGACCAACTTTTCTTCTAATAATTCTTCTACTGCTACCAGCTTGCATTTAGGAAGTGATCCCATAGGAAGTTGTGGTGGTTCATAGCCATATAAAGCCTTGAATGGAGTCATTCCAATGGCAGTATGATAGTTTGTGTTGTACCAGAATTCTGCCAAATAAATCAATCTGCCCACCTCTTTGGATTTTCATAAACCATACACCTCAGATATTGTTCCATACATTGATTCAGCCTCTCTGTTTGACCATCAGTTTGTGGGTGATAGGCTGTACTGAGATTGAGTTGAATATCCAGCTTTTGCATTAGCTCCTTCCAAAATTGACTTGTAAATATTGGATCTCTGTCACTTATTGCTCTTACTGGTAATCCATGTAACATGTATATTTCCTTCACAAAAACCTGAGCCACATCTGTTGCCTTAATTGGATGAGAAAGGGGTATAAAGTGTCCAAATTTGGTGAGCTTGTCAATCACTACCATAACTATCTCTTTTCCTTCTGACTTTGGCAGCCCAGTGACAAAATCCATACTAATTACTTGCCAAGCTTGGTCAGGAACAGGAAAGGGATTAAGCAATCCAGGTGTAGCTAAATTCTCATGCTTATTCAACTGACATACCGAACAGGTCTTGACATGTTGCAACACTGCTTCCTTCATTTTTGGCCAGTAAAAAAATTTTTTAATTCTCTGATAAGTCCCTAAAATACCAGAATGCCCCCCTAAACTAGAATCATGCATCCATGTCATAACCTTCCTTCTCCATTCTCCACCAATGCCTACATATAATTTATTTTTTACTCTTATTACTCCCTGGTGTAGGGTAATGTTGTCATCAGTTACCTGCCCTCTAATCAATTGTTGTTGAGCCCATTCATCTCCCACATAGCTTTCTCTTAATTCTTCAATCCATGAAGGAATAACTTCAGTAATGGCATTCACATCAGCTTGTGTTTCAGGATCATTTCTTCTAGAAAGTGCATCTGCCACCACATTATCTTTGCCCTTCTTGTATTGAATTGTATAATCCATCCCTAGCAACTTGCTTAATCCTTTGTATTGTAAATTGTGAGTGAGCTTCTGTTCCAACAAAAACTTTAAACTCAAATGGTCAGTTTTAATTATAAGAGGTTGACCCTGGAGGTAGTGTCTCCATTTTTGAACTGCAGTCATAAGAGCTAACAACTCTTTCTCATAAGTAGATAGACCCTGTGCCTTAGTTCCTAGAGCCTTGCTTAAATATGCTACTGGCCTTCTTCCCTGCATCTATACAGCTCCAATTCTTGTACCACATGCATCAGTTTCAACTACAAATGGCTTACCAAAATCTGGCATAGCTAAGATTGGAGCAGTACACATTGCTTTCTTCAAATGAGTAAATGCCACAGCAGCTTCCTGATTCCATTTAAAATTATTCTTCTTCAATAATTCAGTGAGAGGTCTACTCAATTGACCATAATTTCTAATAAATTTACGATAGTACCCTGTCAATCCTAGGAATCCTCTCAAAGCTTTCAGATTTTTTGGTACTGGCCAATGCTCCATAGCTTGAATTTTATGAGGGTCAGTTGCTACTCCCTCGGCAGATATCACATGACTCAAATATTCAACTTGAGTCACTGCAAATGCACATTTACTCCTTTTAGCATATAACTGATGCTTCCTCAGTGTGCTCAGCACTGTATCAATGTGCTGCAAATGAGAATCCAAACTGGTGTTGTAGATAAAAATATCATCAAAAAAAAAACAGTACAAACTTCCTCAAATATTCCTTGAATACACTATTCATCAAAGCTTGAAAGGTGGCTGGTGCATTTGTCAATCCAAAAGACATTACTAAGTACTCAAAATGGCCACTGTGTGTCCTGAAGGCTGTCTTTGGAATGTCCTCCTTCCTCATCCTGATTTGATGGTAGCCAGATCTCAAATCAATTTTAGAAAAATACCTTGAGCCATGTAGTTCATCTAAGATGTCATCAATAATAGGGACTGGGTATTTATTCTTAATAGTCTGTGTATTCAGCTGCCTGTAATCTACACACAGTCGCCAGGATCCATCTTTCTTCTTTACCAACACTACTGGAGAAGCATAGGGGCTCTGAGAGGGTTGAATTACTGAATTTTGAACCAGCTCATCCAATATCTTCTCCAACTCTCTTTTCTGGAAATAGCTATATCTATAGGGCCTCAAATTAACTAGCTTTGAATTAGGTTCTAGGATGATCTGATGGTCAAATTGCCTGTGAGGGGGTAAGGACTTAGGCTCTTGGAACACATCTTCAAATTTGTCAAGTACTGACTGTAACTCAGGATTTTCTTCTATCCCCTTTGTAACTCCAGAGTCAGTTTCCAACATCATAATCTGAGCCATTAACACTTCATTACCAGCTTTCAACTCCTTTTCAATCTGTTTAGCTTCACACATTGATACTTCTGTCACCTCAGGCACCACTTGGAGTTTAATTACTTTTCCATCTTTCTTAAATGAGACCCATTCTTCCAACCAATCAACCAGCATTGGTCTATATTTGTTCAACCAATCAATACCCAGTATTATATCATAGACTTTGATATCCAATATCCTGATATCAACAGTGAATTCATGCCCTTGTAAAGAAAAGGGTAATGATTTACACTTCTCATCACTGACTACCTTATCTCCAGTTGCTAGTGTAGCCACTACAGGTGCCACTTTAACCAGCTTGCATTTGACTCCTTGTAATACTTGTGGATTGATAAAACTGTGTGTACTCCCTCCATCCAACATGACACAAACATCCTTATTTCCAACTTTACCCTTAATCTTGATAGTTGACAGATTGGAGATTTCAGATAGAGCAAACATGGATACTACTGCCTCCTCTACCCCTGCATTGTCCTCAAAATTCAATTTTTCTGATTCCTCTGACAGACTTTCTATCAGCTCCTCTTCAGTTTGTTCTTGACCAATCATCATACTGATATTAACCTTACATTTATGCCCAGCAAAATACTTCTCTCCACATTTAAACATAAGCCCAAAGCTTTCCTTTGCTCCCATAATGCATTCTTGTTGTTGGAATAGTTACTGACAGGAACAACTTTGTTATCACCTCTTTCTTTTGTCCATGCTGGTTTGTTAGTCATATTACTACTGCTACCAACATTTTTATTTGCTGGTTTATTCCTCTTCCACTGGTTTTCAATAGATAGCTCCATATGAGTAGCCAGACCATATGCCTCCAAATAATCTTTTGGTTTCAAGATAGTTACTAAAGGTCTGATGTCATCCCTTAATCCACTAACAAAGGCATTTAGAAATTCACTCTCAGGCCAACTAGGAGATTCAATTTCCAGCCTTGATTTGACCCTTTCAAATTTTTGCATGTAATCTTTTACTGAGCCTATTTGGTATAACTGCCTGATCTCTTCAAAAGCACTTACACTGACACTTCTTGGAATCTTTGTCTTACCAATTGTACCAAAGTATCCCAATCTGGATGGCTGTGCTTATTCTTATAACCCCTATACCACTCATTGGCTATACCAGTAAAATTTGCTATTGCAGTAATTGCTTTCAGGTGGCCTGGTGTTTGACATAATTCAAAAAAATATGTGCTTCTTGAAATCCATTCTTCAGGATTATCCCCATTAAATGATGGGAATTCTTGCTTAGGAGCACAAACTTTATCAATCTTTCCTGTATTCCTGGACCCTTGACCAGAAGAACTCTCCATTTGTTTATTCCTGTTATTTTCTTCTACCTGGTTTGGTCTGATCTTGGTAATTTCTACCTTGACTGCTTCTCCAATTTCCGCTTTGAGAGAAACTGTTTGTTGCTAAATCAATCTGCTGAGATACTCTTGCATCTGAGTTTGCATTTGGATCTGGAACTGAGTCTGCCAGTGCTACTGCTGGATTTGTTGTTCCGCCTTGTCTCTAACCATTGTGCTAACATCTGCTTGCAATTGCTCCACTATGGCTCTCAATTCATCCTCCTGCCCTAAAGAATTTGGTTTCGTCTTTCCTCCTGCCATCCTTCCCCAGCCTAGATCACGACTCTGATACCAATTTGTAATGAACAAATCCAATCAGAGTAACTGGAATTGTTCAATTACTTAGGTAATCGCAAGATTCAGGATGAACCAAGCAATTTATGGTGAAACTGGATAAAAGAAATGTAATAAGAACTGAATTGAAAGAACAAATAAAGAACAAGAAAAGGAATAACTTGTATTATCAAGATTTCAATTCAATCAACAACCTTCTCTGATTTTACAATGGGGTTTATATAAGCACCCTTCCTAGATCCTCTCCAGTTACTTCCCTATTTCCTTTACATTCATTCTAATTTAACTAGACAACAATTAACGGCGTCTCTTCATTAAATGTGGTCCCCTCCTGTCAGTGCTAACACGTCCTTCTTTCCTTCTCTTCCGTCAAGCACTCTGTTAATTCTAACGCCTCCTCCCTTTGAATCGTTACTGTTTTATTGCTCTCAACGGCTAGCGATGCAACAGTTCCTGACAGTTTATCCCGTTCCAGTACAAGGGAAAACTTAACTTCCTTAAAATGTACCAGAGAACTTATTTTCCCTTCAAGGTGTGGTATCCCTATGTTCCCAAGGGTTAAATCGTCGGATCCTTATCCTCTGACCCAGGGCACGGTGACCCGGGGCATGTGCCCCGTTGGATCTCCTCGGGATTCGGGTACCGAAGGATTCAACCGAATCCCGAGGAGATCCAACGGGGCACATGCCTCGGGTCACCGTGCCCCAGGTCAGACAATCTCAATTGTAAATCGTGTAGTTTGACAAAGTGATCACAACAAAGTAGATCAAGTTCCAACCAATTATGCCCACACAAATATAATCGAGTGAGAGAGGTCATTGTTGCAAAATACCTTCCAACATTCTTGATAACTTCATCACATTCGGAAAGGTGGAGCTCAACCACCGATGAGGTGAGACAATGAAGTGGCGCTTCTGACAATTTATAGCAGTTTGTTATCTTGAGTATTTTCAGCGTTGGCGACAGCTGTCTTCCCCATGGATCTGACCAATGTTTCTATTCCCAGAGGTTAGAAAATGTCATTTCTTTCAGAGATGGAAATATTTATATCAGAGGTACCATAGAATTCTTCTCCAGTACAGATTATGGATGTAAGATACTCTAAAATGAGAATTTCGAACATCGGCAATGATCCTAAAGAAGGAAGAGTTTCTAAATGGGGGCAATTTGATAATTGAATGGTCCGGAGGTTGTGCAACTCATGACTTTCCATTTTCCAAGATGGAAATGTGACCCACATGAATTCTCCTATGGTTAACTCACGGATATTCTTGTGTGGTTTAGCTACTCTAATATTTCCATGTCTTTAATGTTTTTTATTGTGACAGAAAAATGATGATATCTAAGTGCCAAAGATGTGAGATGTGTTTTCTTTTCTAGGTTTGCACTAATTGCCTCTTCTTTTGAGGGCACATTTTTAAGAGATCCAATAGTCAGTTGTCCACCAAGGAATCCAAATTCTCCAGTTCTTTCAATGTGAATCCTTTTGTTTCATTGACACTGAACTCTTCTAACTCCTGGAGATTTGTTAGCTTCCCGATTCCAAAAATCAATGATATTGTGCGAGCACTTGCATATAAATGCCGTAAATTGATCAGCTAATTTATCTCTTGAGGTAAGTTTTTGAACCAAGACCCTTTTATATTAAGAACCTGGAGATGGACTAATTGACATAGTGAATTTGGGATACTAGTAATTTTACTAAAAGAGAGATCCAAAAGCGAATATGCGACAGTTGGCTTATAACTTTATCCGGCACAGAAAACTGGCAACTAAAGTAAGATAGATCTAATACACGTAAGCCAGTTAGTCTGAATAAAATATTGTGAATGCCCTTATCATTGTTCAGTTTACAAAATCCAAAGAACATAAATGTCCGGAGTCCTTTTATATTATCCTCATTCCACTGCATGCGATCAACATAGAAATTGGCATCAATATCAGCATCAATTGCTAAGTGGCGAGGAAAGGAAGGAATAGTATTGGTATTTAATAAGTGCTTGTTGCTAACATAGAGTTCTTTAGAAGAAACAGCGATTGCTAATTCTCTAACTAGGTCATGCATAACATATCGATTTTTCCATACTGTAGTCTGAAAGAAGAACCTATCAACAAGTTTATCAAACCTGGAAACTCCTATATTCTCTATTTTGGTTTCATCTCTCTGTAGCCTAAATTGCTCTATTTTTGTCGGGTGAATGAAACCATGGGCTATCCACATCTGGACTAACCTGTTTTTGCCAAATACATAATTCTTTGGGAACAATGAGCAAAAGATAAAACATTGCTTTAGGTTGGGGTCTAAACTCTAAAAACCAACTCCCAAGGAAGACAACATATTACTTGAAACAATTCCGAGGTTCCACCAGTCACTTCTTAATATTTCATCCCAATAATTCTTATCTAGATTATTACTCAACAATGTTCCGACAATTTCTGCAGCTAAAGGTAAACAGTGCAATTTCTTAGCGAGTTGAAACCAATTGCTGCCATTGTAAAACATCAAGGAAAACAGGTAGCAATGTACCTATGCTACTAGCAACACTTTTCCATTGTGTTGTCACCACCATTATGCTTCCCAGTGTCCCTTCAGCTAATATTGGTAGCAATTTTTTTCATGTCAAATCTATTCCTTCTCTTACATCATCAAAGATAAGTAGAAACTTCTTGTTTTCTATTGCAGATTTCAGCCTATGAAAACCATCATTTGTACTTTTAATGGATTCCATAGATTTACTAGTCCCTACATCAAATGACAGTAGAACATCATTAACTAGGCTTCTATAATCAGTGTTGTCCATGACATAGACCCACCCTCGTAACTCAAAACACTGCTCTACTCTTGGGTGCTCTACTCTATTGAAAGTAGGTATATGGAAGAAAAAATTCAAAAAAAGTGGATAAGAAGATTTTCTATGTAATTTAAAAGCTTCAATGGTGCATGAAAGAGCTAACTCTTCGCAGTGAGCACATCCGCAACATTGAAGTTTATCAAGATTCACATTCATGCACAAAAGAAGTGTGCACGGTGACTAATGAAGTGATGAGAAAAGTCTGTTTGGATATAGCTAAGGAGTTGGTTCGCATTTCCGTTTAAATAATGAAAAATTTTTGTATTCCTCCTACTAATATTCATTTACAGTTTTCATGTTAAGAGTTGGTTGTGGCTAATTTTCATTTTAATTAATTTGAGTCGGGTCCAAATATATAGATTTTTAAGTACATATCAAAAGATACTAAATTATAAGGTAAAATATATTTAAATTGAAACTTTAATAAGTCATCTTGCAATATTATTATGTTAACCTGAAACGTTCTAGTGTTAAGTTGAATAAATGAAATCATAAAATTAAATTATCTACTTGAATCATTATTAAATCACATAATTATTTAAAGTCGTTGAGATAACATATGAGAGAAAAAAGAAGTGAAAAGGCAACAAAAGAGATAACATATGACTGTTTGTTTCAGCATAGATAAAACTCCAAAGCAGGTCCATCTACTGTATTTGCAAAGACATCTGTCTATTTGTTTGTAGTTGTGTAAATTTTTTGTAGTTGCTCTTTCAAAATATTTCAGATGCAGCGGCTCGTTCTTCGCTCAATTACAACGCCTCTTAAAAGATTTTCGTTTTCTATTGAAAAACTTCCAATTAGACAATAATTAGCCCTTTAATTTCAGCTAAGCGTGGACATTGAGAGTCTGTATATAGAAAGATTATGAAAGGAAATATTTAATTTTTTAATGTTGCAATTGTAAGCAAACAGAAGTGCAGCATGTAGAGGTCGGGTCGGTTTAACAAAATGGAAATGCCGGTTCGGGTCGGATCGGGTTCGTGTCGGGTCAAGTTTGGGTCAGTTTGACAAAATGGAATTGCCGGGCCGGGTATCGGGTTGACTTTTGTCGGCATTTTTCGGGTCAGGTCGGGAGGGTTTGTCGGGTTTGGTCAGATTTTGCACCTCTATTCCCGGGTCATCTTGGGTTTCAGGTCGTTCGGGTCGGGTCCGATTTGGGTCAATTCGGGTCGGGTTCGAGTTAGTTTGACTTTCCCTGAAACTCGGGTTGGACAGGTTTTTTGAGTCGGATCAGATTTTACCACCTCTAGCAGCACGTACAGTAACTATATCTACTGCATTAGAAGTTACTTTGCATATGGTAATACACGTATTACCAACTTCGTTGAAACAAACGGCCCCTAAGTTTCATATTAACTTTACAGTGTTTCATTTTGATCGTTGTTTCATATTAATATTAATGTTAAATTAACTTTATACGATGGCGTCTATTTTGATATCGATGTTGTTATCTCCTGAACATTTTCCACTTGAGTATGCATTGTAAGGTGTCACAGTTGCAATAAAACTTTAGCCAGTTCAAACCAGAGAGTATTAACTGTCAGGAGAAATACCTGTTAAGTGCTTGTTTGAACATTATAAAAAGCACCCTTTGATACGGAGATACCAGAACAACTTGTGTTAAAGTTTCTCTGTAATGTGCAGAAAATGTTTATCTTGTAAATTCCTCTTGCAACAACGTAGGTTACATAAACTGGTATAAGACCAGACAGATTTGTAAATACCTCTGCCAAACTAATTTCTGCTCACAAATACCCAAATACGGTTATGCACCAGCAATATCAACAATAAAAATTGAACAAGACTGGCAGCATTCTGCAAATTACACACTTACACATTACATTGAATATTTCTAGAAATTTTCTAATAGTTAACCAGCACAAATCTCAATCAAACCCACCAAACATACAAAACCTGCAAATTAAACACTAGAGCAGTCTGCAAATTACACAGTTCTGATATCATTCTGCAAATGAAACATAGAAAATCCAGATACCATTAAACCCACCAAATTAACTTGCACTGTCAAATATTCAAAGAGAAAAATATTGTGTCCGTTGAAAAACCGTCCATACGTGATACGTCATACAAAAAATGTAACAGATACATCCCAAAATGTAACAAATACATTCCGAAATGTAACATGTGGACGCCATGGATGCTAGGTATTACTCCTATTCAAATACCTTCAGCACTTGACTTGAGCAGTCTCATCAATAGAAGAGGCTGGGGTAGACCCAAATAGGTGACGGCCAAGAGCTCGTCGGTACATCCAACACCGCGGGTCGCATTCGCCGGACCTTCTGTTCGTCCAAAGAGCACAACATCCACCTATCAAACTTAGGCCCCGTCACGTACACGCAATTGCTCTCTCCGCCCCATCTCTCCGGCTTCTCACACAGCACAGGCGCCTTACCGGCGCAGTCAATGAAAATTGCGCGGTTTGGAAGTTGCTTCACCTCCACCCACTCCATGTTTCTCCAATCCAAACCGTAGACCTTGATCTCGGTGTCGCGTGCCCGTGAATCCAACCAAAAACCGGTCGTCTCGTAACTGTTGAACACAAACAGCACAAGCAAGAGCTGATCAGAGCCGGACACTAGCTGCGGCCCAAAGTGCCACCGGTCAAAATTACACGGCGCGTGAGGAGGTTTGACCACCTTGGAGACACGTACCGCATCTGTTTGATCGGAGGAGAATTCGATCTCGACAAGCCCGGCAGAGTCATTCAAACCAAACAGACGGTTTCTGCACGGCACGACGCGGTTGATGAAGGAGACACCCGGTTGGTAGCAGTGCCGTGTCCAGGTCCCATCGGGGCTGGAAACTCGGCAGGAGAGGAAAGCGAATTTGGAGAAGAAGAGTAGAAGTCGGGCAGAAGGGGAAGACACCGGGGCGGTCAGACTCGCGTAGTAATAAGAAAATCTTTCATGATCAGCCGGGATCGGAGGCAGATCGATGCGAGTACCAGTGACGACATCCACAATCAACGGGCGTAGAGGCGCCGTACCGAGCGAAGGGATGAGGAGAAGCTTGCCGTGGGAGGAGGACAAGCATCGGTAGGAGGAGGAGGAATACACCGGCAACAACAACGGGGGAACAGAGGAGGAGGAGGGAGGAAGAGGAGGAGGAAGCAAAGAAGGGGAGTACAGACGGAGGGAGGGGGCGAGGAGGAGGAGGGGAGGCAGGGAGGGGAGGAGGGAAGGGGAGATGGAGCGGAGGAGAGCGCGCCAGGAGCGGCAGACGGCGGCGAAGGATAGGAGGTCGCGGTAGACAGGGAGGAGGAGGTTTGAGATGGTGGCGAGTGGGAGCTCCGGTAAGTCGGACCAGCGCGGGGTGAGCGGCGGCGGCTGCGGAGTGATCTGCAGCAGCTGCGTTGAGATTGTGAAGGGGGAGGGGGATGCCATTGGTAAATGGCAATGGACTGGAATAGCTTAGCAGAGAAGCTAGTGCTAGTATTTGCAATAGTAATAGTTGGGTTTTCCCGGTTCTGCAAGTAGCCGTTGACCTGACTTTGACAGACGGGTAAACATAATAAAAGGAAAGGAATCAGTTGACTTGGTTCGGCGACTTGGGCGTAGCGTAGCCTGCGTAGGGCCGGCCGTGTGCGTAGCGTAGCGTAGGTCTTTCATGAATCGTGATTTCATCTTTGCAACATATTTGAATGCATGTGTTCCTCTCTCTTATTTGCCTTGGAAGTTTCTTCTGCATTGCATTGCAGATAGTGATTTAAAAACGGTCCGGGTCGGTCCAAACCCACCCCGGTCCATGGGTTTTCCCGATCCACGGGTTTTTCCGGTTCGGGAAATCTCGGAAAAATTTTGGGGGGAAGGAGATTGGACCTAGCTTAGGACCGTCCCTTCCGGGTTGCCCGGATTTTCCGATCCGGGTTGCTCAGGTGGCCCGGTCCCGAAGTTATATGTCAAAAAAAAAGAAAACAAAACAAAAAAATATATAAAACATATAATACACCTATTTTACACTACAAAAATAAAAAATATACTTAAAAAAATGAAAAATAATTAAATTTTAAATTATTTGTTTTAATCATATATATATAGAGAGAGAGAGAGAGAGAGTAAAACTATGGTGCTCCTAAGAGCACGAAGGCCTCCCGTACTCCTAACTCAAAAATCATACTAAACCATCTCGAAATTTCGATTTATGGATCTCATTAAATTCTTTATATTAAAATATCACAGGATACAAAAAATTTCCATTTTTTGAGATTTTTAAGTATTTGTTTTGTATTTTTTTTAAAGATGACATAGTTTTATACATTATTTTATTATTATTTAGAGGTCATTCCAAAAAATTCAAAAACATATACTTAAGAAACTCAAAAAATGGAAAATTTTTGTATCCTAAGAGATTTTCATATAAAGAATTTAATGAGAATGATAAATCAAAGTTTTATGATGGTTTAATATGATTTTTGAGTTAGGAGCACGGGAGGCCTCCATGCTCCTAAGAGCACGCTAGATTTACTCATATATATATTATACAATTAAAAGTTAGGAAAATAGTATTTTTATATTAAAAATGAAAAAAATAATAAAATAATATTATACTGAAAAAATAACATAGAAAATCAGAAAAAAAATTTAATAATTATATTTGTTGTAAAACGAAAATTCTTCTTGAAAATAAAATTTAAATAATATTATATTTGTTGTTAACATAGGCGGCAAAAGTTGGAACCAAGTCGGGTTACCTTGGGCTATTACCCCGGGTCGGGTACGGTCGGATCCTAGGTTGCCCCGGGTCGGGTCCTGGGTTGCCCCGGTACCCCAGGACAGTTAGGGTCGAGTCTCGGGTTGCCCCGGTACCCCGGGTCGGGTAGGGTCGGGTCCCGGGTTTCCACGGGAATTTTTCTGGGAACATGGATACCTACCCTTGCGAGGACCGTCCCTCCCGGTCCTCTCGGGTTGCCCCGGTCAGATGCCCGAGTCGGGTCGGTCGGTCCATTTTCCCCGGGTTTCTCGGGTCGGGTTCGGACCTCTCGAGTTTTTTTAAAACACTAATTGCAGACTTGCAGTTGCAGAGATTCACATCATGTGCTGCAGTCGGGGTTTGAAGGGATCTCAGCCTCAGGACCTGCGATCGGATTTGGATTGCAGCTGATTTCTGCGCAGCTCAAACAAATTTCAAATTTGCAATAATAGAGTTGTCAAATTAATATATATTTCATGATATTTTTGTCATATTTCTTTTAGAATGATTGTCAAATTACAAGAGTCTGGCTACAATAATATGCATATCACGGTTTTACCGTGCTATGCGGTCCATATCTCCATTTTCGGTGTCCAAATTGTCGATCCGAACCATTAAACTTAATCTTTATATCAAAATATACTAGCAAACCAAATTTTATAATTTTTTGAATTTTTTTGCTATTTTTAATGATGGAGAGAAAATGGCTAGATCCGAAGATTCTGGTTCATACAAAACAACGATTTTCTCCCCATCACTAAAATAGCAAAAAAATTTTAAAAATTGTAAAATTTAGTTTCCTACTATATTTTGATATAGAGATCACATTGAGCGGTTCAGATCGACTATTTGGACACCATAAATGGTGATACGGACCGCATAGCACGGTTTTACCGTGATATGCATATTACCATAGCCTAATTCCAAATTACAGTTATGTTTATGTGACAATCCGTTCTTTTTTCTTATTAGATTTTTTTTCCATTAAATGATGAAAATTAAATGTGTGTCCATTAATTTATGTGTTTTTATACTTTTTCATACAATTGGTCTTAAACAGACCTGGGCGCTGATTATTTTGCTGATTTTCTAGCTAACTGGACTTTAATGTTTAATTTACTGGAAGATACAAGATTTTTGTAAATTTAACGACTTGAATTGTGCTGCAACCCATTACAAATTATCCAGAGGATTCAATTTTAACTAGCCATTATGCACGCTCCGCTGTGCTCATAACATCAAGACCATACAATTTAAATGAGCAAGACACAAAATCAGACACAACCGATCGAGAAGATTTTTTTTTTTTTAATTACTAAATAAAAAAAGGGAAAAATATTGATTGTAGATGATTTGATAATAACTGACTATTTGTAGTACTTTTTGGAATACTAAATTTAAAAAAAATTAAAAAATACTAAATAAAAAAATTTCCAAAAAAAATACTAATAAAAAATAAAAATCAAATTAAAAATAAAAAAATCAAAAAAATAAAAAAAAACTAAATCCCAAAAAAAAATTACCAAATAAAAAAAGGGAAAAAAACATAATTACCCAAAAATTTAAAAAAATACTAAATAAAAAATTCCCAAAAAATTACTAATAAAAAAATAATAAAATTAAAAATAATAAAATACCAATAAAAAAAGGGAAAAAAATAATTACCAAAAAAAAAACTTAATCCAAAAGAAAATAATACTAAATCCAAAAGGGAAAAAAAAATACTAAATCCAAAGGGAAAAAAAATACTAAATTTAAAAAAAAAAAATATGTAGCTGATATGATAATTACTGTAGCGCAATAGTGCCACCCTCAAGGATTAGAGGTATTAAGGATTAGCAAAATGCTACCACATTTTGTTTCAATGTTCCTGTTGATACAGTTAGTGCTGTTGGTGCTTAACTGTACCTGATCCTTCGGCTTGGTATCAGCCCGGTACATCACTAGATGAAGCAACAAGATAACCGAGCTCATTTCATTTGAGTAGAGAAACTAGTTTGTCAGCGGAGCTCTGTGGATCTGATGTGTACCGGAACCGGTATCCAGATCTGTACCCGCGAGTGCGATACAAATGCCATTTTCAGATTTTCTGCATGCTACTGTAAGGAGAAACTTTCACATTTTTTTTAATAAGAACTTCCACATAAGTTGTTGATTTCAGTATCATAAGCATGCTTGTATAATGGTTATACCTACAAGTAATAGGTACCTTCACCTGACAGTTTAAGGTAATAAATAGAGGTCTCTTTTATGAACTGGTCCAACTGGTAGAATTCTTACTTGCAATAATGATTGAAGTCCTTAGGATGTAAAATTGAAGCCTCATGGGCCACGGTCCAACTCAACTTTTCAGCCTTTGTATTGCAGAAGCCTGTCAAACCAATGAATGCTTGGGACGAAACAAAAAGAAAATAAAAATTCCGCCGGATAGAGTAGGTTACTCATGCACCATCTCACAGTTCTAACACACCACGTGCACGGTGCACTCATGTATTTAGTACAGTTGCATAAATATTCACTCTGAAAAATGATATTTATAAATAGGAAAGATATAAATATTTACTGAAAAATAATATTTGTTCACTAAAAATAAGTGAACCGGTGGATAAATAGAAAGGCAAGCACCAGCTATTACTCAAACAAAAATTAGGATATAACATTGTAACATAAGAGTGAAGCCCTACGTCAGGTCACGTCATTGTTCGACCTTTTCATTGACCAGAATTTGATTGGGTTAAAACCATAATTTACAAAATTTAGACGGGTCAAATAGGGTAAACTTCATTAAAAGTGGCGGGTCACATATTATCGGATCAGGTCTTATATTTTGCCAGGTTATCTGGTTAGGAGTCGATTGGATCGAGTTGAGTCATATAATTTGCCAGGTTATCTGGTTAGGAGTCGATAGGATCGAGTTGAATCAGTTAAAACTTTCTACAAAATCAGATCGGTTTTGGACCATCCATAATATCCTTACTTCTAATAAAAGGAGATTGAATTTTTTGACATGAAAGTTCTATCTTTTCCAAAGAAGAAACCTCAACTGTTGATCATTTTCTTAGATAGATCAGCACCATTGATTTGTAATAATGTCCCAACCTGTTATTTAAAGTCCAAATAGCATTCACGCATTATTTATACGCGTTATAGTTTTTTAATTTTAGTTACCCAAACTCAACCCAACAACTCTATATCTTTTTTTTCTTGAGAAACCCAACCTCTCTATTTTTAACATGACATTATATCATGAGCAGAACCCTCTTCTTCTTAATGTTTTGGATCCAGCGATGCTGTTGCGTATATGTCTTTTTTTTATTTTATCATCTATAACTATTTTTTTTATGTTTTTCTTCTTTTTTTTTTTGGTTCTTCTAATAATATTAAGACATCATTGCTATTGCTTTTTCATATTGTTTTTGTATTATTTTGTTCTTACGATGTTAGTATTTAATTATATAATTACGATTTATGAAGTAAGAAGTTACATATTATCTTAAGATAAAAAAAAAATAGATTATTATAACGAATATTTTTAGGCCAAAAGTAACGCGTGAGCTACTTACTAGTATAATTAAATATCAATTTCTAGTTTATGTAAAAATACTAAGAAATGACCGGATATCTTTACCCAAAGAATGTTAAGGGTCTTAACCATTCCGGCCACTGTCAGCCAATAATATTTATGAAAACATACTTTAAGTTATAATAAGTTTGTTAGGCAACGATAACAGCCCATGCAGTCATGAAGCATGTGTAAAAGCAAGAAATATGTAACACAAAAGGATAACATTATCATTATCATGCCATCAAGTGGGCTTAGATTAGGTCCCTTTCAATTCATATGCCCTTTCAACGTTCCAACGGAAATTTCTTCCTTTCACCACAAGCAAGAAGAATTAAAAAAATAACCTCAGCAAAAAAGTAAGTTAGATAAATAAACAACAAATAAAATACTCCTTTTTTTAGTTGTTTTTTAGAATTTTAGCACATTGTTCACGTCCTTTTCATGCGTATTGAAATTGTGCATCAACTTTTACTTTTGATGGACCTTTTTGGAATTTATAGAGTCCAATTGTCAAGGAAAGATGCGCCCATGCTGCCGGAACTCAACTCCATTTTGGACTTTGTGGTCTCTCCTCTTTGAGTCCGTATATATCTGCTGTTATTCATATTCTTCTATAATAATAGGGTCATGTTATTCCGATCGGGACCGTTAGATTTAAATGAACGGAACCGATCGACCCAGTTTAGACTATAGAAGACCTTTTTGAAATTAATCTCATCCGTTTATTTTGATCCAACGGTTCATATTAGAATAATTAGGCCCTGCCCTTGTTATTATAGGATTAGAATTTTGTCCGAAGCCATTTGGACGTCTCTGTCTAAAGTCATGACTAAACCGTTCGATTCGATTTATATGCTTATCAACGGTGATAGCATGTGAACCCATTATTCTAAATATAACCAGCATGCTATTTTTAGTACCTACATGATTAAATCACGGTTGATCACTTACTAACAATTAAATTGTACAGCTCTCAAAATCCTTTGGACCGTCCAAATAGCTTTGGATAATATCCGATCCCGTTATCCTAATAGGATAACAGCGGATGTGAATTATCTACTCTCTAGCCTACAAAAACAAACAGATGTTGGATTATCCGACTAGACTCATATAATGGCAGGTTAAGGGTAAAATTTCTTCAGAAATACTTAAAAGTTAAAACTACTCTTGGTCATGAATAAAATAAGTTACACAAGTTTGATATATTAAAGGGAACCATGCATATATAAAAAAATGAAGCATTATAATTGTTCAAAACTTCAAATTGAATTATTCTGTTATTTTTTTTATCAAAAACACCGACAGAAATGATAATGGAGCCCATTTCATTTATTCAGGATGGGCAAAGCCTGAAAAATATCATAAAATAGCCAGGGATCAATTATTATGAAACTTGAAGCATAATCGATATGCATAATCGAAAATCAAGAATTTAAGCTCTGCTAATCTAAATTTGAATTTAAATTATAAAATTATGTCAATGCTTAAATTAATCAGCTAATATGGGAATTACTCTCAACACGATACATGACACACTTTTATCAGCTATATCATCGATGTTAAAATAAATAAATAAAAACTTTTATCACCTGAGATTTAATAGATTAATTAATATTTAATAATAGTCCTGTAGCTGTAGGGGTGTGCATCGGAATTTGAGGAGTGTTCATTCCTCTTCTTCTCTTTTTTCTAATAAACGCTGACGACATTGACTAAACGTGGTCCTCCTCCCGTGCAGTCAATTGCCAGGAAACTTCCGCGTGCTGCAGCCTGCGTATAGCGTACAGCGTATTGTTACTTTCTTTAAGAAGCAAGATATGTATTAACTTAATTATTAAAAGCAAATTAATTAATAAATAAATTCTCCATTTAGACATTTTCCATCCATGCGGTAAACTGAATACAATTTTCATAATAATTCAAATTACTAAAGGTATATATTTCTCTTGGATAAAAAAAAAAATACAATTTTCATAATAATTCAAATTACTAAAGGTGTATATTCCTCTTGGATAAAAAAAAAAGGCTTAATGGTTCACATAAAATTTTGTAGTTCAACAAAATAAACAATGATAAAAAGAGTGCGAAAGGAAACAAACAAATGGAGAATAAAAGCGGCCGCAGCGTCGTCCTTAATCTTCCCTAGTCCTGTGATGACTGATGATGCATTGATGCTCCACGTCCAGACAGACAGATCATATATGGCAAGCTGCAATGCAACATGCACACTCCCTAGCTAGCAGCGTGCTTATCCTCTGCTGCACAGTATTTTACTTTACAGCGAATCAACGATGAAGATTATAGGGGGGTTTCTTTTGAGACTGAGTTGCACGAATCTCAAAGCAGATCCGACAGTTGAAACGCTGCGCAGTAACTTACTGCGCGGTAAAGGATATGAACCGTAGCTAGCATGCTGTCCTTTATTATTTTAAATGAAAACAAACAAACAAAGCATCACACTCACACACTCCATTCTCTCTTTCGTCTTTCCTCTCTTTCTTTCTTTCGCTTGCATTCATTTCTTTCCTTTTCTTCTCTTTACCAACTCCTACTATCTACTACTATTCCCACTCCGACTGCGTCCGGTCCCTCCCCTTCTCAAGCTCAACTGCTGTGCGGGGATGGACACGGGCGTCTCTTCTTCTTCTTCTTCGGACTCCACTGATCAGCAGGTATCCCTGATCTGATCTCTCTGATTGAGGTGTTCATGTGATTGCTGAATTCAGTAGCTACTGATAAACATAAACTGCTATTAATATAGATAATTAATTGTGGTTTGGAGTCGGAGTAGGCCCTGGTGGAAGGTTCTGTTTAGTGTGAGGGGTTTTCATACATACTGTGTAAAACTTTCGGAATTCTGTTCTCCCTTCACAGATGGGAAGAGATCTAATCGAATTGCTTTGTTTACAATGGGGAATTTTTTTGTCTTTGTTAATGTCTTGCGTTTCTCAACTGCTGTAAAATTCTGTCTGATTCTGGATCTGATTTGCAATTTTGCATCAGCAGTTCAATTCCCCTTTGGATTCTTAGTCAATAGTATAGCACTTTACTGTTTGCTTCTCAAGAATTGTTTGATCTCAAATTTGACTGTGTTGCTTAGTTAGATGTTGAATGCTTCAGTGTTCATGGAAGAGATGATATTTATCGATAGTCCAGATTTGTTGTCAGTTCATGTTACTAAGAGATACTTGAATACCAAAAATTATGATAGATTAGATTTGGAACTAAAATAACTGCTTGTGTACTGATATTACCATGATCTCCATGGGAACTTGTCCAGATGTCTGGTGACATTCGTATACACTTTTTGGAGCTCCATTTTTGTTTAAATTTGAGAATTGCTGTCAATTTGTCAAAATTCTCTAGGTCTGTAGCGTATTCTCAATTTTCAGTAACTTATACATTGCAAATGAGATTCGAAAGGTTTACCTGGCTCTATATTGGTTCACCCTTAAGATACTGGAAACAATGCACATTGTTAGAGTAGAGTGATACAAATTTAAATCAATAAGACTCAAACTTATTTTCTATATACTTTGAAAGTAGGTCTTTGAACTTGAACCGTTTTGTTTTTTATATCATGTGTTGTAGCTTGTAACCTCTGAATTAACAAAATTTTGACTGTCAAATGCTATATTATTTGTTAAAGCCAAAGGCACTTAATCCAGAGGAAAGCGATGGAATGACAGAAGCTACAACACCAACTGTACCAAATCCCCGGAAGCCCCTAAACCTCTCGACTTTACAAATACCCAATCGAACAATTGAAAACCAGATTGCTAATACTCCCTCCTCTTCAAGAATCACCATTTCACCAGGTCCCAGTTCCTCAAGACATGGCCTGCCCCCACGTCCATCCTCTACAAGGGCGAAACCGTCTTTGAGAGGTATTCTTTCGTCAAAGAGCTTTATAGGAAGAAACAGGTCCAGTAAGGAGGGTCAGGAGGGAGAAAGAACTATTCTTATCATGCCAGAAGAACCCTCGTCAGAAGGAACAAAATCGGAAAAACCATCAGGTTCTGGGCTTTTTTCTTTAACTAGGGTTTTCTCCAACATCTCAACTAAAAGAACATACTCTATGCCTGTGACCCCAGTTGGGAACGTGGCTCCCACTTTGAAGGACAGTCAGGCAGCTGAACTTCCTGTTACTAATGTAATGTTCTCTCTACTACTCAATTAATAATTCTTTTCATTCTGCAATTTCACTATAGTCGTACACCTGAATTAAGAAGTATAAAAGGTATCCTTGGAAAAAGCAGAAATAACCCATTTGCACCTGACGTTCAGGAGATGCTATGTGTTCTTGTATATTTGTTATAAATGCCCAACTTCCTCCTTCTGGACCAATGAGAAACAAAAAGAATGACAAAGTGATTCCTTCTTTCTGAAAACCCCCATATTTAGGGGTTATAAATGAAACCTTTTGGTGTCCTAATTTTTTTTTTTTCAACTTTTATTGAAGGCTGAAGTGCAAAAGAAAATGAGGCGCTCGTTTTCTGTTCCTGGAAATGTAAAAAATCCTGGTTTCAGAAGGACAAATTCTCAAGGGTTAATTCGTGTAGTACCAGTTACTCCTCGGCCCATACCTATAGACAAGGCCAACTCCACACAAATTGGTGATATAGAAGAAACACCAGCTGGTATTATGGCCCTTTTTCTCTTAATTTTCTCTCTATAAATTACTACTTTACTAGGCATATGCAGGTTTGACATCTTCCACTGCCAGCTTGTGGTACCAAACTTTCAGCCCCAAAAACAGCTTTGTCATAGTTCCATTTGCTTGCTTTAGTCAGACTACCTGTTTGAATTGGCGCGTAATGTCGTAAACATATTAACAAGACATGGTCAGTAACTCCATAAGAGCTTTACACTGACTCAAGCCAACATAATATAATGTTAAAGCGCATGGTATTAGAGTAACGATTTCCTTGATATTGGCATTTAAGCTTATAGTATAGAATATTTATTTTTCAGGAACGGAAGCCAATGATGAAGGAGAAGACATACCAGAGGAGGAGGCGGTATGCCGAATCTGTATGGTAGAGCTTGCTGAAGGAGGAGAAACATTAAAAATGGAATGTAGTTGCAAGGGTGAACTGGCACTAGCACACCAGGAATGTGCAATAAAGTGGTTTAGCATAAAAGGAAACAAGACTTGTGATGTATGCAGGCAAGATGTACGCAACCTGCCCGTGACTTTGCTTCGCATACCAAATCCTCCGAATGTTACCAGAGGGGCAACACGTGGTGTTGTCCAACAAAGTGAAGATGGTGCATACAGGTCATTTTCATTCTTAATATGTTATTCAATTTTTTTCAAAATACTTTGTTTATTTCTGAGCATGGGGAGATTTCCGATCATGGAGCACTTGATAAATCATAAGACTGGCATGTTTGACAAACTAGTGTTTTCACTTTTGTAGAAAACTTTTACTAACAAATATGAGAACCTACTATCATCATTCTGAATCTGAAATATTTTGGTGGGGATTTATTGGCAATTATTTTGAGAACCATGGCAATTCTTTATCTTAACATGTCAATAAAATTAAAATTAAAATTATGTAATTTATAGACATGTTATGGTCCTTATAAATCTGTTGTGTTTGTGTATAAATATTCATTCAAATTAAATTTCATTTGATGCCATTGAATGTGAATGGTTGCAAATTCCATGTCGTTTGATGAATGGTGATTGTGAAACTTTCATAGAATATCATTATTTTTAATGGATACAACATATATAGCATGCAGATTAAATCTTTAATGTTTGATTTGAAAAATATATATCCTATTTTGCAGTTGTCAGGGTTGTCAAAAGTATTACTTGTTATTAGTTGTCAATGGATTTCCGCCCCAAAATGATTAGTAAATAGTTGCCAGATAGATGACATTTGCCTATTATCAGGATTCTGGACTTGGCATCCCATATTTTCTGCTAAATTGTAATGCTGATTGTGATATCCACAAAAACTGCTTGAATGCGAAATGTACATGTTGTGTGCTAAGGCTTTATAGCTGAGTAACACTTATGATCATATAATTACAATTGAGTGTTTCTGTAGATAATTCAATTTTAGATTTTTTGTAGTTCAAGGTTGGTTTCTTCCTAGTATAATTGAACCGGCAAGTAATTTTTTTTATAACAAAAGTGTAAATGCTGGTCTTCATGTTTTTCTTTTCGATATTTGAAACAGGGTATGGCAGGATGTGCCAATACTAATAATGGTCAGCATGCTAGCTTATTTTTGCTTCTTGGAGCAACTTCTGGTATGCAGTCTTTTTTCTTTTTTCCTTTTTAGAAGAATACCTAAACATTGCTTGTTAAATTTGGAATTTGGCCTCTGAACTGAGGTTGGGACAAAATTTAATAGACATATGTTCATTTTTATCCATAAACTTATTTGCATTGTTGTCGTTCAAGAAAGTGTTCTTTCTTTTGTGCATGCCAGTATGCTACTGTTAATATATTATTCACTGTCTAGTTTCAATATTATGGCAAAAGTATTTGCACTATGACTAGCCTCACAGGATACTAAGTCAGTGTCAAATCAATAGTATTGTCAATTTTCACCTCTGCTTGACCAAAATTTAATCTATTAAAATATTTTTGGAGTAATTACATCATCACTTCTCTGACATGTTAAATTAAATAGGTTAGTGATATGGATACACGTGCTCTAGCTGTGTCATTGCCTTTCTCATGTGTTTTGGGGCTTCTTTCTTCTATGATTGCCTCCACCATGGGTACATAGCATCTTGCTCTCTCTCTCAACTTTAGATGACTATATTTTTCTCACATAGTATTTTTATACATAGAAATATTGTTGTGTGATACCCAGACAGTTACACCCAACTGTTTTTAACTGACGACTGACATTTAGAGGTAAAGCTACTGGCAATAGTTGTTAGATTTTGCCACTGAAGTTGCCAGAAGCTAGGATGAATATATTTTGGCTTTTTGAGTTGCTATGAAAAGTTATGTACTTTATGAATATGTTTCAAATGGGTAAAATTATATGCTCTATGAAATCTTGGATGCTAATACAGTTTTTAGATGATATTTGTAAAATTTTTGTTGTTGACAACCTGTTTTTAATTTTCAGTGAAGAAGAGTTATATCTGGGCATTTGCATCATTTCAATTTGCCCTTGTTATCATCTTTGCTCATATATTCTACAATGTGGTAAGCTCATTTCATAAGAATAATAAATTCTCTGTGTAAAACTTTCATTCTTCTGTCTGGAGCTCTGGATACTGTACCACCTTGTAATAGCAAATGACTGAAATGAGGTTGGATTCCATTACAGCTTGGAGAAGTTGTTGACCTTCTTTTAATATATTTTCTTACTTGCCCTTCCATTTCTAGTTCTATTTAATTTTCTGTCCTTTGCACGATTGTATTAGTTATCTATTACTTCTTGCACTGTTGTGTTTATCTCTGTTACCAAACCTGTTTCTGGACAACTATATTGGTAAATACAGTACTGACATCTGCAACCAATCCTGGCATCCTTGGTATATATTGCTTAACAAAATATGGTACATTCTGCTTTCAGGATTGTTAATTCATTACTCATTTCATTTTCAACTGCCTTTTATCTTAAATTTTAGCTTAGGGTAACAGCAGTGCTGGCTGTACTTCTTTCGTCATTTACTGGTTTTGGGATTGCAATCACTACCAATTCCTTGTCAGTTGAGTGTATGAAGTGGAGACAGAGACGAAGCGAATTGCTAGCTCAACGACAACACCAACAGCAGCAACAACAGGAGCAATCTGACAATGGGAGCATAAATGGAGACAGGGTGGGGCCTGAAGGAACACCGATCCCACCAGTTTGAGTTTAGCTCACAACACAAGCTGAGGTAAATGCACTTGATACGATAGATGAGATGCCATACCGACAGTATGAGGCTGGTAAAAGAGATCCAACAAGATTGTGATCGAGTTTGAGAAGATAGTTTTGGTCCTAGAATAATACAATTTAGTGGTGTGCATCATTCCTAGATAGTTTTGGTCCTAGTCTTTTTGCTTCATTGTTCAATGCGTAACAGAAAAGAATATATATGTCAACATTGTAGCGAGTGTGCTGTACGATTCTCTTTGAGGTTAATTGATGTGTAAGAAAATACTGAAAAAAGGAATTAAAGCCTCTTGTATATGGTATTATTTCAGCAAAAGAGTTTCATGAAGGTGTCAGTTCTTGTCTTCTTGACATTTCAAGTATGAAGAAATTTTGTTTATGGGTCTTCATTACGTGCAGTGTTTGAACCTCTCAATATTTTGTTTATTTAAACAGGGAACTGGTACAATTTTGTGCGTGTACTGTTTGGCCAATGTATATTATTGTGTCCAGTCATATCAGTGTATGATATAATTGGTCTCAGCTTTGTACGGGGATCGTTGGCTCGTTGCAACTTGAGCTTGAGGAATTAAAACATCTAATTACATTATTTCTGTAGTAAAAATTATCTTCTCTGATTACTTTTTTATGAATGGTCGATCGGTTGATCGTGTTCATCGATCAAGGCGTCAATATGTCTGAATGCCATATTGGCGGAATGGAGGTAAAACATGAATAATGATTAATGACCAACAAACAAGTATATTTTTGAGTCGAAGCACGCGCCTCATAACTTGGAAGGAAGCCACTGGCCACTGACATTATGTCTGAATCATAATGTCAGTGCTATGGAAGACAATAATGTTTCTTTCGTGTCTAACTCTTTAGTAAATTGCTTTATCTTTTATGTTGACTTCATGGAAAATGATTATATGGATCAACCTTTTCGACTGTTGTTTAATATTCAATTAATACTTAATAAATTTGGGCCATTGCATATATCAAATAATTTTGGTGGACTTTGATAGATTATCAAATAACACAAAAAATGAATACAACTTAAAACACAACTAATTTATATAATATATAAAACATTTGCAAAATGTTTTCTATTTTAGAAAAAAAAATTATTTACAATTTGATGAACCGTTGCCAAGTTTGTCAAATTAGTTTAATTCAATGGGTCGTTCTAATTTAATTATTGTTCTATTATGTAATTTTCATACGGACATTTTAAATTAAAAAAAAAAAAAGAAAAGATGTTAAACCATCAAAATAAAACGTGTCTTTGAAGACAAAAAAGACCATTAAGCAAAAACACAAAAAAAAAAAAATGAAGTACGCAATGAAAGTAACTTTTTTTTTTTTTATCAGAACGTGAACTTCTTAATTTTTAATTACAACATCAAAATTTAAGCTAACTTGTTTGCACTCGGATGGGTGACTGACCAAAACAATTCGGTCAAAATGGATAAAAGAACACAACTAATGGAGGGGTGCTGCTTTGTGCTTTGGGCAGCTCTTTATCTGGACCGATTTCATTTTGCACTGAGCAATATTTCATTTTGAATAGAGCAGTTCTTACCAAACATTTCTTTTTAGAGTAGGGATCAAATAACTATATTTTTGGTGACCGATCGGTGACCATGAAATTGAATCTAAAATAACTACAATTTAAATTGTTAAATGACAAAATTAATTGATAGAATGTGTTGTATATATCATGTTTTATGTGTACACAAAAAATTATATCATTTTGATTTTATTTACATACATTAACAAAAATCAACGGTTCAAATTTTATGATTTTTTCTCCTCTCTTGATGACTATTGAAACAATGTTAAAACTTTATCATTTTTTGTGTATATGTTATTTAGATGATTTAGAAATTACATCTAATGATTTAAATTTGTTAATTTATATATAAATAATAAAATTGTCACCACGGTCACCAATATTCATGGTTATTGGATCCCTCCTATTCTTTTTAATTATCCATACTCCTAATAAAAGGAGATTAGACTTTTTGACATGAGATGTCTATCTTCCCCAAGGAATAAATCTCAGCCGTTAATTGTTTACTTAGACTGATCACCATTGTTAACGTATTTTAATGTCTCAACCCATTAAAACTTAAGGTTGTTGTCCCTAATGGCGCCTAGAGGGGGGGTGAATACGGTGCCTTAAACAATTTTAACAATTTTCGCCCAATTCACAATTTTGGCCAAACCATAAAACAATTCGATTCAACGGCCAACAAGTTTGCAATACAATAGATAGAGATGAGTAAGAGAAATTGCAAACAAGGGATGGAGACACGCGGTTTTAACGAGGTTCGGCAAATCGGCCTACGTCCCCGGGGTAACGCTACCAACTCGGTGGTGCGCCTTTCCTATTACCCGCTAAGAAAGGAAGTACACAACTCGGCAATCCCTTACACAACAAATGGGCCGTCACCGAGATCGGAGGAGAGGCGAAACTCAAGCTCCGGAAAAGAAAAACTTGCTCTCAAGCTAACCCTCTTACAAGATCTAAGATCTATGGTGTAGTTGAGACTTGAACCACAATGATTTTGCTATAAAAAGCTCACTCAACAATGGAGTTTTGACCTAGGGTTTTTCTCTTTTCAATAGATTTTGAAAGTGGGTAAAGTTGTACCTTTCAATTCGGGAAGAAAGGTATTTATATGGTGGTCCCTTGACTTAACAGCCTGCAGCGCAGGTCTTTGTTCCGTTATAACGGAACCGAGTTTCCGTTATAACGGAACAATGATTTGAGCTACTGGAACAAAATCAGAGGCATTCCGTTATCACGCATTATATCATTGCGTTATAACGGAATGGTTGACCTTGCTAACGGTATTTGACTATTCAAACGGTACTTTGGATGTGACACATGACCGTTTAATTTGTAATAACACCGTTGGAATATTCCGTTATAACGGAACAGAAAAGTCCGTTATAACGGAACCTGGGGCTGGTTCCATTGTTTGAGCTTTTCAATGCCATCAATAGTGAATGTCTTAAATGTATATCTACCTAAATTCACTATTATAATTAACTTATAAAAGTAATGATAAGCCAATCCATATCTTGAGATATTTCCATTATCTTTAGCTTATCTTGTCTCTTGAAGCCATTGCTTGCATGCATTGAGTTCTTGATAATTTGTTCAGCTAATTCCTTACACGAACAACATCCTCAAAGAAATTGTTAGAAATATAGTTTGATATTGTTTTGGAAATCGTCAAATAAGAAAGATTATTTTGAACAACAATCTCCCCCTTTTGACGTTTTCCAAAACAATATCCATAAGTAAAGCAAGATAAACAAAAATTTAAAATCACCGCGGAAACGTGTTTTGCAATTCAAGTACAATTTTGCTTTACTTATTATTACTCCCCCTTTTTGGAAATCGTTAAAAGATTAAACAATTTTGCTCCCCCTCAATATTTACAATTATTCAATTCAAGGCAAAAAAAATTTTGCCATAGTGTTGCCTCTTTTTGGATTACTCCCCCTATATTCTTGAATTGAGTAATTCATAGTATACCAAAATTTAATCATATCACAAGTCACATACGAAATTATAAAAGACTCCAAGGCATAAAAAGTTTTAGCAATCCGACAAGTCATAAAACATTACATAGATAAGCATAAAATAAATTGCAAAGTTTTGAAAGGTAGGAAAATATGCATAAATAGAACCTAAATGCTACATGATAATGATATGCATCCTCGCATTTCACTCGCCGCTCATCTCACTCGTCACCATCATCACTATCGTCACCTTTTCCTCCTTGAGAAGTGCTTGGTCCACGTATGTCTTCCCAAAATTGGTTGACGGTGTGGTGGCATCTTTCAATACTTTCATCTACCCTCCGAAAACCGGAACGCATTTCTTCTTGAAATGACGAGAGTTGTTGGCCATACCCGTCAAGTTGGTTTCCAAATTGATCAAACCATTGCTTTGCCTCGGTCTCATACCGATCGAGTCGAGATGTGAGCGTTGAGTGCCGGTCATTTGCATCGGTAGAGTATTGATGAAGGGTTTGATTTATGCCTTGAAATTGATTTGTGAGATAGGCCATGATTTGATCAAGATTTCCGGCTTGAGAGGTTGATGCGGCTTGTGGAGCGGGTTCCGGTTCCGGGTCCGACTCGGCCGGTATGGGAGCTTCTTCACCAAGAGGATGATATTGGTTTGGTGCGGCTCCTTCCGCTATGAGATACGCATTTCTTGGATCCGATGGGTTTGGTACCAACATTTCCCCATCCGTCTTTGTCCAATCCGAAAAATAATCCAAAATATTTTTCGGTTGCTTGTGTTCATCCTCGGGAACCCCATGGAGTGGATCTTCAATACCTTGGTTTTTGAGGATGAGATGAATGAGATTCCCGTATGGTAGAGAATCTTTGCTATTCGAGTGTGCCTTGTGCATATGACTAATTAATACATATGGAATGTTGAGCTCGATCTCATCCATGGCTATCATGTGCCTCATGTAGAACAATCCTCCATTTTCAATATTGGTTTTGGTTTTGAATTTCGGGGTAAGAATGTTGTTAACGAGGAGGTGTGTGACCCGATGCAAAGCCGGAAGGTCGGTGACATACAAGCCCTTCCTTGTTCCAAAACCGAACCATTTTCGGTAATCAAAGGCCGATTCTTGACAAGTCTCATGATCCTCATGCCATGGCCAACTCTTGTGAGGATATATCGAGTGACCCGCATTTCTCATAGAGAGAAGTGAAGCGAGTTTCCGAAAGGACACATCAATGATTCTACCATGAAAGTAGGAAGTGGCATCATCCATGTTATGAAATCTTAGGTTTGCGTAGAACAACCGGGTGGTATGGTCGGAATAGGTATCGGGTATGGTTGCCAATTCAGTAAGCGAGAAGTGATTGATCCAATTAATGATTTTGGTAAGATACCGTGTGGGGATTTTTCCTTTTGGATCAAAATGGTAACACCCCGACAAACCACGCTTAGTGAATCTTAGAAACATTCGGTGTGCCTCATCATCCCGAAATAAATACCGATTTCCCGGTAGTAGATTAAAATTTGGTTCCGGTTGACTACTTGTTTCACCACGGGGACGTTTTGATCCTTTGGTTGCCGGTTTCTTATTTCTTTCCCTTAGGTTCATTTTCAACTTGATATCAAGACCGTTAAGTATAGAGAAATTTGAGATTTTACCGATCGAGAAATGGATGACCAAGAAGGAAGGAGAACACCAAGAGAAGCTTGGAAGTGAAGTCGGATTGAGGATCGGCCGGTCGGATCGTCGGTTTTGGTGAGTCCCTTGAAGCGAGGGTTTTGGTGAATCCGGTGAAGGAGAAGAGGAAAGTTGAAAATAAGAGTATGGATGAGTATAGCTTTGAGAGGAGAGCTTGAATTTTGAGTTTTCCGGCGAGATTTGGCAAGGGATGACCGGATTTAGTGGTGGTTTGTGGTGGTCCGAGCGAAGGAGAAAGAGGAGGAGAAGAAGAGGAGGTTTGGAAGAGAAGGTTTTGGAGGAGATGAATCCGAATCGGCCCCTTCGAATTAACTCTTTCAATTATTCCGTTATAACGGACCTAAGTTGCATTGTAACGGAACATAGATCCGTTGTGTATTTTGTTCTTCATTTCAATTTCGAAATCCCTCCAGCTTCCGTTATAACGGAATTGAGAGTCCGTTATAACGGACCGATTGGCTTGCTCTCTGGTTGCAAAGTGTATTATTCCGTTATTACGGAATGACCATTCTGTTATAACGCAACAATATCCATTTTCCTTCAGCTTCCGTTATAACGGAACGTGGTATTCCGTTATAACGCATCAGATGGCGAACTCTTCTGGTTGCAAAATGCATTATTCCGTTATTACGGAATGACCCTTCCGTTGTTAACGCGAAAATTCTTATTTTCTCCTAGCTTCCGTTATAACGGAATTAACTGTTCCGTTATGACGCAATGGATGCACGATGCAATCTTCCAAATAGTTTTAATGCAATTTTGAAACTTTGTCTTTTGCAAGAAAGATCATGACATGAATTTTCATAAGTAAATACTCAAATACCTTTTTGCAATTAAAAAAAAATTATTTATTGACTTGTGACTTGATTTAATTTTGACTAAGATTACTCATTCAACTCAAGCATTCCCAATTTGAATCTTAATTCATTGTGTTGGAAAGTGCTTAGGGGTTTTGTGAATATGTCGGCTACTTGTAATTTGGTATCAACATGTATTAGCTCGACATCCCCCTTTTCAATATGATCCCTAATAAAATGGTGCCGTATCTCTATGTGCTTGGTTCTAGAATGCAAGACCGGGTTCTTTGAAATTAGAATGGCGCTATTGTTATCACACATAATTGGTACTTTATAAAATTCTAAATCATAATCTTTTAAAGTTTGGATCATCCATAATATTTGTGTGCAACAACTACCCGCCGCAACATATTCGGCTTCCGCGGTTGAAAGAGCAACCGAAGTTTGTTTACGGCTAGACCAAGAAACAAGTGATCCTCCTAAAAATTGACATGTACCACTTGTACTTTTTCTATCCATTCTATCACCCGCAAAATCGGCATCGGTATATCCTATCAAGTTAAATTCCGATTGTTTACCATACCAAAGCCCTAAATTTTTAGTCCCTTTGACATATCTTAAAATTCTTTTGACAGATGCAAGATGAGACTCTTTTGGACATGATTGATATCTAGCACATAGACATACTGCAAACATTATATCGGGTCTACTAGCGGTAAGATAAAGTAAGCTACCTATCATAGCTCGGTATTGAGTGATGTCTACACTTTTCCCGCTTGGATCCGAGTCGAGATTCGCATTTTGAGCCATCGGAGTGGAGATTGTCTTGCTATCTTCCATTCCAAATTTCTTCACGAGCTCCTTTGCATACTTAGTTTGACTTACAAAAATGCCCTCCTTCATTTGCTTAATTTGAAGTCCCAAGAAGAAAGTGAGCTCGCCCATCATGCTCATTTCGAATTCACTACTCATTAAAAATGAAAATTCCTTGGCAAGTGCCGCATTAGTAGATCCAAAAATGATATCATCAACATATATTTGAACTAGCAATATAGCATCATCTCTTTTCTTAGTAAACAATGTTGTGTCATTTTTACCCCTATTGAATCCATTTTCAAGTAGAAATGTGCTTAACCTACCGTACCATACTCTTGGAGCTTGTTTAAGTCCATAAAGTGCTTTGGTAAGTTTTAACACATGATTAGGGTAAATTGGGTCTACAAAACCGGGAGGTTGTTGAACATAGACTTCTTCCTCTATAAAACCATTTAGAAAAGCACTTTTGACATCCATTTGAAATAGGGTAAATCCTTTGTAAGAGGCATAAGCCAAAAGCATTCTAATTGATTCTAATCGAGCGACCGGTGCAAAGGTTTCTTCAAAATCAATTCCTTCTTGTTGTTTGAAACCTTGTGCTACCAATCGAGCCTTGTTTCTAACAACATTTCTATTTTCATCTAATTTATTTCTAAATACCCATTTTGTACCAATTATCATCCTATCATTTGGTCTAGGTACTAGTTCCCACACATTGTTTCTTTCAAATTGAGACAATTCTTCTTGCATGGCTACAATCCAATTTGAATCATTATTGGCCTCATTAAAATTTTTCGGTTCAATTTGTGATACAAAGGCACAATGAGCAATCATTTGGTTTAAACCGGATCTAGTTCTAACTCCTTCACGTGGATCACCGATAACATTTTCGAGAGGGTGAGAGGGAACTTCTCTTAGATTTTCGGGGATTTGATAAGGAGATGATGAAGGTTGTTCGTCTCTTTCTTCGTTCATATCATCGTTCAATGCATTTTCGCCTTGAGTTCCTTCATGGTTGATTTCTTCATGACTTGGCTCAATGTCTCCATCTACAATGACTTCTTCTTCTTCATTGTTTGGTTCTTCGGTACCTACATTGTCTTTTATACCTTTCTCGACATTGAGGTTAATCCTTTCATCAAATTTAACATGTACCGATTCAATAACAATGCTATGTGTTGGTACGAAAATCCTATAGGCTTTACTTGAGTTTGAGTAGCCAACGAACACTCCCTCAATTGTTTTTGAATCAAATTTGGTTACTTTGGGAGCTTCATTTAACACAAAACATTTAGAACCGAAAATCTTAAAATGAGAGATGTTTGGTGTATGCCCTTCCCACAATTCATATGGAGTTTTCTTTAGAATTGGTCTCATACACACACGATTAATTATATAGCAAGCGGTATTTATTGCTTCGGCCCATAGATATTTTGGTAATGAATATTCATTAAGCATAGATCATGCTACTTCTTGTAAGGTCCTATTTTTCCTTTCAACTACCCCGTTTTGTTGTGGTGTGCGAGGAGCCGAAAATTCATGCTTATAACCTTGCTTTGAACAAAATTCATCAAATTTTGTATTTTCAAATTCTCTACCATGGTCACTACGAATTTTGACTATTTTGTCCCTCTTTTCATTTTCAACCCTAATACAAAATTTAATGAATTGTTCAATCGTTTCATCTTTACTTGCAAGAAATATTACCGAAGTAAAACGACTATAATCATCAACCAACACAAATACATATTTCTTTCTTGATAAACTTGGTACACTTATTGGTCCAAACAAATCCATATGAATCAATTGCAACGGTTTGGTAGTGGTTACCAAGTCTTTGGACTTAAAACTAGCTTTTATTTGTTTACCTTTCATGCATGCTTCACACAAACCTTCCATTTGGAGCTTATGAGATGGTAATCCTCGGACTAGCTCATGCTTTGCTAGTTTCCTAATCGAATCAATTGCTACATGACCTAATCTTCTATGCCATAACCATGAATCGGAGGTGACGGCACTAAAACAAGTCTCACCGGATGTGAAATATTCAAGATATAAATAATAGACATCTTTCTTTCTTTTGCCCTTGTAAATGCAAGTGTTATCCAAACTCCGATAAACATTACAAGAATGTTTGTCGAACTTTAAATAATATCCGGCATCACATAGCTTGCTCACACTAATCAAGTTGTAATTAAGTCCATCAACAAGATACACATTTGATATGGCCAAGTTATCATTTCCAACCGAACCTATTCCTACAATTGAACTTTTTCTTTGGTTGCTACCAAAAGTTACAGTACCACCATCATATGGTTCTAGGTTTTTAAAGTTAGATTTTTCACCGGTCATATGATGCGAACATCCACTATCTATGATCCAAGAACTTTCCTTGAGCGATGAAATTAAGCATACCTACAAGAATATACATTAGTTAATATTAATAATCTTAACTAATATATATATCTTGCATTTTCACTCCCCCTAAATGTATGACAAATTTTATTGGGAGTTTATTTTGACTCTTTTGTCAATTTAGTTAACCTTTAATGTACCGGTACCGGTACCGGTACAAGCTTTAGGAATCCATGCGACTTGACCATTGTTGCTTGACCTTTTAATTTTGCACTCAAGTGATATGTGTCCTAATTGGCAACAATAGTTACAAAATGCACATGTTGGCCTACTTTCACTTTCCTTACTTTTGACAAAATGAGCTTTAAAATGTTGTTTGAGATCAACATTCTTGTTCTTCGGATTACTTGATGAGGCAAGTTGAACCTTTTGCTTTTGAATAAATTTTTGATTATTTTGATTTTTGTGTTGGAAATCACCTCCTTTTTGGTTGTTTTTCGGAACCCACATTTTATTTGAAAAATCTTGGTTTTTAATTTCGTAAAACCAACCATCGGGACCTTTGAAATAAATTTTGTTTGAACATTGTGGCCTTGATGTACCATGGTTACCATTAACTTGGTTTTGTCTGTACCTATTCCTAGGTTTTCTTTGGTACATATATGCATGACCCCTAACATTTCTAGATTTTACCTTTTTGTCCTTTTTAAATTTTTGAGGTGATTTTCCATTTTCTTTCGGGCGAGAGGAGTTCAAGGATTGTGAAGAAGATAAAGGCTTCTCATACCCAAGACCCGTCTTATCATAGGGCTTTTGGCCTATATACATCTTTTCAAGATCATACTTTGTGCTACTAGAAGCATAAGATGATCTCAACGCCCTATTTTCGGTTTCCAAATTTAAAATTCTTACTTTTAAAATTTCTATCTCACCCGATTGGGTTTGACAACCTTTTTCAAAAACCGTCTTTTCTTTTTCTTTGTCAAAATCTTCAATTTTAGCCTCAAGAAGTTTTACCTTAGACTCAAGATCATTGATATCACTTCTTAATGATCCAATTATTGCTTCTTTCCTAAATAAGGCTTTGTTGGACTCTTCAAGAAGACTCTTAAACCTATTCATTTGTTTTTCCAAAATTTCATTACTCAAGGTAGTATTCTTCTCATAGATATGTTGTTCATTTTGCTCAAGTTGGTCATCAATTACATTTATACCCTTGGTCTCAATTTTATCATCACAACTTGAGCTTTCATTCCAATCTTCACAAAATAAAGTTTTTAGATATACCTCACTTTCCGAGTTTGATGAGGTGGAGGTTGACGCTTCTTCGTTTGCTTTGCGCTTTTCTTCCTTCATCAAGGCGGCCTTCTTGAGAGCCGCAATTGTCAACTTGTCGGTAATGTTCTTGCTTGCTATGATGGCCTCCATTTCTTCGACGTAGTTGACTTTGTTCACTTCCGCTACAAGAGCCAAGTTTTCTTGTTCCTCACTTGTCTCTTGTTCACTTTCGTCCGATTCGCTACTATCGGAATCGATGCACCAAGATGCTTGCATGGCTTTGGCTTTCTTCTTGCCTTTGTACCCTTCCTTGCGGTATCTCGGCTTGCGCTCTTGGTTTTCTTCCTCATTTCTTTCCTTTAATTTTGGAAAGATTTTGAAGCAAGTGTGGATGGTGTGACCTTCTTTGTGGCATGAGAAGCACACCACCTTCTTGTTTTTGGATGCCCTCTCTTTGTTGTACTTCTTTTCGAAGTTGAGCATGCTTTGAACACATGTTGGTGAGAGTTGCAACATCTTGAGGAAATTCGGTATTGGAGCTATGTGAGAATGACTCCTTTGGTTGAGAGTAATTGGTGGAGTGGCTGTGCTTGGAGTTTTGTGCGGGAAAGGCTACGGCTTTGGATTCTTGCTTTAGCTTCCCGGCTTGTCGAAGGGCCTCCTCAAAGCTTCTAAGACACGTGTATACTTCATCCGAAGTAAATGTCTTGTCGGCTCCTTGCATTGCCTCCAACGAGCTCACATAAGCCTCCCACTTTGGCTCGCACAACAAAGCTCGCAACATCTTTTCTACAATTCTTTCATCATCAAGTGGTTCTCCAATATTAAAGAATTCATTTTGTATACTCATTAATCTAGAGTACATTTCATCAATGGTTTCACCATCCTCTACTCTAAAGGACTCAAAGCGACTATTCAAACCAGACCTTTTAGTTCTCTTGATATGTGCATTGCCTTCGTAATGATTTACGAGCGCATTCCACATATCATGAGCACTATTCATATACTTGCTCATACTCAAAACATTTCGTACCGATTCACTAACCGAGTAGTAAATGGCATTTACGGCATTGTCATTTTCTCTCTTTTCTAGTTTTGAGGTTGTGGTCAACTTGTCACCGGCCTCGGTCATTTTTGGTACATACCCTTTTTCAATAATATCCCAAACATCAAGGATATTTAGGTAGTTTTGCATTCCAAGTTTCCATTGGGCAAAATTGTTGGTTTCTTTACCAAATACCGGGGGTTTGATAATATTAATGGGTGGTGCCATGTTTGGATCTTAACAATTCAAATTAGACAAGTCCTAATTTAGCTTGACCTGCTCTGATACCACTTTGTTGTCCCTAATGGCGCCTAGAGGGGGGGTGAATACGGTGCCTTAAACAATTTTAACAATTTTCGCCCAATTCACAATTTTGGCCAAACCATAAAACAATTCGATTCAATGGCCAACAAGTTTGCAATACAATAGATAGAGATGAGTAAGAGAAATTGCAAACAAGGGATGGAGACACGCGGTTTTAACGAGGTTCGGCAAATCGGCCTACGTCCCCGGGGTAACGCTACCAACTCGGTGGTGCGCCTTTCCTATTACCCGCTAAGAAAGGAAGTACACAACTCGGCAATCCCTTACACAACAAATGGACCGTCACCGAGATCGGAGGAGAGGCGAAACTCAAGCTCCGGAAAAGAAAAACTTGCTCTCAAGCTAACCCTCTTACAAGATCTAAGATCTATGGTGTAGTTGAGACTTGAATCACAATGATTTTGCTATAAAAAGCTCACTCAACAATGGAGTTTTGACCTAGGGTTTTTCTCTTTTCAATAGATTTTGAAAGTGGGTAAAGTTGTACCTTTCAATTCGGGAAGAAAGGTATTTATATGGTGGTCCCTTGACTTAACAGCCTGCAGCGCAGGTCTTTGTTCCGTTATAACGGAACCGAGTTTCCGTTATAACGGAACAATGATTTGAGCTACTGGAACAAAATCAGAGGCATTCCGTTATCACGCATTATATCATTGCGTTATAACGGAATGGTTGACCTTGCTAACGGTACTTTTGACTATTCAAACGGTACTTTGGATGTGACACATGACCGTTTGATTTGTAATAACACCGTTGGAATATTCCGTTATAACGGAACAGAAAAGTCCGTTATAACGGAACCTGGGGCTGGTTCCATTGTTTGAGCTTTTCAATGCCATCAATAGTGAATGTCTTAAATGTATATCTACCTAAATTCACTATTATAATTAACTTATAAAAGTAATGATAAGCCAATCCATATCTTGAGATATTTCCATTATCTTTAGCTTATCTTGTCTCTTGAAGCCATTGCTTGCATGCATTGAGTTCTTGATAATTTGTTCAGCTAATTCCTTACACGAACAACATCCTCAAAGAAATTGTTAGAAATATAGTTTGATATTGTTTTGGAAATCGTCAAATAAGAAAGATTATTTTGAACAACAAAGGTCTATATCAATTTTCTCAATTTAAGGCCCATTACATATTATCTTAAAAATTTATTATAAAAAATAACAATTTCAACCCAAAACAAGTCGTGGGCTCTTTACTAGTATCTAGAAAATATATCGTGAACATCCGATTATAAAAATTGAATGATCCATATTTCATTTGATCATAGCAACCCTATATATTTTATGCAAAATTGGGTACATACCCATCAAAACTTTGGTTTTAAGATATTTGCCTGTCAAACTTTAAATTTAGATATTAACCCATCAATTCTTCATTTTCTCCTATATTTGCCCATCAAAATAGTTTTAGAATAAAATAAACAAATTTTGATATAGAAAAAGAAGATAAAGACTAGAAATGACAACTTGGCCCCTCCCTTCTCTTTCTTTCTCGGGTATCGGGTTGACGGCTGCAAATATTTTTTTGGGTCTGGTCGGGTATGGGTTGACGTCTGCCGCATTTTTCAGAATGGGCGGGTTTTTCGGGTCTGGTCAGATTTTGCACGTCTATTTTTGGGTTATCTCGGGTTTTCGAGTCGTTCAGGTCGGGTCGGGTTCGGGTCAGTCTGACTTTCCCTGAAACACTGTCGGGTCGGGTTCGGGTCAGTCTGACTTTCCCTAAAACACAATCGAGTCGGGTCGTGTCGGGTCGGGTTCGGGTCAGTTTGACTTTCCCTGCTTCTTGCCTTGGAAAGATCGGTGGGGGTGAGGGGAAGGGCAAAGTTGTCAATTCTAATATTTATCTTCTTTTTCTATATCAAAATTTGTCTATTTTATTCTAAAACTATTTTGATGGGCAAATATAGGAGAAAATGAAGAATTGATGGGTGAATATCTAAATTTAAAGTTGATGGGTAAATATCTCAAAACCAAATTTTTGATGGGCATGTACTCAATTTCACCTATATTTTATTACAAGTTCATAGGCGTGCACACACATCCCCACCCCCACGGTGTTTCTTTTTTTTTTTTACATAAATCTTATTTTATGTTTTTCTATTGTCATAATCGCCTCAATTTTTTTAAATAAGCCTCTAAAAATACAAATTCACGAGTTTCGGCCCCGTAACACACATTTTTCATATTTAGAACGGACGCTAGTGTCTCAGTTGGACGCTACAGAATCTCCGCATCCCATCCCAAAGCCGGACGCCAAGGTACCTCAGCGTCCCCCTCTTGCCACCGGTCCAAGAGACCATTAAATAACATAGGGTGCATGTTCACGTGTGGGGATGCTTCAAAAGCATGTGCATATACGGTTGGATTTTTGCCATAATTGTTGAGATCCCTACCTTACATAGGTGTTTCCTTTTTGGCTGCATGCATGATATATTGATGCATGTAAGATTTTGAAGCATCCAGCTGGAACGCTGAGGTACCTTGACATTCAGCATTGGGGATGGGATACTGAGGTTTCGTAGCGTCCAACTGGGAACTAGCGTCCGTTCTAAATATGAAAAATGTGTGTTATGGAGCTGAAACTCGTAAATTTGTATTTTTCGAGGCTTATTAAAAAAAATGAGTTCATAATCACGCATGGTGAAACAAAGCTCGCCACTTAGTAAGTGGATGTAGAGTATTATTGTCCAATTGGTTCAAACAAAAAAGGGGATGTAGCTCAGATGGTAGAGCGCTCGCTTAGCATGCGAGAGGTACGGGGATCGATACCCCGCATCTCCATTTTTACCGACTTTCTCCTTTTTTTCGCTACCTTCAATCCTTCATGTCAAATTTGCTCTTTTTTTTTTTCTGAACTTCGAATAAAATAAACTATTTTACCAGTTCATTAACTAGTTTCCTTAGTCACTGTCGCCATTAACCAACCACCGAGGAATCGTCATATTCCTGCACACTTGCGAGTTGGACTTTTGTTTGTGGACTCTTTGGATCGGTCCAACTTATCGGGACGGGACGTGTTGCTAGGCTAGCTACCCCATCCATCCCTCCATATCCACTCTCCATGACTCATCATTAAACCCACTTACTTCATCATCATCATCATGTGGCAGCTCAAACACCACTACACCAGCACGTAATATGACCCGCCACACTTACCCCTACATCAAAAGCGTTTCTACATGGATCAATGATTCAGCATTAGTTAAATAAACACACTCTCCTCACAAGAAGGGAAAGAGTGTCAGGGTGAGTGACAGACAAAAGGCGATGATGGCCATGAGAGGATTAAGACTCCGCAAACCAATCTCCAGCTACCGGTACTGGGTTTGCAGTGACTGGAAGCGCCAGTTCAGCTCCACCACAATCCCACCGCAATTAGTGGTCATCTACTATCATTCAATTCCATCTCACACTTTACTAATTCATCATGATCAATTTGGTTGTAATTCAATCTTTGTTGTGGGTGTATGAATGAAGAGTAGAAGGTGGGGTTCGTAGGGCTGGGAAACATGGGATTCCACATGGCGAACAATCTCGTATCGGCTGGATACAAGGTTGCTGTTCATGATGTGTAAGTGCTGTCTGTGCATTTGTTGCTTGTTACCAGTTTAGCAGTTCTGTTGATCATAATTCAGAATGTTGTGTTGGTTTCAGTTTAATATCTTATGATTGCACAAGAATTTGGTACTGTAATTATAAATTGGCATATTGAAATCACAGTGCTAGTTAGTTTTTCTTTTTTAAAGAATAAAAATGTGAATTATTGAATGTATTATCAGAAAAGAAAATGTGGATTACTGAATATGATGTCCTGTGCAGAAACGAGAATGTATTGAAGAAGTTCTCAGAAAAGGGAATACCGGTTGCAGAAACTCCATACCAGTTGTCTGAGTCCAGTGATGTCATAATTACCATGCTTCCGTCTTCCTCCCATGTAGGTTGCTTCTTAATTATTCTTATATTACACTCCTTTAACCTGCTAATCCAGAACGGCATCTCGTATGTTCATACTGGTTAAAATGACCAGGCCGGGATGCTGTGTAGTACTATACTGGTTTTAATTAGCCTTTATGTCTACTGTAAAGGGATCCTTAAAGGAAGAAACCAGACAGAGAGTTGTTTATAAAATTGTACCGGCCGAGTAGCTATGAAGTGACCAGAACTTAAGATTAGTAACTTCTTTTTTTTATGACATAATGACATACTTTTTCATTTTCTTTAGATGCTTTTTTTGTGTTTATCTTTTTTTCGTAGGTTATGGAAGTTTTCACTGGCAGAAACGGATTACTTTCTGGAAGTGGTGTACGGCCATGGCTATTTATTGACTCATCTACTATAGATCCACAAACTTCTAGAAAGATCTCTCAAGATGTTTCATATTGTCGTTTGAAAGAAAATAAAGGTGATTTTATATTTTTAATGCAGTTTCTCAAAATAAAACTTGACACTTTTGCTTCTCTTTACCTTGTAGTATAGATCTGCCATGATGTCGTAATAAAATAGCCCATGAAGCCTTTTATGCTAGAAAATCTAATGAAATTAAAGTCATAATTTTCTGTGTTATTATGCTGGTACTGGTAATACTGTAGATGACATGTTTTCATGTGTACATCATGTGTACATCAGCACATATAGGTTTTGCAGAAAAACCGCTAATGCTGGATGCACCTGTTTCTGGAGGGGTGCCAGCTGCTCAAGCTGGAGCTCTGACCTTCATGGTACTCTTGTCATTTCTCTTCATGTTTTTATTATTTTTCTATTTAAATTTTGAATTTGTGTTTATATGGACATGGTTACGTGAATTAAAGGTTGGTGGTTTGGAAGATGCATATATAGCCGCAAAGCCATTACTTCTTTCAATGGGTAAAAGAACTATATACTGTGGTGGGCCTGGCAATGGTTCGGTATGTGCGAGAGTAACTATAATAATTAAAATCAAGGCGAAGTTCTGCAAATAGATAAAACTTTTAAGTCTGCCCATTTTTTATTTTTCCAGGTGGCTAAGATATGTAACAATTTGGCAATGGCGATAAGCATGATTGGTGTGTCAGAAGCATTTTCTTTGGGCCAAAAACAAGGAGTAAAAGCTAGTGTCTTGGCAAATGTATTCAATTCTTCAAGCGCTCGTTGCTGGAGTAGGTATACTGTGATCAATTATATTCTTTCTATTTTTAGTTTTGTACTAAGGGCGCCAATTTATTTAAACATATCAACATATAGTATCGAACAGTTACTCGTATTTGCTTATAGTACTGTCTCATTGCAATAGTGTTATAAACAGGCTGGATTTTGCCATATATTTTTTTGAGATAAAGATGAGGGTCAAGCCACTCAAATTTAAATGTCTATAAAAGATTCCCCATCCGGGTTTCGAACCTGCGAGCTCCCACACGGAGAGCGTTGCCCTTAGCCACTAGACCAAAAGCTAGTTCTTTGGATTTTGCCATATATTGAAATGTCAAGTTACATTATTGTTGGTTAGTTGTAGAACTAATGGTCAGGTATCTCAAGTCTCGTTTGCATATAAATTGGTTGTCCCAGAAAGAGGAACAAATGATAATTTGCACCTTTGAAGCCTTTTGTTAACACGGAAAATACTGTGTTTACTGCATTATGCAGGACATACTGGTACCATCCCGCTTTCTATTGTAAGAGAACATTACTGGTAGCCGTGAATGTAGCAATTGACCAGCATAGAACATATTGCTAATAGAAGAAGATGATTAAGTTATTGCACTCAATGGTTATGGAAACTGTTGGCATGAATGAACCTGGCAGTTACCAATGTACAAGTTCTGATCACTTGGTTTCAATTTCTTAGCGATTCATACAACCCAGTACCAGGAGTAATGCAAGGAGTCCCATCATCAAGGAATTATGAGGGTGGCTTTACGTCTAAGCTCATGGTATGTAATGGTCTAAAGTTTTCTATAAGGGCATTTTTACTTTTATGACATTGTAATGTTTATATAATCCAGGCAAAGGACTTGGGATTAGCCACAGCATCAGTGGCTGAGGTTGGTCTAGATTGCCCTTTGACAGCTGATGCTTATAACATGTAAGATAAATTCAACTTTTTAGATACTTTCAAATATACCATTGAAAACCTGTTTAAGACATGAATTTATACATGTAATGATAGTAATACCATTGACAGTGCCGTGCCAGTACAGCAAATGAGAAATTCCACTAATTTCAAAATTTCCCAACCATCCTTTAATTAAAGAAGCAGTTGAGGAAACAAAATTATAGTATAGAATGGCTCAAATTGACAATTTTGGTTGCCACAATAGGTTAGTCAAAGCAAACTATCTGAAAAAAGTAATAAGCTGGTAAGAATTGAGCAAGTTTTATTTTCTTTTCCTGTACTCTTTTCATGAAAAATAAATATTTCTTATAGTTACAAGAAGTTATGTGAGGATGGACATGAATCGAAGGACTTCTCGTGTGTGTTTCGTTATTGCTGTGATGGAAAAGATGAGTAATTATTGTGTAAAAAGAATACTTAATTGTGGTTCCTTGGAAGGTGCCAATGATAATGTGTCGAGCACTTAATATTGTATATTGAATTAAATCATAATTTAAACAGGTGCCAATATGATTACTTGTTCTTTTTAGTTTTTACTGTTTAATGTTCATTCTATTTTATCTGTTCAGCTGTACTACTCAAGTATGCATTCACTATATTGTTAAAAATAAATCATTTTAACTTGAGAACATGCAATTCAAGATATTTCTCTTGCGTATGAATTGTCAGAAAACAAGCATAGTAATGGGTGATTTCTACAGTTGTAGAAATTCATTCCCTCAATAACAAAACAATAGTCCCTTTTAATTTGTAGAAGCAGCAGGCACCGTTTTAGATGTTTAGAAGCTCTCTTGCTATCTCGGATAAAATTATATATATTTTGATTAATTAAAAGCAGAATCGTGTTTTTAATACTTTTTCCTCAAAAAATTGTAAAGATTGTAAAAAATATATTTGGGCCGACTTATGAGAAGACCCTACCATCTAATATCACAGAACTTAATATGTAACATATATCATTAGACGTTAATCATTACATTTACAGGGTCCCTACCATCTAGGGTCCATACTTGATGTCATTAATTTTATGAGGAGGGATCCATTGACAATACCTATCTTGATAATCTTGACAATTTGATATTTCAAAAATTTATAAAAATTCATATAAATTCTCAAAAATAGACAAAAATTTTCGGAAGTATTTCTTAACATATATATTGATTATGTTTCCGATTATCTTCAATTTAAGTTATGTTTGTTTGGTCTTCAAAGATCTGTTAAATTACAACCGTTAAAAGTTACACAAAATTTTGATAAGCTATCAAACAATGTTCAAATTGATTGAAATTTGAAACACCGTCAGTCCATGAGTTAAATAATGCATTCGTAAATTTTTTTTCATTTTTAAGATTTTTTATGAATTTTAATAAAATTTTAAAATACTCCATTGTCAAGCTTGTCAAGATAAGCATTGTCAATGCATCCCTCTTCTAATTTTATACATGCACTTTCACAGATAAGTACGAAGCTGATGCAAATTCATCATTTACATACATATCCAAACATGACGGATGATCGATGGATCCCTAACTATCATCTACAAGTGCATAAAAAATAATACAAAATTGTAATGAAATATTATTGCCTGCACAATAATTCAAAATTGCATTTGCAACACGTTATCGTTATGTGTATCCATTGATCTTTCTTAATTAATTTGGATAACATTAAATATATGGATTTCGTTAAAACTGACTGGTTACAGCAAATAACAGATATCTTCTAGAGGTGATTAATTGCAATTTCACAAAATCAAGCAAATATATATCAACTGTTACATGTACTTTTTATCTTAAAAAAAAGAGAGAAAAATCATATTTATATTGCGATATTTTTATGTGTGATTGGGTCAATTGTCACGTCCAATCCTAATTGAGTAGTAGTAGGTAGCGTACATCATTTTCACTTATCTACTGGTTCGTTGTATTTTTAGTGAACGAATATCATTTTTCAATAAACATTTATATCTTTCTAATGAATAGATATCATTTTCCAGTGAACAGATACATAACGGTTTCCAGTAAACATTTATACAACTGTGCTAAGCACATGGATGTACGTAATGTGTCAAAACTGTGAGAGAGGTGGATAAGTGGCCTACTATATAAGGTGGACTCAGGACTTTACATGTTTCTCATCCTAATATCCCAAAGCTGATGAGTAGCATGAGTGCATATCCTCCGGAATGGTCAGTTATTCCAAACTGTGGAGTGGTCAGATATTACACCTAGAATTAAAATACGGGCAGCCTCAATTTTCGTGCTGATTACATTCATAGGGGGGTTTTTTTTTGGGCAGTACTTCACCGTTTGAGGTATTCCGAGGGATGTCAATTCAACTAGCATCTGGTAGATATCTTCTACATGTGCAAAACTCTATCTGCGACAAAATCAATATTGAAGTTTAGTTGGTAACTGCTATCGACTTTTCGGGAAAAGAAAAGACAAAATCAACATTGAAACATTAAAATCTATCTGCGACAAATCAGCATTAAAATTCAACTAATATATATTTTTTCTTTTTCCAGAAAATGCAATAAACAACGTAGTGTGTGTGTTTGTTGATGCTTTTATTAATTCGTGTCGTATCAATTTCCTAACAATGCTAAAACCGATAAAAGAGTGGACCTATGATACTATTTATAGTACAGATTGCCTCGTACCATTAATCATATTTCTAATTTTAAAATATTAATAGTTCATCCAAACCGTTCATTATGTTCTTCATATGCAATTTTACTTATAAACTAAATTTTATATTTTTTTAGAATTTTTTTACTGTTTTTTAAGATATTTTGAAATGTTACTTGCTTAAAATATTATGAGCCATCCAAATAAGTGACATTTCAAAATATCTTAAAGACAGTAAAAAAATTCTAAAAAAAATATAAAATTTAGTTTATAAGTAAAATTGCATATGAAAATCATAATGAAAGGTTTGGATGAACTATTAATATTCTGAAATTGTAGATATGAGCCAATAGTACAGCACAATTTGCGCAATTTGTACTATGAATAGTACCATAGCTCCATTCAACAGATACAAATATTTTCTACAGGTGCATAGAATTATTTGTGCCAAAACACAATTAAATTGATAGAAAAATTATGTCTACAATATTTCTAAAACGCATGTTCTACACAATAATTGTTTCTAGGTTTCTGTTAACATAATTTGATTCCCCTTGAACCATAATCATTAAAAACCATATATAACCTCTAATATAACATAAATGAGGGATCCTTGACAATGGTTATTTTGACAATCTTGACAATACTATTTTTCAAAAATTTATAAATATGCATTAAAAATCTTAAAAATAGAAAAAAGTTTACGGAAGTATTGTTTAACTTAAAGATTTGTTATGTTTCCAATTATATTCAATTTAAACGACATCTGATAACTCTTTAAATATCCGTTAAATTACAACCGTTAAAAAATTTTGATAAGGCATCAAATAATTTTCAAATTGGTTGAAATTTGAAATACTATTAATCTATAAGTTAAATAATGTATCCATAAATTTTTTTTCATTTTTAAGATTTTTTATGAATTCTTATAAATTTTTAAAAACAACCATTGTCAAGATTGTCATAATAAGGATTGGCAATAGATCCCTCCTCTATAATATATGCTATATAGGGCACATAAAAAATAAAAATGGAAAAAAAATATTACAAACAATAAATTAAATCAATAAAATTAGCAAATAATTTCCCCTAAAATAATTTCTTCTCCCTCCCGCCATCCTTCTCCAGTGGGAGCACCACCGGAGACGCCAGTCGTTTCATATGTCCCTCGCTCTCGCTCTACGAGACCGACTACAAATAAAATCCACCAGTTCTACTAAACTAAACTGCCTGCCCTCAGAGTCTGAGACTCACTGAGACCACCAAAAAAAGCAAAAAAGAAAAACAAGGGCAAAGAAATTAGAAATTAGAAATATTGGGGCCTCCTTTTTCTGGACTCGTGCACTCCAACCCCAACCCCAACCCCCGCCTCCACCCTCTCTTCTCTTCTCTAATCTGGAAATCCTTTCCAGGCCGCTTCGGATCTCATACCCTCCTTTCTTCCTTCCTCCTCCTCCTCCTCCTCCTAGGGTTTTGTTCTTTTCTGCTCCCACCGCCCCACTCCTGCCACCGCAACCAACCCTAGATCCATCCATCCGCGGCGGTCCCAGGCGCCGCAGCTTCATTTCGTTCTCGCCGATTCATTGATTTGATTTCCTCCTGCCCTGCCAACATGTTCTGGCGCATGACCGGGCTCTCCACGGCCTCGCCCGTAAGTTCTTTCTTCCCATACTCCTCTCTCGTCAAGCAGCTGTTTCTTTCTGGTTAGGGTAGATTTCTTGCTGCTGACTTTCTTTAACTAGCTTGAATGGTGATGCTAGTTCACCGTGAACAAATACCTGATTTGTCAGGGTATGTGTATGCTTTTGATCCAATCGGTGTGGTTAGTGCCACAAGGGTTTTCAATTGGATAGTTAAGCATTCGGGGGTTGAAAGTGAATCGAGACCCAAGAGGGGGAGAGAGAGATTATTTTATATGTCTGGCTTGATGTACTGTATTCCCAATTCATAAATCAGGAGCTGTGATCTTCAAGTTCATTCGTTTGTTGTTGAATGGTTGTAGACCTATGTTATAGTCTTAAACCTTGGTGGGTGGCTGAAAGCTTCATGTTAGCTAAGGGGGTTAATATGAGAAATTTCTCGCTTATTTGATCCACTATAAAACATTCTGTTATCTGTAAGGAATGAGCACAACTGAAATGAAACCTTATTTACAAGAGAAATCTCATCATGATGTTATCCCCAGTTTTAGGAAGTGATGGAATCTCCTCTCTGTAACATATTTTTACTTTCAGGGTTGGCTTGAACTTGGCTCCCTTAGTTGAAGAATATAATCATTATTCTTAAAAGTTAATTGATGTTCTATTTGGAAGTTGATACAATGGTTTATTGTCATCTGTTACAGGTTGATAGTATATTAGACAAGGAAAGCTTTACACTCGAGGAACTTCTCGATGAAGACGACATTATTCAAGAATGCAAAGCTCTGAACACCCGTCTCATCAACTTGTACCACCTCTACCTCTTCCCTGCCCCCCCTACTCTTTTACCCATATTCACTTGGTTTCAATTGCTAGTTTGCTACAATCGAGAAAATAATATTTGAAGTTTTCTAAGGTTTGAGCAAGTAGAACTTTATAACCGATAGAGGCACTTGTTCTTTCTCTTTTTTGAAATAATTGTTATGTTAAAAAATGATAAACTGCCTATGATTTTTGCACCCTCAACTTTCTGTCCTTAAATTTTCGTTTCATTTGCCATTTTTAAAGATAATTGCACCGAATCTTTTCTGTTTGATTTAGCCTATGTTATTTGTAGTTAAATCAAGATTCTGATTAACTTTACTGGTAAAAAGATGTCACCACTTAATAATCTTTAGCCAGGCTATTTTTATTGGATCGTGTACAACTTATACATGACTGCTTGCTTTGTGCTTTAATTCCAATATATCTTAATGATACAAACATGAAGCTTTGGTGAGAGCTAGGCATGGAGGATAACGCTTCCCAAGTTTATGGGGTTTAGAAACTTGGCTGGGGATGTGTTGTGCATTTTTATGGTTCAAGACTGGATTCATCTTTATTTTTTAAAAAATAAACAAAGCAAAGGATTTTTTTAAAGACAAAAGACTGTTTAACTCCATAAAAAAATAGCTACATTTCCAGATAGTATATAATTTATGCTGTTGAATATTTTAAAAGTTTTTAAAATTTGTTTATTGCTATATTATGCAGTTTGAGAGACAGGGCACAAGTTGAGAAGCTACTTAGATATATTGTAGAAGAATCACCTGAAGATGATGCTGAGAAGAAACAATCTTTCAAGTATTATCTGCCGGCTGACCATTTAATTTCATCACAGTCGATTTTATTTTCCTGTTGAGGAATAATAACTTGTTTTTGCTGTTGTGTCAGGTTCCCGTTCATAGCTTGTGAGATATTCACCTGTGAGATTGATATCATTATGAGAACTTTAGTTGAGGACGAAGAGGTTAAATTTTGTGTTGATCATTGTCATTAGGTCAAACGACATTTATGCCAATGTGAATGTTGCAATATCAGATAAAATTATTCAAAACAATAAGTTCATAGAAATATATCTATGAGTATGTTGAAATATCAGATATAATTTTTTGTGAGAATATCAGTATGTCTTTACACAAATGAAAAAGAAATAAACTATGTACTCTTCTGATATTTTCCCTTACGGATGGGGAAAAGAATCAATATGATATTACTACAAAGATAGGTTTTCTTTATATTTATATGTACTTTTGGGTGTGGGATATTTCAATCGTGAAAAGAGAAAAAGGGGTGTTACTTTTTTTCTGCACTGGATTTTTTGCATGTTCCTCATCAAATTGTTACTATTGTTCCATTTACTGCTGCCTAACTCTTCTTATGTGGGTTTGTTCGTAGTTGATGGATTTGCTATTCTCCTTTTTGAAGCCTGACCAAACACACAGTGCTCTATTATCCGGTTATTTCAGTAAGGTAATTAATTCAAAAATGGTCTCCTTAATGATGTTTAGGTCGTGGTAAACTGGTAAAATTTTTTGATCGTCCTTTCTTCTTGTGCCAGGTGGTGATATGCTTGATGCTTCGCAAGGCAACCCCTCTTATGAATTATGTTCAGGTTCTTATATGAAACACCAATGAATTAAAAAAAATACATTGCTTATGCCCATAGAAAATACATTCCTCTTAAAGTGAAACATGTGAAGTAATATCAATTTATACTTGACATTTGATCTGGTATGATGCTGATAACATTCTTCCTTTGTTTAGGGACATCAAGAGATAATAACGCAACTTGTTGACCTCATTGGCATTACATCCATGATGGAGGTAAAGCCTCTAAATCTTGTAGTTAATATTTGACTGTGCCATGCACATAAAATAGACCACTTGATGCTTCCAGACCTGTTGCGATGGAAAAATTATGCTTAGCATAGAGTCAAATTTGTTGTCCTATTTAAAGCAACTTAGTTGAGCTGCTAAGGATTGTAAACCATTGAAGGACATAGCGGATTGGGTTAACTGGTGCTATATATTTTTAGTGTATTTTGCCGATGATTCATAAGTATTGGATGCAGTTGTAAAAACCGTTTGAGGGTGTAATTTAGAGCCATATAATTGATAAAGTTATTGCAGATGTGTATAAGAGTTTATGTCAATAAATTATAAAGAAACGTGTGCTAAATATTTTATTATGACAAGCATTGTTATGAAATTATGCTTGCCTATTCAGACTTTTTTGGTTTGATGGCAGTATTTGAGGGATATATATCCATCTACTTGCATTTTCCTTCCCTCATTTTTAATACAAAGAGAAAATGGAGGTTTTCTACCTTTTTATTATGTTTTGTGCGCTACTGACATCTCTTTTGGAATCAGGTATTGCTTAGATTAATTGGCGCTGATGAAACTATGTACACTGGCTCTTCTGAAACCATGAAATGGTTAGAAGATACTAATGTGCTTGACTTGATTGTTGACAAGTTCAGCTCTTCGGTATGGCCTTGTATTCTCTGATTTTTTTCCCAAAAATTATCCTTCATTTGCATATTTAGTTCCATTGTTATGCAATCTACTTAACAGTGGCTATTGGCTAAATCAAAGTTGCAAATGAAAGTTAAATTTAGTTCCTAACTGAAGGAAACGTCGTTTTAGTTTCTGGATATTGTATGAATTTGATCATTCAGTTGTACTTTCATACTGATAGCCTTCACTTTCTACTCATTTAAGTGAAAATTATGTTCCCCGACCATATCTGGTCATTTAATAGGGTAACTGGTTAAAGGACAAGGTTGTGATGTTTTGTAAGTTCGTCTAGCACCAATGCTCATACCTGTGAGATCTTTTGGGCAAACAGTGATCAATATATATATATTTTTGTTGTTGAGACTTTTTAACGTATTGATGTTATAATTTTCTGTATGGAGGTCCTGTAAATTGCCATCTTATGGGTCCTAATGCCAAATTATATGTCAGTATCCCTGTTTCAAGGACAATTGGCTGACCAGATTCTTTGTACTGGGCAGTGCAGAGATGAATAATTATGCATTTCTTTAATTAAATTTATTTATGTTTTTGAATGCATTTAAAAAATAGGAATCTCCTGAAGTGCATGCTAATGCAGCAGAGATCCTATGCGCAATAACCCGATATGCCCCCCCAGCTCTTGCATCCAAGATTTCCAGTCCAAGGTAGCTTTCGTAGTATATAACTGTAAATTTTTATCGGCAACAATACAACAGCAACGACGCCTTTAGTCCCTAACAAGTTGTATTGTCATCATTTTGTTTATTTTCTATATTCTTTTGTTATAAATAGGAAAATTTGTGCTCATCCTTTCTATAAGATTTACTTGGGAGACATTTTATTGAGATTTCTTGTTTAGTATTAATGTTATTTGCATATTAAATATACTGTTTTCTCTCACAATGAAAAGTTTCATATATTCAACTATTTTTCAGTTTTGTGGGAAGATTGTTTCATCATGCTCTTGAAGAATCCAGGCCAAAGTCAGTACTGGTACACTCGCTATCAGTTTGCATATCATTGCTAGACCCCAAGAGGCTTGCCTCAGCCTCTTATCATGCATATAGAAGCAACCTCTCTCATGGTACAGTTGTTACTGCAAGCCCTGAGACAGTTGATGGCATGCTCAGTAGTCTAGGTACATTTTCCTTTAATATTTCTTTTTGTCGCATTCTAATTTAAGCGAATTTCTGTTTGCGAATAGCTGTAAAAATGAATCATTCAGATTTAGCGTCAGCAAAGTTGCACAACCAGTACAATGAAAAGGTCGGCTTTGAACAAGCTTGTCATAGGAAGTTTAGTTAATGTGGGTTATGTCATTTGATTTTTAATAAAAAAATAAAAACAGGAAAAAGATTCAGTCCTGCAGAATCATCTGAACCTCCTTGAGATTACCTTAGAATGTTTTTCTGAAATCTCAGGAGAATTGTTGAAGTTACTGGAGATCTCTTCGAATGAAAGCACCTTGCCTACAACGTATGGTCATCTCCAACCTCCCTTTGGAAAACACCGTTTGAAAGTAAGTATAAAAGTTTTGCCATTAGCTGCATCTTGCAGAAGACTCTATCCCCTCTACAAAGTCTCAAAGACTAGTTAATATCTTTCCTAATTAGTGCATATTTGAGGGACACTCATGATTATAATGGTATGGCAGGGATTACGTATGAGGTATTATTATTTGCTTTTCAGAAGCATACGGAATACTCTATTTTACTTTCCAAGTTTGCTTCCTAATTTGGTCTATGTAAATTTGTTCTTTATCAGATTGTTGAGTTCATATCGGTGTTGTTGACAATCGGTAGTGAATCCGCTGAAAAGGAACTTGTTCAGGAAGGAGCAATTAAACGGGTCATCGATTTATTTTTTGAGTAAGAAATATATATTTTTTCCTTACCTCTATTACCTGCCAACGTATTCCACATTATCGATCCTAGCATTAAAATCACATGCTAGTTTTGTTGTCTGTTTATCTTTTGTGTGGTCATTTGCTGATGAGATGCGGTTAATTGTAGGTACCCATTCAACAATTTTCTACATCACCATGTAGAGAACATTGTAGTATCATGCTTAGAGAGCAACAAGAGCCTACTCATTGACCATGTCTTAGTTGACTGTAAACTTGTTGACAAAATTCTTAATGCCGAGAAGAATCTCACTCTCGCAGTTGATGCCTCTAAGGTTATACATCATTCTCTGGATTTACAAGCAAAGTTTTTTATGAAGTTGCTTGATGTTTTATCTGTAAATAGTAGGTACCCAAAAGGTTGCACTATAGTGTCATTCAGGTATTAACAATAAAACATGCAACATTGGTATCTCATGGCCTCATGCTCAGTTATTTCTACTGCTTACATGGCACGTGAACTACCCTTTTCATTCTGATGCACAGTTTAAGGTGAACAGAGTTTTTTGTGTGATTTTGTCATCTTCAAAAAGTAAAAAAAAAAATGAAGTACATATTGTATTGTATTCTTCAATAAATTCATCAAATTAGTGTTCTTTAATTTTTATAGGAACCTGAAAAAAGAACTTTTTCTTAAGTTTGTAAATATCGTGGGACAGATGTTTATGTTTTTTGCTGTTAAGTTTTTGAATGATCCTTTGTTGCAGCCAACAGTACCAGCAGAGGGGAGAACACCTCCAAAGATAGGCAATAGTGGTCACATGACAAGAATTGCAAACAAGCTTGTACAGTTATCTAATAACAACAGTACTATTCAGAACCATTTACAGGTTTGCTCTTTTTTCTTTCTTCCCCTTCTTTAAAAGAGTTCAACTGAGTAATTTAGAGAGTTCATTTGTTTTGCTTTTTGTTTTTCTTTGATGTGAACAGGAGAACAGTGAGTGGTCAGAATGGCTGACTAATGTTTTGTTAAAGAGGAATGAAGTGGAAAATGTTTATCAGTGGGCTTGTGGGTGAGTTCTTCCTTTTCTGATATATTTTGTGTTATTCTGTATATAATTTGACGATGCTTGCAATTTAGTTAATAGAGATCTGATGGTGAAAAAAGTTCTTTATTGGTGTTTAATCTTCAACTTAATTGTGAAAATTGTCTTGTAATTAAATATAATTGTTGGTGTTTAATCTTCAACTTAAATCAAGAAAAACTCAGTATATCCCTTAAACATGTAATAAGGCATGAAAGCTTAACTTGTTTTTTGTATGTAGTTTTCAAAAACATGTACAAGTACCTTTATCTACTTATATTGTCAAATTACTATTCTTTTTCTCAGCAAAGCATCCTCAACTTTCAGTAAATACTTTCATTAGAACTGAGTAACTATCTGGGATATGCTTGGTAAAGCAAGAGCTATTTTATAGATAAATAAAGGGTGATGATATAACACCCCTTATTTTGCCCCCACAAATATGTATAGGGGCCTCCTTTTTCCATACAAATGTTGGTAAGTTGGTGGGGGAAAACAAGGGGCAATACATGTTTATCTGATATATTTTTTTTGTCATCTGATAGGCATTTTTTGAAATGTTTTTTACTCATTACTTTCTATAAGAAAATGGGGGAATATAGTTTAAATGCATAAAAATACATGTTATAGTTTTATTTGTTTTAATGTTTATTCTTTTTGTCAGTCGACCAACATCATTACATAATGCTGGAAGAGATAGCGATGAGGAGGACTTGAGGGACCGTGACTATGATGTAGCGGCTCTTGCGAACAATCTCAGCCAGGCCTTCCGCTATGGCATCTATTCCAATGATGATCTTGAAGAGGTCTGTTCTATTCATCCCGTTCACTCTTTTCTTTGTACTGTTATTGGGTTAAAATGTGTACCTGCTGACATTTGGTTTGGTATTATTTTCAGGGACAGGGCTCACTTGATAGAGATGACGAGGTGTGTCTCTGTTATTTATTTATTTTTTTTACTCATCTTTCCTTCTTTTTCATTTCATTTAATGGGGACTTTATATAAGGATGGCAATGAGTTGCGTTGAGATTTAAGGTGAGGTGAACATCCTTTTTGGGAATATTGGCATTGAGTTCTGACATCTGAATTGGTGTCACAAGATTGGCACTGTATCTAGTTTGTTTTGTTTTTTGGATAAGACATTAGATTTTGTTGCAGAAACTCTTTGACCTATTATAATTGATCAATACATATTGCGAGGCTCTGAGTTCTGGCCTCACTATTATAGTTGCTGATACTCTTTGGCCTACTTCAGTGGTCAGTCATATTAGGTATGGAAGCCTAGTATATAAAGGTCAACAACTGAAGCTCTACATAAGTCGGTGCTAATAGAAGTACCAGTACCACCCATATTAGCATCTCATTACTAGTATCAGGCCTTCGCAATTTCACTCTACTTCAGAGTTCAGATACTCATCACTGTTGGGGTTAATTTATTCTCTAACCGGAACTTTTTGGACAATTAGCATAACCAGGACAGTTTGCCTTGGGTCTTGTATTCTATTAATAACATTGAATCTTGTTGATCTTTTGTTCTATTTTAACCAGGATGTATATTTTGATGACGAATCAGCAGAAGTGGTTATATCTTCACTCCGTCTGAGTGATGATAATGAAAGGTCTATCTATCCCCTCTTCTTTATTTATTTTTATTTTTTTTTATCTGTGAGAAGCAACATAACAATTAGCAAAATTAATTGGGGCTCTTTTATTTTCATTTCCGTGCTTTCAGTTTTGCTTTGACGCCACTGCAAGTTTATTATTATTATGCATATCGTGGCAAAATATGAAAATTTCAGTAGATCCCTGCAAAAGATTTCCTATGGCCATAGTACTTAAATGTGTGCAATTAGTAAGGGGCTAATGTCAAAATTTTCTTAAAGAAATGGTTCCTCTCTGTATAATTGCAATCAACTCAATGAGCCACAAAATTATCTCAAAGTGAACAAGAAACTTTTATGTTTTCTCCATACTGATGGTCCTTGTTTTTAAATCGCAACAGTGGTTCTTTATTCACAAACTCGAACTGGTTTGCATTTGAGGATGACCGGGGAGGCAACTCCCTCACCTCTGCCTCTGACAACTCAGCTGAGGATGGTCCAACCCAGATCGAAAATGAAGAAAAAGATGACGAAGAAGATGATTCTGATGAGGTCATTCTTGACCAAAATGACAAAGTTGCCCCCCTCTCAGATGACATGGAAACCATTGTTTTGGGTAATGGTCCCACCAAAGAAACTAATGACGATGACTCTATGATGCCCGAATCGGCACCTGTTGAACCTGACAGCAAACCGACTGTTCCAAATGGTGTACTTGAAAATGAAACAATGAAAGAGGATGATGTGGCTGCACCTGATCCTGAATCAAACAAGAAAGATGAGGTAGCTGATTTAGAAACGGAAACATCTCCAAAGGTGGAGGCACATGTGGGGAAAGAAGTTACAGCTTGAACCTGTTAGGTTTAGGTTCCAACTTCTCCATTTTGTGCCTTTGGAAGCAAAAGGCAAAGTTAGTAATTTTGGCTGTCTGTTGGATTAGAACTTGTACAAAAGCTTCTCTCCTAACCTTGTCATCACGCCATCTTTATGTAGTCCCTTTTTTCTTGGTAACTTGACCAATTTTTTATTTTTGGTATTTGTTTTTTTTTTTTGGATTCTTTTTTTTTTTTTTTTTCTAAATTAATTGGTGCGAGTCTCACTAGAGGGACAGTATTGTAGTGGGTTTATGATAACAGCTGATGCATTGGATAATATTTGGATGGAACATAAAAAATTAGGGTCTCTATTATTAAGTTTTGTTTACTTCTAAATTTGAATCCTTTATTGGAATTACGCATTGGTTTTTCAAAATTTTTTATTTCCATCAATTTCATTGCCATTATATATTTGTTTGCTATCTGATATTGGGCAAGGGCGCAAGGCAGGAACATCCTATCCTGTGTTGGTTTGAGATACATGGTTTTGACTTTCAAGGTCATCTGAATGTCTGGTGTCCTTGTTAAAATTCAGCTTAAGAGTAGTAACTAGTAAGCAATTAAGCATTAGTGTATCGAGCATTTTGTTAAGATTAATTCTTGACATGGGTTGCAATATTCAATTTACACCGTAGCAACAGTGGCACGTCGCATATATCTGATATGATCTGTGCAATCTGCAAGGATATTTTTTATTTGTTTATTTATCCTTACTCCTAATAAAAGGAGATTGGATTTTTTGATATGAAAGTTCTATCTTCCCAAAGAATAAATCTCACCCGTTGATTATTTACTTAGATTGATCACTACCGTTGACATATTTTAATGTTTCAACCCATTAAAACTTGAGGCCCATATCAATTTTCTCAATTTAAGGTCCATTGTATATTAACTTAAAGATTTATTATAAGAAATAACAATTTTAGCTCAAAGCAAGATGTGAGCTCTTTACTAGGTGCAATCTGCAAAGTTAATTTGACCGCCTTTTTTTGAGGAAATCAAAATCTTCATACATTTACTTCCATGTGGTAAACACCTAAACGGTTAAACTAAAATTTGCGTTATTTCATTTCGTTTCGTCCAAACGAAACGATTAACACAACGATTTGCGGTTTTGTTAAACGAAACGAAACAATATATTCCATTTCGTTTTCCATTTTCATATAATAATACCACTACGAAACGATTATTTTCGTTCTTCCGTTGCATTTTGTCCAAACAAAACGATTTACAGTGTCGTTTAAAAACAAAACAATCTATTTTTGTGATCGTTTCGTTGCGTTGACACCCGTAGGTTAAACCACATAACCATGACAATGAGTCAATGTCGCAATGATGTTTCACTTTAGATTCCTTTTTTTTATCACTATGATTGAGCTTGGTGGGTCAGTGATCCGGTATATGGACCAATGCCATTGTTGCAATCAAATAAACGGGGTCGCTTTGTTGGTTTCCAGTGCAACACAAGCAATTTGTAATTTTTGTTTTCTTCTAAAATCAATTTCGGCCTTCAGTTCAGAATTGTTATCAAGTCAACCATGTAATGTTGGATAACTAACGGCTATAGTTCAGAGAGAACGAGTAATTTGACACAGGAAAAAAAATAAAGAAAAAAGATCTTGAAGCAGAAATTAGAGAGGCATCGTAATTCCATTATCTATTTATCTCCTTCTGGTTTTCTTTTCCCGGCAATTGGTACCAAGGATGCCAACTGCCATTCCGTAGAGAACACAGCAAATTTATAATTCCTAAACCTCCACAAACATCTTCCATCATGACCGGTTGTTCTGCAATATGCCAGAGAGAAATAGCCGCATTCCCCCCCACAACTTGTACCAAAGGAAAGGCAGGTGCCGATGCGGAAGCAGGCATGCAGGCTAACTGAGTAATGGCAGCACTGCCAATCCATCATGAACCGTATACCTCAATCTGAAAAATGTGTTTTTTGGAGTTACCTTTTTTCTCCTACTGAAGTTATCTAATTTTATTTACATCGAATATCCGGTCTGCTGTAGTAGCAGTAAAATTGTTTTCTGGTATTTGTTGATAAAAATTGGCAATCCGATAAGAGCAGTCTGGTAAGTTCACTGTAAGCTTAACAGAACCGAATACATATCAGTCAATTGTCTTAACTTCTCAACCTGTTGGCGCTCATTGACATACCAGCAGCGTTATATTATTTGCTTTTTGACCTTACAACCAACGGATGGGGCTCAATGAAGCAAGCATCAACCAAACAGCAGCGCTTATTTATATACACATAAATCATTGTTGACATGATTCTCATCAACAGCAAACACTATGACCCGTCAATCACAAAAAAAAAATCTGGAAACCCTATTCTGGCCTGAAAGTTGAACTGCCTTCCAGACAAAATGGTCTGATTTAACCTAAGAATGAGGAATGCTCAATCAGACACCTGGTCATTTTCAGTCATATATTACTCAAAATGAATCTAAATACGGGGTAAAATTTAACATAACCTGCAACAGACAAGAAAACGGAATAAAGTAATCACACAGACGCAGACAACTCAAAATCCTAAAATGAGCACAGGGAAACTAGACAGTAAGAACTGATCCAAACACAATATTCAGAAACAGACTTTTCTGAATAAACCCTGGTTCAAACTACCCATATGTACTTCATGGATTTTCACCAAGTTTGAGAATATTAAATCAAATGACGCACCATCAATCTTTTACCCAGGACCATACGAGTTCGATGTAGTCTAGAGTAAATACCAGCTTTGATAATTGATAGTAGTTTACATTTTGAGAAAAGAAGCAAAATAATAAAAATAAGACGACTTTTTTCCAAAGAGTTTAACCCCTACGACTGTCAAAACAGAAACAGAAAAGGAGGGACGAAAAAAATGGACGACATTCAAGGGGAATGTAATACAAATCCTGTCTTGTGATCGAGCTAACTAACTAAGTGACATGAGAGACATCTGCTCTTCAATCGAGCTGTCAACATGGCATGAGGACCGACACGCAGCTGGTATGAGAATAAGCCCGAGGCATCTCTGATCTGCCGGGCCTGGGGCAGATTTTGATGTAATCCTATACTCCACTGCGTCTTGCAGTATTATATTCCCTTGCTTATCTATACAATGAAACAACCCAAGGAAGTACCTTCCGTCGTTCACTCCAATCAGCATACGCCGATAGAGGAGCTTCTTCAGCTTCCCGACGAGGGGCGAGCTGTTACTGGTTGTCATTTGGGGGTGTAATTCATCAATTTGTGCAACCTGTACCTCTTCCATTTCTCCCTTCTTTTACGAACCCCTAATGAGACAACAGTCAAGTGAGCAGCAAAGCTTTCATTCAATTGCAAATTCAAATTCAGCTATGATCTTGAAATTTCTCATCATAGTGTTTATACCCACAAAAGGATAAGTAACTAAGCCTATTTTGTAACAATATCCCAACAAAGAACAATTCTGACACACAACATATGAAAAGAAACTATGCGAAACATAACCAATGATAAATCCTCACTCACTGTTTTGGGGTTATGTCTCGAATAACAGCATAACACAGCACACATTGCTTTTAGCAAAATTAGGAAAAGTTAATGATAATAACCATAATATGGCCTATAATATCTTGCTTTTGGGTACTAATTTGATACTGGTACGAGACAACAAGCAGAAACTAAGACAAGCTTGAATCAGAAAAGACTCACAGCCAATTGTCCCCTCTAAATCTCCGCGGACTAGAATTAATTATTGGGATGTGGAGCTTGAAAGATTGGAACTTGCGGAGGAAGAACCGTAGATGTATCAAAATCAAAGATGGCAGCAGTGGAAATGGTAGGCGATCGATGAGGAGGAGGAGGAGGAGGAGGAGGTGGAGTCGAGGGAAGGAGAGGAATTGGTAGGCAAAATTGGGCCAAGAAGAGCTCTTTTATTACTTTACTTTGGTTTGTTTCTTCTTTTCTATGTGGGCTTGGGCTTGAACTGATGTGTTGTTGTTGCCTTTTCCTATTTCATTTTCCTTCCTTGCAATGCAATTTGACAATTTGTATTTTACAACTGTCTCTCTCACTCTCTCTCTCTCATAAGAGGTGAAAAATATCATCAAATTTAAACTATTCATTATTGGTAATGCACGTGCAAATAAAATAAAAAATAATATAATTATAACTTTTTGGTGTACACATAAAATATAATATACATAAGGCATTCAATTAATTATTATTATTTTTATTTAAGATCTTAAAATGTAGTTATTTGAAACCTAATTTTGTGGTTATTAATGGAGCATCAAAACTCGTGGTCATCTGATCCGGATCCCTCCTTTTTTTTGAAATCCAATTGTCAAAAATCAAAATTGTCAAATAAGTATTGTCAATGGATCCCTCCTTATTAATTTGGTTGGACAAAGTTTTTTTTTTTTCTATGAGATACTAAATTATCATTGGTTGGACAAACTTTTTTTTTATGAGATACTAAATTATGAACCGTACAGCGATCTATTTTAATGACATTTAGATGTCCCCAAAACATGGATTTTTAACGATTCTAACTTCGTTACTAAAAGCGTTTTCACAGTTAACATGTCAAATCTGTTTTTTCATAAGTAACATGCGAGGGTCTATTTTTTTTTATTTTTATTTTTTTGAGATAAAGATGAGGGTCAAACTACTCAAATTTAAATGTCTATAAATAGACCTCCCATCCGGGTTTCGAACCCGTGACCTCCCACACGGGTTTCGAACATGCGAGGGTCTTAAATCCGTAGAAAAATGTTTAAACTAAGTTAAAAAATGTGTTAGTTTTAAAGCTTGATTCGAAGCTACTTTTGTTAGGTTTTACCAAAATGTAGTAATGTCCGGAAACAAAATCCCTTATGTTGGTCTTTCGTTTAGTTCAATCTTTTTGTTTGGTTTTCTTTTTCAGTTAAAGATCAACGGAATAAGCAAAAAGCAAATAATATTGACAGAAAGTTTCTTTTTTCTTGATAGTCTGTAATATGTACATTTTTTTATTATACACAATTTAAAATAAAGAGTTCACAATTTACATAGACATTTCAATAGTAGCTCTATTCTTATATTTTATCTCAAAAGAAAAGAAAAAAAAAAAACATAATGTACAAGATGTCATTGAAAAATCATGTTTAAAAAATTTCCTATGCGTGATGAGATGAACGAGGTGAGTTTTACATGATTTGACATGCAAACATTACTTCATTTTTATATAGCATATTACAAATATATAATTTACAATAGTAATATTGACAACATCATTGTGCCACAATTTTCTTTTTCCAAGTGCTATGAGGTTTAGTCATGAGAGACCAGAGTGAATCAAATCTTGAAAACACTATCTTCAATTAAAATTATGAATTTTATAAAAAATTTGCATCCAAATCATAATTATATAATTAATGGTTATTCATATTCCACCCCAAGATAAACAAACGATAACCCAAAATTATATGATCCTGTAGCATTTTACATTGATTTAACAATAGAATATGTAGAATACAAAGTTCTTGCATAAGTTGATCTCATTTTTCTCGAAAACAAAATTTTCACATGTGAACCATATCAATGGTGCACTTTGTGATTCTTGTATCTCTATCGACTATCGAGAGATTCAAACCAAGATCGACCAACTAGTTTTTTTATGTAGCCGATAAAATTTTGAAGCTCAGTTGTATGGGAAGGATCAGTGACGGAGGCGGACATTCTGTGAATTAGGGTTAATTTGAAAATTTAAATGAGATGACAATAAATTAGTGTTTTAGAAAACGAAATTTGCTCGTCGGACGGACTAGGTACCGCTAAGCGATTAATCGGTATGCGTCCGATTAATCGGAATTTTGCGCCCAATTTTGTGTTTTTGTAATAGTTATGTTAAATCAATGATAGTATATAAAAAATAATAGAGTTGTAAATAATATGATGATTTATAATAAGAGGACTTAGAGGAGGGATCAAATAAACATGTTTTTTGTGACTGATCGGTGACCGTGAAATTAAATCTTAAATAACTACATTTTAAATTCTTAAATAACAAAATTAAGTGATAGAAGTATATATCATAATTTATGTGTATACAAAAAATTATATCATTTTGATATTATTTACATGTGCATCAAATATTAACAAAAATCAACGGTTTAAGTTTTATGATTTTTTCTCCTCTCTTGATGCCTATTGAAATAATGTTAAAACTTTACTATTTTTATGTATATGTTATTAAGATAATATATAATACATCTAACGGTTTAGATTTTTTAATTTATGCATAAATAAAAAAATAGTCACCATGGGTACTAATACCATGGTTATTGGATCCTTCCTCCAAATGTACAAAGACTTTTAACTTACGTCATCATCAAACTTACAAAACATGCTCAAATATATCTATCATTATATAAATTAATTGATTAAAATAATTGCATAAAAATGGAATGAAGTTTGAAGTTTCTGTCAACAAAAGTTCCAACTAATGTAAGATAGAGGGAATTTCCTATAGTCAGATTATGGAAACAAGAAAGTAAACTTCTGATCATTTTTCAAAAAAAAAAAAAAAAAAAAAAACAAAGAAAGAAAGTAAACTTCTGATCGCTTTTGTTCGGTTGAAGATAAATGTATATATTGCAATTATAGTCAGATTAATAAAAATAAAACAATTATAAATAAGAAATTTCTAATCAAACTAAACCATATCATTTTTGTCTTATTAGTTATTATAAAAGTATTTTATCCGACAAGAAAAAAAAAGGGAACTCCATCTACATTTTGGTTTGGTTCCGAAAATGTATACAATTCGAATTGGGCTTGGGCCTCGTGTAAAATTTTGAACGATTAATAGGGAATAATCGGACGATTATTCGGAAATTGGCTGATTAGTCGGATTTTTTAACCGATTATGCGTTCCCATCCGCAAAATCCCCTCCGACTGGGATATGCGTGACGGTTTCTTGACCGTCACCGACTAATCGGATGATTAATCGGCCGTCAAACGTTTTTCAAAACCCTGCAATAAATTATAATGATATAGTTAAATTATGAGAAATTATTACAATCCCCATATAAATCCCACATAGAATCTTTAGAAAAGATTTCGTCTCTCAATAACTACCCCCGAACTATCTCCCATATCCATCCCCCAAAAATATTCTTAATATTTAGTGTAACCACTTCCGATTTTTAATATGACCTGTACAAATATTTAGTATAATCACTTTTTGACGCGTGAGAAAGCGCATTAAATTGGGAAAACGCGTCAGAAACATGTCAGAAAACGCGTCAGAAAACACGTTAATTTAAGTATAATCACTCCGTATACTAAGTATAATCACTTTTTGACGCTCGCGCTTGAACGCGCTTGCGCGTCAGAAAGCGCGTTAAATTGCAAAAACGTGTGACTCATGGGTTAGTTATGGGGAATAGTGATGGGGGATTTTTATGGGGAGATATTATCAGGACCCAATCGTGGCATAGTTATTTTTAAGGGGTTAGTTAATATTAAAAATAAATTACTCTTTACAGCTCTCAATAAAAGAGTTTGAAGATATCCAAGATAATATATTATTAAGTGAAGATGAATGGGATAAAATGATTTCCAATAAAAAAAAATTATATGAAATTTACAGAGATGAATCAACAAAATGGGAAGAGCCAAGGATAAGTAGATAAATTTGGTGATGCAAACACTAAATATTTTCATAAAGTTGCATCTGCAAATTTTAAAAAGCGGCTTATATCTAGAATAATTGTTGGAGGAGAGGAAGTTTCTGATCAGGAATAAATTAGAAAACATGTTTTTGATTATTATAAGGAAATATTTGGGAAATGAGGGATTACATGGGGCAAAATTTCACGTGAAGTTTGGTCTGATTTTGAAAAAATCTCTGACTTAGATAATGAATTTCTTACAAAGCCTTTTACTGAGGAAGAAATATATGTTGCAGTCATGGGTATGGGATCTGACAAAGCACCTGGACTTGATGGTTTTTCAATGGGGTTTTACCAAAAATATTGGAGTATTGTTAAGTCTGATTTGCTGATATTGTTTGAGGAATTTTATAGAGGAAACCTGGACATTTCCAAAATTAATAGAGCTACTATTTGCCTAATTCCAAAAGTTAAGAATGCAACATTAATTTCTGACTTTAGGTCAATTAGTTTCCTCAATCATAGTTATAAGATTTTCTCAAAGGTATTGGCAAACAGATTGCAATTTGTATTAAATAAGATTATCAGCCCTGCACAAAGTGCTTTTCTAAAAGATAGATATATCTTAGATAGTGTGGTTACAGCACATGAAATTTTGCATTCAGTGCATAAATCAAAAGAGAAAGGGGTGTTAATCAAGGTTGATTTTAGAAAAGCTTTTGATTGTGTGAATTGGCCTTATATACTTGAGGGGGTTTAATGACAAATGGATCCATTGGATGTCAAAAATACTGTGGGGGAGGAAGGATAAATATACAAATCAATGGGGTTGCCACAGAATATTTGGAATGTAGGAGGGGGGTGAGGCAAGGGGGTCCTCTTTCACCCTATCTTTTCATTTTGGCTGCAGATGGTTTTAATAAAATGATTGAACATGGAATTTTAAAGAATCATTTGCAAGGGATAGGACCAAAATTTTTGAATGATAGAGCTTTAGTTAACTTACAATATGCAGATGACACATTGGTTTTCTTGAAAGCAGAGAATTCAATTTTAGAAAAGTTTAAATAGTTATTATTGAGCTTTGAAGACATTTCTGGACTTAGTGTAAATTTTGCAAAATATGAAATCATTGGTCTTAATATTCCAAATCATGAAACTCAATTCTTAGCACAGATCTTGAATTGTAAAACTGGTAAATTACCCATTAAATATTTGGGCATGCATCTATATTGGAAGAAACCATCTAAGGAAATATGGCTAGAACTTATACATAGAATCCAGATGAGACTGCAGGTTTGGAAAGGAAAATTCCTTTCTTTAGGGGGTAGGATTATCTTATTGGAATCTGTTCTAAGTTCAATCCCTTTGTATTATTTATCTTTGTTCATTGCACCAAAATGGGTCATACAAAGAATTGATAAAATTAGGAGGAAGTTTTTACGGGCAGGGGCTGAGATAGAAAGAAACAGAAAAATCCCTTTAATTAATTGGCAAAAAGTGTGTTTACATAGAAAACATGGTGGTCTAGGTTTGCTGGATTTGTATCAAATGAATGTAGCTTTAGTAGCTAAATGGTACTGGAAAATGTTGTTCTCAGGGTATAAGGGGTATTAGAAAGATTTGATCATTTACAAATATAAGTTTAAAGTGTCTGGTCAATTATCTCAGTTTTGGAGATTTGTGGTAACTGTTCATCCATTATTCAGAAAACTGATACATAGAATAGTTGGTCCAGGGGATTCTATACTATTTTGGTTTGATATCTGGTATGGAGATTGCCCACTGTATATACAATTTCGAAATTTGTTTGCCAAAGCCAAATGGTAGGCCAAAAATTCCTTTGACTAGAGGAGCAAGTTTATTACTGAGGACTGAAAATGCTATTGTTTTAAATATTTTGGGTTCAATAAATTGGTCTGGAGAGAATTCAGCTGTTTGGAAAAATGATTCTAAAGGAATATATATTGTGCATTCATTTTATATGTGTCTCAACTATAGGGGTATTAGGCATAATTTACAATGATCTATTTGGAAACTTCATATTTCATTAAAGGTAAATACTTTTGTTTGGTTGGTAGTACATGATAAGGTGATGACTAAGGTCAATCTTTTTCTCAAGGGTTGGAATGGTGATTTGCACTGTGAATTTTGTCAATATATAGAGGATGTAGATCATTTATTTATTAATTGCCCAATTATGCTGAAATTTTGGGAAGCTTTTAATCTGAGTAATCTGAAAGGAGTTAAGTTGAAACTGACTTCAGTCTCTAATATGTGGGATAGTACCTTGTCAATGAATGATTCTTGTAGGAATTATACACAATGCATAATCTGTATCGCTTTTTGGGTAATTTGGAATATTAGAAATAAGGCAATCTTTGATAATAGAAGTTTGTCAAACTTTAATTCTCTGGTTTTTAAAATTTAAACTCTTTTTATTGATTGGACAGGAGAAAGTAGTGGTTTGGAGAATTTGCTTCAAAGCGATGAAGCTCTGGTTATAGAAGAATCAGGGGCTGGAGACGTTGAAACAACTCTGGTGGCTGTTAATATAGTTTAGTTGTAGCAGGATATCAATTTCATAATCCTTTGCTATGTTTTGTGAAAATCTGAAATGCTATTTTGGTTGTGCAGAATTATGAGTTTAATTTCTGTAATAGACTTAGTACTTATATCAGTTTCCTGTAAGTAGGATTCTGATCTATTAGGATTGTAAGAACTTGGTTTTTTCTCCTTAAAAGAAATGGGAGATGTTGAGTTTGTTGGCTCACTTTAATAAAAAAAAAAAAATTACTCCTTTGACAATTACTGCAGATAAGACCGTAGTTTAGTCCATTTAAGATAAAGAAACTTATTTTGAGGAAATATTTAAGAAAATTTAAAATCCCCCATAATCAGAAACGGGGACACGGCTTCACGAATCAAGCGCAACGCAACGTAAATTCTCAAAAAATTCTCACATATTTCTCAGCTCTCCTTTCCAACCGCACTTCTTAATAATAAGTTCTTATCATTCTCTCTTTCCCCGCTCGCTCTCTCGCGATCGAGTAACGACAGATCAAACCAACCCTAACCTCCTCCCTCTAACCAAAACCCTAACCCTCGTCCGCCAGCCATGGACGATCCCGACGGAGCTCTCAGTTTCGATTTCGAGGGCAACCTCGACACCTCCGCGCTCCCTTCCGCCGCGCCTCCCTCCGCCGCCGCTCTCTCCTCCGCCCCCTCCACCGCCGCTCCCCTGCCTTCCTCCGGGGCCGATCCGGCCGCGATGCCGCCCGGCGGGGGAGGGAGGCGGGGCAGCTTTAGACAGACCGTGTGCCGCCACTGGCTCAGGGGGCTGTGCATGAAGGGGGATCTGTGCGGCTTCCTGCACCAGTACGACAAGGCGCGCATGCCTGTCTGCAGGTTCTTTAGACTGTACGGGGAGTGCCGCGAACAGGACTGCGTGTATAAGCACTCCGAGGAGGATTTTAAAGAGTGTAATATGTATGTCTGTATGTCTGTGTTTGTTTCTATTCTAGCTTATGATCTGTGTGTTATGTTATGATCATGTTGAATTGGTTGGAAATATTCTGAGATTCTGAGTTGTTTGGGTGGATCGAGTCTTGAGTAAGGTTGGGATGAATCTTACTCCATGAGATCATGCTATTTGGATCCAGTAGTTGTTGCATATTAGGATGTTCTTAGCAGTAAATCAATTTCATGTTCTGATCAGTAATCCCTGGTTTTATGTGATCACTTTTGCACTTCAAGGGTATCTGTTTTGTATAAATTTTTGAAACACAATTAGATTATTAATTGCTTGCAATTGTTGGTGTACAGAACTGAAATTTTCCAACACTAACTTTGTTATAATTTTATTATCCTTCAGGTACAAAATGGGATTCTGTCCAAATGGCCCCGATTGTCGATACCGGCATGCAAAGCTACCAGGCCCTCCACCATCGGTGGAAGAAGTGTTTCAAAAGATTCAACAAATGTTCTCTTACAACTACGGCCCCCAGAACCGTTTCTTCCCCAACAAAAACTCTAATTATAACAATAACACTACCAATAACCATAATCACCATAACAACAATAATGCAAATTTCACAAACGGAGACAAGCAGCAACCAACACAGGCGTCTCAAAATGCTTTGGGGGTGGGCCAGCAGCAACAAACAACAAATCAGACAAGTCAGCAGACAGCAGTGCAGCAGAGTGCTCAGAATGGAGTCCCGGCGCCGTCAGCCAGAACTGCATCACCACTTCCTCAAGGCCCCTCTAGGTGTGTGTGGAGTTTCTAGACCTTGTTAGGTTCTGTACAGAGGAAAATATAAGGAAACATACTATTACTTTGTTTGTATTATAGCTGAAAACGTGAACTATTCTTTTTTTCTTTTTTAATTTATTGAATTGTTGTGGAGTTTATTGATCTTAAGTCCTGATAAACAATTAAATAAATTCAATAATTAAGTCTATATTAGACCTTCTATCTTCTATTCTCAATTTATTATAGCATTATATTCCCTTTTCCTTTTGTCTTTTTGCTTTTCCTTAACATATGCAGGAACAATTCTGTTAATTCTCTGGACTATTTTGGTTCAATTGGTCGAACTGATTGTAATGTACCAATGCTTTTCTTTTTCCCTGTTATTGCAAATTATAATGGCCGTATCAAATTGGTTGCAATGGTACCTCACTGGTAACTAAATGTGCACTGAAAATCCTTATGGATCTGTTAGTTTTTAGTTTTATGTACGACTTTTGAGTTGCTTTTAGTACTATTTCAGTAAGGCTGAGTTAGCAGCTTGACTCTATTTTCATTTCTCTGTAGGGTCTCTACTGTTAAGTAATAGTACATAAATAAAATTTTCAAATGCACTGAAAGTCAGATCATCTAATGGTATGGCAATTGTGGTCCTTACTGATATACTATGCTATATAGGCTTTGAAGGTTTCAAATATTTTCTGATTTGCAACATATCCATATTATATTTTCTATCTGTTTGCTGGTATTAACCGAGAAGTACTGAGCATTTTAAATTATGTTAACAACTATAACCGTCTGATAGGATTTTTAATGGATGAATCTTGAACTGGGCACAAGTTGGTAGTAGTAAGGATCTATGTTGCTATATGCAGTCTTAGTCATTTCTATAATCGTTCATATTTTTATGTTCTGTAGGGAGTTGTTAGTTGTATTTCTGAAAGGTATAGCATTTAGTTAAGATGCCGACAGTTGGGTCTGTATCAGTATGACACTTGTATGTACCAGATGATATCAGAAAAAAATGGTTGGTCCTAATTTGAACTTTATATGTATGCAGCCCTTACAGTTGACCTATACCCCAGTTTAATTTGGCTGAATTTTTCCTGTATGACCTGTACTGGTTTGTACTGGTACCGATATATGTGATCAGAATTTCAGCATTCATGGTGGCACTTTGATGTTATGCTTGTATTTGTAGCTTATTTCTAGTGGCTCGGTAGACTCTTTTTGCAAAACTTAGGGATTCAAATATTAATCATAATGTTTTTTTTGGTTAATATTTAAAACCAGGTACTTTATAGTAAAGAGTTGTAATCGAGAGAACCTAGAAATATCTGTACAGCAGGGAGTATGGGCTACTCAAAGGAGCAATGAGGCAAAACTAAATGAGGCTTTTGAATCTACAGAAAATGTCATCTTGATTTTCTCTATCAACCGTACACGGCATTTTCAGGTGAATTGTCATTGCCTTTTTTTTTATTGGTCATATTATGAGAGCTTGCAGAAGCCACTCTTGAAGAAGTTAACTATAGCTAATAGCCAAATAACAATCTGGCTTGTTTTTATCGTTGTGGACCTGTGTTTTTGCTTGCAAAAGTAGTCTTGTAGATTTTATAGTTTTCAACAAAACCTTGACCTGATCATTTAATTACTTTAGAGAGATCCTAGACCAATGTGCTAAGACCAAATCGGATTTTGGGTTGTCTTGTATCTATCTGTGTCAGGTTTTTGTCAGTTTTGAGTTTCTGAAAAAATCGAGTTGGGTTCAGTTTGGGTTGGGCAGGTTTGTTGAGTCGTTCAAATTCTTTTCACTAATAAAGATGGTAGTAAAATGTGTTATGTGCGGGTTGCGCCAAGTTGATTTGATCAGGAAAAATCATTGGGGTGATAGGCTTGGGTAGGTCATCCAAATTCTGATTTGTTTATTTTGTTCTTATCAATTTAATACAAGCATTTTGTAACATTAACAAAACAAATAATAAAAGAAAAAAAATGGAAATCCAGTGATCACTTATAAAAGAATTCATAAAATAAAAAGAACACAACCTGTATATATATAATCATCATACAATAAACATTGTCAAGTAATTTTTGTGTTATCCAAACAATCAAGAGCCTTAGTTACGAAACTTAAAATCTAAATTCACTGTCAGCACCTAATCCTTTTTCCTTAAAAAAGTCTGTGCTTGGGCCTTGGGCTTGCTAGCTGTCTCCAGCAACTCCCTCTGATAGGCTGCTTGGTGATGATTTAATGCGCTTTTCCAAGAAAAGATATTAATGTATTTAAACCGGATTTTTGGAAAGGCCAAAAGTCATTTATTTTATAAAAAAAACAATATGCATAACTGGTATAAGTGATCTGATAGCAGAAGTACAGGAGTAAACCCCTCCAGGACCTGCAAAATATTATGTTCAACCCTCCCACTCTCTCTGATATACTCCGTTTTAACTGTTTCTTACATTTTGGAAGATAAGCAGTTGTTATTTGGATAACTTCATCATCCTGTTAAATAGTTCAGAAACTGAGTGTTTAATAGTATTGAGTAATCACATTATTACAATCTACAATGGTTGACATCATTCATGGGCACTGTGTTAATTGCCAGCCCTGGAAAATGGCAAAGTAACCAAGCTGGTGCGGTCTTTGGATATTTGTAGTGAAGTTTAGTATTGGTCAAATAGTTGGTAATCTTCTGTTTTATGATTTAATAGGGTTGCGCCAAAATGACATCACGGATAGGAGGATATGTTGGGGGAGGGAATTGGAAGTATGCACATGGTACTGCTCATTATGGTCGTAACTTCTCTGTGAAATGGCTTAAGGTACCTGCATTGGTGTTCAATTTTTTTTTTCTAATGTCTTCTTTTGTACTTATATGCTGTTGTTTCGTTGATTAATTTGACTGGTAATTCTAAAAAAAGGTGTTGAAAGGTTTGTGGTAATCTGGTTGAAAGGTGAACTGATGATGTTGGGTACCAGGATAAAATTTAGTTTATTTTGATTTCACCACCTCATTTACAATTTATCTTTTCTGAAGATTATGGCAGTGAAGAAAGTCCATACAAAGGCTTTTGCAATAGTTATGTTTTGTTGTATTTATCATAAAGTTCTCTAAAGCTTTAATACTTATAGTTTATTAGCGCTTCTCATAATATTAATGTGACTTCATTAACTTTGTTTTACTGTAGCTATGTGAGTTGTCGTTCAACAAGACGCATCATCTGAGAAATCCATACAATGAAAATTTGCCTGTTAAGGTATGCCACATTATCGAGTAAAAACATCATGTGTGCTGGTGCAATGGTCATTCATCCTTGTGTTGCTGTATTCTAATTTTTCAACCTTTATACTGAAAAATGAATTCCTTTGCATTCTTGTGCAATAAACTGCAAATGATTATGAATGAATATTTTCCTGGAATATGGCTAACTATGGTTTTAGTTGTTAAAAGTTGGAATATGGAAATGTCTCAAGTTTAGTATCCCTTCCCCCTATAGATAGTCATTGTGAAGCTAAACTTTGTAATAAATTTAGAAGCACGACATTTTTCTACTCTCTTATAAAATTTTGTGTAGATAAGCCGGGACTGCCAAGAGCTGGAGACTTCTATCGGTGAACAACTTGCCTCCCTTCTATATTTGGAGCCTGACAGTGAGCTCATGGTAATTTTCAAGTTCTTTTATTTGTTATGCAGTGTCAGTGATAGTATGGCAATGGCTTTTTTTCCCATTGTTATTGGCATGTTTACAACATGCATAAAGAGCCCATTTAATTTTCAACTCGGAACTGAACATGATATTTTATCTTTCAGACCTTTGCAAATAGTACGAAATTTGTAAAGTCTTACTAAAGAATGGGAAAATTTTAGTTTTCTTGCCAATAATTTTTAAAGGTTTTCTCATTTTGACAATTTTAATTGACTTGAAATCTCCAGCAGCTTGTTGGCCTGCTTTTGGTTCAATCTGGGTTCAGTAATATATCAACTTTATCTAAAGGAATGACAGATTTTTTGAAACATATGTAAACACCTTTTCCACTACCTAACATTTGTGAAATCTAGGAAGCCATCACCGTGGTAGGTAATTTCATATTAAGAACTGTTGACTGTAGTTTGCAAATATACCCAACTGCCTCTTTTAAAAGATTAAATAGCAAATGGTTCTTTTTCTTAGCTCTGAACTTTCTTCTCTCCAAACGTTCTCATTCCAATTTTCATTAATGTTGCCATGCCATCGTCATTAGAACTTCATCTGTAATATTGCTATTATTTTCATTGTTTAAAAGACATTCAATGTTGTTTCAGGCAATGCATATAGAGGCTGAAAAGAAACGGGAAGAAGAGAAATCAAAAGGTGGGCCTGCTTCTGGTGATGCTAAATCAGGTGCAGATACTAATAACCAAGATATCGTCCTATTTGAGGAGAATGAAGAAGAAGAGGAAGAGGAAGAGTCTGATGAGGAGGATGACCAAGCAGCATCCCAGGCTCGTGGCCGTGCAGGTGCCAATATGCTCCCATGGCAGCCTCACATGCAACCACGGGGCCCAGCTGCCTTGGGACTCCGTGGCTTCCCTCCTGCCATGATGGGCCCATCTGATGGGTTTGGGTTTGGGCCTGCCAACGGATTTGGTGTGCCCGACATGTTTGGCATGCCAAGGTTCCCACCTTTTGGTGGGCCGAGGCCAGGACCCATGGTTTTTCCTGGCATCCGGCCTAATCAACCAGGACCACCTATGTTTCCCATGGGTGGGTTAGGGATGATGATGGGGCCAGGTGGCCGAGGAGGTCCATTCATGGGCCCTCCTAATGGAATGCCCATGGGCCCTCTTGGTCGACCAAACCGTCCAATGGGTATGGCTCCTGTGGGCCATCCTCCACCTAATGTGGTCAACCGAGCAGGAAAGAGAGATCAACGGAAATTAGCAGGTGAGCGGCAAGAGAATGGACCAGAAAGGCGCGAACCAGATACCGCAACAGAGCATGAGACAGAGTATCAGCCTGGACGGAGGAATGAGTCGAGAGACGAAGGAAGTGAAAGTGAAGAGGAAGTCGGGCCTAGACGACAGAGGGAGGGCAAGCGAAGGAGGCGTGGCTCTGATAGAGACTCCCCCTCGTCAGACCACCACAACTAAATTAGTGCTATTTTATATAGTGTACTTTTGGAAGTAATATTTTACATTGTAGTGGATTGATTGTAATGGTATCTCTTTAGGCTGGCTTTAGTTTAGGGGATTTTGGTGTAATAACGTTCTCTGCTTCGTTTGTTCAGTACCTGTTTGCTATGAGATATTATTATTGAGAAACAGGTAAATTTAAAGTCACGAATCTAGCTGTATTCTGTCCGTTTAGGTTCAGTGTATTGTAAAGCAAAATGAATGTAAATTTTTTTTTTTCCCGTTTTTTGACATTTTTTCTAAAATTACTTATGTTGTGTAGAAGATGTGTATTAGTAATAGGAATATTTTTCGCTTGAAGTACTTGAATCTTTGTAATGTATATAGTTCACATAAATTAGTGGATAAAAGGGAGTAGCTTTGTAGAGTATACAATTTGAGAAAAATCACCAATGTACGATGTCTGAAGATATTCTTTGATTATTGATGGGCAATGAAATGAAGAGAATTTTCAGTGTCGCTTTTTGTCTGCGTTTATGTGAGTCTTGGTTCTAATGTAAATTTAATCATCCTCCATACAAACCCAATGGCTGTTGATTGTTCGATGTTTCCAGGTAGAATTTTCGATGACGAAATGACATGAAACATCGGAATATTAGAAACGAAACCCTATTTGATTTTGTACAATGATTATATTTATTTATATGATTATGATATGAGCTATGATAATTTACTCTCCAGTTATTTTTACAATAACGGTAACAATTCGAAGACCTACGTTAATTACAAGATCATTTTGTTCTTCTTCCCTCTGAAGCACGCCATAAAAAAGTCTCAAATTTAAAAACGAAAAAAGTTTCAATAATCATTCCTGCGAGCTTTGCCCCTTGTCTTCCTTTGCTCCTGTTTGCATCAAAACCCTATACTGATAGATGTTGCCAACACATTATTCTTTAACCAGTATGCTCTTTTTAACCGCAACAAAACCATTTCTGCACCAGCAAATAAAAACAGAAATGATGAGATTTTACATCAGAAAATCATTCTTATACGCCATGCTAGCTCCCTGCTCGTTTGTTTGATTTATAAAAAGCACAAAAGTATCATTATTTCAATGATTGGTACAGGAACCAGACTGGTACACACCTATATATACCGGCCTCTGTCCGGTGTGAACAATCAAACCTTCTGATGGTCATTTCATTTAATATAGCCACAATAAAGCAGCAATTTGCCCATAAAAAGGCCAACTGGAAAAAAAAAAAAAACTCAGGAAGATAATACAAATATTCTGGGGTTCTGGGTTAACATGAGTTTACGCACTAGTTCTGAGCTTTGGTAATATTTATACTAAACCTTGAATTCGATCATCATTGTCATCAATCATCATCATGAAGCATGATAACAATAACTATCATAATCACTAAGGAGATAGAGGATTATGAATTTGGGGGAATTAGAGATTATACAGGCTTAGGAGAATAGTCGTAGCTGTCGTCGCGTTTTACACCCGGCCCATTGTTATTAACACCGATAGTTTGCTTTGCTGGCCCCTGTGTTGCCGGTTTCTTTTCATCGCGTGCCTTTTGAAATATCACTGTAAATCCCTCGGCTGATGCAGGGTTGTTCACATCCCATTCTCCGAACTTGGGTAGGGGCCGGCCTTTGTCTTGCTGCAAAATAGCAAACAGAATCATGATACGATGTTAGGATCATCTCTAATTTGTCACCATTTGTTTCTTACACCGAAATCTAGTAAGATTGATACAGAATCTTCTTCGAAGAAGCATTATAGAAATCTTATAGTAGATAGCTAGCTTATTACAAGAAAATCGACTCCACACATTTAAAATTTAAAATCACTAACATTAACAAAATGAAATTCACAACCACAAACAAATTTCATGCGAAAGCAACTTTCTAGTCAGAGTCCGTATATGTATGTCTTCTCATAAGATCTCTAAAGAATTCATTCACATAATTAAGAAACCAACGTTACTTGAGAAAATTTTCAAAAATGCTTATAAGTTATAACTAATGAGCTATTCATATCTTGTTGGAACAAAAAAAAAAAAAAAAAAAAAAAGTTACATTAAAAGTTTTTAGTAACAAGCTAAGAAGAAGAATTCTACGTCTTTTTCCATTTCATAAAAAAAAAGTTAAATTGATAAACCGATCAGCCAGCCATATATGATATAAATGAAATTCACAGAAAAAAAAAACCAACAAAGACAAAACAATCATCCGTCATAAAAATAACACTACAATCTGATACATGCATGTTTCTCTAAATAAACCGACATTTTCATATTAGATTAAACGTAAAAATTCAAGTTACAAACTCTACACAAGAAACAAGCATGACCCAAAATATCAAAAGAACACTATATAGGTAAAGCAAAAATGAAATGATGTAAAATTGTAGACTGAAACAAAAAAAGAGCTAGGGAGCATACAGACGCCATGGTTGCTCCTTGAAAGAGAGCCCCGGGTGAATGTGAGAGAGAGAGAGATGAGAGCAACGCGAGGCAGAGGCAGAACAACGTCAACAGGAGAGAAGGAGGGAGAGATCGAGAGAGAAAGCGGAAAGACACCAAAAATAGAAGCAGCCGTCTGTTTATTCGCCGCGTGTCTCCACCTCATATTACCTGTTGTCTGTTAATTCGGATGCTGTTGCTCATCCCCATTTCACAACCTTCCAATGGTTTTCCTATTTCTTTGTTTGTTTGTTTTGATTCAGTACGAAACTAGGAACTGTTACTGTATGTACGTAGGGTGATTAATTTTGGGTCATATATATATCGTCAAAGATTAGCTAACCCTTCCTGTTTTGTTTTGTCACTTTTTTTAGATTGTATATTCTTATTCTAGCAGAATATATATATATGGACTCTATGTGAAGCAAGTTTTATTATATATGCAAATATATATAGGACGATCGAGGAGATAATTAATTAAGGCATTCATTTATGAGTAGGTGACAATTTTCATTGCTATATATAATTAATAATCAATTGTTTATTTTGAAAATTGAAATAAATTTACATGAAAAATATATTTTTAATAGTTCCATTTTATAAGTATACTGATTATATATTGACCCATGTAACATCAATTTTAGTTGCTGTTATTGAACTGTAAATCTACTTCTGTTCGTACAATCACTCAATACACGCAACTCGCATCAATTAATCATGTAGCTAGCATCAATATGATGTGGGTACGTAATACAATGAATGTAATATTTGAAAGACGTCACAACAAATTATTTCTTTCTTTTCATTTTAATTAGGTAAGAAACACACCGTTAGAATGATTAAATATATTAGTACGTGACATGATAGTTCATATTTAATGGAAGATATATATAGTTCTCCTCTTGTGATGCATCGATCTTAATATCGAAGAATACATAAGCGTCAATATTAATGTAGAACAAACATAAGTACCTTAGTTATTGAAAAAAAACTGATAGAGAAATTAAATTATACAGAAGTTTATAAAACATATACATAGTAATTAAAATATCGGAAAGAACCAACAATGTTACCATCTGTTAACCATTTTTTACAATTGCATACTTATAGGATAGTTGGAGATGGTTCCTCCATTAATTTTTGGCATGATTTATGGTATGCTAATTGTTCTTTAGCAATACAGTTTCCATTGGTTTATGCCAAGGTTAAAACTGACAAGAAATCCTTGGCAAAAATATGGAACAATGGAGCCATTAACTTTCATTTAATGAGAGGGGTTAGCACTGCTATGAGAACACAAAAAGAGGAACTAATTTCTGTTTTACATTCAGTTTGTTTTTCTTCTGACATGGATTCTGCCCATTGGCAACTGGAGCCTAATGGTATCTATACCGTTAAATCCATGTACAATTTTTTAAATTTTGGTGGTATTGTTTGTCCTTTCAATAAATCAGTTTGGTCGTTAAAAATTCCTTTAAAGTACAAGTTATTTCTCTGGTTAGCTGTACACAATAAAATCCTTACTAAGGTTAACTTAACCAAGAGAGGGTGGCATGATAACCCGCAGTGTGAGTTCTGTACAGCTCCTGAGGATGTTTCTCACTTATTTTTATTTTGTTGTTATATGAAACCATTCTGGAATAAGTTAATTATGTTGCACCCCCAAGGTTCTATGTTGAATTTAACTTCCTTATGGGACTTATGGCAATCTTGTTTAGATTTACCTGTTGCTGATTTCCAATTAATGGGAATGATCTTAGTAGCTTGCCTTTGATCCTTGTGGGACTTAAGGAATGACATTATTTTCAGGAAGAAAAGAGTTTCTTATGCTAACAATTTATATTTCTCCATTTTACATATATTTGAACTTTGGACAGGTGGTGCATCTGCTGGTACTAATCTGGTGCGTAGAACTGTTATTGACTTAACCCATGCATCCTCTGATAGTATTGTGCATAATAATATTTCTGATGCTCAGCATGTTGTGCATGAGGAAGGGTTGCAGCTTGTTCAGAGGGCACCTGAAGAATTGATAGAGCATCAAGTTGGTCTGATGGTTGATCCTACACATGAAGATTTGGAGTATTCAGATGAAGACTTGCTAGATGACTAGTATCTAGCTGTTGATAATTGTCTTTATCTTTTGTTAAAGTTTTCTTGCATTTTGTCTATTAGAGATGTTGTTAGGTGCAGTCTTAAACTGTCACAGCACCAATTGCTGTGTTTAGGAATTTTGGACGGATATTCAGCATGTTGAATATCTTGTTGTGAACCTTGTCGCTTTCGTAAAGAAATGAAAGCAGGCCCCACTTGATGGATGCTGTTCTTTTTTAAAAAAAAAATGTTACCATCTCGAATCCTTGATGGGTACATCATGTCATCTTTTCTTGAATTCTGTGATGGATCAGAGAGGATATCAGCCTGAAAGATTGTACGTTAATCCTCCGTTCTAGTTGTTTTAGCTGTTCAGTGATCCTAATTATTCTTTGATGGGTAGATTTGATTTAGATTCAAGATGTAATGCTACTTTATTTTGAATTAAGTAATGCAATGCGTACTAGTTTTCGAGAAGGAGAAACTTAAAGGACTATTACTATTTTGAAATGATAAGTTTCATTTCTATAGTGCCCATTAAGGTGAAAAGGGGAAATTCACTATATTGGTGGCTCTAATGTGGGACTCCAAGAGAATACGTGCAAGCAATGGCGAGATAGGTGACTCAATTCAAATACTGGTCCAAATGAGAATGAGAGCCCAAAAAACAACAACATAACAAAGAAGATATGTGTTGATTGATTAGAGAGCATCCTCAGCTTAAGCACCTACTTGTTGTAGAGGTTAATTATTTCTGGAGAGGATCTTGAAGAATGACGCATTGTAACTAGTCGATTAGCTAGTTATAGTTAGAAGTCAATAATGGACAGGGAATCCAATGTAAGAAACAATTGTCGTTGAAACAGATATAAGTTTATTCATTTACTTCATTACTAGCTTGTCCTCTTCTACCTTCTTGCTCTTTATTTGCATTCCTGTTTTTCTTTATCAATTTCCAATTTTCCTTAGAACTTAGAAGCTTCTACTCAATTGTGCGCTTAGCTTAATCGATTCTGATTCAAATAGAAACTGAATCGATCTCTGTAGCCTTGATTCCTCTTTGTTAGAGCTTAAGGCGTTTGACTATATGCATGGCAGAGACGTTGCCCCATGTTTTTCAGTTCAACTGTTCAAGGGAGGATGGAATTACACTTAGAGCCTAGAATTAGAAGCTGGTTGATGCCATTTTACCTTCCACATTTGTGGCTTTTCATTTTATATTATCTCCAATTTTTCACCTTGCACATTTTTGTTTATATTATATGATGAAAAATATTTTAGACTTGATTTGAGATTAATTGTGCTAAATTGCAAAAAAATATGAAATTGGAGAGAATAATTTGATACTGCTGTAAGAATTGCAAGATAATGGAAGCAACAATTATATAAGAGGAAGAAAATGAATGACACAAAATTAATTAAGTTCTTTATTCAAGATGTGAAACCTTTTACATTTCCTTACAAATTAGTAATAGTTATTATTGGAACAATTGCCTGAAATTTATCAAATTTTGCAAGTTATTTTTAAATTCTTTCTTCTCTTTCTCCATTCAGGTTTAGACAACATCGTCCTCTTTGTTTCTTTGTTATTCAATTTTTTCTTGAAGTTTTTTGCAGCATCTGTAAAGTTTTGTGGGGAGGCATCAAATTCTTAACCTTTAAGTAAACAACAATCTAAGGACTCTTCTCTTAGCAACTGAGCTGTCACCCATTTCCGTGTTATTCAATTTAGTACGTAGGAACTATAGGGCGATTGTAAACCGTTGGATTGTGATTTTCATTAATGGTCAAAGATTGGCCCTTTCTATTCTGTTTGTTACGGTTTTTTATTGTATATTCTAGTTAAATATTGACTACATGTTAAGTTAGTTCTATTATTATTATTATTCATATAGAACGATATAATTAAGGCATTAATATAAGATTATGGAGAACTTTAATTATCATCAAATTAAGTAATCTATTTGTTTTGAAATTTGAAACAAACTTACATCTAAATATTTTTAAATTATTCAAATTTCCAAAAATAATAACTCATTTCGTAACATAAAAAATAATAAAGTGTACAAGTAAAAATTATTAAATGACTTGACATGTGTTTATTTCTTATGCATCCTTTATATCGACCATCTAATTATATGAAGTTTCAAATGACGCCTAATTTGGCATTTGATAACAATTAAAAACCAAAGCTAATTCCAAATTTATAATGTATTCGGTATATATATTTTTATTTCATTTTTTTTTGTTGGGAGAACTGGAGAAGTGACCTTTTAATCTTTATTTAAACTATATATCAAAAAAATCAAGTCGGTCCCTAATTTTTTTTGCACAAATTGGTCCCTGAATTTATAAAAATTAACATCTAACTACTTTTTTTTTGATAAGTAGGCAGAGGCTGCCAACTTTGTATTACAACAATGTCAACCAAAAACACCATAACATAACAAACTAAACAAAAAAACTAGTGCCTAGTGCCTAAGTTGTATCTCACTACGGTATGTCCTCATCCTCTCTGAACTCACGACCCCCGCAATATATGGTCCATAATCTAGCATCAAGCACAATCTGGGGTTAGCTAATGCATGGGGCGTTCTCTCTTCGTGCCTGAATATCCTTGCATTTCTTTCCTTCCATACGGCAAAGGTACCCGCTATAATTAAAGTCATCCATGCGGCTCGAGTGGATGCATTTACCGGCATTGATTGAAGAAAAGACTGATACACATCCTCCCCATTCGGTTGCCACAATACAATCCCCGTCAGTTGCCGCACTTGCAACATCTAGCTACTTGGTCCCTAAAATTTCCTTCTTCTTTCTTTTTTTTTTTTTTTTAAATTGCACTAGTAAGAACAGAGTTTGAAACTTCGTGATGCAATCACCTAGCTCGCTCCTTATGAGACTGAGTTTGAAATTCAGTCCTATATATATATAATCCCCTTGCCATTCACAAATCACAACCCGGATGGTGAATGGATCCACCCCTCCGTATTGCCATATTGCCATTCTAGGACAAAGTTTGAAAATCGGTCTCACACAATTCATTTTTCTTTAAGTTCTCGTAGAGATATATATATATATATATATATATATATATATAGATTTGACTATTATACTAACGTTAGCATTTCAGACCGAAATGCTAACGGCTCAAAATTGTTGTTATTGTGTCTGAAATCACGATTTATGGTGCTCAATAAATTCTTTATATGGAAATATTGGGGAATACAAAAATTTTCCATTTTTAAAATTTTCTAAATATTTGTTTTGAATTTTAGAAAATAGCTCGTAAATATTATTAAAATATTGATGTCTGTACGTGCTATTTTCAAAAATGCAAAACAAATACTTTAAAAATTTTTAAAATGGAAAATTTTTGTATTCCCCAATATTTTCATATAAAGAATTTATTGAGCACCATAAGTTGTGATTTCGGATACGATAACAACAATTTTGAGGCGTTAGCATTTCGGTCCGAAATGCTAACGTTAGTATAATAGTCTAGCTCTATATATATATATTAAATCGGTTTTATTGTTATCAAATCCTAAATCTACTTTCATATCCGTACAATTAGTTATTACATGCAACTCGATCGAAATAATTAATATTTATGTAGCATCAATATGACATGCAATGAATGAAATATTATTGAACTAATAGGTCACATCAAAATTGTTTCTTTGTTTTCATTTTAATTAGGTAAGAAACAACATATTAGAATGATTAAATATGTACATGACATTTTTCTATTTCATGGAAGATATATAAGTATAACATTCGCTTCCTGTTGTGATGCATCTTTGTATCCAAATTGAAAACATAAGAGTCCGGCAATACTGTAGCACAAGAACGTAAGTAGCTAATTAGCTATTAAAAAGTAATGATAGAATTAAATTATACAGAAGTTTCTAAAACATGTATATACATAGTTGAAATATTGGAAAGAACCAACAATGTTACCATCTTAAAGAGAGCATGATCATGTAATCTTCTCTTGAAATATGCGATATATCTCCTAGTGAAATCAACTTAAAAGACTATTGCTATCTTCAAACAATGATGAACTGAATTATATATATATATGTAAGGAATAAGGAAGAGACACTCTCCCATGTTTTTCAGTTCAAGAAATTTGGCCCTCCTTGGGGAGCTTACATGGCTCTTAATTTCCTTGTAATTATATATATATGTTTTCAATTTATCACCTTGCACATTTTAGTTGTGTACCAAAGTACACGTTAAGAGCTGATCTGGTGCTGAAGAATTAAGATCATTAATTGTAGCCTCTATTTGAGATTAATTGTGTTGAATTGTAAGAAAATATGAAGCCGGCTGGAGAATAATTGGATATTGTAATTGTAAGAAATGCAAGATAATGGAAACCAAGAGAATGAATTTTTATTTTTTGAGTGCATCAATATTAATTAGCGGCTATATCCCTTAATTATATTTACATTAATTATAGGTATCATGGAACAATTGCCATTCCTTTTGTCTAATCTATAGAAATTAAATCATGAGCATCTCTCAAGTTACCCGGTTGAAACTATAAATATTTTTGAACCTAATAAAAGTGCACTTTTTTCTACTGTTATTGATATATTGTGAATCCCACCAATAAAATCCTGCTAGACAAGTAGGCTTATAATTCACAACTAACACTAACCACTCTTTGAAGAGTCTTTAATTAATTTAGCACCACACCACAGTACTGTCTAATTTGTTTGACATTAATTTCACAAAACAGTAGTCGACGTCGCTTTGAGTTTGTTAATTTGTCATTTTATTCTCTCCAAGTTGATCAGCAACTGTGCAACTAGATAGTTAGATACCAGTAGCCTGGTACTGGTACTGGTACTGGTAGGACAGGTCGTGTTCATGCACAGAGAATCCGATTCATGAGGCTAATTAAGATCGATGAAATTATAAAGTCTAAAATATATAGATGGCCTACAATTAATATATAGTTAAACTAATATATATATATATATATATATATATATATATATATATATATAATGAGGCTGTCTTTGGAAACTCAAAAAAAAAAGAAAAAAGAAAAAAAAGGTTAATGATAAATTTTGATACTGTAAACTTTGACATTGGAAACTAATTAATTAATGAGAGGCTAGGGTCATATCGATGGTTTGACTAGAACTTTTTTGATCTATTATATTAACGTTCTTCACATGATATAAATATACATTAACTAAACTCCTTTGCCAATTTAACACCACATCCATATATATATATAGTAATAACGGCATGTATACAGTATATAATACTGGATGTCATTAATTATTTTGGTGAAGAATCTTTACTCATGATTTGGGCTTACTCTTTAGACAATTAGACGCAAAAGAAAGGCTAGCTAGAGATGTTGCCATGTTGGAGGGCCCAAGATTTCGATTTCAAGCCTATCTAAATTTACGCTTAAAAAAAAAAAAAAAAAAAAAAAAAAAAAACAAATAAGAATTGCAAATTTGCAATGCACGAGCAAATTTGTTCAGCTAAAAAGGGTATACAGTAGCTTTTTGATAAACTATAAACTACTCCCAATCAAGGTCCACCGCATGGAGGTAACAGTAACACTATGTCTGTGAACAATATTCGAGTAATTGTAAAACACCAATAGAAGTCAATAAAATTGTCTCTAAAAGTTAATTAGACAATACCTTTTTTTTTGGGGGAAATATATATTAAACATTTGAAAATCAGCATACACTATTACTGATGGTTGGGAAACATCAAACATGAGAGAAAGATGATGTGGTAAACTGCCGTGACTTGTTTCACATTGAATTCAACAGCTATACATCTCAAACAGTTTCCATATATGTTGGTGTTGCAGCATACAATACATGCTTTCATTTCACTGCACCTGGCTGCCACAGACGATCCACAATAGAAGTTTCAGATGCAGTTGGTCGATTATATATCTAAAGGTATTATCGTAATGTCATTTTCACGAAGAAATTAATAATATAATGTTATCTGGATTCTGGAATGGAAGAAGGGGAGTGGGAGCAAATTTTTTTATCAATCGAAATGAAAAAAAAAAATTCGGAAAAGAATAAGATGACACCCGTTTTTACACCACTAGATAGAATCGAAGGGTTCCTTCGGTCCCTTTCTGAAGGAACCGAAGGGTTCCTTCGGTATGCCTTTTTTTTTTTTTTTTTTCTCATCCGGCCCAAATAACTCATCAACCCACAGTTTCAAAATGGGGTGGGTGAAAAAACAAATTTTCAAAATGGGTTTGCACCCAAAAATTTTTTCAAAATGGGTTTGTACCCAAAAATTTTTTCAAAATGGGTTTGCACCCGTTTATTTACTATATTTCAGTACTATATTTCAGTACTTATGTGGTTAATCATAATTATAATATGATATAGAGTTAGACTATTATACTAACGTTAGCATTTGAGATCGAAATGCTAACTGCTTAAAACCCATTTTGAAAAAAATTTCGGATGCAAACCCATTTTGAAAATTTTTTTTCCACCCACCCCATTTTGAAATGTTTTGGCCACATTTCAAAATGGGGTGGGTGGAAATTTTTTTTTCAAAATGGGTTTGTACCCAAAATGTTTTTCAAAATGGGTTTGTACCTGTTTATTTACTATATTTCAGTACTTATGCAGTTAATCATAGTTATAATATGATATAGAGTTAGACTATTATACTAACGTTAGCATTTGAGATCGAAATGCTAACGCTTAAAACCCATTTTAAAAAAAATTTTGAGTGCAAACCCATTTTGAAATTTTTTTTTTCACTCACCCCATTTTGAAAATGTGGCCGGTTGCAAAACAAAGAACCATTTTGGGCGGACGAAAAAAAAAAAAAAAAACCATACCGAAGGAACCCTTCGGTTCCTTCAGAAAGGGACCGAAGGAACCCTTCGGTTCTATCTAGTAGTGTAAAAATGGGTGTCATCTTACTCTTTTCCGAAATTTTTTTTTTTCAATTTCGATTAATAAAAAAATTTGGAGTGGGAGTGGGAGAGGGAGACGTGAATAAGAATAAACAAGCAAAGCAATTAAGGAATTAAGAATGTATAGGTTGCAATAAACAAGTACTGACACCGAATTATATATGTAAACACTCCACTCCACGCATCATCTCCACTCCATCTCCTGACTCCTCTCCTGTGGCTGTGCCTGTGCCTGTGTGTGATCGATTGCTTCTCAGCTGTGTCTTCTGCTCTTTTTCTTGTTTCCACTATTCTCTTGTGATTACAGGGGACCAGAAACAGTAATTTGCTTTTATATAATTTCCCACAACCTTTCTGTCATTTTTTTTTCCTTTTAGTTGTATCATCTATTTAGTTTCTGCAAGAAATTGTAACTCTTTTCATTCACTGATGCTAATTTTAACATATTGTATTGTTCGATTGAAATAAAATAAATTTCGTAAAATTCTGAATTGAACAAGATAAAAGGTCAGAATCAAGTGTACGAGATTTCTTATTTTACTCTGGGAATGTCATGAAGTACTAATTAATTAATCCCACAACAACATCATCAAATAAAATAAAATAGGAAAATGGGTTCCACATCCTCAGCAACTCCCTCTTTACCACCTGTCATTCACCACCTCTCTCTTCTCTACTACCTACGACTACGACAGGATTCTCTGCTTCATCTCTCTGAATTAATGTTTATGACATATTGACATGCATGCTTGCTTAATACTTAATTACTTATTGTATTTGGGACACTGTTTCAGTGGTTTATGAAAGAGTTGGACCATGAGAAAACAGCACAGAAAATCATCTTTACAATGGGCCTCAGAACTTTCCAAATGAACTCCTTTCTATGTGTTTCTACTGTCCTCTAATTATACTCCCATTGCAGAATTATGGAATAATTGAAATAAACTAAGGTGACTCCTTTTCACTTGACAGTGACTTTTAATTGTTTTTGGTACCCATCATTATCAGAAAACCTCCAATCTAAATATCTAATTGCTTGTATCTTTATTTTTTTTTAACTTTTTTTAATTATGGGAAATAATGATCTCAGCATTTAATAGTAAATTATGTCTTGTACATGCTATGGGGGATATTTTTATACAGAGGAGGGATCCATTGACAATAGATATATTAACAATCTTGACAATGTCTCTTTTAAAAAAATTATAAAAAATCTTAAAAATGAAAAATGATTTATAAATGTATTACTTGACTTATAGATTGATAGTGTTTCAAATTTCAATCAATTTGAACATCGTTTAATGACTTATCAAATTTTTGTGCACTTTTCAACGGTTATAATTTAACAGATCTTTAAAGAGCTATCAAACGTTATTTAAATTGAATATAAGCGGATACATAATCAATCTATAAGTTAAGCAATACTTCCGTAAACTTTTTTCTATTTTTAAGATTTTTTATAAATTTTTAAAAAGTGGGATTGTAAAGATTGTCAAGTTATCCATTGTCAATGGATCCCTCCTCTTTTATATAAGTTACTATCTATATTATCTTACTTAAATTTTTAACTTATGAAAAAAATTGCAAAGTACTTTTAGTTAAAAATAATTAATATTAATGTAACATGTTCACTTAGCTCAAAAATGTATGTCAACAGTTATTGATGTTGAGAAAAATAGCAATGCAGAAATGTAGGCATAAGTTAACAAAGAGATGAAGGGAAGGAAAAAAGGTGAGAGTTCTTATCCACAACAGTAGTGATGATCCAAGACTCGAAGTTATCTTCTTATCCCACTTGTACGTCAAAAAAAAAAAAAAAGATAAAAGAAAATATCTTGATTAAAAAAATGTAGCACCAATAAGTTGTTTTACTAATTATAAAACCTCAATTGAAAATCACAATGAATAGTGCATAATGAATAGTGTCATCTCTCTTTTTTCTTTTTCTTTTTTTCTTTTTTCTTTTTTCTTTTTTTTTTTAAGCATATAGGAAATGCACACCATCCCATGACAATTATTTATTTTGACAAGCATGACATTTAATTTTAAATCAATTCATAAATAATGTCAAATATTGCAAAAAAAAATTTAGACACATTTATATACTCATAGATTAATTGTGTTTCAAATTTCATTCAAATTGATTGTTGTTTGATACTCTATAAAAAACCATCAAAATTATATAGAAATTACAATGATCTAAATCTAATGATTCTTGATGGACCAATACATAATACTCAAATTGGATGCTATTTTTGAAAATCACAATCAATCTACAAGTATATAATTATATTTATAAAAAAATTATATTTTTAAGATTTTTTTATTTGAGTATGGTTGTCATGGTTATTGAGATAAATAAATAGTTCATATGAATCTCTAATTATTACTATATATACAGCATAAGAATATAGTACCATGTTCTTAATGTTCATTACATATTATTATTATTTCTTCTCTTTAATTCCTTGACAATATGTACGCTGGTAACTTTTATCAACCTTTCGAAAAAAAACTCCTTGACAATATGGTTACAAAAACCAAACCATGTTCTCAAAATTTATCACACAAATGATATTACAACACAACCAATATGGTTACAACAACGCCGCAACGACTAATCTAGTACTATACAAATAGAAAATATACTTCAATAAAAAATAAGTATAATTTGTTTAAATAAGTCTACACACTCCTTCGAATCAAACAATATACACTTTTTCAAGATAAATATTGAAGATTTTGAAATTGAGTTTTGCTAACGGTACCCCAACTCCTGTACCCCGTTCATGTACCCCAAACAATTAATGCTAAATACAACGGAGGAGTGAGTTCCATTTCCATATACAAAAATAAGAAGCAAGGTCAGCGTGTCTAAAGCATTCTCTTCCATGCACCAAGTTGATCACCTTCTCATGTGCACCGAAGAGTATTGAATTTTGTATGTCAAATCCATAAATATAAACACATTATTAGAAAAAAAAAAAAGCACCGGTTCAAATAATATTTATTTTAAAAAGTATAAGCATCCATTTTAGAAATTGAACACTATGTTAAGTACTATTATATATACCATGCTTTAGATCTACAAACATTGTTTTTATATTTGTACAACTAGTGTTTATATATTTTTACAGTAGGTGTTTATATTTGAACAACCAGTGTTTATATTCTTACAGTAGGTGTTTATATTTGTACAACCAGTGTTTATATTTTTACAGTAGGTGTTTATATTCTTACCAGTAGGTGTTTATATTTGTACAGCCAGTGTTTATATTCTTACAGTAGGTGTTTATATTTCTACAGTAGGTGTTTATATTCTTACAGTAGGTGTTTATATTTATACAACCAGTATTTATATTCTTACAGTAGGTGTTTATATTTGTACAACCAGTGTTTATATTTGTATAACTAGTGTTTTATTTTTTCTAACCGATCTTTATATTTATTTTAAAGCATATTAAATTACTGTATCCAACAATGTTATATATTTTTAAATCCTTCGAATGGATGATTTTTTTTTGAAAGAACATGCATACATATATTTTATACAAACCGAACATATCCAATCGTTCACCTTTAAGTATTAGCTATAGTTTTGAAGAAAAAAACAATAGGAAAATAAGTAATTATAAAATTAAAAATAGATATGAAACAAGACATTGTGTCATTTAATAATCAATAATTGAGTCATCGTTTTGGTTATTTCATTCCAATATTATATTCATATCTCACAAGTTTCAAGCTTACAAATAATTAATTAATTTTGGAAAAGGAGCTGATGCACTCACTCGCAACAATTGGATATCGCGGACCACAACAATTAACAAACCCGCATCTTTTTGGTTATTTTCTGGACAAAATCAAGATAGAAGCGCAAGTATGCAATTATAGTAAAAATTAAACAGAGTTGAAGGCGGGGTACGGCTACGGGGTACCAGAGTGCGGGTACAATAAGATTTTCTCTTTGAAATTTTGTATCAATTTACTCTTTTCTTGCTGATTTGAATCATGCTTTTGTTGGAAACTATTATTTTTTTTCAATTATTCTAATTTTGAACACATAGTTGTTAAAATGTATTGAAAAGACATTTTACATGAAATAGGTAAGTGATTTAGTAAGAAGAGGATAAGTTATGAAGAAGCTTTAGACAATTTAGAGGGTATGATAGAAAAATTATACAACTAAGATGTAGATGTCACAACAATAGACAATTTGATAATCATAAATGTCTACTTCTCAAATTAAATTTCAAATCTTATAACAATAAAAAACTTCAATAACATGCAATATAGCTTAAAATTATTATGAATCAATTGTATAAGCAGATTTTACTCCATTTGAGTGTAATTTTATAAGAACAAAAAATGCCAAAAAAAAAAAAAATTGTACACTTTGCTTGTGGGAGAATAACAGAGGAGATGTCCATTATTAACTGTGCTCTCTCTCTCTCTGTGATTTGTTGTTTTTCAGAAAAGTTGCTGGCTCTTTCTCAGTTTCTCTTTCTATAATAATATACAATAAATACAATTAGGAAGCCTCTATCACTCCATTAAAAGAAGGTTAGCAGCAGCCACTGTCAGTCTGTCTGGTTCTTTTTTCTTCTCACCTTCTCCTCCTCCTCCTCCACCCCCTTTTATACTTTATACCTTCTACACACCAAAATTTATAAGAGAGGCCAACCAAAAAAATATAAATAAATTAATTGTATAGTTTGCAATATTTATTATTATGGGTCACATTTTTTTCTCCTGATACTTCTTCTACTGGTTGAGAAAAGAAGAGAAGAGGAGAAAAGTGGTAGCCTTTTCTCTCCCCTTCTCAATTCTGCTTGGTAGTTGGTACCGGCTGCTTCGCTTTTAAGCCAACGAATTGTCGGTACGCATCCTCTCTCTCTTTCTTCCTTTGTTTCCCCAAAATTGACAGTGGAATTTGTTTGTAATTTTGCTGTGGAATAAGAGAAAACCCAATTCTGGGTGTGCCACATTGTTCTCAAATGAAATTCTTTTGTTTGGAACAAATGCTTGATTTATTCTCAGTAGCTTTTGTTGGAAGCAAATTATTGAACTTTTTGATGGATTCCACATCACCCCTTTGACTTCTGAGGTTGCATGCAATTGCAAAGCAACCATTGTGTATTTTAGACAATTCCTTGCCCAATTCCTGAGAAATAATAAGTAATTATAACATCTGTTTTCTTCTCAAAGGTAATTAAGTAGCATGGGGTGTGTTCATTCTAAAGTGGAAGATGAGGAGGCAGTGAGGAGGTGCAAGGAGAGAAAGAAGCTCATCAAGCAGCTGCTGGCATGTAGGACCAATCTGGCAAATACCCATTTCACATACCTGAAATCTTTGCGCGATACGGGGTCGGCCCTTCGGCAATTTGCTGAGGTGGAAGCACCTGAGGACCCCACAAAGGCGGTGGTCCCACCTTCATCCCTCACAGTGCCACCTTCACCTCCCCCTTTGCCCCCTTCGCCTCCGCCACTCCCGCAATTCAGCCCAATTGTGCACAAATACGATCGGCAACAGCCGGAGAGTTATATCAGGGATAATTACAGTGAGATTGATAGTGAAACGGAAAGTTGCGTCACGCCCCGACCGCCGCCACCACCTCCTGGAGTGGATTGGAAATGGGACCCATCAGGTTCGCCCGTACTCCTAAATTCATCTTCCTTTCTGTTTCAAAGAAGTAATATGATCAATGGTAGTGAAAAGGATTTCGACGACGAGTATTGGGAAGAGACAAACACAGATGTTAAAGATGAAGAACAGGTGGATACATTGGAGAGAGAGATAGAGAAGGGGAACAATTTTGGAGAAGAATCCAGAGAGGATAATGTTTCCCAGGCCAGCTGGCACACCAAGGAGTCCGATGTGACACCGACGGTGCTGTGGAGGAATCAGAAGAGCTTAATAGAGATTGTGAAGGAGATTGATGAGCATTTTCTCAAGGCTGCTGCTGGAGGCCAAGATGTGGTGTCCTTTTTGGAGGTGGACAGTGGTCAACTTCAGCCTTCAGAAGCTGATGGAAAGAATGGTACATTCATAGAAGAGGAAATTTTTATTTTTTATGACATGCAACATCAATTGGTTTTTCATTTTGGATGGAATGGTTGGACCCAAAGTTTGCAGTTTATGTTGCTATGTAAAATTGTGTACTGCAGCTTATGTGGTTATGTAGAACTGTGTACTGAAAACGGTACCGTTTTGTCATCTCTGGCACTCATAGTTAGCATGATTAATGAGAAAAGGATTCTGAACAATGAAAAATCTATTAAATTGAAGGTGTAGTTGAGTTATCCGGGTTTTCTGGCCTAACCTATGTTGTGTATTACTTATATTTTGATGGTTTAATCAAAATAAATGATACTGCTCAATAAATACATGCCATATCAGTAGCATGTTCTATAATAGTAAGGTAAAACAACATTGTTGTTGATGAAGAAAAATTTTGATCTTGCAGGAAAAAAGTTAAAGTCAGCTAAGGTGTTTAGTACACTGTCCTTCAACCGTTCCTTCAGATCAACATCTGCTAATGGCATAACCAAGTCCTTCCGGAATTCAAGCTCTGATAGTTATTGTCATGGAAATACTCTACACAAGATCCTTGAAGAGGAGCAAAGATTATGCAAGCTAGTCATGGTAAAACCATGATATTAACAGTTATTGGAGCATATAATTTTCCTTTATCTGAAACTTAGATGATCTGGCTTACGAAAAATCCTTTCATAATGTGCTAACTTCATCAGCTGTTACCAAATATAACCTCGATATAACCCATGTGAATAATCATAAATATCTCTCTCGGCAACATTACAATGTAGGAAGTATCAGCTTAACATTTAATTATGTATTCAAGTACCGGAAGTGCCCCTTGACAGTTTAATTGTGCAACCTATTGTAGGATGACGAGCAGACCAAATTTTTGTACCAAAAGAACCTCTCAAAACTGCAGAAGCTTGAGGTTGGAAATCATGACCTGATCCAAGCTAATAAAATGAGAGAGAAAATCGATGAACTGGAGATCCGTAAAATTTCTTTGCAAGAGGCCGTGAAATCAACCTCTATGTCAATTGCAGTGCTAAGGGATGAAGAACTATTTCCTCAGTTAATTGAGCTCTCTGCTGGGTAAAATGAGATTTTATAGTATACTGAAGATACTTCTTTGTTTCTTACTTATTTTGATTTTTCTCATATTGAGAACTACATTGTGCCATATCACTTATTTGCAATTGACCACAAATTTCATTTCTGTCGTTCCCCGTTTAGGCTGTAATTGTAAACTGAAAATTTTGCAAATGAAACAAACCAAAACCAAGTAAGCCTGAACTTATCTGTATTAAGCAGTTTAGCCTCAGTCTAATGTAATGTTGCCTCAATTAACCTGTTGCTTACTTTGCCCTCAAGCTAACAGCATAACTTTTCCTCATTTTTTGCACCCAATATATCACACAGCCAACTTACCCTAATTTTTTTTTTTTTTTAATTTTATACAAGACTCGCGCATATGTGGAGAGAGATGTATGAGTGCCACCAGGTTCAAACTCACGTTGCCCAAAAAGCACGTCTGCTTGAAAATCGTCCGGGAACTGAGCCAACAAATGACCCACACCGTGAGGCTGCACGTCAGCTGGAAATAGAGGTCACCAACTGGCATGCCACCTTCTCCAACCTCGTTTCTTCTCAGCGAGCTTACATTCAAACACTCTGCAAATGGGTACAACTCACTGATGGTTTGCCAGACCCGGGATGGTTCATTGGGATCCGTACTTTGTGTGAGGACCTGAACCGTGCATATGATCAGCTACCTGAGAAGGTACTCATTTCCAAATATTACTGGATAGTTGTTCTTGTACTGTTTATGGTGGTTTATACTTTATAGCAATTCTGGATGATTTTTGGTACAGAACATGTTTACATACCTTCCAAGTTCCAAGTTCCAACCAGCAATCACACAAACATACAGTCAAGAATCCGCTCATGAAAATTGTAATGATCGCTTATATATGGTCTGGTAGGCATGGAGTTGACCACAGTTAGAGAAGTGGCATTACTGGTCAAAGTTACCAAATGGTCCTTTCGAATTTTTCTCAGAAAGAAAAAAGAAAAAGAAAAAAAAAAGATATGAAGCAATCTGAAAGCATAGATGTGTAAAAAAAAAAGATGATAGATAATATTTTTGTTGTGTTTGCCATTATTTTTTTTATCTAAATAGGCAGCAGCAGATGCTATCAAGAATTTTCTATCTGTTGTACATTCGATAGTATTACAACAAGCTGAAGAAAGGCGACTAAAGAAGAGATCTGACATGTACGAGGCCAAGCTAGAGAAAAAGCTCGTCTCTGTTGGACATGCTGACAAAGAAGGCCCAGGTACAACCACGGCAGTTAAGGATCCCTCAATCAATGAGGCCAAGCTTGAGTCTCTCAGGAAGAAGGTTGGAGAAGAGAGAGTTAAGTATCTGAATTCGATCCAGGTGAGCAGAGCAATGACTGTGAACAACTTGCAAACGGGTTTACCAAATGTGTTCCAGGGCTTAACAGGTTTTGCCAGTGTTTGTGTGCAAGCATTTGAAGGTATTAACAGGTCAGGCGGTGCTGCCATTGCTACCCCTTCATGAGCATCCATTCCTTGTGTAATAAATTGATAATTTTATTGTAAATGATTAATTTAGAGTCAAAAGTTTTTTTTATTATTAGATGATATATATGGCATTGCTTTAATTTTACTATCAGGAGTTTCAAATTGATTTGTTGGTAACGCTGGTTTAATGTTATCAAGTACCAGAAAAAGATCACAGAAAAATGAAAAATTAGAGAGTAACAATGAATGGCTGATAATCCATTATCAGATTCAGGTCTCTCTTTTTTATTTCATCATACAACCTTATAGTTATTTGTTTTTATTGAAAATTAAATTGGAAACCTCAACAAAATAAATAAAAGAATGGCATCTGACACACAGAGACGAGCTTTATCAGCAACTAATCATAAGCCGACAAATATGTTGTAGCCAACCAACAAATTGGCAATCATACTGATACACCCAGCTGTCTGCTGTCTGCTGTCTGCTGCTTTGTGATGATCAGTTGAGGGTTTTTCAAAAAAAAAAAAAAAAAAGTATTGAGATAGAAGAAAGGGATATGATATCAAGGACTGGACTGCTCAAAGTTGAGAAAAGTGCTCTGCAGATGCTGCCAAATACTCGATAAACTACTTGCCACAATTTTTGAGTTGGTGGCTGGGCCTATATATAATTGGATATGTGAAGCAGTATAATAAAGAGAATTAAGCCGAAATTTTTTTAATTAACCAAAAAATAATTCATAATTAAATATTTAGTTAAATCAAAAACAAATTTCGAGATATACACGCCTACGGGGGGAGCAACTCAGAGGCGTCAAAACACGCCCCTGGATTGTCTCTCTAGGGGCGTGGTCATGCTCCTGGACCGTCTCTCCAGAGGCGTGGTCACGCCCCTAGAGTGCCCGTCTAGGGGCATCGAGTGGGGTTTTCTTTAGCAATCCCAGCCAAAGAAAGAAAGAGTGAACGACTTTGACCCCAATGCATACACAAGTGAGTTATACAGAGTAGAAGCTTTGTTGCACACTTGGGAGGGCCAATGGGCTGTTTTTGGTAAGGAAGAGGACTGGCCGGAGTACAATGGAGATAGAATTATACCAGATCGCAAGCTTGTGAAGAAGGGAGGAAGAAAATCGAAGCGCGCACCTATGACAATGGATGTTATGCAAGGAAGGATGGGCCCACAACATCGTATCACATGCAGCTCGATCAAACAGTGAAGCCGGTATGATATAAGAACTTATGAGATATAATTATTTCAAATTTATTACGTTGTTGAAAATATAATTTTTTATTTTTTTATTTTGCTATTTAGGCACAAGCCCAGGCAAGCTCTTCGAGACCTCACAGAAGAACAAGCAGAAGGGGATGAAGTTAATACTATCAATTATTTTAAGTTGTTTGCATTTAGTTGCTTGTATTAGAACTATGTGAACTTTTATGTAGTACTTGAACATTTTAATTAAATTTATATTGTGTGAACTCATTTTGTCTGATTCATCATGTAAGTTCCATATTGCATATTATTACATATAACTATTCAATGCGCAAGGAATGCACATCATGCACTAATATGTTATAGTTGCAAGCAACTTTAATTATCAGAAAACAAGTTAGCAAATTTACTTACATCAATTTTTAAAAATTTCCGCAGCATCTCTCTTGTTTGTTGTGCGTACCCAAATTGTACGCAAGTAGCTGAAAGTTCAAATCATGCAATTGTTAGAAAATTAATTAGAAATAATTAATTTTTATATATTTTAAGATTTTAATAATATGCAATATAAGTTTCAAACTTAATGAAAATATTGATTTATATATTTCGGTGAGAGAGACAAATTGTGGGCTGGCCACCCACGATGAATGTCATCATTGATACAAATGTAATTACACGTTAATGAAATTAATTATCAATGAATCATAATTTAGTATCCGTTGTAAATTTACTCGGTAAGAATTAATTCTCTTACTCGGTCAAGAGATCCGTTGTACCATTAAAGAATAGTAAATGGAATTTATTTCACCTAATAATCTCTTCAAGTGGGCATATCCTCCTATATAAGTACGAAGGATGACTGAGAAAATAAATAGAATGAAACACATGAAGTGATATATAAGAGATAGCAATGAGAAGAAATATTCAACAGGAAAATTATATATATACAAGATTATTCATGATAATTTGAAAGATAATTTTAGAAGAGTTTCTTTGAGCTATTGTTGCAATCAAATTCGGGTTCGCTCCTTATGTGGGGTGCACCGCATCAATGGAGGCAGGTGTCGAAGTATCTTGGGAGGAGATTGCCATAAGTTCACTGCACCATGTGGGGCAAATACTTCTCTAAAGTTAGTACTCGTATTATTACGGGTGCGCTTCGATGCTCAACTACATTCGATGATCTTCGACTATGAATGGATGCTAATTAGAAGATTGGGCAACGACAAGTTCTTCAAATCACTGTTTGATCTTTCTAAACTTTATTTATTTATTTATTTGTTTAATTTTATTTAATTAGGCTTATATTTTTCAAACAATAACAGAACTATATAAACAATAATATAAATCATACAATACCACAAGTCCATATATAAGAAGTCGCTACATATAAATTAAAAAAGATATCCTCTTTAATGTTAACTTAATAAATTTCAAGCTTTGCCCTTGCATACATAAACTAAAGATAATCAGATGGACTAAAAAAGTTGGTCGGAATCTTCTCCCGCAGCCCTCGACCAAGCGGTGTCTGAAGATGTGACTGTGGTTGTGGTTGTGATTGTCGCTCGTCCTCACCCTCTTCCTCAGATGAATCATATGGAACCAACAGTGGCTGTTGCTGAGGATGTACCCGAGTCTCAACAACATCAGTAGGTGCAGGATCACTTGACATTGGTACCAAACCAATAGGAGTCAATGCAACAATGAACCCCTCAAAAGCTCCAGTGTCAAAATAAAAGCTTGGTGTCTACAAAAAAATAGAAAAAAAAAAATACTAGTTAATAAAGGTGTTATTATAGTAAGCAACACATTTATCTTACAAAATAAATTAAATTGCATGTGCAACAAGATGTAAACCATTCCGGTCTAGGGGCGTGTTTTGACGCCCCTGAGTTGCTCCGCTCCCCCGTAGGCGTGTATATCCCGAAATTTGTTTCTGATTTAACTAAATATTTAATTGTGAATTATTTTTTGTTTAATTAAAAAAATTTCGGGAATTAAGGCCCAAAATGAATTCAAGATTCATTTGTGGCAGGGAAAGACTAAAGAGTGGAATAAGCTATGTTGCACGGGTGCGGGTGCGGGTATCGTATCCGATACGGTGCGGGTGCGGCGATACGGCAATTTTGAAAAAACGCGGATACGGGAGTTCCAATATTTAATTAAATAAATATATATAAATATCTAAATATACATATTACAAAAAAATAAAAATATAAAACAAAAATCAAGAAAAAAATTTGGAACAGAAGACCTATAAAAAGAATATATGTTTAAAAGGAACTATCATATGCAACAAAGGAAGCCTTGGCGCAGTGGCAAGTGCTCAATTGGAGCAGCGCATTCACCCAAGATCGAATCCTGCTGCCCCCCTATTTAGCTATTTGTGGCACTCCAGCTCATGTTTTCCCACCCGACACACTCTGCCAACCTCAAACTAAGCAAAAGAAATCCATTGAAACGTGTCTAGGGCAGAACCTGACGTATCCGATAGCCTCTCAGACGTATCTGAGAAGTATCGTTGACCGAATCAGTCAGTCAAAACAGCCAAGATTCTTTGATACGCCAGCTGGCGTGTCCGATACGAATCGCACACGAATCGCAAGCGTATCCGTATCGGACACGCACCCGATACGTGATACGGTTGGTATTTGCCGTATCTGGGCAGCTTAGGGAATAAGAAATGTGCTCTTACTTAGCCTAGTAATACTATTATGAAAGAAAGAATTACATGTTGACACCACACCACCTCCTCTTGTTAGTTCACTCGATCTCAAGACTCTGAGGGAGAGTGTCCCTTCCCGCTGCGCTTTGAAGAGCTCTAGAACCTTCCAAGCTTCTCAATACAATTTCAATTTAGGTGCATGCCACTATGCCAGTGATCATCTTCTAAAGACTTTTCTTCGACACATCACACAACTGGTGTAAGCCCCATCAGACAACAAAAGAGCCTCTATCTTGTTTGCTTAATTGTTATGATTTATGAACCATGTCCAGTTGAGAGGTCTAGCTCTAGGAGTGAAAACGGATATAGAATAATATCCGAAATTATCCGTGTTCGAATCTGAAAATTTGAGGATATTATCCGATTAATATCTGTATCCGCAGATATGGTATTGAATATGAGATGCGGATACGGATGCATATTTAATAGCATTTTCCATTTTATAAACAGGAAATCAATAAGAAACTTATAAATATATTTAATCAAACAATTAAAGAAAACATTAACATGTATTTAATCAATTGAGGATATACATATATTCTTTTCAACTAAGAAATTACATCATGAAAGAAATCAATGAACTAGCATAGCTAGTATAGACCTGGAACAAACCAAGTGCAGAATGATACAAGCAGCATACAAGAAATCAAAGGGGCAAGACACCGCTGTCACCGTACAAGCAGCAGAATCATACAAGTAAGGTTTTCCATTATAAGGATCGATGAAGTAAATATGGCCAGCTTGTAATCCAATAGCAGCAGCAGCAGTAGATGTCGCTGAGAAGCAAGTAGCTGTCATTGAAAAACCATCTATCACCTCCAAGAAAAGAATCTGATAAAAAATGCCACTTATCTTGACCCAACAAGATTGCCTGCCTACTCCTTCAAAATTAAGTCGATATATTTGAAACTTATGCTTCGTGAGTGTATTATATCTTGGGTAATACCAATGAACTCTAAAAATTTCTTCACTTGAGCCAACAAAATAAGATTTAAACAACCAAATGTAATAATGAAGCTGCACACCATGCGGAAGTGTATTTGTAATGTGATCTTCATGTGGCTGTATCTCATACAAAAATTTTTCCTATAGAATATCAAATACTTTTGTCGTGACCAGGGGCAGAGCCAGAAATTTATGATAGGGGGGTCGGTTTTTTTTTTTTTTTTTTTCTAGAAAAGTGTTTGGTACATAGTAAACTAATTGTACAAGTAAAAATTTGTAATTGAAATTAACATATCCGTGCTTCTTTTTTCGAAAAAGGTAATGAAAATTTCTATGAAGACAAAAAACTTTTACTTATATACTTTCTGTTACAAAGAAATTTTCTTTTTTTAAATAGTATGTTAAAAACCATAATTTATTATAGCGTGAAGATGGATATAAAAGAGTTCATGGCTGTAAATTGTGATGTCAAGATGAATGTTAGAGCTGTAGTCAATTTGGTCTTTACAAAATTAAGCACAATATTCAAGCAACAATTAAGGTGACAATAAATAGAAGGTATTTAAGCATGGCATGCTAATTCTAATACTACTTTGTTATCTGAAAATGGTTCACCATACAACCTATATAAAATCTATATGCTGAATTTTGATAGATCCATGCACCCAAACCATTGTAATGTTGACAAAACATTAATATACCTCTTCCATGCAGTGCATCTCTCTTCCTTACTAAAAGCCACACTGCCTTTGCAAATTGAAGCTCTTCTTTACTACCAAGGTGCCAATGAATTAACTTTTATTCTATAGGGGGTTAACTATACAACTTTTTGCATGGTAGAACATTTTATGATTATGTTGGTGGGGGGGGGGGGGGGGGGGGGGGGGGGGGGGGGTCGGACCCCCCTTGGCCCCCCTTAAATCCGCCCCTAGTCGCGACGCTTGCACACATATATGTAGAAAAGAACTTTCCTTGGCAGTAACAACAGTGTCTGCAAAACCCTTTATGCTCGCTCCACATCCCATGATCATAGAAATCTAATTGATCGGCATGATTCTGACATGCAGCTTGATTAACTATTACAATTCTACAATCACGAATAGGACTGGGTTCCGCCCAAACCATCAAGGATGAAAACAGTTTATGTGGATATTCATGAGTATAAGGGAGAACGATTATGTTGTTGTTGAGGGGGTTGATTAGAGATACAAAGCCAATATCATCATCGATAAAAGGGAGGTAATTGTTGGAGGACCCTCTAAGCCACCTGGATTTCTTAACAGGAATGGTAAGAGTCTCATCGGAGGACATGGAGTACAAACGGAGTCTTGTTGTCAATAAAGAGATGTGTTCGTCAGGTTTTTGGTGGAACTCGAGAAACCAGGGAGAACACAAGGAGAATAAACAACATATATAATTTTGTTCCTAAAATTTCCAAAAGAAAAAAAAAATTAAACATCAATAGTCAATCAAAAAGCATGTGTTTCTCCTTTCAATCGCCTCTAATCGTTTAATTTATTTATAAACGACATATATAAACTTTTAAGCACAACTCTCTTTTGTTTTCTTTATTTATATTTTTGCAACCTATTTTAGTTTTCTAGTAACATATTAATTTAGAAACTTATTTATGTATAGTTCTATACAAATCTCAATTTTTAAGACTGTATTATAACAATAAAATGTTTGAGCTTTCATTTCTGAGATACGAAAAAAATATATTAGATGTTTCAACGATTACATTTGGGGCCAAGTTAAGTTTTTTATGTTCATTAAGTAAGCGTTTAAATAAAAAGTTTGCGTCAAATAATATCTTTACATACTTTTTATAATCTACATATAGTTCTATACAAATCTCTATTTTAAGAACTAGCAAGAAACATGTCCATTAGGTAGGTCTTTTAAACTAAATTCGAAACAGTGAACTATTTTTTTTTAGTAATATGCGATACAAATAGAAAGCTAGAATTATCAAACCCTCCCTGTCAACTTCCTTTGCTCGTGGAATCGGGAAAAACCATATCCAGGTAGAAACATTTTGGGAAGGCAGCTTACCGTGTACTCTCTCCATAGCAAGGCAATTACCTGACTTCGCATACCCGAAATTAAGTTGTATTGGGAAGTATTCTTACCCTGGACCCTGTCACGGTTGTCTTGTTATCCAACCTGACGAGGGAGAGCTTTCCCTGCTGAATCCCATAACCGGACATGCTACATTGCTACCTATAGACATGGAAATGTGGATCGACTCGGCTTTCTGCAGTGGTTTGCAACCGAAGCACAACTGGGGCTTTATGACTATTCTCATTCCGACATTGACCAAGGCAACTTGGGGATGCATCACTCGTGAGGAAAACAACATCGATCGCCTGGAAGTCTGTTAGCGTAGAATCCTTGGGGCCGTGCACAATGTGCATATCAGGAGGACTGCTTTACATTACCATGGCGGGATCCCTGACTGTTGGTAGAATGATATGAACCTCTGTTAATGTATGCTGATTGTTGGTATGTTTTTATCTTAACTTGTAAAAATTTGGTTATGTTATGGTTATGTATTTGACCTTGCAATTTTGCTACTCATACAAGTCATGAGCCTTTAGGTTTGAACTGGCTGAACTGTTAATTAATCTTTCTTTTTTATTTTAGTGATAAGATTTCCTGTTTTTGTCAGTTTACTGATCCAAGTTAAATAAACATGTCAATTGCGGTGGAGTTGAAAAAGATTTCTACTTCATAATTATCTATTTTTGACAATATTTAAAATTAAGATTAATACCTAGCGTCCATAGAAAAACTATTCATAGCGTCTATAGGTTATATTTTGGGATGTATCTGTTACATTTAAGAATGTATCCGTTACAATCGGTACAGCATGGACAGTTTTTCAATAGACGCAAGATGTTTCTCTAAAATTAACTTCAAATTTGAAATCCAACTCTAGACATAGTTTGTTGATTAGAAAGATGTTTTTCTGAAACTAATTTGATCTTAGACGAAACTCGGTACGATGGAATTACCAAAAGCCCATAAAAAAGACGGTCTGTTTCGAAAATGCTGTTTGGAGGCCGATATATAGCCACATTTTCGGTTCCCACACAGGCCGCAGCAACCAACTCAAAATTTACTTTGAACGATTAATGGTTTGCCAATTTTCCATTCGATCAATATAATTAGATGGCATGAAATAAAAAGAAACATATAAACATGTGCTGCGATCAAACCGCGTAAGGTTATTGGTTGAGGGTCTTTTTATCGGATTTCTGGGGTTTAGGGTTTTTGGTCTTTCTATAGAAGATTTCTCTGTTATTCCTGATGCATCTAGAAAATGTCACATGTAGAAGTCAGCTAACACTTAACAGCCTTAGCTGCCTTACACAATTACACCATGTTACCAATATATACTGTGACAAGCAATACAAGTCAAAATTTTGAGCCTGGTAATTCCTAAATTCAATCATGCTGTAACCTTTCCACGTAGTTGTTTCCAAAATACACTCGTAAAAACTGAACTAAGAATGTTCTGAACAAAGTATTTGCAACAGATCTTAAGTTATACAGGCATTACAGAGTATACCAATACCTAAAGCTTCTATTGCAAAAATTAAAATAAACCGATGCCCTTAATTCTAAACAAACTATTTTTACAAAACATTTTTTTCTCACAAGTACTTCGAAACATCATGTTTTATAATCTACCTCCTTATCATAATCAGGAAAAACTGAACCCCCTCAAGACATCTCAATGGAGCCTTGTCAGTTCCTCAACTCTCTTACAAAGCTCCTCAACTGGGACCGCCATAGCCTTAGACACTTCCTCCATTTTCACCCGGCTCAAATCCAAGAATGACTCGATCAAATCACCATCAAGAAAGTTCCTCGCATCAGATGTCTTTTTCTCATTGTTGAAGCTCCTCCACTGTTCATGACTCAGTCCTCCAACTCCTTTGATCACCTTGACTAGATTCCCCTGCAGCCTCTCAAGGAACTGATACTGGTCATGGGGCAGAGATGCAACAATGCCAATGACACCATTGACAGTGCCAAAGATGACCGTCGGGATAATGTTGCCGGTGTCAGAGTCTGGGAGGCGCATGACAAGAGAACCATGGCGGAACCGGTTAACAAACTCACCCAGGTGGAATTCGCCGAGGACCTCCAGACGACCCCGCTCTTCATCAGTGGCAGCATCACTGTTTTTGCGAACTGTGAAGAGGTTGAAGTTATTCTCGGCACCTAGGTACACATCATCATCAAGAACTTCAACAGCAGTCATCCAGTTTGCATTGTAATCGCGAGCCAGCTCCTCTATTGCACCTTCCTCATGCTAATATGTAGAACATTTTGAAACAATGATGATTAAATGCATTTCAGCATATAAGAGTAACATTTAGTCAAATAGGAAATAGATTACATAAAACCGTGTAGCTACATAATGAAATGTGGCAAAAGAAACAAAAATACAGCACAATGTAATTAGGTTTGTAGATGATGACACACAGTATCCATGTGTCGTGCCATGTCAAATAGCAGCACATACTACTTTTCAGGTGTTTTCTTTTCAGTTAAATGTTGTTGTTCAACTAGGGATCCTACAAACACACAATACAGTAATAAATTTACTTATAAAAATATAACTGGCAGTATAAGTGGATTCCCACGTACCTTATAAACCAAAAGTGAAATAGACTTCATCAAATCTCCAACAACAATGAAATCGCCACGTGTCTGAACATATAATGCTAATATATGACCATGGTGTCCACATTCAGATTGAAGCTCGTGGGACCCATCTTCTCTGGGTACCCACTTGTACAGCTGGATCTTCTGGTTTATAGCGGCGAGTAATTTCCCATTGAATGAATTGAGAGAGTAAACAGCGCCTTTTGTTTCCTTTTCAGCGAGCAATTGAAGTTTTCCATCTTCAACAGCAAATATCAGAATGCGTCCCTACAGAAGTCAATTGCATGTAAGAAAGGGTGCATATATAACCCACTCAAAAGTTAATTAGCAGTAGTCATTTGTAGTCTAGACTTCAGTGATTGTAGTAATTTAAACAATTATTATTAACCTTCACCATCATAAGTGTGTGTCACCTTAGACAGGTGTTTGGACAATATAACATCCGTGGTATGCACAGATGAAAATGATAGAGCCAATTTACCAAACAATACGGTCCTATAGTATTCACCTAAAGACCTAACAATTTCAACTACAAAGTAAAAACGAGATTGAATGGAAACTTTTTGTATAAACGCCATCTCTAAACCACAAAAATTACTCAACCCCTGAAAACCCTACTGAATATAGTGATATGGCTTATGGAAAAATAATTGAAAGAAAGATATCAAGAGAATGTGTTGCAGTGTAGGGTGCACTTCTTCCCTGTAGTAAATAAAAGTAACACAATATATATAGATAATCACCTTGGATGGTTCATTTTCTTCTGGCAGTACATATGCAGTACCGATACAATAGTATGCATTGTTGTCCTCGGCGAAAGAGCAGCTAAGAACAGAGCAACCGTATTCATATGCATCAAGTGCATAAGTTGAGATTATGTCAAATGTCTGGTCATCCAACAACCTAATGAAATGTGTTTCCATATCTTCAGTGCTTGCTGGGCGCAAAGAGGAGATGGCAAATGTGCGGGATTTTTCTTGGTGGCAGATTCGCCGTGCATGCTCCCCAAGTGGAATCGTTCTTATGTGAAGCTTCTGAATGTCATCTATGGTGCCAATTGACAGCTCTCCTTCTTTCGCTATCGCCAAGCTGTTTTTTTTTTTTTTTTAAAACCAAATAAGAATTATTTAGAACTTAGCGAAAATTGAAACACTTCTATCTGTGAATTCTTGTTTAGTAAGTCCTTGAGATGCCAAGATTGAAACACTATTTTTTTTTATAAGAAAACAACACTCATTATTGAGTAATCTGTTCTTTGGAAATCTAGTAAGTGCATTTTGTAAATCTACCACAAAACAGCCCTTTCATCTCTCAATGTACTAACATATTTAAATATAAGATAGAGGAAGAACTGAAAGTAACAATAGCAGCTTTCTGTGATTTCTTGTTTAGTAACTTTCTGTGAACATGTTTATTTTGCATGTTTTAGTACTTTACCTGTCAGGGAAAGCAGCTGTGTTAAAGGGGCACATATGACTGACTTCCTTGAGATTAACATTGCTATAAAGGATCTTCTTGTTGCTGCTGTAAATGACAGTTGGGCGATCTGATGCAGCAAAAACATGTGTTGCGTCCTTTGCAGAGAAGGTACGGAGGCTGATAGGCTGTGTGCCAAGAGAAACTTTCTTTCTATCTAACAATGCACCATTGCTGGTGTCAAGTTGGAAGCTAAATAGATGACCATCTCCAAGTGCACACAACAGATACGGCATCTGGCTCAAAAGGAACACGATCATGTTAATTAACATGTCATTACATTACGACCTAATGTACTATACCCAAAATAAAGAAGGATCGGGGCCACATTATATATTATATGGTTTCGACCTTTCAGAATCAATGGAGAAAAATTGGTAGCTCTTTTACTGATACCATCTAATAATTTAATAACTTGAGAAAAAAGAGAGATATTCCACCAAGGGACAAGGCCCTATATTACAAGAACATATTAACTTTTGAGTCTCTGACTAATACTGGTTAATGCAACACACTGGTAGTATCTTGACACTGGCACTTCATTAACAAAATTGTACAGACTTGAATTGCTTTATATCAAGGAGCTGAATGCAGGTGGCTTTTTGTACTCTTAAATTTAAGGAACAATTTATATAACTTGAGGTGGTACCAAAGTAATCCAAGAACTCAGCCCTAAAACCATTTATAAGTACCAGTAATCACACAATTCAACAAGGCTGGGGAAAATAACATATTCGTCAGGAAAGGAAAGAAAAAGAAGACCGATAAACATACCCCTTCAAACGAACACAAAAGTACAGAACGAGGGATGATTTCTCCACCTAAACTCTCTTGTCTCAATAACTCAAGCCCAGGTAGGGAGAAAACTCTGACGCTTATATCAGTCCACATGCCAACTGCTGCTATAGAGCTCTGGATTGCCTTTTCACCAATCGGGTTTATGTCAAGGCAAGATATCTCATACTCAAGCTGGATGTGCTTCACTTCGACTAATTTTGACTCCCTAACTTCAATGTATACAAGATTACCCCCACCGGTTGCTAATAAAACCTTCAAGTTTGAGGGAAATATATGAGATATATTTTTTAAGTATTAAAGAAATGAGATGCCAAAGCACTTTAAACCAAATATTGATTATTTGAAGTCCCCATATCAAGGTTTGCAAAGATAAAAGGATTAAAAATATAAAACAATAACCAATATCATGGAACAGTCTACAGACTAAAGCAGGCAAGGACGTGCTGGATGATACAGATATGAATTTAGGCGCTAAGCAAATACTTGGGAGCAAATATTGCTGCAGCCATTGAGGTTACTATGCCCAATATCTCTAAATGTAACATGTGTTTCGGTCTCATAGTTTGTCCAAGTCCACCTCAGTCAGATCAAATATCAGGATGTAAGAGACGGCTTCATAGAACCAATGGCATCTCTATTTATTGGCTCAATGAACATTTACCTGAGAAGCATTAGCTGTGGCAACATTAACAGAGAAACCAGGTGGTGCATTCCACTGATCAAGCAACTCACGAGAAGTAGAGCTCACTAATCTTACAGCACTGCTAGTAACCTGTTAGAAACATACAAAGCACAGTAAAATTTACAAAATTCATATAGCATAACTGATGACGAATCACATCCATTATGAAAAGACATAAAGGAAAACACAAGTCGCTTCGAACCTGGATGAGTTGGTCATTGATGGCATTCTGACAGTAAAGAGTCTGAGTCTGGGCATCAAAACCTTCAATCTCGGTCTCCTCCAGCTCATCCTCCATATTCATTGCAAGAAATCGTGTCTCAGTAATGAAGCTCACAACCAAAAAAGTATCATAAGGGTCGTCAGTAGATGACTTCAGAGACCAGAGGCCCTTTATTCCTTCAAGCTCTACAGCTGCCTGGTTTCACATAGTAATGAAAATTTTATTTTTTTAACATGGTATACTTGATCAGCGGATCTCATAAGTTTTCCAAGCTTATAAATATTCAATACACATCCATTGATAGCTAATGACCAACTAATTTTTTTCCAATGCACCCTTAATGTAGACATCCTTCAGATTGTGCGGAGCAGTTCATCATGGTTTGCCACTTAGGACTTTGCATAGCAGAAGTAGAAGATTTTTCTAACCACCAAAGCAAGATATATCTAGTACTAGCTAGGTACTAAAATTGTAAGTCCTTACCTGCTCATTAATCCCAATACCATTTCGCACAACACGAAGGGAGCCATCCTTGTAAGCTCCAGAGCATGTCACAACTTGTCCCTGGCCTTGTCTCTCAAGATCGACAACACAAAAATCTGTGATGGGACCCAAATTGACATACCTATCTAGCACCTCCACATAAGATCCTTTTGCATCAGGTTGGAGATTCAGTTTTATTAGCTGTCATGTAAAAAATAAAAAGATATAAAATTCTCAGTTCCTTCCTGCTGAATTCACAACATAATATCATGAAACAGAATGGTGATAGCACCTGATATTATATCTCTGTGTCAATGGTGTTTTATACGTGCAAATCAATGTTTTTCAGTCAACTTAATGTTAGTATGTACAATTATTGGAGTCTTGCATCAGCTACAAGAGTCCAACAACACTAGGTGAAGGTACCACTATTAACAAGTCAGCACAGTTTAACCCTCATATATTATACCAACAATAAGCAAATGACCACCGTGCCAAACTGCTACGTATATTATTCAAAATGACAATTATCCAATGGATGAAAGACAAAAGAAAAGTAATACTCAAAATATATAAATAAAAACCTGAGAATCCCCATAGCTTGAACCAACATAAACAACGGCATTGTCAAGATAAGAAATGGTCGATGCTACTGATGTCTCACCAAGATTCTCAATTTTAAGTCCAGTCACCCTTTGATAAAAAAAAAAAATAAAGCAATACCAAAATTGAGAAACATTATGTATGAAATGTCATCCAAAGCATCTCAAAAGTAGGTTAAACTAATTTATGATATGTATACCTATTGTTGTCATGGATAATTACAAGCAAATGGAGAAGTCCAGTATGATCACTAAGCAAGTATCTAGAACCATCAGCATCAACTCTCCCGTATGCTCTTATAATAGACTGCATCAAATCATTACAAATTAAAAAAGCAAATATCATAAATAAGCCTGAGCAGAAAATACAAATAAGATAGCTCTACACTGGATTAGAAATACTAAATGCTCATATAATTAGCAAAACTTCATGAAGAATTCTATAACAACTTGGTACGATTTCCTCAAAGTACTCACAATTTAAGATTTTTGTTTGAGATAACATAAGGTGAACATTAGGCCTCAAAACCCACTGATACCCAATCATACATATATCTAAAATGACAGGATTTGAATAAGAGAACTTACCGGTCTTATTGGTATGGCTTTAAAAGCATTCGCACTACAATAAACAATTGTCTCCTCCCCAATAATAATCACACCTCCCAAAGGCATAGGTACAGGTATAAGCAAACCTGCCCCATTATCAAGGTTGCTTTGAGACCAAGGCCCCTCAATAAAATCTTTATCCTTCAAAGATACCTCGTATGTCTTCACATGGCGAGCATCTTTGTTATCCTATAAGGTAAAAAAAGAACAAAAGGTCAAAAAAAAAAAAAAAAAAGAAATTAAAACACGGCATACCTTTTATGATTAAAAAACTCCTTACTCAACTTGTCAAATTATTAGAAGGGGGAATTTCAGCAGCCCCCATTCAAAAATCATAACTATCTTGTACACCCTCCGTCCTCTCTCCCCAAGACACACACACAGAGAGAGAAGGGAAGATACAAGCATCACACTTCAAAAGAAACTTATCCCATGAAAGCAATTATTTATATATATAACAGATATTGCCCAGAGCATGCCCACACATCCTCGAATGTCACTCTTTCTTATTAGATATATAGAAACAACAGGTAGGATAGATTGTGCAATACATTCTGGACACACTTGTGGAAAAATCAACAATTCTGATAACTTCTTTGCTCAGAGCATGAGAGGACAGTGCAGACGTGACAATTTGAAGTCAATAATGCTGCTGACATATTCTAGTTGTTGGCATGCAACATTTAAAATGAGGCTAAACTAATATGAAACTTAATACAGAGGTATCACGTACCTGGTAAAGGACCCCAATTGTAGGTTTGGAACAGCCATAAAGAAACTTTATATCTAAAACTTGGAGCTCCTCAAGCCTAACATTTATTGAAGACATGTAAGTCCAAACTGGTAATCACAACAATATAAGAGCCTGAATATTGTAAGTGTTTCAATACCTAATGTTAAATGCTTCCTTAAGTTGTCCCTTATTGTCAAATGGAATAACCTGAAAGCGAGATTTCATGGTCAAAATCATACTAAAGCAAAAGGTATCACAAAGATGAACATAAAAATGAACTCAACTGGAGAAATGGTAATTTCAAATTACCTTGAACAAGCCATCGTACAAATGGAGACCAATGAGCCGACAGTCAGGATCGATAATTCCAATCTATAAAACAAATACAACAGCCACTGTATATTTAAGAGACCAACAACAAATCTTATTAAACGTAAGAAATATTGACAAAACCATAAAGAACATGTTTAAGAATCCATACTACCTGGCCATTATCAGTGGGTCGACCTATCCGATCAGAAACATCTCCCATAGCTCTGTTCATAAATACTTCCATCAAATGCTGATATATTAGGATGACATGTCAACTATAGAGTACAATTGTAAAAGAAGTTTCTCTGACCTAGTGATAAGATCTGATGACTCTGCATCCCATTGCAGCACACAAAACTTGTATCTTTGCGTAGCAATGAAGAGAAAATCTTGAGCTTCATTCTAAAGAGCACGAGATGGATAGAGATCAGGAGATGATAGGATATGATAAGAATTTATAAATAGATGTTCAAAATTATTGAAAAATGAGAGCGCACATGAGGACGAAATAGCTCCAATGTTGCAATTCTTCCGTAAATTGGCACATCTAACATTGGCTGAAATCAAATACAACATATATAAACTTGTAGGAAAAAATACAGGGATAATAAGGTATAGCCATTTTGAGTAGATGATAACATTCTAACAACTTCATCAGTAAAACTGCCAATCTATACTTATGGTCAAATTAAGGGCTTTTCAATCAATATTGAACCTGAGATACCAGAAACTTCCCAATTACTGCATTAAATTATCATGAAGTTTTATAAATTTTTCCATGTAAAGGAAACTGCATATATCATTGCATCCTTACTTAGAGCTTAAACAAAGTTTAGAGAATAGTTTGAGTCTTGATCATGGATCAATACCAACATATGAAGAAGAATAAACTAACCTGAAGGCCATGAGGTGTAAGCAAATGGATCTCGATGCGAGTGCATTTGCTGAACGAAAGAAACAACAAGAGTTCAGTAAAAGAAAATACCAGGAAGAAGTGTGGCAAAACAAAGACCCCCTTACCTATTCATAGGATAAGATTGTATACCAAAGTAGAAAGGAAACATGCAACACATAATGCTAAACTTCCATTTATCGTTGCATGTACTGAGATATTCATTTAAGTTGGCCAAGAAATTTATTTTAATTATCATTAGAAATGCTAAGGTGGGCCAATAACATGAGCTTTCCAAAGCAAAGAGAATAATTTCAATCAAAACATCATCTAAAAGTGTCAAAAACATACACCAAAGCACAATGAAAGACTTATAGATAAAGCTTGCAACCAATCACAAATATGAATGTCAGTTGGTCACTAGTTTCACGACTAGTCTAAATAGGAGAAACCTGAGCATGCAATAGTGTAACCAAATACATACAGACAGGGTTTTACAAGACAAAGACAGATCATAATAAGGCAGGCACCACTGAACCACCACCATTTTAGACAATTCCAGTATGTGCAACCTTTCAAAGTATAATCAATGGAAAAGCTTCAACTTTTCCCCATACACTGGTACCAAATTTTCAGGCTGGAATTTGCATTTGCAGCATGTCCAGACATACCATACTCCCTACATAACAGCCCAAACCAGCAATGCAATCCAGATCCACAAACCCTAAACCCTGAATCAATCAGCGAGAGTAAGGAAACGTACGCGATGATGAGGTTGAGTTGGTTGGGGGCGGTGAAGTTGCCGACGCAGGAGTGGGTGACGTTGGTGGGCTTGTGCGCCGTCACGACGTAGTTCCAGACGCTCATCCTTCCTTCCTTGCCGAAACCCTAGCTCAGTCTTCTTTCTTCTATGCGAAAGAAAGAATAACAGATGGAAGGAGGGAAGAAGAAGTGAAAAGGAAAAATGTGTCTAGAGAATTGGAGAAAACCAGGACTGGTTCTATTGAGTGATTTGAGTCACTGACATTTGGGCCCCACTGGTCAGAGGGTTGTAGATGGAGGATTTACGGAGTGGTGGTGTGCAGAAACACGCACATGGAGATTGATTGGAGAGGTTTTGGTGACGATGAGAATACACCAGAGGCTAATTTAAATTGGGCCAGGTTTTTCTGGGCGGAACTTTATTGGGCCGGGTTTGGTGGTTTCGAGACATCGTCCCTTTTGCACAATTTTATTGAAACATATAAAGTGCAAATGAAGGATGTGGAAGCTTCAGCCTGGCACTTTTAAGGACACGTTCTTAAATTTTTTCATAATGTAGGAATGGTTACCTTTTTTTAAGACGGAAACATTCATTAATTTTCTTTTTTTCTTTTTTGGTGTAAGATTTCCGGTTTAGTTACACTGTGAAATCAGTAGCTAGCTATCAGAAATTCATCATGAATTTTATGACTTAATTGTAAGCCATTTCTTTCCAGTTAAAGAATGTGGAGCATATGACCTAATTGTTGAATTTATAATCATATACTTGTATAAGTTTGGAAAAAGGGAACACCTAGCTACGTAGTAATATAGTATCTATGTTCCAATAGGTTCCGCCTCTCCACAAACAGAAAATAAAATAATAAAAAAAAATATTATGAATGCTCGTTCTCAGATTAGACACTGCAGCAAGAAAATCACACAGCTGGAAACATTAGTTGCTCGATTTAACAAATTTCCAGTCATAAGAGAGCCAACAGTATACATGCAGCTCTTATTTTCTTTATTGTACAATTTGGCGGCATCATGAGACCACCACGCACAGCCAAATGCAACTCTTTTATTTTTCTTTTCTTTTTTGTTGCGTTTTTTTTTTTCATTGATAAATTATAAATGCGAGTTCAATTGCATATGCTGCAAATGTGAATGAAATCATTTAAATTCCTATCGATCGATATTTCTAACCTTTTGTTATGAATGTCATATGCTAAATATATTCTTTATCAAAATTATAACCCGGTTAACCCGCATAACCCGTAGAAACCTGTATATAAGAAAATGATCGGGTTGGGATGGGTTACGGGTGAGTCAATCAAAGAATCTTTCTAACCTGGTATGATTGGGTTGGGTTCAAAATTTTATAAAATATAATCAACCCCGTTGTACACCCCTACAAACAGAAATCTCAGATCCCACTCGGACAAAACATTGGAGAATTTTGTTTTATACCCCAATATTTTCAGAATTTACAACATGAATACATAATCTTTTGGCAGTAACTTTCGATGTCCAAATCACTATCTACAAATGAAACTGAGAGATAGAAGAATGAATATTGAACGAGACAAGAATAGAGAGAACTATAATGGCTTCCGTGAGAAAAAATAATGCCCAGTAAGATCTCTGGCTTCTCTCTCTCCCAAAATGAAGAAAGCCATCAGTTGTAACAGTGCTTCAGGGGACACTTCTACCGGCGGTATCGGTATCTTTCAAAGTTGAAATAAAGATGAAGGATACCCCGTTCAAAGGTGCATTTAAAACCTTTCTTGTGAGAATATTCCCATTCTTTGTTCACAATTCTGAAAGCCTGCTCACCATAAACATTGAAAACAAAAATTGGTAAAGAGTCCAACAAAAAGAAAGGAAGGATCTTAATAGACAAATAGTAGAAAAAAAATTTGAAGCAGCAAATCGTTGCCCTAAGGTCCTTCTACAACTATCCTTGAGTAGAAAAGTGTCATAGGGGGTGCTCAAGATGACATCCAATTTTCAATATTTGGGAAATAACACAACGTTTCATTATATATAAAGCCAATTCCTGAATTGTCGAACATGTTAAGAATTTGCCAAATTCAGTTAAAATGAACACGATGCATGTAATTCCGTTAAAAAAAATATTGACAAACTTTTCCATTCCTTAACTGAACTAATTCAAGGTATGTTGTACAAATAAAAATGTCATGTCATTTGGGATTCCAGTAAGTTGGTGTGGTTGTAAAAAATACAAATCCAAAGAAGAACAGAAAGACGTACAATATTCTCATATGGAGGGCCTGCATGGAAGCGAATAAGGCAGGTCTCACCATTGCTGCCATCCTTCTCAATAGTATAGGTGGGTGCCTTGGACTTGTTGACGAGGTCAGGGTAGAATATATTGAACTTATAACCCTGCACAATCTTAGGAGGTGGATTGTCGTGGTCATAATGCGTCTGATTGTACTTGTTCCACTCGTAACCTGTATGAACACGGTTGAAGTACTTGGGTTTTCGCGGACGGTACTTGTCATGCCACCAATACACCTGCAAATGCAGATGATGTAAGGTATAATGCAAATGCAGATGATGTAAGGTATAATGCAAATGCAAATACATCTTAGAAATGATTGTGTTGAAATGCGCCAAATAAGGACTTCTGTAAATTGTGTTGAAGGTCAGTATGAAAAATCTTCTTGGTAATTTTGGAGGATGAACCTTTGATCAGATACTACAATTACAACTATACAGAAAAACTAAATAACTTGAATAGCAGTGCACAGTGTCAACAATCTACGACATAAGGTTCTACCAGTGCAAATCTGATACGAGGATATTCTAATATAATTGTTATTCAATTTCTTATTTCAGATCAGTACCTGGGAATCAAGGTGGACTTCAGCACCAGAGCCAAAAACAGCATCACCTTCCTCCATTGCACCCATGGCTTTCATTGCCTTAAGCTCCATATCGTCAGGTGCACTTGCTTTTTTAGCTGCCATTGCCTCCTTTATTCGCCTCTGGTGCTCTGCTACAACTGCCTCTCGCTTCCTCTCCTGTCGGACAGCAATGGTTCAACAAATATTTCTAATGCTCCTTTTTTTTATCTTCCAATTTTGGTTTTTATGATTATTAGCGATAATTCAGTAGGTGCAGCAATAAATTAACAAACAATCCCCAGAAATTCTACAGCATGAGAATTTACGAATTAAGAAAAAGTTCAAAAAAAAAAAGTGTACCAATTCAGCCTTATCTTCCTCGGGATCAATTGCTTCTTCGTCTCCGCCACCATGCATCAGCACTGGTGAGAAAGAGCCCCCTTCTTCATAAGAATGTTCTCTTTCTTCAACAATAGTTTCAAGAGAGTGTTCCCTTGCGTCTGTATTGAGTAGAAGATAAGTGTGAGCTTACAAGGAAACAGAGCTACAAAATCTCAAATAACAAATGGGAAGAAAGATGAAATAGAAATATCATTGTTACACAACAATTTCACATGATTTCAATAATGATCAATACAGTTTAATGTACCCAGTTATGGACTAAAATTTAGTAATAATCTATTACATTTACATTTATCTAACAAAATACTGAGAAGTGAAAAGACATGATTTTTTTTATTTCAGAGGTTCTTATGATATTAAGTAAAATGAATGCATGGCAACTATGAACAAGCATTTGTAATTCCCATGATAGATTGTAATTAAAAGAAAAATAAAGAATCACAAAAAAAGATTAAAAAAAAGGCAAACCATATATATCACGAGTCATTTCTTCTTCCTCACGCTTAACATCCTTTATAGGTAGTGGGCCTTCTTTTTCCACTGACGTTCCTTGCTCTAACTGTTGGAGATACTTCCGCAAAAGAGATGTATGAATTTCTCTGAGGCGTGCCTGATACAATAAATTTCCACATAACTGAGTTTTGGATCTTAAAAAGGTGTCAGGGTAAACTGAGAAGCTAGTTAGAATTTATTAGTCAACTCTGTAAGGACTAGGTAACTACGTGTCTTGGTCAGTTTTGACCACACAGAATTGATTTTTTACCTAAATCAAATTTAATCTTAGAACTTCTGACTAAACATTCACATGTAAACATCAGATTTAATCATTTAATATTCCAAATAAGCACCATTTGAGGTATGTAAATGCACAATCTGTGTAAACAATATCACTTGACAAAAGAAATGAATGTATTGCAATATATATTCTTTTAATTTGAAATCTTTGCAGCATCAGCAAAGTTGTAGTGGGCACTTATCGACCTTTGGATATGTGCCCATCTATCAGCCACTAAACCTTGTAAGAAACAGACATGAGTATCATTAAGTTATATTTGGACACATTGCATGTGAAGATAGATCGAGATCAATGGAGCACATTTTCCACCAAATTTTCGAACAATGAAACATTAATGCAAACGTCGACAACTTCTCAAGCCAGAAAAATCAGCTGCGGTGCCCTCATTGCCTAAATGGGTTGGTAAATAATACCTTTGCTTTGTAGATGTGGAGCCTCTTCAAAACAGCTTCCCAGTACTCAACTACCTTGGCACTTCCAGAGCGCATCTGGGACTCAATTTGGCGTTGCATCTTCTCGAGCTCAACCGATGACTTACCCACTAAAAGCTCCTTCACGTCTGCCTCGATAGTTGAATGGAGGCCTCTCTCCTCAGCCAAAACCTCCCGGGGTGGTTCCTCGCCACGAACCCTGGCCCGGTCAAGGGCATCTCTCTTTCGAGCCTCCAGTAGCTCCCAGTCACAGATTACTATCAATGCCTAGAAATTATTGTAATATATCAGGACTATATATTTAGTAACGCCAACTCATCTCATATGTTGTGTTGAGATTCCAAGGCAAATTCGTGTTATTCTGTTATCTAAGTTCAAAAATAACTTGTGGCATCTGAATGAATCACAAGAATACATAGAACGATTTGTCTTTGGATTTAAGTACATTTAAACTTCAAGGTACTCTTGAAATCCACACGAGCTGCATGAAAGTTTTTGAAAAAATATTCTAATAATATCTAAAACCTATTTCAAGTCCTTCAAAATTAGTGACAACATGGTTGAACAATCGGGAGTGAGGAAACATTATGGAGGAGTCAGGACAGGAAACATGGTTAAATAAGCACGGTTTGATGTTACATAACAATGGTGCCAGACCTCTGTAATCAAGCAGGGATGAGGAAACAAACAAGACAACCTTAAGATAAATATAAACAAGTACTAAGAAACATTATGTTGCTATTATCAGATGTCCAGCAAACAGGATTCAGATGCCAATCAGGTCTTTCACCAAAACAACATGATTGTTGCAATATAAAGATATATTTAATCACATTCATAACACGTACTTGCAGACTTGAACCATTACTAACCAACTTAGGATTGATAAGAAAAATAGTTGACAGAAGTTACCTCCCAATACACATTCATGGGGCTATCCGTGTCAAGATCCAGATGCATCTTGATGTCATCCCGTAACTCTTCCATTTCTTTTACCGTCAATCCCTAATTTGTTCAGGTAATACTCGATCAGCATACCATTTATATGATCTAAACAATAATGTGAAAGCTAAACAAAATTACCAATTATAGATACTACTGGATTCCTGGAATTGGATGTCAACCCATTACAGTTACAATACCAGTAATGGAATTGGAGCAGTAAGTTCCATGACAAATGGAAAAAGAAAGATGAATAGCACAAGCAACATACCATGAATACTGTGTAAGGTTCATCCAACTCAATATCAAATTCCTCAGTAAAATTCAGATTCTTCAAAAGAACATCAATTGGTTTTGTGCGACCTTCTTGCAACCTGATCTTAGACCGCACTTTGCTTTGATCAAAATGAAACTGCATTTTCCAACCAAAAAAAAAATTTAAAAACATGACTTCATGTTTTAGGAAGATCTTGTGTTGCCAACAAACAGTAAAATATTGTTCCTCCAGTTTTCATCAAAACACTCAATTACCCTCTGGTCTTCATAATTACATGGAGATAAATTTAATTATCAGGATGGAGGGGCATGGTGATAAACAGTAAAAACAATTGATTTTCTGCAAGGCATGCTCAAATTCTGTGCATAATCCTACAAACTTTTAGTGATTATCTACATGGTATTGCATGAAATCTTCAAATTCTGCAGAGTTATGCACAGATGAGATCATATTCCAGCATAATATTGAAATGATACATAGAGACAGATACAGACCTGTTCCTCCTTCTTCTCCCAATCTTGAAACTCAGCTTTAGCTCGCTCTCTTGCTAGCATTGCCTGGCAGCAGAAGTAATATTGTTATATATCTGGTGTAACATCCCAATACTCAAAATTGTTGGGTGCAGTACTAGTTTCAATATCTTATACATATATCACTAGATCTTGTTTAATTGAAAGACTTATGGAAAAACATGATGTTATGGACAAAGGACAACTAGAAAGGTGAGCCTACCAATTCTTCTTCACGCCGAGCCCTTTCAAGAGCCCTCTCTTCTCTCCTTTTTTTAACTTTCTCTATTTCAGCCATTCTTTGTTGCACTTTCTTTCTTTCTGCTTTGACAGAAAATTGGAGATCTTGGCCTTGAATAACTTGCCTTTCAATCTTTTTCCTCCATACAAACCTGGAGTAAAATTGAAGATAGATTCAGCCAATCATTTACATTGCTAATATCTAGGTTGCTGGCTAGCATAAGGAAGGAATGTATTGATTGATACCTGTCGGTAAGATTTGGATCTCCAAAAGGGTTGGAGTCATTGGAGTAAGCAGAAAGTGAATTTGATTTGAGCTTCTTGGCCAGCTTGGAAGCCTCCTTGTGAGCTTTCTTTACAGAGTATTCAAAAATATCTTGCTCCGTAATCTCTCTCTTCCTCTTCAGTAGTTTTCTTCTCCTATCAAATGAAGAGTCAGAGGAGTCATCCTCGGAGCTGCAGGTCTCACTACTACTATCAGATCTCCTGCTGGATCGTCTCCTCGAGCCAGTATTGTTCTTGTCTCGGTGGCACCGACTTCGGCGGGTCCTCCTGCGGCACCTCTTGGATTGGGGATGGGAGATGGAGTCGGGGGGTGAGGCATTGGAAGGAGTAGGGGTTGGGGAGATGGGGGAAGCGATGCCGTCTGCTTTCTTCAGTTTTCTTCTCCGATCAAATGAAGAGTCGGAGGTGGTATTGTGAGGTGCGTACGGTGCGAATCTAGGGTTGCAGTGCTTCTTCTGGTGGAATCTAGGGCCCTGGAGCGAGGGGGGGTAGTAGGAGCGGGATTTATCGGGTGGCGGAGGTGCGGAGAGCATGGGCATGGCCCTGGTCACGGCCATGGCCATGGCGGGGTGCTTCTCGGATCGGGCCGCGAGAGCGATCGGAGACGAGAAGGAACGCTGCGGGAGGTCGAGAGAGAGAAACCCTAAACCCCCTAAACCGCCTAAACCCCAGCCCAGCAGTAGTGTGAGACTGACTTGACTGGAGAGAGTTGCGGACTTGCGGGACGGGATAAGAGAAAATCAGAAAATCAGAAAATAATAACAATAGAAATCGAGAGAGGAATAATATAAAACAAAACTAGATGTTGATTGATTGATGCAGGTGAGGGGTGCGTGTGTCCGCTTTGGTCAAATATAAATAAGATGCTTTGGTCGGTGGGAGTCGAGACTCGAGAGAGGAATAAAAATAGAAACACCACGCGTCTTCCACCGACGTAACCTGGACTAAGCCGTGTCCGTGTCCGTGTCCGTGTCCGTGTCCTTTCCCGTACGAATACGACACGCATTTTAATTGCACGCTCCATTTTACACGGGGTGGGTCACGCTCAGATTCATGACACGCCTTCCTTCTATACAAGTCTCCGACACGTATCTTATTTATCATATTCATCATAAATCATAGACCCATACGTGACCAATATCTTGTCCTGCCAAATTTAGCAATATCTAAAATTAACCCATATGTATTTTTCTTTCTGTGACAATACATATAAATAACCCATATGTATTTTTCTTTCTGTGACAATACACATAAAGTCATAAAGCCATATGACATTCATAACCTACATACATAATATAGTGCACTAAATCTATAAACTAGAAAGAAGGGTAACTCTTCAAACATCTCAATTATACCACATCATCGACATTATTAACCATTGAACTAACTAATCATTTAAATTTTTGAACCACTGAAGATATCAAGGAAAAACGAAAGGGGCACACGCATTAAGTATACATAAGTACGTTATTGGTGCTTTATCAAATTAAAATTTATTATATTTCCATAATTACAATTTGTGATATGTAAGCTTATAATTTGTTTTGCAGGTACTTTTTTTTTTTTCTCCCAAATGTTCCTTTAGCCTGTTAAAGCATTTTAAGTCTGAATATATGTAAGAATCCGGTTCTCATTTTTACTTATATTAATACAATTTACAAATATTGTTCGGGTCATGTTTTTCACCAATTTCTTTGATGCTTTTATTTTAAAAAAAACTTTTAAATTGATTGATATATACTTGATATAGCCAGAATTATTTATGTTATAAAAGATTGCATGCAAATTTGGAAAGACATCAATCAAAATTAATGGAATTAATGAGTTGATTAATTGTAGTACTGTATTGATAATATTAGGCTATAATTAAAGAGGAGGGACCAAATGACACAACAATATTATGACACAAACGTTACACTAAATCATATAAATTAATAAAAAATCTTAAAAATAGAAAATCTTTTAGAAACATATTCATTTACTTATAGATCGATTGTGTTTCAAATTTTATTCAATTTGAGTGTCATTTGATACTCCATTAAGAATCATTAAATTTAAACCGTTCTAAGTACTATATAAACTTGATGGTCGTTGATGGAGTAACAAATGACACTCGAATTGAATAAAATTTGAAACACAATCGATCTATAAGTAAATGAACATGTTTGTAAAATATTTCCTATTTTTAAGATTTTTTTTATAAATTTATATCTTTTGATGGGGACCTTCAATCTTTATAATATACTAATATATCAAAATTCTCAGAATTTGAAGGAGAATCTCAATATACAAAAATAATTAGACTTCTTGAAGTTATAAGAGAATCTAGTTTTTCTTTCATAATAACAAGTAAATGACCAGTGGTCGAATTTCCAACTGAATCTCTCTGTCATCAGTCTTCCAAATAGTTTTTCCGGTCGAATCTCTCTATCATCGACCTTCCAAAAACATTCCAGTCGAATCTCTCTGTCATCAGCCTTCCAAAAACATTCCAGTCGAATCTCTCTGTCATCGACCTTCTATTTAACTTTCCAGCCGAGTCTCTCTGTCGTCAGCCTTCCAAGGAATTTGCCAGTCAAATCTCTCTGTCATCGACCTTTTAGAAAAATTTTCCAGCCGAGTCTCTCTATCGTCAGCCTTCCAAAACATTCTAGCTGAGTCTCTCTGTTATTAGCCTTCCAGAAACTTCCAGTTATGCTTCTTATATGATGAGCCTTTTAAGGATCAACAGTCACCTTAACATTAGAGAGAGAGAGAGAGAGGCCGCAAGAAGGAGATATATGAGAAGTGTACAGCTGGGCTGAGGTTCATGGTTTTATGTCTCTTGATTGATTGATTGATTGATTTTTCACGTCCCGTAGTGTACGTTCCTTCTCGTCTCCACTCCAATCGCACACTCTCCATGATACATCCCTAACTGACAGGCTAAACTAAACCCTCGACTCCAGGGCTGATCCAAAAGGATGACTCCTGCAGCTCCGAGGAAACCATCCACCAGGACACCTGATACTAGTAGTCAGACCACTTGCAACTCCTCTGAGGATGACTCCTCCTCTCACTCTTCATTTCATAGGACAAGAAGAAAACTCAAGAGGAAGAACAAGAGGAAGATTACCCAGCAGGACATCTTGGACTACTTCGTCAAGAAAGCTCACAAGGAGATCCTAATCTTTTGTTTATGGCTACTCCAACAACCCTAATCTTTTGTTTCTGGCTACTCCAACAACTCTAATCTTTTGGAGATCCTAATCTTGCTGAGAGGTACCACTACACTCTTTATGTTACCAAAACACAAATTACTCTCTCAATTCTATAAATTTGATTGCATCATCTTCAATTGTACCTACATGCTTGTATGGAGAAATTGAACTTTAAGATAAAAAATGGACTAGGTGATATTTCAATGATCATTTGTTAAATCTAATTAAAAAAAATAAAAATAAGTGCTTCAAATCAATTTTTGTTGCAAGCAATAATGGAATATTAAAAATAAGAATAATATTTAAGTCTTATGAGAAAGCAAAATTTTAAAGAGATAATTTATAATAGTAAATGAGTCAATAAACAAAATTGTAGGCTGTCCGAATCAAATTTTTTCTGCCCATAGATCTACCCGATATTATGTTGGCTTTATGTCCTAGAAGCCAATCAAAATTGATTCCTTTATGTTTATTTATGTGTTGGATGATATGCCATTTTTCATTCAGTTTTTATCTTATGAATCATTTGAGTTGAATACTTAAATTGTTGTCATCTTCTCTTCTATCAATCTCAATCTCTACCTATGACTCTGACATCGGAGTTTTTCTAGGGTTTTGGATCCTGCGGTCTCCACCGTGGGAAGGAAGAGATCGTCTAGCAAGAGGAGGCGCCCAATGTCTTCCCTCACCCCTTCTTCCACCAATTCGGACTCTTAGAGTCCAGCAAGAGGACCCGCTCCACGAGGCGGCACAGCAAGAACGTCGACAGCAAGAGCCAGGGCAAGAGTTCCGGATCGGAGAGGAGAAGGAAAGGGAAGAGGAGGGAAATTACTAAAGAGGATATCTTGGAATACAGGGCAAGGAAGGCCCAAAAGGAGGCTTTGAAGGTCGCCAAGAAGCTCAAGTCTACTTCTGTTTCTGGTTACTCCAACAACTCTAATCTTTTGGAGATCCTAATCTTGCTGAGAGGTACCGCTACACTATTTATGTTACCAAAACACAAATGATTGTCTCTCAATTCTATAAATTTGATTGCATCATCTTCAATTGTACCTACATGTTTGTATGGAGAAAGAATATCGAGCGGGAAGTGATTCAAGGGCAAGAAGTTCAGATTTCTGTCAAGGCAGAAAGGAAGAAAATTAAAGAAAGAATGGTAACAAACTTGTTTCTTCTTTTAACAGATAGTAACATAGATTACGTAAATGGTCCTTCAATTTTCTATGCCGATTGTTTATACTCAGTATTGTTGGGTGTGAAAATTTTAATTTTGTATCAAACTGGTTATATTGACTATTGTCTTATACAAAGTCTACATTAGCATTGATTTTGCCCTGATAATGTGGGATGCAGTCTCTGGTTAAGAAACATTTTCCCTCATTAAACATTAAGATGACACTACTTCCATGTTAATTTTTCAAATGGCAGTGATGGCTGTAATTGTAATTGGTAATGAATAATGATATAGACCACAATTGACAATGTAACTACATGTCATAACATTTTCCTTCAATTTCATGATGCTGGTATTGACTTTCACTTTGAGCTAATCTAATTTATTATGTAGAGCTTTATCTCTGCTTAAGGTACTGGGCAATAATTGTCAGTTTGGTATTATTATGAAACTTTATGTTTTAGGACTAAAAAAATTAAATTTCAAGACCAAAAATGGACTAGGCGATATTTCAATGATCATTTGTTAAATCTAATTAAAAAAAATAAAATAAGTACTTCAAATCAATTTTTGTTGCAAGAAATGATGGAATATTAAAAACAAGAAAAAATTCTAAGTCATATGAAAAAGTAAAATTTGAAAGAGAGATAATTTATAAGGGTTAATGAGTCAATAAGCAAAATTGTAGGCTGTCTGAATCAAATTTTTTCAGCCCATAGCTCCACCCGATATTATGTTGGCTTTATGTCTTAGAAGCCAATCAAATTGATTCATTTATGTTTACTTACGTGTTGGACGATATGTCATTTGTTCATTTAGTTTTTATCTTATGAATCATTTGAGTTGAAAACTTAAATTGTAGAAATTTCTCAGAGTAATTTCCGCTATCAGCCCCGATCATACCATCAGAATACGGTAACCATATATAGGAATACATTATATATCCAATTTTCTTCTTGCTCGAGGTCAAGGTACTGTATATTCCACAAAAATCAGTTATAGCATTTATAAGTTGCACAGACCAAACTAAACATTTGTTGCTCAATGCCAATACTGAGACTTCAATGATAAAAAATAAAATTAGTTGCTTATAGCAAGAGAATAGCTAGTACAATAATACTTTGTCACATAAGATTCGAAGAGTATTAGTTTAGTTAATGCAAACCATATTTAATAGCCGAACTTATTTGGTGGATTCTCTTTTGAAGATATTGCTTTAAACAAAATATTTCACTGTACAACTTAAAAAAAAAAAAAATCAAACTTGCATTTGTTTTAAATCTTCTTACGCATGTACAGAGAAATATGGTGATAAAAAAAATAACTATATCAATATGAAGACCCGGAGTCGAAGTAGGCGTCATCCTCGCTATTACTGGGACTCCTGCTGCGTCGCCTCCTCCTGGAGGGACTCCGGTGGCGGTGGCGGTGGCGGCGGCTGCGGCGGGTGGTCTTGCGGCTCCTGTTGGATTGGGATAAGAGTCGAGTCGAGTCGGAGTCGGAGTCGAAAGGAGTAGGAGTCATCCGGAGATCGATGATTGCTAGGGTAGGGTTTTGGGTTGAGAGTTGTGGGATAGAAAAACAAGAGAATTAATTCAAGGGAAGGAAGGGAAATTAAGTGAAGAGAGCATAATTGAATTGAGAGGAAGTATTGCGTTGCGGGAGCGAGCAATCGCAATTAGGGGTGGCAAGTTTAAATTTTGGTTCCGTCCATTATAACGGAAGGGAAAATGAACACGCCATTTCCGTTCCATTTCGCCCTAAATACGTATTTTCACATATTTCCTACATATTTCCGTTGTTCCGTTCCATTCCGTTATAACGGAACATTCAACGGAATTGATTTTGGTTCCGTCCGTTATAACGGAACGCTCAACGGAACAGATTTTGGTTCCGTCCGTTATAACAGAACGGAATCGGAAGACGTCATTTTGGTTCCGTTCCGTTCCATTGCCACTCCTAATCGCAATGAATCCGAATGTGCTAGAGTCCACCGGTCATACACCCTGGGCTGGGCTCTCCTGCTCTCCCCTCCTTCAGTCCAGTCCAGTCCAGTCTAGTGTATGTAGTATGGGATGCACTGGAGGAAACAGAAACAGAAAGGGCCTCTTCTCTCCTCTCCATTCCAATAAGGCAAAACATACATAATAAAGGTGGGAAACATTGGAACAATCTGATATGAAAATCAGAAATTAACTCTAATTAAACAAAAAATGCTTTGCTTTTTATTGACAAAATTCTGAGACTTTCAATCAGTCACCTGCCAATAGATGATAGAAACAACCTCCTATTTTCTTTAGGGTTGATAAAGATCTCTGAATTTATCCAAGAAAAATACAACCGGTATTATACAACCATAAAACTTTCAAATTCTGCAGTATTATATTTGGACACTGAGCTCAGCTCCCTCAATAGCAGTAGAGCACCCCCTTCCCAACAATTTCAGCACAGCAATTGAATTAAGGAATCCCTTTCTTATTTCTACTAGTAGAGTATCTTTGCCAATTAATTGAATCATAGACAACATCAACATCCTTCTCCCCTGTAATGTCATTAACTTCCAACATCGACAGTTCGACACTGCCACCAGGAATGCTGCAAGCCTTACCCAGATCTCATGCATACAAGTTTATACAGAATTACAGAAATAATGTTGAAATGGATACCTTGAAACAAGTTTTACTGTACATTATTGTGTAGTTGATACGCGTGGAGTGTATAGGCTTTTACCCTAAATTAATAGAGCTTTACCCTCAATAAAACAATCAATCGCAAGCGTACGATATTATGCAGTATAGTCGGGATCGTATCCACAGGGACGGAAACTAATTTTAGACAATTCCTTTTTCACTATTCTAATCCTAAAAGTAACCAATTCGTAACCAATTTGGGGGGGGGGGGTTTGTTTGAAGTTGTTTGTTCCTATATTAACAGAAAATAGTAAACAGTAAAAGATGCTAAAACAATGATTAAACTAGTGTTCCCAGGGTTTTCAGAATCAGTTTGATGTTTGGACTAACTGCCTGCGTTCCGCACCTGAGAGGGTGCGAACCGCAGGATGTACAAATTTGTGGTTCTCTGTCTGTTCTCTGCTTGGTACGGTTCGCACCTGTCACCAATGCTAACCGCAGGGAACAGATCAGAGGCAGTTATTATTCAGTTTCTATTGTCGATCAAAGTTATCGATCTCCAACTAACCCAAAGCAATTACAAGTCCCTCAACTCTCGTTTGTTGGTACTTTTAAACACTTTTAGATCAATTCGAAATCTTTAGATTATCTCTAACCTAAACCCAATTTGCTTTCGATCACAGGTACGGTTTAACTCCCGTTATAACCACAACTTCTCCTCTCGGATACAATTGGACAACAAGTTATCTACCCAAATAGTGCAAGTATTGAATCTCCATCAATTGATGTTTAGTTTTCCAACTAGACTATGCCCAATCCACAGGTCTATCAAAATAGGGTGAACTACTACAAGCGCACTCTCATGCAATTAGCAATTCTGGCCTAAGAAGATATAAATTAACCAACTAGATACGAACATACATCCACAGGATCATATCAAAGAACAAGAAAACAATTCAAGCACAATTATGAATAAGCTCAAAGCAAATATGAAAATAACTTCAATGCATAAACGTTAAAAGCAAGTATTCAATTAATCCATACATACAAACATCATCCTAACCCCAAGAACAAAGGCGACTACTCACGCCTTGACATGACTAAACAACAAAATAAACAAAAGAGAAAAGATATCACCGAGTAAGCTTAGGAAGAGGCGAGTAACCTTCTCCTTCACCGTACGACGATGAATTCCTCCCTTGACAAAACTAGACTCTCAACTAAACAATGACTATTGGCTAAAACTAATCTCAACACATGAGACCTACACAAGACTTGACAAGATGAGAGTACCCCAAGGGGTCTCTTTTATATGAGAAGACGTCTCAGTTTTAGGTGTTCCACTTCTGGTTCCTTGGGGCGCAAGTATGGAAGAATTAGATCGCCAGTAATAAACGCGCCAGAAAATAGGTGTTCTGATCTGTTTTTAGCATGGTACGGTCCGCAGAAATAGGAGTGCGGTCCGTACTTAGTAGTCCAAAGAGAGCTCGGCCTTGAAATAGCATGTCTGTCGCTTTAATTAGCTCTCTACGCGTTTCCTTGATTTAGATATGGCGGTTGTGCACTGAAATAGGCGGTTTTGATCTGTAATTAGATGCTCCTTTGTGCTCCTTCGCCTATTTTTGCTCCTTGCTCCAAATTTAGTCCAAATAGCTCTAAAAGCTCCGTTTACCTAAAAATAGGACCAAAACACAGAAGTAACTTGATTCTAGACAATCTTCTACCTAAATGCAAATGAACTTAGGATTTTAGGTGCAAATATAGGTGCAAGTTTGCTTAATATACATATATGAAATAGGTGCATCAGTAGTTGTGTTCCCTATTTATATGAAATAACCTATCGGATGCATCTCCATATTTTAACACCTACATGACCAAATTTACCGTTAATCCATTTAGAAAGACGGTTGTTAACACTTTATACTCCATCTATGTTTTTTGGGTTAATTTATTTCTTCAACATTTGCATTGGTTGCTGGAGCTAATATTTCAGATTTACAAGATAAGGTAGGAATAATAATATGATTTTTTTTTTTCCTTTTTTGTGAATAGGTGGAGAAAGTTATGCGATGTAAAACATCGAAGAGTATATATTGTCTTAAGAAGATTCTACAGTTCATCTGAACTAAAAAAAATAAAGATGAAATGATATTTATCAAGGCATAAAGAATTAATCAAACACAAAATTCCGGGATATGGTTTTACATCTTTGCAGAGTGATACAAAAAAGAGTTTATACCTCCCTTTTTCAATAAATGTAAATAGACTAAAGGAGTATACCAAAATTGTTCAGCCTCCTAAACAAAAACTGCGATTCAACTAATGGACCAATCCTAAGAAAACAAGAATCAAAATGACCTAATAGTTGGTTGTTTAGACTACCGATTTCTAGAACAATTAATAAATGAATTAATACGCAATCATAAATAAAGAAAATTGAAGCATTGCGCTGGTGAAAATGCTCGTCAAGTACAAACAACTAATGTAGCATTTTGGTTGAATCTATTTATTCATGATTAACATCAGAAGCATTTTCTCCGTATTAATAAAAGAGAAGGGATTAATTGACAGTTTGACACTTTATCTTGACAACTTTGACAATAGAACTTTTTAAATATTCTTACTTCTAAAAAGAAGATTGGAGTTTTTGACATGAAATTTCTATTTCTCCAAGGAATTATATCTCAGATGTTAATTGTTTACTCAGATTGATCACCACTATTAACGTACTTTAATGTCTCAACACATTAAATTAAGGCTCATATCAATTTTCTCAATTTAAGATCCATTACATATTATAAGGAACTAGTAAAGAGCCCACACGTTGCTTTGGACTGAAATTGTTATTTCTTATAATAGATTTTAAGATAATATGTAATGGGCCTTATATTGAAAAAATTGATATGAGTTTTAAGTTTTAATGAGCTGAGACATTAATGTCAACGGCATTAACGTAAATCAATGGTTCTGATCTATCCAAGAAAATAATTAATGGCTCAAGTTTCTTATTTGGGAAAGATAGCCCTTTCATGTCATTTTTTTCAATATGCTTTTATATATAGTAAGGATAACGATTTCAGTTAAAACAATGCGTAACATCTTTACTAGTTTGTAAAAAATCATTAAAATTTTTTAAAAATAGAAAAAGTTTAAGAAACTATTATTTAACTTATAGATTGATTGTGTTTCTAGTCATATTCAATTTAAGTTGATGTTTGATATATCTTTAAAGATCTGTTAAAATACAACCACTAAAAAGTATACAAAATTTTAAAAAGTCATCAAACAATATTCAAATTATTTGAAATTTGAAACACTATCAATCTGTAAAAACCGACGTGGTGATTTATTTTTATAGATTCTATTGAGAAGATCAACAACAAATTAATTGATGAACTTTAAGTGCACGATTCCTTTTTTTTTTTTTTGAAAAGGAAGTGCATGATTCTTACTTGAAAAAATTGAGTATATGGATTATTTACTGTTGGACTAGGGACACAGAACCGTTAATGAATGATCATTTTAATAAGGGATAATGACTCCATAACCCTCCCAAATTTTCCCCTTGTGACAAGTTGCCCCCTAAACTTTTTTTGTGACAAACACCCCCCAAACTATCTAATTGTGACAAACACACCCCCAGTATCCAATTAACCCTCTAATACTTAATTATGGAGTGCAAAAAGACCAAAATACCCTTGTTTGTATATGTCATAAGCTCATGATATTTGAAGTATTAATGTTTCTTATAATTATTATAAAAAAATATTGTTGCATCATATATAACCAAAATAAATTTACTTATTTAAATATAAATAGACAAACTAATGAATTTATAAACTTTTAATTTTTTATAACTAAAATAAAAAATTTTAATTAATATGTTATTATGAAATATATTCTATAAACATAATTTATAATCAAATTACACGTATAGCATAATAAACATTTTATAATAAAGATATTGAATTAATTATAAATATTTATATCAATAATTATTTTTAAGTTAGATTTTATGAAACACTAATACTTTAAAGATTATAATTTATGACATACATACAAGGGCATTTTGGTCTTTTCACACTCCAAAATTGAGTATTAGAGGGTTAATTGGATGTTGGGGGTGTGCTTGTCACAAAATTGATAGATTGGGGGGTTGTTTGTCACAAAAAAAGTTTAGGGGGCAACTTGTCACAAGGGAAAAGTTTGAGGGGGTGTGGAGTCATTTCCCCTTTTAATAATCACAACATCTATACTTTCATTCCACGAGCCGATTCATTCCACATGGAGCATCTAAGAAGAGATTATATCCTCATATGAGCTATGTGGCAAGACCTACCTACTTGATGGAGCGATTTAATTGATCAATGTTAGCATGGCAGAAACACACCTCCACATGTACAACTTGCATAATTAAGCTCGTCTCTGTATGCTGGAAGCAGAATTAATAGTAAAAAACAAGTCTGGACGCTGTCATCTAAGACAATATGTCGTAGCCGCCGGCATTTAGAATGAATTGTGAACGGTGGCCGCCAAAAAATAGGTATAGTCCCGACAATGTTATAAAAGCGGACATAGATTACAAATTCAATCTTTGGCATAAACAGAAAAAAAATTCGGGTTTATATGGGCCGAAGTACTATTGGGCGGTATCTTCTCTATGTTTATTGGGTTAGAATTATTAAGGCCCAAAATTTAGGCCCATCCAAATGGGCCAGGTTGACTTCGCCCACCGTTTAATTGGGCCGGACATTCTTTTTTATTGCTAGGTCGGAATTATTAAGGCCCAATTGTATTACCATAGGAAGATTGTGGTTTCAGCAGTTAATACCGGTATCATCAATTGATGACAAACAAAAGTAGATGGAGATGTGGGATTAGCTGATTAGCCCACCGCCCAAGTATGGAAAAAGCTTGGACCAGTGTACTGAGCATCCGGGCCCAAAGTTTTACTGGTACATGAACAGATTACACGAGTCGTTGTCACGGTTGGTTGGGTACTTGGGTTGCACCACAATGCTGCACATGGTTCGAAATATCCCTATAACAAATTACATTTCCCATTTCCTCTTGTTTTTTTCTTACTGTTTGTTAATTCCTTGCATCTGAGACTGAGAACGTGCAAGTTCAAGTTGGTATCATCATGATCACTCGTACGTTGAGTGATAGGAACGTATCAGCAGATCAGTTTGACTTGCAAGCACTAGTTAATTAATTTGTAGCTTAATGGTAAGGTAGCTGGTAATTGGATTGTACATGCCTGTCGGTGTGTTACTCATCATCAATTGCAAACAACTAATGTAGCATTTTGGCTGAATCTATTTATTCATGATTATTGTCAAAAGCATATCACCGAATTCTAAAACGCGTTGCATGGAACCGTTCTATGAATCAACTCTACAGAATACTGGTGTTGTATCGATAATATGATTATGCCATATATAGAGAGGCTTGAATTTTGATCATAATTGTGAATAAATGTGAGCTAGGCTGTTGTAACTAGTAAATATGCAAAAAAAAAAAAAAAAAAAAAATGAAAGGGTGTGATGCTCAACACACCAATACTATTACTATTAGTATTAGGTTAAATTTTGCAATTGCCAATCTACCATGCAGTGTGAATGTGAATTAAAATCATCATCTTCTCGAGTCTTGAGTCTTCAGTCTTGACACAGAGGGAAAGACAGAATGACCCAAGTGGGAGTCAATGGTGGTGGGGCAGGGTCTCATTAAAATGCAATGCTTTAATTTGATGGGATCAGCATCCATCAAGATATGACAGAAATAGAAGAGTGACTAAAAAAACTAGAAGATAGATAAGAGGGAAAGAAAAAGAAAGAAAGATGCCCATATCGTCAATTTGGCAATGTGGTGCCTTTAATCGCTTGATACCTCTATCTGGGGAAAAAAAGGTGGGGCTGTGTATGTAAACTGCCACAAATATGTGCCACTTTTTCAGGTCGGTTTTAACACATTTTCTCGTGCTGTCTAGTTTGAACCTACGTGGGAATGAATGAATGAATGATTACTTTGTTGAAGCCAAAGAAGAAAACACTAGTCTATGAGAAATTAAGTTGCATGTGACTGAGAGAGGCATCACAAATTCACAATCCAATAATGACATTGTAAGGGTGTGGAATATGTATATCTACCAGAGAAAATGGGAACATACATCACATGGGGGTGTGGGGATCCGGATGTGAATGCTGATCATATTCATATTCATATTCTTATATTTCTAAAGATGTGTGGGGCTATGGCTAAATGCTGACAGGAAATATCCTTTCCTTTGAAAGGAATAGTTCATTCTTGGATATTAGCCAGAAAGAGAGAGGTCAGAGGTCCCTCTGCACCTCTGCTGCCTAATCTCCTTTGAATTCTTGGACAATGTTTTGCATCTGATTAATTGCCTTGCCTGTTGTTTGAATTCTTGGAAAAGGAGTCCAACCTGTTTTTATTGATACCACTCAGGAAATACCAGCAGGAATCATTTTTTTTTCTTTTATCAGGTAGATATATATGAGGTTAATGACAAGATAAATTGGGCAGATAAATAAAGCTGAGGATATAAAACAAAAATAGAAACAAATTTGGGGGAAAAAAAGAGAGTTGCTTTTGTAAATAGGGAAGATTAATTGCACATTCTACATTCACAGGATTAGTAGAGACAAGTGCTAAAGGTATTACAACCAAAAGAGATACAGAACCTAAGTAGGTAAATACTATATTTGATATAGTTATCTAGGCATGCACAGAGCATAAACTTAGGCTCAAACTTCAAACTTACCTACCTACCTAAATTATCTGCTCAGGTGCCCATCACTTCGGCAGTCCATATTACACTGTTATTCTGCCCCTATTCCTAAAAATCTAATGTCCCAACAGAAGCAATTCCACTGCTGAAGTTTCTTGTGTCATGTCGGCTGTTATAACTGTCACATGTTGCCAGCCTTTTTGTCGGTCCTGCTTGCAACAGATCAAGGCCTTGTCGGCCCATCTGCTGCACCTCTTGCGGCGACAATATCTTTATACATGACACATTGTTAACAAACTCCCTGCAAAAGGTCGAAGAACAAGAATTGATTAGGGTACTATATAAGACACTGGAACAATTGATTTCTTGCTAGCACGTTGAGTACTAATCTATGAACAGAATCTCGAGGGAACATTTTGCACATTTATGTTAAGTGTCAGTTAAACAACACAAGACTCGGCACTAGAGTTCAATAAATGTGGAAAATAAAATAATAATAACTGATTGATATGTGTGAGAGTGGCAGGCTCGTAGTGCACTACAGATCTTGTAAAACTAGTTTAACAAGCCAAATAAATATATAAAGAGAAAAGAAAGGGGCGGTACTAACTGCCAGGGGTCGTCACCAAGGAGGAGGACATCCTCCTCACGGTCGACAAATACAAGCTGCCAGCCTGATCTCATAGGGTTCTCCAACAACCCTTCTTCCAGCCCAAACATCCTACCCAACTCCCTCTTCAATTCCCCATAATCACTAAACCGAGTTATGTCTAATGACCTCCCATAAGTTCCTGACTTGTACACCTATAAAAATCAAAACGTAAGCTCATGCTTTCAGTGGATTAGTAAATTATATTGTCTTCATCTCTGATAAGAGGTAAACAAACCTTTACAAATGTACCATCTACTGGATTGACTTGATCAATATTCTCATGAGTAGATAAGAACCCTGATTCCTCCAAGCAACCTGTTCCGGCCAAAGCTTGGTTCAGACTGAAGTCATCTTGGGTGGAACTCAAGAAGTCGCATGTCGAGAATGGCACATGATTTGGGTCAATACCATCATCATTGTTCATGCCACTTCTCAAATTTGTCAGACCACTCTCTCCTAATAGAGAAGTTGAGTTCATGCTAGTCCCAGGGTCCATTGATGGAAGCACTGATTCCAAAGTGGTATCTAATTGCTCCATTGGGTTCATGGATGCAAATCCAGATTCCAACGCAACACGTTTCAATGACCAAGGGTTTGAAAGGGGTACGTGTGTTGGCTTTGGAACATCCTGAGAGAACACAGGCAGAGCATTCAAATTTGGATCTGAATAATTTTGGGTCTCAGAAAAAGTTGGCAGTACGCCCGAAATGGTTGGTTTCTGGTCCAGCTCCTGCTCTTGTGGGATTTGTGATTGCATCAGCTGAACTTGGCTCTGCAAGTATGCTTGTGGCTGTTGCACTTGTGACATCATATGACTCGACAAAAGGGGGCTCTGCTGATTATTGCATAGGTCTAGACCATGTGGCTGGAACTGAAGCATTGATGGAGCGAGATATTTGGCAGGACCTGGAGTACCAGCAAGTGCTGCTGTGTTAATCTGTTGGTAACGGTCTGGTTGGAAGCCAAGTAATGAGCTGTCAAGCCTTGGCTGGATGTTATATGGAGGTAAGTTCAAGCCTTGAAAATTAAGGGACTGGAAACCAGGGTTACCACAATCTCGAAGCCACATGAGAGGTGACGTGAAACCAAGGGCATTTTCATCTTTACCACCTACAAAATAGAAGAAATATAAGCAGCTATAAGTGAAAACTAGGGATCTAGAAATCACAGAAAACTACACCAGTACACTATCCAGTTCGGAGTTATGTTGCATACATGATACAAGTCGAGCATTCTCTCATTCTGTTCTATATTGTTGAAATACATAAGATAATCATTCCAATGAAGAAAAGAAGATCATACCAAGGAATGATGGTAATCCAGGAGGCCAGGGGCGTTTTAGTCGAAGGGAAAAAGGAGAAGGGTACATAGGAAAAGTTGTCAGCGGTTCAATTTCCCAAAGGGACACCCTAGGCTGCCTCTCCCCAGCAGTTGATTCGTCCCATCCGACCTACATTGAAGAAACAAATATAATAAAAAGTACATCTAGATATGCACAAGGAGGCGCTAAAAATTTATTCGAGAACAGAACAATAAACTATATATGTAAATGTCATCATAATATCTATTGTCATCAGTCATCAATAAACAGAAAGTACCTTAACGGAACGCCAATGTGAGTTGGGCCAACGGACTGGGTCAAGGTCACTAATCCCTGTAATTGTGCCCATGTATCTACAAAATTTTAATAGGATATAAAAGTATAAATATACTCAGCTTGTGAATGTATAAATGAAACATGTAGTAACTTATGAACATACCGGCGAACACTGGACTCCTCAGTCTCAAAAAGCATCCGAAACCGCATTCCAACAGAAATACGTGTATGATATACTGCCTTCACATACTTTGCAAGAGGTATCACAAATTCGCATGGGCTAGCCCTGTTGGTCATAATTCAGTATCATTCAATAAAATTATTGCAGATAGCTTAGGCTTGCTCAGAAAATGACTGCTATTTATTTAAGTCAGGGGAAATTATCGGGAATACACTCAATTTAATCAACTTCTAACTGACAACCTCAATTTTAGATAGCTTAACTTAGTATTTTCCCATCACACTGTGTGAGAAAAAAGTATGTTCACAAATTGTTCACAACATCAATAAACTTGGTAAACATTATACGAACCTAGGGTTGTAGAAGATGGTAAACCGACTATTTGTGGCAGCAGCATGGGCTGCAGCAGCAAGTAATCCAATATGCATACTATCACTTGACAGAACAGATGAAGGCATCACAGTCTGTGGCCGATTAGCACGCCGGATTCCCAGTAGAAGCTGATTGTTATCATTCCTATGCAAATAAAGTAAGATACATACATTAGCTAAAGGCAGTTCAATTGTTATTATGATTTTGTTGGAAAATAATATATTCTGCACTAAATTATACAGAACTTCAAAGATTAACAAAGAAGGACAGCTGTAATGTTTTTGTGGAACTCCTAGTGCATCTCCTGACTGTGAATGGGTGCATGGACTACTCTTTGTGGGATTTAATACAATAAGGGGAAAAAATTTACCAGATGAAAAGAACAGAATCTCCAGCAACAAGTCTTTTTGCACTTACAAAAACGCTCCAACCGGTTGTCAAAAGATGCCTTTTTGGCTGGCCTGCCTCAAACAATCAATTTAAAGAAGTCATCAGAAATTTAATTCACTACTTTCTAGTACAGCCTAGAATCAAGCTTAGCTAGCAACAAACCAGTCAAACAGAAGTGATCAAATTCAAACCTCGAAAGATGTGGCGGAACTTCCACTCATTCCCATGCAAATCCTTTGCAACAAGTTCTTGTGCCGGTGGCTGCTGAGAAAAATCCTATTAACACAAGAACAAATCCGACTCGTTAGAAAAAAGTTAAAAAGAAGAAGAAAGATCTTATAAGCAGACCTCCAAATACTATGTGTGCTTAAAATTAAATTAAAAATAACCAACGGACAAACTATTTACTCCTCTTCAAATTCACTCCAAGTTAACAAAAAAGTTACAGAACCAAGCTTAGATGTTAAATATACAAATTCATATAGAAGATCATCACAATATCTACAAAACATGATACAAATATAGACTTCCCAAAGAAACAAAAATAGTAGAAAAAAGAACTATATACCAATGGAGGGAAGACTTTTTCGGCAGCTCGTCTTGGTACTGAGAAACCACCATGTGTACTTGTATCACTAGCCGTCAAAGTTTTACAAAAATAATTTGTTGGTTGTTTGCTTAGCGTGCCTAATTCTGTCGGTAGGTATGGGTCCTTAAGCTCTTGCTGATATCAAACAAGAAAAACAATTAAATAATTTAAGATATAATTGAGTAAATATAAGCATATTCAAAACAAGTAAGCACACAACTCATCTAAATTATTGATTAATGTTTGCTGCCAAGTTACACCTCAGTCCCTTCTCAAGTAAATCTTAATTAAAAATATAAACTCAACGTATTACCAAAATCTAGTTACCAAACTATATCAACAAATATCAAGAGAGAACGTTACCGGGTTAAGTGGTTGCAATGTCATTTGTGCATAGACCTCATCAGTCTCTACATCAGCCTACAAAAGAGTTGAGTCACCTTTATTTCACGATTTTAAAGCAAAATTAAGAGAATTGAGTTTAGTTAATGATCAATGTCAAATTTCTTACGTGCATAGTAACATTATGCAATTGGCATATGAGCTGAGGCGGCAAGCTAGGATAATTTGGGATTTGCGTATCAACTTCCTTATTTGTTGAAGCAGATACCTGCAAATAGCAAACAGAGAATAATTTTGATCACTTCAATGGTAATGGCTTGTGTTCCTTGGATTCATATAAAAACAATATAATATGACAGAGCTTCCACGATAGTACAAATAAAATCCCATATATCTGCATATATATGATATGTTCTCCGTTTTGACTGATATACAAATCAATCATCATCAATTAAATGTATGCTGTTTAAACCCTCAGGGGAGAAATAATATAAAAAAAAAAAGTGACAGTTCGCATTTGGAGGCGTTCATTGAACCTATCTAATTTATCCGGACTATCAATGTACAGGACTCGGATAGTCCTGCCTATTTACAGCACTCCAGTTGCGTATCACAAAAAAAATAGAAGTTAAATGTACCTGTTCACTGTGTCCTTGTGGAAAGTACACAACACGGGTCCCAATTGCAGGGAGGGATACAAGAGGCCCGGCACATGCATGCCAGAGTTCTGAATTCAGGCACTTCTGTTCTTGTTCTCCTATAATTATGTATAAATCAGTTTATAAGATTAGGCAACATGCAACTGAATGAAAAACTTTTTATATTTAGCACCAAAAAATTTACTTGTCATTACAACTTGCTACCACTAGAGCTTCCGATCTTGTTAGTGTTACAGAAGGAAGGCATAAAATGAAGGGTAAATTGGGTATCTTTCTAAAGAATACAATGGATCTCAGGATCTCAAAAGGCTATGTCCATACATGACATTAGCCAATGATTAACATGTATGGAAGTGTTTAGGATACGACGTGGCACTCCAATGTGCTTAATTTTAATGTTCAATGGAGAATGAAGAAAATTGAGAATAAAGGCCTTAATTCCCAAAGAGGTTATTTATTCTGAGCAGTTGTTCGGTTGGTACTTGGAATATGAAAAAGTTAATTATGAGTTTTGGTGTTCATTCTTCCACCAGAACAAAGCAAATTATTATCAATCTAGAAAGAAAGTTTGACTAGGAATTATGAATTCCCCTTTATTCCACGAACTAAACAGCGTGTTATCTGTGTAGATAATAGAAGTAATGGCATCTAAACCTGCTTTATTGCAACCAATTTCGTCAGATATCCATGCATACATAAGTTCATACAGGAATCCCAAATATGCATCATAAATGCATGCATGCATACACAAGTTCATACAGAAATCCCAAATATGCATCATATATGCATGCATACACAAGTTCATACAGAAATCCCAAATATGCATCATAAATGCATGCATACACAAGTTCATACAGAAATCCCAAATATGCACCAACCCAGCAAAATATAGAGGAATAAATAAAATAGAACAATAAAGGATGGATGGAGAAAGGTGAGAGCATTGAAGCAGAAACACTACCGAGTAGCGTTGAGCAGCATGACCGGTACAGAAACTAATAAATGTGAAATTTGTCATTTGTGATAATTGGCAGATAATTGATTTTGTTGGGCGACAGTGATTGAGAAAGTTATATGGGAAAATAAATAAATAGAATAGGAATTAGGGAGCGCAAAAGGCAAAGGAAAACTTGGTTGAGTGTGTTGTATGAGTTGAAATGAAGTTAAAAAATGGAAAGTTAGATAGAAGGGGGGAAATGGGAAAAGGGCTGACCTTGTTGTTGGGGCGGATTGAGAAGAGCTGAGGGCGAAAGCTTCATGCTTGAATTAGTTGCAAAAATTAAGGAGGGAGCTCAATATATGTTTGATGGATGAGAGAAGAGCTCTCCAAAGTTAAAAAAAAATGATGGAGGCTAGGCAGAAAGATGAGGGCGCATGCAAGGAGCATGGAGCGTATATTCAGATCTCAGCAGCCTGACCCTGTGCAGTGAGTGAGTGAGGGAGTGAGTGAGTCGGCTCAGGGGGCCAGCAGGGGAGGAAGAGGAAGAGGAAGAGGAAGAGGGCGCATCTTTCTTAATAAGGAAGGAGGAAGGGAAGAAGAGGATGGAGGAGTGACTAAGGGAGCGGACCGTCTGGACTCTCTCTCTCTCTCTCTCTCTTTGGCCCTTCAATCGGCCTTCGCTGCCTTGCCTGTGCCTGGGTAGTCACTAGTGAGAGCGAGAGAGAAGGGGTGGGTTGGACACTTGGACACTTGGACCCTTGGTCCTCTCTCTCCCTCGGGGTTTTAACCGCACGAGCACGAGCGTACTAGTACTACTACTAGCGCTGCCCCCCCCCTCTCTCTCTCTCTTTCTCTGTTCCTCAATTTTTATTATTTCTTTCTTTCTTTCTTTCTTTCTTTTAGTTTACCATCCCATCCATCGTATCGTATGTTTGTGCATTATTTATGCAAGAATATGCAACCATCCTCTCCTCTCCTCTCCTCTCCTACCATCCCAATCCCAATCCCAATCCCAATTCACATCTCCTACCATATCCCAACTGAAGTCCAGTCCAGTCCAATCCAGTCCAGTCCCTCAAAGCTACCAACTCATTCTCTCTTCAACTTTCCAAACATATATATAACTTTTCTACATCTTATATACATTCAAGTATTCAACATTCATTCTTTTCTTTTCTACGTCTATTAATTATATAAGCCATTTGAAATATATATTGGAAATGGATGATATAGTCGGTGACTCGTATCATATCAATCATGTTCTAAGAGGAAATTATTCAACAGAGGAAAGGGCGGCTGCTGCTGCTGCTGCTCTAGTAAAGTATGGATGGATCATGGATGGATGGATGGAACGCACCCGCACTAGCAAACACACACTAATTTCAGTTTCCTCACCCTTCAACTACTACTATATTTCACTTTATTAATTGCTAACCCATTAAATAAACTTTATTTATTTATGATCCATAGTCAAACAAGCCACACACATATATATAAGTATAATAAAAACATTGAACCGGAGCAAAGCAGATGTTGAATGTATTCAACAATGAACAATTGAACATGCATGCATTGATGCATGGTTTGTAAATTAATAATAAAAAAGGAACAATAATTACTGTACTGACAAGGCAAGGCTTTGTCATTGTGCAAGGGAATATATTTTTCAAATATAAAGAGGGTTTCATTATGCTACACCAAAAGGAATCATCATGGTTATTGGAAAACAGAATCAATCTGGGCCATCCGATCGATAAGTTCCTAATTAAACCGTATGAAATTATATCAGATTGTACTATACTATACTATACTATATACTCTGATTGCTTCTGTTTTAAGTTTGAGGTGCGTATTTTTATTTTGGACTCATTATTATGATTGTGCATGCAGTACTGTAAATTTTATTAATATCCAGTTGATCTAATCTAACTCCAAGTTCCAACTGTTGGATCTTATGCTGCTCCTCTTGTGCGATCTGGTATTCGATGCCTCTGTCGCTATTTTTATATTCATTCCACATAATATGGACAACATATGAGAGCTTGTTTTGATTGCATCTGCCAGTAGAAACTATATATTGGAAGAAAACATGTTAGGAGCAGATGTTATTCCCCACTTAAAAAAAATTCCAAATCTCTGTCTGAATCTGAGAATCATTTTTTTTTTCAAGTTTTGACCTGTATTTTATGGGTATTTTTATCCTTATTTTCTATTAAAACACTAGTTTTTTTTTCTTGCTAGATTATAATTATATTTGGTTATGGGTCATAACTGTTAATGATCATATCCTAAAGAGAATTAATATATGGTATGCACTAACGTTGTCAAATACTCTCATTTGATCACTACTATATAATAGAATATTCTACATGTATTTCATTACTCTTGTTTAACATTATTACTATATATCTGAAATTTCAAACTATATGGAACATAAATTCTCGATTATAATTTTATTTTTCCTGTTAAATCAATGCTTGCAAGATAGTATGCTTATACTAATACAGGTCAATATAATCAAATATTAAAAATATAATATTGTCGGTCTTAAACAACTTTTATGTTTTCAATTTCCTTAGCTACCCAAAATCAATTATTTTTGAACGGTCACATAATCTGTGGTGTTAATCAACGGCCAACAATTGAAAGCATGGTTTGGCAATTTTTCCCACAACAGACAGAGAAAAAATTAAAAAACATTCTTGGGAACACTTGAAAACAAAAAGAGAGATGTGGATGTGGTATTAGACAAAGAAACAAATATATAGTAGTTTATATGTTGACCAAGAACCACAAACGGCTCCAACTATAAATATAAATTAAGTTTCTTCCCAAGAAATACCACCAAAAGGAAAGGAAAGGAAAGGAACCATATATTTTTAATTTCTCCACTAGCATTGAAAAATACAGGGACCACATTGACCTGGTGAACACTGGTCCCTCTCCCTTATGAACTCTATTTCTCTTTCTTGGCATTGAAAAATAATAAACCTCTTTTGTCAAGTACTCAAGTGCCATTTTTAAATGCACCTCTTTAATTTCCCCTACGTACGGTATGTATATGTATTAATGTATGTATACCAATTCAAACCTATATATTGTTGTTATTTAGCCACTTAGCCATGCATCACCAGATACGCTACCTCTACCAAACATCAACTTTCGAGCATAGTTGCAACAAACGAAATTCTAGATATGGTGATTTTATTTTTTATTTTTTCTTGAATAGGATTTCAAATGGACACAAAAAAAAAAAAAGGATAAAAAAACAGAATTAAAACATGGGTTATGTCACATGTCAAAATCCTACATCCACTTGTGGCTGATGATCAATATATATATATATATCATCAAACGGGATTTCAGTAGTAATTATCTCAAGTGGACTCTTAAGTCATGTCATGTTCTCATGACTTTTTTGCTTAATTGTGACAAAAAAGTGGTACATAATTTTCAAGGATTCAGTCACTGTGGGATTTGCTTTGGAAATAAAAGATAAGATAGATTCATATGCATATGCTCCAGGCGAGACATGACAGTACAAATTGAACAGCACAATCGCTTAAAAAATGTACGGATCAGGTAATACCGACTAATGATAACCTGCATGCATATATTGAAAACAAGTAAATAATGTCTAATGAGTAATACAATGTTGTATTATTAACGCATAAATAATATCAATCAACTTATAGAAATTTGGAATACAAAAAAATAATAAAGGCATATTTTTTGTAATTACTTGATAAAAAAAATATTTTTTTTTGTAGGCCCATACGAAATTAAAAATTAAATTTTCTTTTTCTAATTTTTTTCTGCACAAGTGCATGAGGATATACTTTTTTTGATAACTAAATAATATCAATCAAGTAATAGAAATTCGGAATAAAAAAATAATCAAGGTGGCATATTTTTCTTTACTGATAGAAAAAAGTAAGTTTGTTGGGCCCATACGAAATAAAAAATTAGATTTTGTTTTTCTAAATTTTTTCTGCACAAGGATATACTTTTCTTCGATAACTAAAATCGTGTAAAACAGAAAAGCAATAGATCTGCACAGGAGATTAAGGCAAAAGGTTTGATTAAGCGTGGAAATTCATGCATTTAGTGTCTTCTTACGTGGATATATATTTGACTGTGACATGGCCAAAATAGTGGTGCCACGTACTGTTATACTACTACTACTTTTATTAATGAAACTATGGGGCTTAATTTACGAAACTAACATTATTTAAATTAACATTTTAATCTTAAATTCATTCGATGAATGATTTATTAGCCTCTAAATAAAATTACAATCAAAATAAACATTTTTTTTTTCTAAATGGTGAATGTTGTGTTAATACTTAATAATGTTTTTTGGAGCTGGTCTTCACAGCCAAGTCTGATCTTTGAAAGACTCGGGTTATTTTTCTCGAGACCCTTTCTTCGTGCCAAGGCGCCATTTTTCTTTTTTTTTAATAGAAAGATGGAAGTTTAGCTCTCTAAATTTTATTTTGTGTCCAAAAAAGTTTGAACTTATGACTTCTTAGAAGTCATTCTAGGTAGCTACCACTTCAGCTACTTAACCTTTTGTCCAAGGTGCCATTTTGAAATAGAATTACTCAAGGCAGTAGAAACTTTAAAAAACAAGGAGCTAAATATAGAAGACTTGAAGGATTCACAAAAATCTCGAATTGAAATTTTCAATTTTTATATGCGCAACGTAGTGCAAGGTGCCTAGGTGCATAATATTGGCATACTTAATATATATAATTTCCATCAAATATTGAGATTGATTGGATTGCGATGGACTAAACCTCGATATTAATTAACATATAGTTAAACACATGCAGATGAGTACATTAAAACACATGATTACCAATGAAACAATCAAGTATTAATTAATTTAACTAATTATATATATATATATCCTTCTGGATATAATAATTAATTGATTTCTCTCTACGTCTCTTCCTAAACGGAATTCGTCGTTGCCCAATCCCCTGTACGTACGTCTACATCATCATACATACATCGGTCGTTATAATTAAAATAATAATTAATAATTACTAGTAATTAATTGATTCATTAGTCGACCAGGTTGTGTGCAAATGTAGTCAATCAAAACTTTCAAAATGGTTTCATTTTCAATTATATTATCCTAGATGTCTACATATATTCATATTATTATCACAAATGTTCACCAGCCAAGATGATCAATTTAATTAATTATATCGAGATATTCTTATTATTACACGTCTCTGACTTAATTGTCCCAAAAATAATATGGATATATATATACTGATCTCCTCTCCTGTACGTTGTGATGTAAATATTTATCCTTCATCCTTTGTCTAATTTCCTGATTTCCTCCACACAGAAATGCTTCAAATTTATATAACATTAATTACCAATTAAACCGCGTTGCCATTTCATAAATAATTACAGCTGCATGGTGGATGCACTCTCTCAAAAACAAAAAAGAATTCTATTATTGTTTACAAAGTTACAGGTGTTCAAACTCAAAGAAAAAATCATGAGAACTTTGCGGCTGGCCTTACACAGTCTATGAAGAAAAAAAAGAAATGAGCAATTAAGGAGCACTACTAGTACTAGTACTACCCCTTAGCTGGAATTATTGTATAACACGTCCCTCTCAATCTGCGCTACTTTGGGAAAAGGGGTACCCCTTTGCCTTTGCGGAAAACTCACAAAGGAGCACGCAAATTGTTGGTGCATTTTTTTTTTTAATCAATTGTGATAAGACCAATGTGGAAATACATAAAGTATTTGTTTGGTTCGAACTTCAATTTTGTTTTTGTTTTGGGGGCGATATATATATTATGAGTTATGAATTATGACGGTTATTTATTAGGGGATTTGTTTGATGTACTTAGGTAGTTGTTATTTGCCAACCTCCCAAGTAAACAATTAATCGGAATTGGTGATGCAATCAAGTAATTTATTGTTGATTCTACATTTATACTATGGAGTATGGATTATACCAGATAAAGCCTTTGAAGAAGTCAACAATAAAAATAATATATTTTTTTTTATTTGAGTTTTGATTTAGTACATCAACTTTTACTTTTACCGTTAAATTATAGTAAATTACATCCATGGTCCATATATAAAGTATTATCCTTTTACTAAATTGGCCATCGAAGTGAATTTCAAAAGTACCAATTTGGTTTATGTTATATCTTAATTTACACTGCAAGGCTCGCTTGGCTCAAAAATTCAAATATTGTTTTTCTGTTTTTGAGCTGAACAAATTTTTTTTTTTTCAAAAAGTGGTACATATATATACCATGATACCGGCTACCTGTTTCATTAAGAAATAAAAGTTTATATTTGAGGTGAACAATTATATAATTGAAGTTTACTTGATGCAACTATGCAATGTATTTGATAATATGGTTCCGATCGACTTAATTATATAAACCAAGTGTAAGTTCCGCGTTCAAACTTTGGAATATTATCAGATAAAGGTGCTTCATTAATTGCATATATGCCAACAAAACCAAATTAAGTTCAATTCATATAATTTCTTTTGTTAGTTGCGTTACGTACATGTTCTGTCGTTGCAATTCGTCATATACGATTACAACGAGCTTATGTCATATGTCTTAACTATATATATATATAGAGGAGGGATCCATTGACAATGCTTAAAATGACAATCTTGACAATCAAGATTTTAAAAAATTTGTAAAAATAGTTAAAAATTCTTAAAAATAGAAAAAAGTTTATAGAGATATTATTTAACTTATAGATTGATTATGTATCAAATTATATTCAATTTAAGTGACGTTTGATAACTCTTTAAAACTCGTTAAATTTCAACCGTTAAAAAATTTATAAAATTTTGATAAACTATCAAACGATGTTCAAATTGATTAAAATTTAAAACACTATTAATTTATAAGTTAAACATTATCTCTATAAACTTTTTTCTATTTTTAAGAATTTTTAACTATTTTTATAAATTTTTTAAAATCTTGATTGTCAAGATTGTCATTTTAAGCATTGTCAATGGATCCCTCCTCATATATATATACATATACATATATACATTCTGGCTTGTATACATGTTTCCCTTGATATAACCGACTAAATAATTTTTGCACATTTTAATAATAATTTTCATCCATTTTTGCAACTTTTTTATATAATTTTGCAACTTTTTACTCACAATTAATATCATATCCCATATATATATTATGATAATCCAGAAGAAAATGGAGAATAGGACGGCAAAAAAATAATTAAAAAAAAAGCAGGAGAAAAGAATATTTAACACAACAACTTAATTAGGCGACAAATTATATAAGTCGAATAAAAACGAAAATTGATCGGACAAATTAGCTGCAGGCCCCAAGTTTTCATTCAATTTTGCACGCCTACGGAAAGTTTGATTTGATGGTAACGAAAGCAAAGGGGCAAGAACTTAAAAAAGAGAAAGCATGGATATTTAGCTAGGCAATACTATTTTACTTTTACTTTTACTAGTACCTAGCTATATGCTTAATTGGAGGGCTTCCATCCATTAATACTTCTATTACGTAGCACTCATATATATATGTTCTTGCAGATGTTAAAAATTGGTAGATCAATTAAGAAGTTTACTTTTCTCAAAAAAAATTAAGAAGTTTACAAAAGAAAATTTGCTGACATTGACTATATATATACGGAAACATTAAGTGTCCACTATAGATGTGTCCATAGTAGACACATATGATGGTGTATTGGTTACATGTGGGGCGCTTACACCACTTTCTGTCTTCTATGGACACATCCATAGTGGACACTAGGTACTACTGATATATATATTGTATTCACCAAATCCACAAAGATCCAAATACTTGAAGCCTTGTACATAAAATTTTGTTGTATCGTTATTATTCAGCTCATAGACGATATAATGTTTCTTTTTTCTTTTCAAGAGGTAACAAAATCTGAACCCAACCCGAAAATCTTGCCCTGACCCATCCGGTTTTGAACTTGATCCATATTTTTGGAAAAGTCAAACTGACCAGAACCCAATCATACTCGAATCCGAACAACCTGAACTCCAAGACGAACTTAAAACTGGGTGTTTCATATCCTACCCAAACTAAAACTCGAGATGATCAGAAAATTAGGTGACTGGAACCCGACCCGATAATTAAGATGACTCAAAATTTAGACAACCCAAATCCAACCCAACCTAAATCTAAATGACCTAGAACCCGATACGACCTGAGATCAGTTGACATATATAAGACCTGTTTTGACCGGTAATTGTATCAATGTAATAATTGGATATCCTTCAGATATCTGGAAGAAACTTAAAAAACAGTTCTAAAGTTTGATGAACTGAAACTCGACTCATTATAAAATCAAAAAGTGAGAAAAAAATATAATCCGACAGAACCGAAAACCCGAGACAACCTGAGATCAAACGATCGAAGACCTAAACTAGACACGAACACAAAACCTTACATCACATGAGCACTACCATACCCAATACCCCCTGACTCGACTCGAAATCCGGACATACATCGGTATCGTCAACCTGCTACCCGACACGACCCAACCCAAAATGACCCGTAAACCTAAAGTACATCGACAGATGTCAACCCAAAACATGTCCCGACCTAACACATGACTTGTGACCCGATATTTCTATTTGGTCAAACTAATATAGCCCGACCTGACCTGGCCTAACCCAACTGGGCCCGACCCAACTAATGCCACCTCTAACTTTTTAGGAAGTTGAAATAAAAATATAAAAACTTAATATGTTTTAAAAAGTGTAAGAACCAAATTAATCTATACTTCTATACTATATTAAAAGGCACGTAACTATTACACTCTCCATTTTTTTCTTTCTTCTTCAAATTTTTAAAATACCCATAATACCCTTCATCAATCGATGCAGATCAGTTTTATCAGATCAAACGGCTACGATCGCCTCAATTTTCAATCATTCCTCTCCATTTTGAATATACATGGCAACATAAGAAAAGAAATGAGAGACAATTATTACGTTATTATCGTATTGAGTCATATTAATTGGCAACAATACATGGCAATCAAATGCAATACGTGGCTATTTCTATTTTCTTAACTTTTTTGAGTAAATTTGGCTGCCAATAATAAAAGGAAAGTGAAAGTAACTTGCTGCAAATACTTTTGATTTGTGTTTTGTATTTTTTTATTGCAAAATATATCTGAATTTTAGTTATATAATTTTATGTTTCACATACTTCTATCAAATTTTGTTGAGATAGTTTAATATTTAAATTAAGCTTTAACATTAATACAAATTGTAAGTAGTAGATTAGTTTTATACTTTTATTTCTTTTGTTTGCGGCGATCAAAATTAAAATGGCCCACACAAATGGACGGGTTTCTTAATAATGACCGCAGCGATGAGCGGGTACTTCACTAGTGTCAAAAAAATATAGGACCAAATTTTCTCTTAAAACAGTCCTGATTTGATGATTTTACATAAACACAATATATGTAACACGATGGGAAAAAAAATTGTGCATGAGAAATTTACAAACCTAACTATTGTTACATCCTCAAATTAAAGAACAGTCCACCGCATTTAATTTCCAACTGCAACTCAATTTGAATCTTGCTAGTAATGGACTAATGGTATATATATGCAAATGCATGCATATGTAGCATATGCTGCATAGATAGACTCTCTCGTCGTCGTCGGCGCCTGATAACAGATTAAACTACCTAACTAATGACGAATGAAAGCCCACATCCACATATATACGTAGCAGCACCTCATGCATCCAATTCCAATATGAGGACTAGGTAGAGAAAAGAGGGATCTAGCTAGCTCCTTAATTTGCAATCTCATAATTAAAAACCGGGTACAAAAAGAAAAAAATAGATTAGATTAGATTAATTAGATATATAATAGCCTTATCCTATATATAGCTCACACATGCAAAGATCAATCAACACATGCACAGTGACCATGAGGGCAACTCTTGACCTAATCCCTCCCCCACCCCCCTACGCCTACTCCTACTCCTACTCCTACTCTCCTCCCATGAACCAATGATCCTCTCAACTTTTCAATATACAAATATATATATATAGGCATATAAATGAATTCAAGATACATATAATTAATTTATTTTAAACTTTATACTACCAACTTTTTATAAAATAAAAAAAAAAATGTTATTCTACCACGAATAAAATCAGAGAAAATTCGGATTTAATTGCAAGATTAGTCTGAAAAATAACCAATAATTATATTTGCAGAGGAACAGAAAGAAGCAGTGATGTGGAAGGGAGAGAAAATTCAATGTGGCCCCAGATTGACGTCCTTGGCAAAATGAGAGCATTATGAGCAAAGCTAGCTAGGTGGTCTGTGGTCACAACCAAAGGAAAAATTGCATATATTTGCATGTGGAATTAGGGGAAGGCTGTATCCTGTATCAGTATGTATGCAATTGCATTGACGTGACAACAATTTCAATTGGAAATTTGCAAGGTAAAAAGTGCAAAAAGAGATTTAATTATGTGATGTGTGAAAAGTATATATTAGTCAAAAGAAAGAGAAAAAAAAGAAAAGAATTAGAAAATAGAATCAGCTAGCTTTGTTACGTATTATTGAGTGGAGTGGAATATACACCTCTGTGGAAAATCATACATATATATACACACCTGTCGGTAATGCTAGCTAGGTTGAGTTATGCGTTTGTAATGGACACTCCAATTTATTCTGGATTTGACACACGCATTAATTAATTTGCGTATATATTGTGGTGGCATCAATATTTAAGCAAAATCAATTTCAAAAAATAAATATTAAAAAAAACTAAGCAAAATTTGACCTGAATTTCGAAATTTCTAACCAATTTAATTAGTAACTATTTGAATGTGATCAGATTGATTTCTCTAACAAGTCAAATTTGTCCAATCTGACTAGTAGATCATCTTATTATCATATATAAATGACTAAAAATTTGAAAAATTGAGATTCAAACAGTGGTATATAGTTTAATTGAACCGAAACTGATCAATACTACAGTCAATTTATAATTAAGGAAAATTAAGCACCAGAATTTGACCTGACACAAATTGAGACCCAAATGACCAAAATCAAAGTATTCTGATCAGAAAAATGTAATATGGATATATATATTATGTATTTAAAGTTACCTACTATGATGCAGATAGAGGGCGGTCTGCCTGGACTGATTTAGAAAGCTAAATATAGCAATTTTGGTTTTAGCAGTTTTACTTTGGTCTGTACGTGTAATGCATAGTTTATATTTAGGTTTAGTCAAATTAGAAGTTAATTAATGGCTTGGTACCGTGATAGCTAGGTAGTTTAATTAGTGTATGGTTCCAAGTTTAGTTTAGCCAATTTAGAATTAGAGTTCTATTATGGGTTAGTACGGTCATTAATTAGTTATAGGTTAGTATTATATAAAAGTCCATGTATCTTTGTATTTTCTGTGCGTGTGGAATAATAAATCAAGTTTATCTAGAAAACGAATTTGTGTGAATTCAAAGAGAATTCTGTGTGAATTCTCAAGAAAAGGAATTCTGTGTGAATTCTCAAAAATCTTTCGTGTTCTTGTATTCTTTCATTTGCTCTCTCTACCGTTCGTGCATCATACTGTACCCAATTCCAGATCCAATCTCGTATCCACATAAAATGTAATAGTAATTAATATAATTGGAATAATACAATATTTGTTACCTGTGCCGACGTCTAATTGTTAATTGCTCGATATAATTAAACATATATATATACTAGTAAAAAGACTACGCCTTGCTTTGGTCTGAGTTGTTATTTCTTATAATAAACTTTTAAGATAATATATATTAGGCCTTAAATTGAGATAATTTATATGGGCCTTTAATTTTAATGGGCTGAGAACGTCAACCGGCATTAACATGCATCAATGGTTTTGATCTATCCAAGAAAATGATCAACGGCTTAGATTTCTTATTTGGGGAAGATAATCATTTTATATCATTTTTTTCCAATATGCTTTTATATATAGTAAATATGCTTTTATATATAGTAAGGATATATAATAATCAACTGATTAAACTATATCATGTTTTCAAAGCTAAAAAAGTAGGATGACGTATATATAAATGCTTCGTCCACCAGTATTTTTTTTATAAAATAATAAATAAAGTAACATAAGTGGCATATAATTAATTAAGCTTGATGTTTAGAACTAGTCTTATTAATTAAGTTGTATAAACATAAATATTCTCTTAATTACTATTAATTAAGAATGCATGACAAATGTAGCAATGAAACCTCAATAGTAAATTAGATTGAAACCTTGAACTACCAATGCTAATCAAGGCCATTAATTTACTGCTAATTAATCTCCTGTGGAATGCAAATGAGACAAAAAAAAAAAAAAAAGATAATTAATAGAATCCAGTGACAAGCACATTCCAATCCAAATCTTATTTAAAGTTTTAGTTTATGAGATACGAGTCTAATCGTAGGTTATTTTTGGGACCACAATTAATGAAAGGGATTAGCATAAGCATCAGTAGATAATAACAAAAAGATATATATATCATTATATCTGGTAGGCTTTGATAGAAGCCGTCTCCAACTAGAGTCCAATTAATGTTAAATATTTTATTTTGTGGCGTCTTGTGTTGGGTCATAATCCATTTAATTTTTCTCACGCTTTTAATTAATTTTTAAGTAATGTAAACTGCAATGGATCGACCTCTTTTGACTTGTAATATTATATATAAAAGGTACTTGAACATTAGGACAAGCTTACAATTACTAATTATAATATTCTGTGGAATGTTTTTTAATCGAAAATTATATTAATTTTCTGTATATATATGTTATTGCGGAGTTTAATTAAAGTGCACCAAAACTTGGAGCATTAATTCTTCATGAATAATAAGAAAGGGTGTCAGAAGAGCTGGAGTACATAACATAACTCCATATACATAATCCATATATATTGGAAGTATATATTTTGTAATAAATACTACTTCTCTTTAATTTGTTCTGAGTAGAATTAATTAAAAAAAAAAAAAGGTTCATTCAATAACATATGCATTTGTCAGAGCAACTACAATTAATAAAGTATTGTTAATTCTGACTTTAACTACATACATTATTTTCTGACTACACTGCACAGCTCTTACGCCACAGAAGAACCAATTGCTCTTAGTATAAAATATGATAGCATCCAGGCATTTAATTTAATTAAATTAAAGGCTAAACCTAAAGATGCAAACCTACCAAGTAAAAAATCTATTAGAGAGGGACAGAGATTATGATTAGTGATGAATCAATGTCTGTTGGAGCCCTTCTTTTATGTATATATATTTTTTGTAACAATTATTACAGGGCAAAGTTCATGCTTTAAAAGCAAAGTTTGTCAAGCCATGTGTTCTTGACTAATTGTTTGTGGGGGAAGGGAACAAATGTTAATTATGCTTCCTATTCTCATCCTTTGATCGCATCTAAGGAAGCAAAGGGGAAAAATATTCCCTGCCCATTACAATTTGATTTGATTTTGCGAATTATATTGTACCCGTTTTGATTGTTCATGATTTTATCATCTTATTTTATTATTGAGTGCGACTAGCGCTTTTGGACCCTATACGGCGCGCTTATGGCTAGGTTATATCACTAATTTTGTGTTCAATGATGATATATAGATAGCATCATCTTCTGTTGTATGGTTGTTGTTGTTTTTTTTTTTTTTTTTTGAAAAGATATAGTTTGTTATATTTTATCTTGTTGAGTCCAGCCAATAAGTATTATTTGAAAGACTAATTCTGCTATGGATCAGATGAAATATGGACAGTTCATTTTTTATAATTGGATGGTCACGATATATCTTTTGGATACAATTAATTAAAAAGAGACATGAACGTACAGCTCGATTCAAAATGAAAGGTTACTTAGCCGATTCATAGTACAACTACTCATGATATCACATCACCCCAGCATAATTTTGTTATTGGGTCCTAACTCCTAACTTCTAAATCCTAATCTCCAATTAATTCCAATTGATCCATTAATTGCTTGAAGTTGCACCCTGAATTTGAAGCATATCTATATATTTTCCTACGTCAAATTTCTGCATTGGTTGTTGTAAATTTATCTATTATTATATATATATTTTTTATTGGACAAGATGAGAAAAATGTCATCTAAAAAGACATGCAGGATTAAAAATGTTCAGATGACTCTAACCTGTACACATGCATGAACTATGGAGGCTAAATCCAGGATATGAGGCTCCTCAAAAAGTCCTTGTAGGAACTAAAGGAAGTGTTATCTATATCAATTTTTTTACTTTGCACACTAAACTTATTTATTTGAATAATTATTTTTTGAATTAGTTGATTTAATTGCATCAAAAGATACCATTATTATTGCAATATTTTTTTATTTAATTGAAATGAATATAATGGTTCAAAAAAATAAATTTGGTGTGAGGAACAAAAATTTTGGTATAAATAGCTCTCCTCTCGAGCAAAAGCTTAATTAATACTTTTAGGACTTACGTTAGTTTAATGCTCCATTTAATTTTAATTTTAATAGAGTGACATTAATGAGCAACCGAGTAATATGATAATTTAACTGTAGTTTAAATTTATTAAATTTTACCGTGAATTTGCTGAGAGCTCGAGCGTGTTGTGTGCCAATAGCCCAATAGTAATGGACTAATGGACTAATGGGGCGGTCGGACGAATCAACTAATTTTGTGACACACAGAGAAAATATCTCAACTTTGACAGAAAATACTTTTAGGGTTGCAATTCTGATACAGAAAAATCACAAGCATTGACATGCGCTATACCTCCACCTTGAACGTTTCATGTAGTTTCTCCACATGTTCACGACCCAAAATATCTCTTAAAGTCAGACAATTTATTTTATTGAGTTACTTTCAGTATAGAAAAATTTACTTATGTGCCTTTGTTATTCTCGTTAAGTAAGATGTAAGATGAATGTGATATATTTTAGACAATATTTAACTCTTAAAATGATTTAAGATTTACATGTTATTATTTGTAAATTATTACATTATTATTATGCAATTAAAAGATCTAAAATTTGTCCTCAAATTTAATTTGTGTAATACAAGTAATTAGATATTTAAATTTTATACAAATCTTGATTATTTATTTCTTAGGGTGAAGCCCTATATAGTACGACTCTTGTCATAAGAACTAAGAAAATCTGTGTTTGATCTTGTGGTGAAAATAAATATAAATAGAGTAATACCTAGCTAGAATCCATAAAAAAACTGTTCATAGCGTCCATAGGTTATATTCCGAGAGATGTATTTGTTACATTCTGTACACGTCTACGACTATATGGACTGTTTTTCAATGGACGCAAGATGTTTCTCATATAAATACTTGATACATAATCCTGAATTCCTGATCTTTGATAAAAAAAAGAGAGGAAATTATTACGAGAATTATATTTTTTAAGCTCAATGAATATGTTTAAATGCAGGTAAGAGATTTTAGAAACTGAAGAAACCATGAAGTCTATATATCATATCACTTTTAAGTCCCTATCAAGACTCAAGAGGCAAAATTAAATTCGTCAACTACAAATGTCAACTAATTAAATTGAGTTTGTTTGAGCTAGCCATCGATCTTTATATATTGAATAAAGAAAAGAGAACAAAAATAAATTGATTGAAAGGGCCGGTTGCTCTTTTTTGCTGTGATGGATAAAAAAAATATACAATTTCAAAGAATATATAATAATGAAAACAGAACTCTAAATATAACAAGTCAAAATAAAAAAAAGTAAAAACCAAATTTGAATGAGCTTGTGCAGTGCGGCAGCGCAACTTTTATAATATTGTTTTTCCAAATTTCAGTTGAAATTGCCACTAACATTAACATGTTACATGGGGAAGAAGATCTTGAGGAGATTTTGGGTTCGATACTTTTAATTGAATTGGCGACCCCACTACCACTAATAACACACAAAGAATGTAGGTGGTCAGCAGGCCCCACTCCTCTACAATAATAATGAGAAATATATGCTACTTACTATTCCTTCTCATCCCTTCAAATTTCATCACTTTGCTGCAGGTACAGTAAGAGGCCAAGTTTTCACAATTCTATTTGCATTTCTCATATATATATATACAGCCATCCTATATTATTATTATGGGAAAAAACCAATGTGCATTACTAGTACTTGTATTCACCGACAACGACAATTCAACGTTAAACTAACTTTTTCTGTATAATAACATGATGTATCATGTAAACGTACACTAGTGACTTAGATTTAAATGGAAGTTATATCATCTTAAACAAATTTATAAAGTATCTTTGAATAACCCCCCGCCCCCACCAAAAACAAAATAAAAAAATTAATGATTTCTAAATGTTCTAATTAAAAAAATTATGTCCATACATAGTTTTTATTAATTTTACAAGCTGGCAAATAATCTGAATTTATCAACAACATACCAAATGCCTCAAATTGGAACTTACGGTTACCCAATTGTACACTCTGTATGACCCGGTTTGGGTCAAATCGACATTATTAAATTATCACGGATCTAATTTAAATGAAGGGATAGAATTAGGGATAAGAACGTACGATTTCTAGTCCAATATATATATATATATATATATATATATATATTATATTAAATAAGCAATTTGGATCCGGTATTATGGGGTATATATTTGCAAGCAGGACTGATCTGCCTCCCTCAAATCAGAAATTATACAATTATTAAGTGAGAAATTAAGATTGATGTGTGGTTATAATGAGATAGTCACGCCCAATAAGGGTCCCAACCACAACATGAACATGAACATGGTTTGTGCCTTAAAATTCGGATATATATCGTTCTTTGCATAAAATAAAAATAAAGATGGTTGTCACTACTCACAACTATATATGTCCTTGTTATACGGCATTCTCGTAAAATAAACTGGTGCAGTGATGTGATCTAAGGCAGTCCATGAAGTATTATATTGAAAGCAATTAATCAATTAACTAGTCATTTGAATATGATTATTGTATATAACACGCTACATATATATATAGTGCATCATGCAAAGTACTGCATGCAATTATGCATTCAATTAGTAAAGGAAGATAATTTTTTTCCTTGCAGCAAGATATTTTATGGGAACAGTTGTGGGAATGTGCAATGATCATTAAAAAAAAAAAAGGCAAATTTATTTATTAAAGATGAAATTTATTAATGACAATATAGCGTACACAAGTACAATTTGTAAAATTTTGAATCACACATGTGATAATATTAATATGAGCTATATATATATGCAATTTACTTCGGAGGGGGATCGATATGTATATGCTCATGACAACTGAACATTGTGATTATTTTGACAACAGATCTTCACATTAATGCACAACAAATTATAACATAGAAAACTCTTATGCTTAAAGACAATTTATTGTTTTTTCCATAATAATTTCAAATAGAATTTTTGTTCACAAAATTGAGTTTTTCTATTTAATTATGTATTTGGTTGACGAGAGCTGCATTGTTGCTTTAAAAGATGTTTATAAAATCAACCAAAAAACATTGCTCCTGACTCCTGAGTAATGAGTTCATGACATGGTTAGGCAGGAACTTTTTATGTTGTTCAAAACGGGAGACACAAAATTTGTTAATATTAAATGCAGCAAGGCATGATGATATACACACAATATCAATATCAAATAGAACAAAATGAGTATATAAATAAATAAATAAATGTGGATGGTTGTGAGCATGGACAGAGTTATGGTGCACACCATGTCCACATCTACAAACTCCAAAAATATAACTTGCACATCATTTTATAATTGATAAATATATGAACAGTTGTTTATGTTATAGAGATCAGAACCCACATATAAAAAACACACACATCCTCTCTCTTTCGCTTATTAAATAATACATTTCAGTCTCAGCTTCAGGTGCCCAAACTGCTGCTACTTGTACCAATCTGTGCATGTGCCTGTTCAAAGCTCAACCGGATGATAATTTCCTTGAAAAGCCTTGTATTGTATGTATTGTATTGACATATGATATTTATTTTTTTATTGGTAAATAATTAATTTTATATGATGTTTTCCTGATAATGACAGATCTATAAATTTAATTTATTCATTTTGGAGAACTAATTCAGGTACATGCGAAAAAGTAGATAATATAGGTATTATAATAGGACCTAGCTAATAAGTTCTGAAATCCTTGATATCTTATTTGCATTGTGCATGTTGTGGTTATTGGTGGGCTTAATTTTCTCCTCCTACATTTGACAAAAAAACCTTCAAAGTTATGGGCCGGTATGTCTGGAAATGGGTCAAATTGTATGCTATATCTACACAAAAGGCCGTAAAAAGTGGCCCAAATATAAAGCAGCCTTTCGTTGGTGGTATTTTTGACTGGAAATAACCTCCGTGGAGTCTAGTCTGTGGACTACCAGTACCAACCAGACAATTTGATGCCATATATGATATATAGTTTGTTTGTTTCTCACAACTCACAAGAAAGAAACATCGCATACATGTGTTGTACGGCACAGACAAAGAGAATGGAAAGGCAAAAAGGGCAAAGTTAGTTTGTTTAGGAAAGGCATGTCAAGGATTTACAAAATAATCATTCTGACAACCAAAAGTAGCGATTGCTGAGGGATACTACATTACTAGACACTAGTAAAGTGTTGATATTACCTGTTTAAAATTTATTTTATTGGGGCCAATTTGTTGAGCTTTTTGGGACTCCTTGTTTTCTTTTTCGGCTTAGTATATTCCACTTGGGCTTGGAGTACTGACAATACTTTAATTAGCTAGCTAGCTAGTGAAGTTTGGCAAAATTATTTGCTAAGGTGTATTAACAATAACAACACAGAACTTGCATCATATCAAGAACAAGCCTAAACTTATATTTCTTGCATTGTAAAATAATATAATATTAATAAAATAATGATATATTTATAGAATATTAATTTCTGTATCCAAGAGATTTTGATATAAATTTTTTTATGAAAGATATAAATAACAATATGAAGATATATTTAAAGATAACATAGTTTTATACATTATTTTATTATTATTTTGAGGTCATTCTAAAAAATTTCAAAACATATACTTAATAAACTCAAAAAATGGAAAATTTTTGTATCCTAAGATATTTTTATATAAAGAATTTAATGAGAATGATAAATCAAAATTTTATGATAGTTTAGCATGATTTTTGAGTTAAGAGCACGGGAGGCCTCCGTGCTCCTAGGAGCACGCTAGATTTACTCTCTCTCTCTCTCTCTATATATATATATATATATATATACTTAAGTATGTTTTTTGAGTCAAGCTCACTAAAGTACTTGGTGAGCTTATAGTAGCATTGCTCAAATAATAATATATTTATCTCATGATCAAGTTTAACAGATCTGAAGTAAGTTCTGAAGACAATATAAAAACAGACCTACACATGCAAATGAGTTGTGACTGCATGGATGTATGTGCTTAATTCATAACTACTATGCCAACTCATATCATACACTTCAATTTTCCTTCCAACTTAGAAAGCAGTCAAAAGCACTAAGCATCAATTAGATTTCATTTCACCTTAGAATTTTAATTTGTAAAAATGATGTAGTGTGTCCAGTCTGAAAAAAAGTTAGGAGTGATGAGTGTAGCTAGGATCCATATATAATTGACTAATTAATTCACGAGTTTGGTTGGCTAAAATCTCAACAAGATTTCATAAGAAACTAAGAAAGAGATGCACTAAAGTATGTATGCTAGCTCTCAGATGTTCCGAGTTCCAACCAACATTATGCCATGTCCAAAAAGATGATGGCAGCCATCATCTCACTCACATGTTCCTCTCTCAGCCCTAATTTTTCAATTTTACATTATAGTGTCAAGAAAGCCTTGTATTTATGTATGTGTTGTTTACTAGTGTTTTATACTTTTTTTTTTTTTGATGTAGTGTTTTATACTTTATAGTGAAGCTCCCTTGAGAATCAAGTGATGAACACAGTATCTGGCAATCATTTGATTAGAGTACAGTATGTGGTGGCAATATATACCAATTAGCTAGCTTACTTCATATTGATTTGATTTTGTACCTTACAGGAGGCCAAATGAAAAAAAAAAAAGAATTATTGATTGTAATTTATGAGGGTTTTTTTTCTGTTACACAGTTTCTATTTTTATTTTAATATTTAAACGTTAACTCTTAGTTTTTTTATTTTTATTATTATGTTTTGAATGAATACTTCCAAATTAATTTGAGCGGGGTCGATCTCTCTTTCAATAAGAGAGGATCCAATGTCGTGTTGCATATAAATAAGGAGATGTATTATGTATAGGCCCATCCATTACCATTATATGCTGTTGATAGAAAAATATGTGAGACTCATTCCGTCCAAATCAAATCCCATCTTGACAGAAACCTTATATTGCTGGATTTTTATAATTAATTAATTAATGGGGTATGGGGAACCCATCTTAATTATTAATTAATTGAAATTGGAAATGGAATATGCATTAAGTGCAATTTCAGATTATAAAATTTCAACTTTCAATTACTACATTGAATAATATTTTACATATAATATTTTTTTGATATATATATAGATTGTACCCAACTGCTTAATTCGTCTGTCAGGAACAGAAATCACAACACAGTTTTGCTTGAGAAAAGCATAACTAAGGTCATATCTATCTAGTGACTAGTGTACTCACAAAATGTGTCCATCAGTCTACATCGTTACAAAATTTGAAATAAAAGTTATAAAGTTTGAGATTTTAAGTTACAAAATTTAATGTTGTGTGGACGTGTGGACAGCTGAAATAAGGACGATTAATTGGCAGTTAGTTTCCAGAAGCGTAGTAAATAAGAGAAGAAGGGGAAATAATATAAACACACTAGCTAGCTAGCACAGTAGATCAGTTAAACATAAACACACTAAAATATCATTACTTGAGAATTTGGCACTCATCATTAATTAATATGATCTCAAGATGATAAATTAATTAGAATTAAGTAATCTTCTAAATTTGGAAAGGTTTATTTTATATGACAGATATGCATAAAAACCCATTAATTTTTCTTTATATTAGCCATCAAACATAAGTTTCCTATTGTCTAGACGCTAACTCTTATACCCCTCAAAAGCACACTAAACACACACACACACACATCAAAGAGGCTGAAGAGCACCAGCATTAGAGCAATCAAAATAGCTCCTGGACATAGCCAATCAATCAAACAATAACTTCCAGTACTTTATCTAGCTAGCTAGCTAACAAAATGGACGAGTCGTGGCGCAGGAGGCGGCCGGCAATCCAGCCTAGCCAGGCCACAGACCATCTTGGCCCAGACGATTTCCGTGACGTTTTTGGTGGCCCACCGCGCTCCGTCCTTCTTCGACACTTCTCCCCTTCTACGCAGCACGCTGATGGTAGCTCTCTCAAAAGAGATTATTGCAAGGGCAATCCGCCTTACAGCACAGTTTCAAATTCCTGTGAGCCAGAATTCGTGTCAACAATCCGCTGCGGTCGTGGCGGATTTAGTATAACTAGAAGGGAGCCTGAAATGGCCAACCGGAGCGTTTTTAGCAAAGAGGAGCATCCCTCTCTCATACCAGTTTTTCATAAGGATGGCTTACCAGCTACAATCTGCGATGATCGTACCAGTTTTCGGGTCATCGAAAGAGATGAAGGCTCATCATATGACACCATGTCTGATTTTCATACGCCAGCACATATTGCGCGTAACGGGTATCAAGACATAAACTGTGAGGTTGCTGATACATGTTTCGAAGATGCTTTTGTTTATAGGCCAGTCTCATCAGGTCGACATCCAATGACTTGGGGCGTTAGTAGTGATGCATTCCCGGCAATAAGGAGAGAGGACGTGTTCTACAGCGACATATTCGGGTCGGTTCGAGGGAAAGGCAGCAATGCAGGTTCGAGGAGGTCGAGGTCCGTTTCAAAGTGCGAGTCCGAGTCAACAGCTGTCAGCTGTTGTGAGGAGGGATTACTGGCAAATTCTGTCTATGGTTATGAAGGTGATGCAGTGTTCTCTTCATATGCTTCTAAGTTGAGGTTAGTTTCATTTCATCATCATATATATCTTTGTTAAGTAACTTTTATTAATATGCTAATTTGGATGAGCAAATTTGAGAGTGTAACATTACCATGTTAATATTAATTAATTTGAAGAAAATATTGCCATTTTTTTTTTTTCAAGGTTAGATGATTAATTGTTCTATGCTTTCTCAATTTTTTTTTTTTTTTGGTCTCCGGATACAATTGTAATTTCTCAAGATAAGAGGGCCTTATTTAGGAAAAGTGTTCATGCCAATTAAATTTTCATACATGCAACTTTTTTGTCCGGATAAAGTTGGTCATTACCAGAACCTGCATTCATGCCACAACCAACATATAAAGTCACTATATAAGGTTATGTCCTCAAGACAAACCCTTTTTTTATTCTGATAATTAAATAACATATATGCTTAAATGAGACCACTCAAGCTTTTCAAAAGATTTGAGCGTTCTTAAGCAGTCTTTATGGTTCTGTACATGGGAAGTTCTACAATTATGAAATCATAATGTTGTTTGGAATATTGTAACTGACAAGGTATTAAAATAGTAAAATTTTCATAATTTTGGAACTATGTCAAACTGATAAAAATCAGTAAACAGAGTTGGCTCAGAAGGATATGCATCATTTTTTTTCTCTCTTATGAAGAATCGAATTAGCAATTATATCACACTGAGGATTCAAAGGTTAATCATTTTATATTTCAATTTTGGGGTTATAGTCTCTGAAAGAAAAGAGAGAACACGTTAAACTCTTAAATTTAAGATATAAATGATATTATTAAAATTCTACGTTTGCTGTTTTATTTAAAAAAAAAAAAAAGTTCAAATTCACACAATAGGAATAGGAATTTTTTATATATATGTATTATCAATGCCACCGGAGCCCATCTATCAAGATTTGAATAAACATCAAAGCCTTAAATGGGAGCAAACGAGGAGCAACTTAACAATATCTCCTATGTATTCATTCACCAAAGCTATAAATGATTTTTTTTATATAGTAAATGGTCCTTTATGATAAAGCCAGCAAACATACTTTGAATTTGAAACATCCAACAACATGGTAGGGTAAAGTGTTCGAAGGTGGTTTCATCTTATATCATTTTCCGATCAGAAAGTCGAACCACTAGTATGAAAACAAACAACTTTGCACTTGTATATATATATATATACTCTCAGAAAGGAACCATAATACAATGGCCCCAGTCTGTGCATTATATATAGTGTTTAATTCATAATTAGCTATACGAAGTTTGTGGCTTAATTTGTGGATTGCTTTTCCTTTTGTTTTCTTATGTGATTTATTGACTCTACAATAGTATAATATACATTGAAGATAGGTACATGTGTATTTAGATTTTTGCACTATCCCTAAGAATACTCGCTAATATGCTCTCACATCTGCAACAGACCAATTACAATTCCATCCAAGCACTACGACTTGACACCACCTTCAACCATCTCAGAGGGAGACGGTCACAACACTCTCCGGTATGCAGGCACGGCGCGCCCCTCTTCACCTTTAACATACACTAGGGATGGTGCCAATTCTAGGAATTCAAATAATCTTAATACTAAAAACAAGAACCGGTGTGCGGCTAGTAGCTTCTGCTGCTTCACACCACCCGAGACTCTCAGCCTAGACCCAAGCTTTCGGCGGAGCTTCAAAAAAATGACCTCTCCAGAGGACAACTCACCTCCATCCGTTATTTCATTGTCAGTGCCACACAAGGCCAGAGAAGTTGAGAAGAAGGTCGTGTTAGAGGTATTCGATCATGTGAAATCCGAGGAAGAACTGAACTTTGGATCAGAGGTGAGTGCGGCTCTAGACGAAGCCATTGCATGGGCTAAAGAGAGGTTCACGACGCAGGATGACACCGTAGACCACAAGAATGATAATTTTGTTGGTTTCAAAGACTGGAATGGAACAGAAGGAAAAGACTATGCATATAGCAAAGAGAGATAGGGGCAACTACTGAACTAGTGCTTGTGGTGTGTACAAGAATGGGATTAAAACAAGTTTGTGTGCTTAATTGTGTCTGCCAACTCTTGTAATATCTTCTTTCTAGTTTGTTCATTGTGGAAACTATATATAGCAGCAATGCTTTTCGGCCTGCGGTGAGTACTCACAGAAAGACCTCTACAACAACTCCAGTTGATATTCAGAACTACAAGATTTAACTATCCAAAGTAAACTGATAATGTGACAATGCACAAAAAATGGGCAGGCAAACTTTTGATCATAAACTTCTTGGATTAAAAATAAAATACATGTGAATGTGAAATGCAGCAATACACACAGGCAATATTGCTACAAACTGATTAACAAATTGGGGAATAAAATAACCACAGGAAAAATAAATTAAATAAATATGAAAAGCCTATATTTAACAATTCATAGTTTTTATTGCATACAAATCCATGAAAGGAATGCCAAATATTTCTTTCACCTTGATAAAAACAGACCGATAAGAGAAGCTAGTAACTTTAGCTAGACTGAATATCCTTACTAATAATAAAAGCATATTGAAAAAAATAACATGAAAGGACTATCCTCACATCTGAGCCGTTGATCATTTTCTTCGATAGATCAGAACAGTTGATGTACGTTGATGCCTGTTGACGTTCTCAGCCCATTAGAATTAAGGCCCATATAAATTATCTCAAATTAAGGCCCATTACATATTATCTTAAAAGTTTATTATAAGAAATAATAATTTTAGCCCAAAGCAAGGAGTGGGCTTTTTACTAGTTGTAAACAAAACTAGATCCTCAACTTCTGTAGGACTTGCACAATTTTGGTTCTTTTTTTTTAAAAAAAAAAAAAAAAAATTCCCTAAATCGTAGTTAAAAATGAAGGAGTATTTCTTCATTTTGGGGTCATTTTGTTCTTCTAACGGCTCGATCTGTTAAATCGATGAGCGCTGAGCGAGATCGCAAGACATCCTCGTCATCACTATCTGGGAAAGCTTCAATGGCTTCCTTGGCGCGATCGGCATGCTCCTCTGCAAGCTGTCTTGCTCTCTCTATACCTCTGCTTTTCCCCAGGTAATCTAATGCCTATTGAATGATTGATATGCAGCGTGAACAAATCTATATGCCACAAACAGGGAACAGAAAGTCCAACACATGCATGACTTACTGCATATATGCCAACTCAACAGTATGCGCTAGGCACGAATCAGAATGTATATGAATAGGAGTTATGATCAGGAAAGTATTTTAGACGAGGACTTGTATAAACTAGTACAAAAACATCATACCAGAGGTATACCTATTTGATTCCTGTGTATCTCAATTATTGTTTCAGACTTTCAGCATACATTGTGTATGCCAAGTTGGTTGCAGATACCTAACAACCGGTTAATGCTTGAAAGAATCTAATTTTGGTGGTCAGCTTATCTGAAGTAATTGTTTTTCAAAAAAAAAAAAAAAAAAAATTATATGTTGGGTATATTTGGTAATCTGGAATGAAATGAGAATTGTTATGAAGCTTACCAAGTCAACATCAGCAGGATCATCAAAGCCTCGATCAACAACTTCACCAAGCTGAGGGAATTCCTCTATCGCATATAGTATAGGAGCGGTTACAATTCCCTGTACAAAAGATTTCTTAATTTTTTTCCTAATAATATGATTTCTTTATTCATATAAGATTATGCTATCAATCTGGTTAAAACTTGGCAGCGGGCACATCATGATTTACTGAAGCTTTGCATACTTAACAAATAGCCTCCCATTCTACCAAATAATAATTATATATGAGGCTCCTGTAAAGTTATAATTCAATTAGTAAGGCATACTGGCACCAGTTTACATATTATGCTGCAATAATTTCATTTCCCATTATTTCTTTTATCGCGTCTCATTATGGAATTGGAATCGGAAATGTAAAATAGAGCAAGGTTCACAATCCTTATTGTAAAGCTGAGTAACATTCCGTCAATATTTTTTTCCTTCTAACTATCAAATCTAAATAAAATAAATCTATAATGATTAGCTTACATGTCGAATGTCAGACAAGACGCCCTTTCCAAGCACATCCTTGTTGCCAGTGAAGTCTAGCACATCATCTGTCAACTGGTATGCTAGGCCCTGTTATGAGTTCAACCAATTAAGCAAACAAAACTAAACATTTACATCTGCCAACTACATTTTGGGTAATCAAACATATCGCACATCAAAGTGAAGAAAAAGGCCTTTAAAGTTTCAACATTTTGTAAGGTAATGACGAAAAGTAAGTGCATCTAAGAACATATTACATATCAAAAATGCAGAAAGGTTCTAAGGTGAAGTTGTCTTTATATCCCAATTACATTAAAAAAATATATAATTCTTCACCTTACTGGATTTAATAATTTTCTTTGGGGGTTGAACATGTGAATCACTTCACATCATATGCCATATAAATATATAATGCACACAAGAAATAATCTAAAAGACCTTAACCATATCATTGGGTGGGTGAATACTATAGAAGGATATTTGCATAGAAAATGAAGTGGCAACACTAACCAAATTACGACCGTATTCATAAGCAAGATTCGAAACTTCAGCAGTTTGACCAGCAAGAATTGCAACTGCTTTGCAACTATTTGAAATCATTGAAGCCGTTTTGCAGTATGTCTTCTCCAAGTAATACTCCATACTATACTAACCAACAGATAGACCATTTTTCATATCAGAACCTAGAGACTAGAACAGAAGGTAAAAATTTTCAATTTCTTCAGGACTTTGATGTTGCTTTGAACAGTACTAACAAATTCAATTTAAGAATTTTTTTTTCCATTTTTCGTTGAGGAAGGGATTGGAAGGAATGTCCATAACCACTTACCTGCGGCGTTGCTCAGATGTGGCTGTCATTTGCATAGTTTCGCCAGTAACCAGGTTTTCAACTACTTTTGCTAGCAGCGATACAACCTATAAATAAATATAAAGTAATTAGAGTATAGTAACAAACATGTGACAGAAAATTTAGGTCTCTTGAAAAAAGATAACCTGACAATAAACTTGTCCACATTCCTTATCTTCCAGAGTTAATCATTTCTAATGATGTCCTAATCTCCTTTTTAAGTACTCCTAAAATAAAGGTACATGGTTTCCTTTTCTACTTGGTGTCCGGTACAGCTGAGACCAAATTTCAACCAGCCTCCTAAAGGCCAAGTAGTGCCAGCTACGAACTGCTAGGCACATGTTCTCTCACTATTCAGATATTGGAATACAGAATGGATTGAGTACCTCAGTATTTTTCAGATCAGCGAGTGCAATACAAGCCTTTGACAGGAGGAAGTCACCAGCCAAAACTGCAAGCTGCAAAATAACAGAAAACAATTATTGCGATACTTCAAAATAATTAACTGCAGAAATAAAAGGTAAATACCTTGTTCCCCATGACAAAGTTCAAGGATTCAATGCCACGCCTCTTATCAGCGTCGTCCAGAACATCATCATGAAGTAGGCTTGCTACCTTAAACATATAATACCAAATATGCTGTCATTGAAGAGTAAATAATTCTGCTCCTCTCGTCTTTTGTTTTTCCTTTTTGTATATTTTATTTATTTAATTTTTTATTCAATTTGTATTATGTGCATAAAAACCCTATCTAACACTAAAGTCAAGCGCACTCGGCAATTTTTTTTCTTTAATATAAGCCAATCCTGACTTGAATGGAATAATGTTGGATGACTATTCTTTTAAGGTTTGTAGATCCTCTGGGGCAATCATACACTGAAAGATGAGGGTGTTTTTTCCTAGGGAAAATGGAAATTTAAGCATTAATTGCTACAGAACTGACATGAATCATTTCAGTAATTTTGGCAATAGTTTGCTGCCGCGCTCGCAACCCCTCTGATAGGGTGGTAAATACTCCTTCTGCAGCGGATTGAGATATCGGCATATTTAATGCTGAAGCCATGAGCAACAAGACCTAAATTATAATCCAAGAATTATCATCAAAGAGAAGATATTTTGTAACAATTAAGCTATATGATTTATGCATTACACGGATTTTGATTGAGGGCGTTATAAAGGTGAGTTAGTTATCTCAGACAATTCATATCAAACAAACGAAATCCCTTCATAAATGTAGTTAAGTTTATCGGAATGTGAATTTCATATAATATCATCGAAAAATATAGAAACAAACATCCCAAAAATTCTTACTGTGGGGCGAAACTTTTTCCCTTCAGCTCGCTCAAAAAAATATTTTGCAGCAGATGCTAGCTTGGGGGCCTGAAAGTGTTACAATATGAAGTCATACACTCAACAATTCATAAAAAATAAAAAAGATAATTCAAAAATATCTAAGTAAGAAGTGGGACCCAACAAGTACCCAATTGGCATCAACCATAATTTAAGCGATTTACAACTTCAATGTACCAGTATGAGGAAATTGATACCTTTTTCTGAACCTCTTCAGCAACCTGTTCGCGAAGGTTATTTGCAATAAGAGATAACTCATCTGCCACTAGGGAGAAAGGATCCTCCTATGACAGCCATTAAAAGTAAAATAATTAATATCATGAAGAAGAAACACATCTATAAAACATGCATATTAATCGTAGTATGTACCACTGATCTGAAGCTCCTGGGGTGGTGAACCTGATAACTGACGTGATGCGAACCACATGACATGTGGTGGCTATAAAATGCCTAAGCATAAAAGAAAAGGAAACATAAACATCTTAAACGTGAAATTCTAATTTCAATTCAACTCGCCTGAGAACGAGCTTATCTGACGTGCTGAACAAAAACATTCCATATATTTAGAGCACTTAAACCTCCAGAAAAGGATGAACAAAACACAAGCTTGACAGGTCATTTACAAGTAATCAAGCAAATTTCTGCCGAAGAACAGAATGCTGTATGGATTTGTTAGGAAAGTTAATCCCAATATTTACCAGGTCAATTAGCTAAGGGAATGTGGAAAATAGAGCTCAGAGAGGCAAACTTCAACTCAACTGATACATCCTTGTAAATAATTCATATAAGGTACATATTTGATCTGAGCTATTTTGACCCTAAGATGAAGGAACGAACCAATAAACTTGAACACACAATGTGCTCTTAGAAAAGCAATTAGCACATCCATTTGAGTACTAAAACCGTGATTAATAGAGGTAGAGTTAGCTAAGTTGACTTGACTCCAGTGTTACTGGTACACACAGCAAACCATCAACTCATGTTGACCTTAATAAAACAAACATGAGGAATGCAGACTACTAGTACGACAAGCAAGTCGATCAATGATCCACATAAATACAGTACCAACGCAGTCAACATCACAAGTAAAGTAATCTCAGAAGACACGCACCTTGGGGCGAGTGTCGGACCGATTGGAGGCGAGGAGAGCTTGCGAGTAGCATCTCTGCTGCGCGTGGCGGCTGTGGTCGCAGAGCCTCCGGAGATTCCTGGCTAGATTCCACCTGGAGTACATCCTCCTCCACCGAGCTACTCACACAGAAGGAATGAGAATGAGAATGGGGGAAGAGGTGATTTCGTTGGTTCTGCGCTGTGGCTGCAACCCCACCGCACAAGAGAAAGAGGAGAGAAGAAGGGAAGAAAAGTTGAAAGGGCTTTTCTTTTTCCCTGTCAGATCCGCTCCAGTAGCAACGTACCGGAAACGTACTGTGTCTGTGTGTTTTGGTCCCTTTGGAAGGATGGATCCTTCCCTTCCGAGTTCGTTCCGACGAGCTCACCTGTGTGGTTTTGCCCCTCCTTCCTTATTACAGAGATGTCAAATATGATATTGGTTATGTTAATATTCATTTAAATATGTATTTCACTATATGGCTTACTTATTTAAGTGAATTTAAATATATTATATATATAAATTGAACATTTTAATGACTTAATTTAAGTATCGATGTGTTCACTATGAATATTATCAACACACTCATTGTCGATTATGATATCTATTTAGTATTATTTATACAGAGACGAATTTAAGGGGGTGCCAAGGGCCGCCCGGCCCTCCCTTGGCCCGGTAAAAATTGTTGAGCCCTAGTTTTTTTTGTTTAACTCAATTTCATATTTGGTATTATTTTTGTTAATTTGATGCTAAATTTTATTTTTTGACCTCAAATGGACAATGATGAATCAATTAAATATTTTTGTTACTTAAGTATGCAATTAACTCTTAAATCGATAATTGTTTTGTTGAATATATATAAAAGTCGTATATTATAATAATTATTTTATCTTGTGAACCATGAAGTGGCCCTCCTCTAAACCCCTTTAATTCGGATCAATCTTTAAGAAGTTGGAACCATAAATTGTGGTCTGGGTCCCATTTCATATCAGTTCTGGATCTACCACCACTTGTATTATATAATATGAGTAAATCAAGACCTGTAGATGTAATTAATCGAATGACCGGTGGATCTTGAGTGAGTACGGATCCGGGCCCCTTGCCGTAGGCCACTTGAGAGAGTAGGGACTGGTCATAATGTCCGAACTGGAGAATGGAATGGTTCGTCAACAGCGGCGCCTCAGCTGACGTCGTATCAGTTGAATAGCCTGAGCCCTGAGCCTCCAAGAAGAACAACAACAATGCGGATCGGATCAGATCAGATCAGATCAGATCAGACCAGGCCGGCCCAGCAACAAAGCGGCCCCGTAAAAGGCCCAATACGGCCCATTAAGGGAAGGGGGCTTCCCGGTTTTCCTACGGAGGGGGATGAGATCATGAGATCCTCCCTCGAGGTCGAGGAATTTTTCCATCCAATCAAAATCTTATCGCCTTCGTCTCCAGGCCGCCCACGCAAGTCGACGTGGATGCATAAAAGGTAACTGCCCTATTTACGTCATTTCTTCTCTGGAATTCTCTGAGAAACAATAGAGGAGAATTTATTTCTGGTTACGGATAAATTGGATTGTTTTGACTTGTGAGTGCTTAAAACGAAATGATGAATGCTGTAACTTGTTAGTAAAATTTGCAACATTTTCGTATTCAACTGTTTTGAAATGGTGAACTATAAATTATATCCTCAAACAAACAAAATATAAAGTTTGGATCTTCAATTAAATACCGTGAATACAAAGTGTTCTCAAGCAAACAACTCTAACATCATTGTCCTTATTCAAAAAAAAAAAAAAAACTCTAATATCATTGTTAAAGCAGCAAGTTTTTTTTACACATTAACTAAATTTAATAAGATTAAGATGGATGGTGAACAGAAAAAATTTAATTACATATTAAGTTACTGCGAGTTCAAGCTTAAAGAGACAATATATGAGTTTAGATTTTTTTTTTTTTTATGTGACTCATAAGTTTTTTGTATTAAAATTTTGTGGAATTAATTAATTTTCTATTTTACTTTTGGAAATTTCTAAATACTTGTTTTGCAAATTTTGAAAGTGTTATATGCAATATAGATTATTCTGTAATATTCTATAACCAATTTTAAAACATCCAGAACAAAAATACTTACAAATTTCAATAATAAAAAACTTAATGTGTCCTACAATATTTTAATATAAAAAGCTTGTAAAGCTATATATAAATTAAAATTTATTGGTAATTTGATATTTTTTGAGCTCAAACCTCACATAAAATTCTGGTTTCTTTACTCAAGCAAAAACTCATAGTTGGATTTTGTGTCAATGAAAAGATGCATGCTTTTAAGTGGGAATCTTAATTCTATTCATTTTTTTATATATAATATAAATAAGTCACAATAAGAATCTTAAAAGAAAACGAGGGACAGATTCACAACAGCCTTACTATTTTTGAAAAAAAAAAAAAGAAGTTAAAATTGCCAGCCAGCCAAACTGAAGAAGGAATTCCAGGGAGACTATGTGGAGGAAATGGGAGCATACAATACAATACAATACAATACACAACGCCACCTAAAACCCCATCCCTTCTTTCCCACCATACACGGATACGCCACACCACAAGACAACAAGAACAGAATTAAATTCATTCATAGGAACAAAAGAGAAGAAAAATTTACCCAGGCAGGCACTCAATCTGTTTATTCCTCTCTGGAAAATTGTAATCCACAACAAATCCCCTGCTCTCTCTTCCAGCAAGAGAGGAATGAGGTAAGTTTTTTTCATTTTTGCACTATAGATAGCACAAGCAGCTATACCGGCTCCTTTATCATTCGAATTGCTCAATTGGGTTTCGTTTATTTGCCTCTTTTGTGCCAAACCCAGGATTGAAGTTCACAAATTTGGTGCATAATCGGTTGGGATTGGGTTTCTTGGTCAGAGTAAGAAGCTTACATTTCTTACCCTTTTTATGCGGGTTCGAAGAGGTAGAAGTAGCTTGTGAGATAAAAATTTGATGGCTTCTCCTGCTTCTCTTGCTTCACTGGGAAGCGTGAGGCCGAGCCCAACAACCATTTTTGATATTGGACTGCCGAATGGAGCCGTACCGAGATACAGGCTTGCGTCACGGGTCAGTTTCACTAACTTATCTTCAAGATGGTTGTATGCCCGGGGGCGTGTGTGCAATTGTATGGTTGGCACCGGTGTGGTTGAAGATAGAGGGGTTAAGGTTTCTTCAAATTCTGATTTAAGAGAAACTAGCAATGGTAGTACTAGCACCAGTAGCAGTACCAGTAGCGGTAGTACCAGCAGTAACAGTAGTGGTTCAAGTAATGGGGACTTTGTCTTAAAGCCAGCTCCTAAACCGGCACTAATGCGGCCTGTTGTGCCGGCTCCTGCGAGGCCACCGCAAAGAGTTCCACAGAAAATGCAATTGGATCGACAAAAATTGGCTGAGTCGCTGGATGAGGCACTAGAGAAGGTTGAACAGCTCGAAATGAAGTCTGAGGTTAAACCTGTTACAAGAGAAGCAGGAAATAATTCCAGAAACAATGTTGTTTCCAGAGCTGGTACTGGCCAAAGGGGTGTCAATTCTCCGGCGAGGAATCAAGCTGAGTTTAAGAGTGTGTGGAGAAAAGGGGAATCAGTTGCTCCCGTGCAACAAAAGGTCGTGAAGGAAGTTCCTAAAGTTGAAATTAGGAGAGAGGTTCAGATAGAGCAAGAGCAAGAACAAGAGACGAAGAAGGGGGAAGAAGCTACTTTGATGGAGAGCCCAAAACCCGGAAGCGTTCCTGCCACCACCTCCTCAGCTAATCCACCACCATTGCTTTCTCCGCCACGACCTCAAGTGACACCAAAGCTGAACATAAAACCATCAATTGCTCCCCCCGCCCCCCCAGTGCCACCGATGCAGCTGCAAAAACCAGATGCCCCGAAAGAGCGCAAGGGACCTATACTTATTGACAGGTTTGCAGCTAAAAAACCAATAGCTGACCCACTTGATCCAGAAGAAGATGAAGAAGTCTCTAGCAGACCAGCAAAGGGGCCTCAGAAACTCAGACGTGGTCGAGCTGAACAAACACGCAGAAAATCGGATGAAAAAGGCCGTGGGTCCCGAAGGCAATTCATGGACGACTCTGAAGCGGGTGTGGACATTGATGATGGGGGACTTCCTGCTATGGATGCGTCTAGTCCTGGTACGCCAGCCCGGCGTGGGGTCCGCCGGCGAAGGAGGATGATCAGCAGGGAGACAAGGCGGCAAGGTGAGGATGAAGAGCCGGTCAAGGCTGAGATAATAGAGGTGGGAGAGGAGGGGATGCCCGTGGAGGATTTGGCTGAGAGCTTGGCAGTGTCAAAAATAGAGATTCTTGACTTGCTGTTTACTCGGGGAATACCGCCAGAGGCAGCTACAGTTTTGGACAGGGACATGGTGAAGTTGGTGTGTGAGGAATATGAGGTCGAGGTTCTGGATGCAGGATCGAAACTACTGGAGATGGCAAAGAAGAAGGAGATGCTGGATGAAGAGGATTTAGATTCGTTGGAAACACGGCCACCAGTTATTACAATCATGGGTCACGTGGATCACGGCAAGGTGAGTTATGATTTAAAATGCTGACAACATGTCATGTTCCTTTTCTTTTTTTTTTTTAAAGTATAGTTGTCGACTTCAATTTGGGACATGGATTTCATTAAGGCTCAGAAAAGCAAACATCTGTAAATTAAATAGGTTACAGCCTGCAGGTGTGCTTATAAAGCTAGGAGTTAGTTTCAGGTCTATTGTAACTTCTGCTAACTTGGTATAATCCATACAAATGTGCGTTGAGGCTATTCGGATGTAGTCTATGCATCCAAGTAGGTTATGAGACATTGAACATGCATCTCAAGCAAAACACGTATGAGTTTTGAAAACAATTGATGTCGCATCCATGTCCAGTTGTTAACATTGTGGGGTGGCATATTCACACAGAAAACGTATGTTGTGTATGCATAAATCAAATAAAAGTCCATGTGCTTTTCACTGTATTGATTTTATTTGCTTCTGATTCTTTTGTGTGTGCAGACCACTCTCTTGGATCATATCCGCAAGAGCAGGGTACGTTTTTTGTCTACTCGGCTTGACATAAGATTTATTCTTCTCTTAATTAGCATCTTATCAATTTAAGGGGCCATTTTATGCTGAAAGTAGAGATTTGTAGGTGGTTGCATCTGAGGCTGGTGGAATCACACAAGGTATTGGTGCGTACAAAGTTCATGTACCAGTCGATGGAGAACTACAAACTTGTGTATTTCTTGACACGCCTGGCCATGAGGTACATAGCACAGAATGTTCTATATGTAAACACTTATATATTTTTTCTTTTTCCTTTTAACACCATATTTTTGAATCACAGGTACCTCAAAGAGTACCTTTGATCTCTACTGTTAAATATGTGGTTAATTGATAATGTCAGCCAGTTCTTTTGACAATCATCAATTAGTGCAGAAAGCGACTCAAAAGCATATGAAAAGTTATTTGGAATGAACATAAATCATTTAGTAGGTGAATTTTGATATACCTCTCAATTTGACCCGAGTTAAAGACGCATGCTCTGAAATGGAGGTTCAAGTACTGTGTTCTCTTCTGTATACTTGGTCCTAAGCTTCTGTAGTTATATTATGCCATAAAGATATTGTGTTATAATTTAAAAGCTAAACTGTGTAAATGATGATGGTTTTTGCAAATACTATTTACCTGAAGGAACTAACATGATTAAATTGTTTATTTTTAACAAAGAAACTCTTTTATTTATTTTTATTGTTTATTTACCAGAAAAAAATTATTTATTTGTCGGCAGGCTTTTGGGGCAATGAGAGCTAGGGGAGCAAGGGTGACAGATATTGCAATAATAGTTGTTGCGGCTGATGATGGGGTCCAGCCACAGACTAATGAGGCCGTTGCCCATGCCAAAGCTGCTGGTGTACCGATTATCATTGCCATTAATAAGGTATACTAATATTTCACTAGCTTGTATCTAGATCATGTCAGAAACAAGATAATCAAAGTACAAAAATGTAGGGAAGTCAAATGAAAGCAAATCCAATTACAAACCACAATTGAATTGTTGCTATTTTTGGATGCTGCTGTTAAGTGGTCATTGTTGCTGATGTACTCATTTTTGTATTGTGCCATTCAGATGGATAGAGAAGGAGCTAATCCTGATAAGGTTATGCAAGAGCTTGCAAACTTTGGAGTTATATCAGAAGCTTGGGGTGGAGATGTACCTATGGTTCAGGTTGGATTTAGTCAGAATATTTTAAAACAAAATTTAGTGTGCTGTAACTCCAGAAATCAACCACTAATTGCTGTGATGTTTGACAATTTAAATTCAGATTAGTGCTCTCAAGGGGGAGAATATAGATGAATTATTAGAGACTGTCATGCTAGTTGCTGAGGTAAGCAGTAATTCCAATTTTCTTGTTTTCAAGAACCAAATAGTGCGGGGGCCTTAAATTATTTTACTGTTGGATAAAAGAAAGTGAAAAATTTTCTCACACAATGTCAAAATAAAATGATGAGATGAGGTTAAACACTTCAAATAAATAATTTTTATGATTGTACCCTTGTATGATTACATGAGGAGCCTTTTAAATTCTACTGCAAGGAACGATGTGAGATAATTATTAATCAGAAAATGTTCCTTATTTTTCTCATATATTTAACTTCCTCAAAGCTATTACCTGACATTTTGTTCATATTTTTTTTTCTATGTCTGTTCAAGTTACAAGAGCTAAAAGCAAATCCTCATAGAAAAGCCAAGGGGACTGTGGTGGAAGCTGGACTTGACAAGTCAAAGGGACCTGTTGCCACACTGATTGTGCAGAATGGCACTCTTAAGAGGGGAGATATTGTTGTTTGTGGAGAAGCCTTTGGAAAGGTTTGTTTAATACACCATCAATTATTTAATTTCCAAAAGAACATGAAAAAAGAGAGATGAAGGAAATTCTTTGAGTGATCATATGAGGACTTTGAAACAAACAGGTGCGAGCTATGTTTGATGACAGAGGAACCCGAGTCGATGAGGCAGGGCCATCATATGCTGTTCAGGTACTCAGACCAATTCTCTTCAATGTGATGTAAAAATTGAAATAACGTGCATTTTTTTTTCAAAGAACAGGCTAACTCGCATTTTGGGAAATCTGGTTGTTATGAGGATACTTATAGTCTTGTAATATATAGATATGACCCGTTTTTAATTTGTACTCCTAGAAAGCTAAAAGTTTCTAGTACTTTTCCTTTCTTGAAAAAAGAAAAAAAAAAAAAATTTCGGAATTATAGTTTCTCATGCATTGTGAAGTCCCTTCCTGAATATGTTCAGAAGATTCCAAAAGTTTTAGCTTCTCTGCTTGCCCTAGGTTGCCCGCTTTACATTGAAAAGTATAGAGTCTAGCTTTGGTAAACATTAAAGGACTAGTGCTGCTGAGGAAATCACTCTATTATAATGCTCTACAAGATTATGTCGAAAGAGCCCATGACATAATCTGATACATATGAAGGTTCTCCACGGAAAATGTGATTCTATCACTATTTCTTATTTGTTTATATGTTTATTTGTTTTATAGGTAATTGGTCTGAGTAATGTACCAGTAGCTGGAGATGAATTTGAGGTGGTAGCTTCACTGGATGTGGCAAGGGCAAAGGCAGAGGAATCAGCCGAGGTGTTGCGGCTCCAACGGATATCTACTAAAACTGGGGAGGTCAAGGCTAGCCTCTCAGCCCTTGCCTCCCAAGTTTTGGGTGGACAGCATCTTGGACTTGATATGCACCAGCTCAATATTGTTCTCAAAGTAGATGTTCAGGTATGTGCATGCGTGTATCGGTGTGTATGTAAAAAGTTGCCTTACTACCCGTTGTCCCACCCTCCATCACACCAATATCTTTTCTAACAAATATAGCCATAATTAATGAAGCTTTGTATATCTAGGGTTCCATTGAGGCCATAAGGCATGCAGTCAAGGGCCTCCCTCAAGATAATGTAAATATAAAATTTGTGCTTCAAGCACCTGGTGATGTAGCAACTAGTGATGTTGACCTGGCGGTTGCCTCTGAGGCCGTAATACTGGGATTCAACGTGAAGGTTCCTGGGTCTGTTAAAACATATGCAGAGAAAAATAATGTGGAGATACGCATATACCGGGTCATATATGATATGATAGATGGGTTACGAAATGCCATGGAGGGTCTCTTAGAGCCTGCTGAGGTAAATTTTATACTTGCTACATCTGATGTAATCTTCCCCCTTCTCCAAATCTTTGTTGGTTTTCTTAGTGTCTGTTATTCCACACATGTTGGTTTTCTTCCTCTATCACTCTGTAGTTATTTAGATGAAATGATCATATCGTTGGGTAATTATTTTCATTTTAGAAAAAAAAAAAGCAAAAAGATGCCCTAAAAATCTCTCAATGCATTCATTTTGTTCAGAAAGTGTAAGTTATGCAAATGTTTCATGAAAGTTGAAACATTAAAACATTTAATCAGCTTGTACAGTAACTGTTGTACCAGGTTGGTCCTACCTGTAAATGTATATTTCTTCCATCTGTGTTGAGTTGGTATCACGATGCAGATATGGCACTAACATTTTTTAACAAAGCATTATATATCATTCAAATGGACAGTACTATCGGCATATTTGTGTTATAAATTATTACAAAGAATGTTTATGTGCATGGTCACTTTAGGTATTACTATGGTACAGATGCTGATGTGAATTTCTCACTGAGCTATTAGCCAGTAATTCAGTAGCACTGATTTTGTACAAATTAGAAACTCAAAGGATCATTATGATACTTTTGAAACTTCAAAAGAAATATGGGAATCAATAAATTTTTGTAAAAAAGACTATTCGTGTAATTTACTCCCGTACAAATTCAGGATTCATATACCATTTCATTTTGCACATTTTTTTTTTTTTTGGTGTGCAAAGATTTCTGTGTTTTGTTATATTGACTTGGAAGCTGAGTTTGTATTGGTTGCTTCGCATTTGTGGGACCTGATTGTTTCCTTTGATGGGTGAACAGGAGCAAGTACCAATAGGTCTTGCAGAGGTGCAAGCAGTATTTAGCAGAGGCAGTGGCAAGGCTGCAGGATGCATGGTTACAGAGGGGAAAATCATGAAAGATTGTGATATACATGTAATACGGAAAGGGAAAACAATTCACACCGGAACCCTCGACTCATTAAGACGTGTCAAAGAAGATGTAAAAGAGGTAAGTTTCTCACATCTGATTTTTTTTTTTTCCTCCCTTTTTTAAGTGCCTGCACCTGAATCTTGATGCATTTTCATCGTATGTGTTGAATGATTGATTTTGATGAAAGAAACGTTACGAGTACCACATGTATGCATTAGTTGTTTTCTCTCAGAAGTTAATCAACTGAACTTTTCTGTAGCTTCCTTTTATCTAGTTTCATTTAAGGAGTATAAGAGTTCCGCTAAGACCTATTGCAAGAAACATGTTTTCATGAAAACAAGGCCCCCCATTCTCCATCTTGACACATTTTGATCCTCTCTTGCTCTCACAATAGGTGGCAGTCGGACTAGAGTGCGGTATTGGAGTCAATGACTTTGATGACTGGGAGGAGGGAGATATAATCGAGGCCTTCAACACCGTCAAAAAGCAAAGAACTCTCGAGGAAGCCTCTGCAACCGTTGAAGCTGCTTTAGTTCAAGCTGGACTGAGATGATGTATCTAAATAAATAGATGATTGAAGAATTGCAGATTGCAAGATCTCCACAGAGGATGGAATGGGTCGCACGGAAAATTCCTCTTTGAGGTGAATACTTTGAGATGGAACTCCGAGATGGTCGAGATATACAATTGAATATACCTTTTTTGTTCTTGTAATTTATAGTGATGGATGGAGGTGTAGTTATTATGTAAGTAGATTTTTTGTTTCTTCTTCCTTTCTTATTACCATTTTTTAGTGGGGGTAAATTAGTACCTTCATGGTATAATGAAATTTCATAAATATGTAACCTTTTAATAACTTGCAGTTCTTTGAGTATAAATATGCGAAATCATCTTTAGTCACTTCGATTGTCCACTAAAAATAATATCTAAACATATATGAGACATTGTTCGAGGTATTTCATTCAGATTTGACTATTTAATGTGTAAAGATGAGACAAAAAATGATTAAAATGCATTTATGTAATTTTTTTTCCCAACATTGTGTATTAGTACATTTGTAGCTGGCATAAAATTAATTAAATTTTGTCAAGGCTAAATGCAATTGATTGAAAATATGCACAAACAAAGCTAAATACAAGTAATTAATTTCTGTGCATTTGATGGGCTAACGACAAACATGTTAGAGGATAAGCACTCTCGCGTAAGAGGCATTAATACAAACATTTCAGTAAGTTTTGGGATCTAATTATGTAGAACTAAGGGAAAAGTTAATTAGAGACAAAAAGAAATCGTAAAACAATTTGAATCAATTTGAATGTGTGTTTGTAGATATAAATATAAATATAATGTGCAGAATGTGTTAGATTTTCTAAAAGAAAAAATCCGACTTGTAAAATGTAATTTATACTTGTCAAACATAAGAAATACGTGGAAACTCGTATTGTTTGTCAATAAAATTTTCAAAGGCCTATATTGACGATGTTTGATGTAATATATATACAAAAAATTTAACTTGTATTGATATATATCACGGTTACAATAATATGCATATCACGGTTTTACCGTACTATGCGGTCTGTATCTCCGTTTTCAGTGACCAAATAGTCGACCCGAACCGCTCAACGTAATCTCTACATCAAAATATGCTAGTAAACCAAATTTTATAATTTTTAGAGTTTCTTTGCTATTTTTAATGATGGAGAGAAAATGACTACAGCCAAGGGATCTGGTTTATACAAAAATAGTGGTATTGTCCCCATCATTAAAAATAGCAAAAAAATTTTAAAAATTATAAAATTTGGTTTGCTAGTATATTTTGATATAAAGATTAAGTTGAGCGGTTCGGATCGACTATTTGGACATTGAAAATGGAGATACAGACTGCATAGCACGATAAAACCGTGATATGCATATTATTGTAACCTAACTCTCTCTCTCTCTCTCTCTCTCTCTATATATATATATATATATATACATGCTCATATATGAGCTAGACTATTATACTAACATTAGCATTTCGGACCGAAACGCTAACGCCTCAAATTTTATGTTATCATGCCCGAAATCACGATTTATGATGCTCAATAAATTCTTTATATGAAAATATTGGAGAATACAAAAATTTTCCATTTTTAGAGTTTTCTAAGTATCTGTTTTGCAATTTTTAAAATAGCATGTACAAACATCAATATTTTATTAATATTTATGACATATTTTCTAAAATTCAAAAGAAATACTTAGAAAACTCTAAAAATAAAAAAAATTTGTATTACCCAATATTTTCATATAAAGAATTTATTGGGCACCATAAATCGTGATTTTGGACACGATAACATAAAATTTGAGGCGTTAACATTTCCGTCTGAAATGCTAACGTCAGCATAATAGTCTAGCTCTATATATATAATATCAATCTATATGGAAGGATCAATGTCTGAACCTTTTTTTTTTTTTTTTTTTTTTTAAAGAAGTGGCATATACGGATATAGGACCGGTTTTATTGAAACCAAAAACAGCTTACATGATCATAATGGATACCAAAGACAAAGAGAAATGATGTCTGATATATCATATATATTAATTTCACTTGTTTGAAAACAATTTTATTGACGTTATAAAGAAGATAATGATACAATTGTACAGAGTTTTCATCGAAACAATTAATATTACAATAGATCAATATGTTTGCTCCATGAGATGCATATATATATATATATACCCACACTCTGTTGATCACCAAATTAAAGCCACAACAATTTTAATTACCCACACAACTTTATGCTTTCGATCATCAATATATAAATGACTCATGATAAGAAGCATTCATATATGCATTATTATAAATTTCACTAGCTATATATATATATACAATCACTCGATCTCCTCTCAATCTCCTCTCTTAATTTAAATTAACTAATTGAGATCGATCTCTCCTGAACACAACAGCTAGCAGCTGCTGAGCAGCTCAAAAAGGGTTTGCTCTGGCTTTCAAACTTGGCATCCTGCTGCTTCTCCTCTTCCTTTATGGTGTCGAGCACGCTCCGCACCTTCCGCCTCCGCATGATCGAGGTGAATTGCGGCGGCGCCACCTCCGTTATGATCATGCGAGCTGCTGCCTTTGTTGCATAATGGGAAGCCATCTTTTTTTAATTTCTTTTCACTTATAAGGAACAAAATAAATAATAAATATAAATATGGTGCATGAGGATATAATATGGAAATCTTTGCTATGAAACATGAATTGAATTGGTATGATTTCCTTCAATAGTTAAAGGGGGTATATATAGGGGAAATTGGGCTGAGTAAGATCGATTAAGACCCCTACGAACGACTTAATTGTGTACAGCAGATCATATTGCACTTAATATTATACAAAGTAGTGAAGATTTCTTTTGTTGGAGAAGGACATGTACTGGAAGGCTTCAACCCACAGCCACAGATATTGAGGCCTCTCAATTAATGCACTGATGTAAACATGCCCAAAAAAATTAATAAATAAATAAATAGAGTTAATTTACTGTAATATTTTTTTTTCTTATTTAATATAGGCGATGAATAAAATAACAGTGGCTATGACAATTGAAATTATAAAAAAAATCAAATAAAACCTTAACAACAGAGAAAGAGAAAAAAAATGTATAGATGCATTCTTGAAATTAAAAAAAAAATTATTCATTTTGATATTTGTTTAAGGGGTCATCAAAAAATTGTATAGATTACTAAATTTCAACAATCCTAATTTATACAATCTTTGATATATTATTAAGTATGACTCAAATATTTAAAATTTAAAAAGAATAATCAATCTACAAGTTTCACATCATTTTGTATATTTATTTCTTGTTCACATTTACAATTTTTTAGATACATTTTTCCTATTTTTTTTTTCTAAAGCTCATTTTTCCCTCCCCTTATATATAATATCACAACTATATATCCTACTAGCTAGGTCATATATAATATACTATGAATTAATTGTTTCAAAAACAAAAAGACTATATATATATTATTTAATTCCTCAAACTAAGAAATGTAGACATGATTGGTTGGAGCTAAGCAAATTAACCACACAGAAATATGGTCTATAATATATATATATATATAGAGTTGGACTATTAAACTAACGTTAGTATTTCGGACCGAAATGCTAATGGTTCAAATTTTATGTTATCGTGTTCGAAATTTTGATTTATGGTGCTCAATAAATTCTTTATATAAAAATATTGGGAAATACAAAAGTTTTCCATTTTTAGATTTTTGTAAGTATTTGTTTTGCATTTTTGAAAATAGCATGTACAAACATCAATATTTTATTAATATTTATGAGCATTTTCATAAAATTCAAAATAAATACTTAGAAAACTCAAAAAATGGAAAATTTTTGTATCCCTCAATATTTTTATATAAAGAATTTATTGAGCACCATAAATTAAAATTTTGAACACGATAACATAAATTTTGAGCCGTTAGCATTTCGGTCCGAAATGCTAACGTTAGTATAATAGTCTAACTCTATATATATATATATATATATATATAGAGTTAGACTATTATACTAACGTTAGCATTTCGGATCGAAATGCTAACGGCTCAAAATTTATGTTATCGTGTCCAAAATCATGATTTATGGTGCTCAATAAATTCTTTATATGAAAATATTGGGAAATACAAAAATTTTTCATTTTTAAAGTTTTCTAAGTATTTGTTTTGCATTTTTGAAAATAGTATGTACAAACATCAATATTTTATTAATATTTATGAGCATTTTTCTAAAATTCAAAATAAATACTTAGAAAACTCTAAAAATGAAAAATTTTTGTATCCCCCAATATTTTTATATAAAGAATTTATTGAGCACTATAAATCATAATTTCGGACACGATAACATAAATTTTGAGCCGTTAACGTTAGTATAATAGTCTAACTCTGTATCTATATATATATATGCATTAGAATTTGGAGCGGTAACTCTTTTGCCAGGAGGGGGTGAAATTAATTTTGTGAATTTGTTTGCTAATTTAATTAATTAAGGGGGTGATGCATATATGCCAAGAAGATGGCGTTTTTGGCGATTTGGCCGGGACCTTAATTACGTGAGGCGGTGAGGCCTCATCAGTTACGTTTAGAGTTCTAAAATCGTGCCGTTCCGTGCCGTACCGTGTCCAGAAACGCCGTGCCTTCGTGCCGTGCCGTGCCATGTCTTTTTTTTATTAATATTTTTTTCGTACCGTGCCGTGCCGTGCCAAAAATTGGAAGGAGGAGGCACGGCACTGATAACATACACCGTGTCTATCGTGCCGTGACTTATTCGTGTCGTGTCCAATCGGATACGTGACTTATTCGTATCTACGTGTCTTAACCGTGCTAAACGTGCCCACTCGTTTCGAACATAAAAATTTTAAATATTCCAAAAAATATTAAAAAAATTAAAAATTAAAATTTACCCCAAAAAATCGTTAAATTATTTTTTTCAAAATTTAAAATACATAAAAAATATTAAAAATTATCAATATACTATGAAAATTGTCTTAATTAATAAACATAATGTTTTATAAATTACCCTTCCTCTTTTTTTCAGGCTTTGGGACCGGTTATGTTTGAAATATAGGCAGAATTATTGCATGTGTCCTACCCGTAACCTATCCGTGTCTACCCGTGTCCTATCATTTCCTACCCGTGCCACCTATGTTATTTATACCGTGTCTGTCGTGTCCCGTTCCGTTACCGTGCCGTGTCTGACAACCGTTCCGTGTCGTGCCGTTTTTTCGTGTCGTTCCGTGCCGTTTCTGGAACACTATGCGTGCCGTTCCGTGCCGTTCCAAAATCTTCAAAACTCAGACACGGCACGGTTAAGACACGGCACGGTTAATGACCCGTGCCGTATCCGTGCCCGTGCCTTACCCGTGCCGTTACCACCCGTACCCGTGCCGTTCCGTGCCGGAATTGGCCACGCCGTGCCATTTTTTAGAACCCTAGTTACGTTGAGTGCATATATTATATTATATTATATTATATTATATTATATTAGTGAAAATCTTATAATCCCCTTACTTCAGTCCCCCCTTCCCGTCCCCGTGATGTGGCACGAGCATTCCCAACTGCCATCGCACGCACATCGCACGGGCATGGGTTCTCATGTGCGTCGCACGCCCAAATCACCAGGGCTTCTATGTTTCTCCCGACGAGATGGCTAGAGCGATCTCGCTCCGACGATATCTCGCTCCGAGATCTCGCTCCGACGATCTCACTCCAACGATCTCACTCCAAGGATCTTATTTTCAGAATCGCACTCCAATGGTGACATCTTCGCCTCTTCGCCTCTTCTCTCCCTTTCTCTTGGCAGTGCATCTTCATCTATCATTCCCTTTTCACCTTCTCCCCTTCTCTCCTTTTTTCTACTCGTAGTATCACCTGATATTTAAAATATAAACATTTGGTTTTGAAATATAACCACTTGCCATGAAAATATAAACACCCGGATTTGAAATATAACTATATGACTTCGAAATACAAACACTAAGATAAGCACGTGACTTTGAAATATAAATATCTGGATTTGAAATATAACCACTTTCCGTTGAAATATAAACACACGGATATGTGATTTAGCTATGTAATTTCGAAATATTAGCACTTAGTTTTGAGATAAATACATGATTTTGAAATATAAACACTTTGTTTTGAAACATAAACACTTAGTTTTGAAATATATCAACCTGGCTATGAAATGTAAAACACCCAAATTTGAGATGTAACCATCTAAGTTTCAAATATAAACACGTAGCATTTGTGAAAAATTAGCTGGGCGTAAAATATAAATACCTAGAGTTACGATATAAACACTTGACGTTAAAATATAAACACTTACACTGACATGCGAGTGCATTGCGCTGCACATGATTGGGAGCGACGTAAGTTCAGTAGGCGACGCGCTTTAGAGTTTGACCGGTCAACACGTTTTGACAGGTGGCACGTCCTAGTTGTTGGGGGACTAATAGTCTAACCCATTATATTATATGGTCTTTTTTTTTTGAGGAAATATTATATGGTCTCAAACTCACTCAATTGCCGCCCCAAAACTTTTCCAATTAACTGCGACAACGATGCGTTTCCTTCTGTGGCAGTGGCAGTGGGTCGACACGTACTACTGTTACTAAAATCTTTTCAGATTTAATGATGCCGATGGTAATGCTAATGCTAATATTATATATACTAGTAAAAAGCTCACTCCTTGCTTTGGGCTGAAATTGTTATTTCTTATAATAAACTTTTAAAATAATATGTAATGGGCCTTAATTTGAGATAATTTATATGGGCCTTAATTTTAATGGGGCTGAGAACGTCAACGGGCATTAACCGTACATCAACGGTTCTAATTTATCGAAGAAAATGATCAACGGCTCAGATGTGAGGATAGCCTTTTCATGTTATTTTTTTCTAATATGTTTTTATTATTAGTAAGGATATATATATTAATGTTCGTTTGAGATTTTCATTAATGTTCTTATTTTTAAAATGAAGAGATTAATTGTGGAATGATATTTATATATATAGCCAAATTAGTCTTCTTAATTATTTTAAAAACTAAGATATACGTGTGATTAGTGATTACTGTACACACATCATGCATGCATATATATATATTATATATATATATATATTGACACCCCGTGTGATTAGTTGATAACTGTAATGTAATCTCTCAAGATTTAACGAAAAGGACGGCCTTAGAGCTTGACTACTTGAGAGTGTGTTGCCTTTTTGCATTAATGAATAATGAATAATAATGAATAATGAGACAAGGAGACAACCCTATAAGAGAGGGTACGTTATCCTTGTTGTTACGGGCAGTAGTACCAATGCAATACAAGCTGCTAAGACGTCGTCTTCTTTGAGAAGCTGGTGTGATGACAAAAGATTAATTCTGGCCAACATTAATTGCTTCAGAATTTAATTGATTAAGCATATATTATGAGCTTGTTCATTATAGCTAAATTAGGGGAGTAAAACTAAGGTAACACTTAATCTCACGGAGTTTTTATGTGGGTTTAAGCTCAAATTATATCAAATCATGTTTAAATTTTGGTTAATATGATTTAATATGTTATTTATATCAAAATATTGTTCCATGCAAAATTTTCTATTTTTAAAGATTTATAAGTAATTCTTTCAAATTTTTTAAAAGTGATATATGAAAATTGATTATTTTATTAATATTGTATAGTAACTTTTAAAAATCTAAAATAAATACTTAAAAATCTTCAAAAATTGATAAGTTGTGTATGCTACAAGATTTTGATATAGAGAATTTATTAAGCCATATAAATAAAAATTTGAATATAATTTGTTCTGCTTTTGAGGTTAAGCTAAGGGAACACTTTGTGAGCTTAAGAGCACATCGTACGTAGTTTTACTCAAATTATGGCACCTGATTAAACCATATTTTGTACGTAAACAATTCATGATCATAAATAAATTGTGAAATTCGTTGGTATTTGTAGATGACTAGATGTGTTATGTACGTTGTGTGTTTTTAGTAGATATTGTTTAATAACATCATCAAATTGAAAGGACTTCATTAATTGTTTACATATATAAAAAATGAATATAATTCACGTCTTCAATGAAGAAACTAAAATCTCATGAATGCAAGAGGCTAATTATTGAACATTAAATGGGGAAGGTAAAAAAAGAAAATTCAAAGAATTAATTATTTCAAAAAATGACTGATCGATTGATTAGTTATTTAGTTCTAAACTTGTAATTAATACCAAAAGCGGTCTTCATCAAAAATGAAAAGGTAGAAATTGTCTCACGTGCACTTCGATCTCTTTCATCCGGCTATTCTATTCATGAGAGGAAAAAAAATTGACCCAAAAAATTCTTGGCCTTTAATTAAATTGATGTATGCTAACATCTGGATATCTGGGGTGCCTAGCTAGCTAGCTATCTCTATTCTGTCTATTCTCTACTAGCAGCAAGTAATTGTAAACTTTATTATTTATTTATTTTATATGAAAATGAGTCAAGCTACTCAAAATTAAATATCTGAAAAAGATTCATCCGCATTTTCAATCTATGATTTTTTATACAGAAAGCATTGTCTTTGCTGTTAGTGAGACTGATTTGCATTGTACAATTTATTTATTTTGTTTAGTATCTAATTAACTCGAGATCCAATAGTCTGATTTATTTAAAAATTTATATATCATATAACAAAAATTATCGTTGACAATATGATTTCCAATTAAAGTCATTCATAGCAATTATCAAAGCATAAGCATTTATATATGCATATCTAAACTATATATATATATATAATTCATATCTCCTTAACCTTAATTCTTTTGACATCGGTCTAACATACTTTACAACACACTAAACCAAATATATAGTATAGTCATTAAAATTGTAGAGGAATTAAGAAAATTAAAAGAAAAACAACAAATTAACTAAATTCCACACTCCCTTAATTAATTGTGTAATTTGTGTTAGTGAAGATAAAACCAGTCCTACTCAAAGGATGCCGTATATACAAGGGTACTAAACAAGGGATATATGACCACAAAATCAATCGACACGAGACGATTGAAAAATACTCCCCATATATATAATCTCTCTAATTTGTCTTTGTTCTTTCTTATATATATGGATCAGGATGTCCGAATTGTTTGACAATGCTGCTGTCCAGAAACTAGGATATATATATATATAGACAAGTAAATCTTCATCAATGCATTAATTAATATTTAGTTAGCACTAGCTAATTTCTTCTCTTATATATGTGAGCACAATATAATCACCGCATATATATTTTGCACTTCCTCGATCGATCGGTTTCTCTACTGTACGTCTTGTCTATCAAAAAATTAAGAGAATATATAATTTAGTTAAGAGAATAGAAAATGTGGTGACAGATCCTTTAATTTGCTCAATGGTAATTAATTGCCATTTTCTCAGTTACCCATTCATGATTATATGACCATCAACAAATTATGCATGAAAATAGTTAATGAAAGTAGCTAGCTAGCTAGCTAGCTAGGTTTGAAGAATCAAACACCCTGTAAAGATTGAACCATCAATTGCAAACTGACCCTGTGTGTGTGTATATATATATATATATTGATTGATTTTAATAAGAATAAATAGCGATCGAAGGAAGGAATGAATTATGTAGTGTAGTGATTAAAAAGAGGGTGATGTGAAAAAATCTCACAGCTAGCTCGATCGTTGCACAACTGTTGAGACGCGAGCATCTTCCTTCGAATCTCCAATTCAGGCCGGTAACGTTTAGGGGGATACAAACCCGAACCCGAACCCGAAGCCCGCTTGCATTGCTGACAAGTTAATTAATCGTCTTCTAATAATTGACTACAGCTATATATATATAATTAATAGGAATTAATACTGCAAGAACTTGTCTATCAGTATCACTATATATATATATCAGCCAACGCTCTTTCAAAGAAAACAGCTAGCTAGCTCGAGTATATATATGTATATGTAGCATATATTATATGTATATGTATATTAATTATCTCATCTAATTATACTTATTGTTAACTAGTAACTTTGTTGAAGGAAGGGATATATAATTATATTTATATATATAGCTGGTTGAGGTAGCAACACAAAACAAAACGTGGGTGGGTGGTCCATTTGGTCAGTTACAGGCCAGGATCAGGATGGATATATATATATAGATGGGTCAAATTTAAACGATGTGTGGGCCTTCAGTATCCTGAGGATAACATAAGGCCAAGGCCCATTAATGGGGATATCATGCTTTAAGATGATTTATTATTTTAAACGATGCCTATTTAGAATCACAGGGCAGATATAACAGTATACTGTACATATATATATATATATATTTTTTTTATTATTTTATACCTTCCCACTGTTTTAAAACAACAGAAACTTGAAAGATGCTTAAAGACCGAAAGATATTTAAGGAGGCTTTCCTGTTATCACGAAAGACTGCTTTTGTGTGGATTTATATCCAATTGTTGTACTAGTGATGGCAACTAACTATTATTGTCTCTATGACAGTGGGTCCTATAATAAAAGAACACCTCTATTTCTAAACCATGAGCAGTTTAAGTCGATCCTAGTCATTTAAATTGATCACAGCCTTTTTTTTATAATAATAATAGCATATTTGGACCCGCTTTTATTATTATTATGACTAATCGCATTTGCTTTGGCCAATTAGTACCTTTTTTTTAATAATAATAAAAAAAAGGAATTTCACTTTCACAGGTTTTAGGTTGATTATTTTTTTTTTATTTTAGATGAACTAGATAGACCCAAACTAAATACTCAGGTCCTTGAAAGGACCAATTTTTTGTTGTTCAAGTCCATCAAAAAATTATTTTTGTAATGATAATATGGAACGATCGCTCAAAAATTCTCCAAAAAGAAGAACCCAAATTTTTGTGGTTTGGGTCCTTCAGTTCAGGGATTTTTTTTGGCGTCCATGCATGTCATAATTACTAGCACGTAACCCTTGCAATGCATTTGAATTTTCCTCCACATTTTTGACATGAAAAGATATATATCCAACTCATAAAATTGATGTCATATCAAGTATTTCGTTAAGTTGGATGGAAAAACTAACGGAGTGACCAAATTGGGATAAACATCAAAGTTTAGTAACAAAAAACGGATAAATGAAAGTTCAGTGATCAATTATGGATTTGAAGTAAAGTTTAGTAACCTCCAAAAAATTTACCCATTTTACTATTGTGTAAAGCAGAAGTGAACACGGGACACCTTACAAGTGGAAAAATTGGCATGCCTTGTGTAAATTTCCTAGTGCCTTCCTCATTCCATGAGTCAATCAAGTATAAAGTATGAAGTTCACACTAATAATAATATGAAGTACACTCCAAAATTACTACTTTCTTTTCGATCATATGACTTAATTTAATATTAGGTTATTAAGGCACTTATTCTTATGGACCCAGCCCGATTTGGCTTGGTCCGGAATTCCGATCTCATGTTCGGTAATCGGTACCAGTCAAAGACCCATAATCGGAACCTTGGACTCAAAAGACTCCACTAAGTCTTCGGTGGAAAGAGAAACACAGGACCCACTAGAGAAACATCTTGCGTCCATTAAAAACCGTCTATAAATAATAGATGTGTACACAATATAACACATACATCCCAAAATGTAACTTATGAACAGTTTTTCTATAGACGCACTCGACCCACAAGTTCAATACAACTCTCGCGTGAGGCGTGCACGCCCACGACATTAAATTGAATTCAAGCTCATGTGCGTCCAACTTCTCTTCTCTATCAAAGATTCCAATCATCTCCATCCTTGCCTTCACCAATAGACATTACATAATGCGTACTTGATTTATTTTTTCGGATAAAGTAAATTTATACAGCATTAGCAAGAATAATAGAATATATAGTACCTACAAAATCACATAAATTTATTGTCAAAATTGAAAAAAAAAAATTATTAAAACGTTAATTTTAAATTATTCTACCTTCATTCAAAGGAGAATTATATCGCACCTCAAATTACCAGATACTGCATTGATCAGAAGGCTGCCGGATTACATCAAAATAGAATGGTCAAGGTCAATGCTAAATTTAAGTCTTTATACCACAAGAAAAACATGTAAGCAATCATTTTCTTTCTTTCTTTCTTTCTTTCTTTTTTAAATTAAGGAATATGATGTAATCATAGAATCATGAGAGAAGATAATATTCACAATCAAGTCAGCTTCTTCTACTATAAATTGATGCATGCATCTCCCTTCAACTGCACACATGACATGACCACCAGAATCATGGAACTTGCCTACCTCCTGCTGATCACTATCATTCATCTGCTCCTCTTATCCTCCTCTTCTCTTGTTGCCAAAGCATCCAATAGCAACAATGTCGACCGATCAGCACTTCTCTCCTTCAAGTACCAAATAAATGCTGACCCATTGGGGGTTCTTTCCTTATGGAACGAATCGCTTCGACATTGTCAATGGCAAGGCGTAGTGTGCAGTCGGCTCCATCCTGACAGAGTCACTGCACTTGTTTTAGACTCTAAACAATTATCAGGTTATATATCTCCCTCTTTAGCAAATCTCACTTTCCTTCAACGGATTAGTCTCTCCAACAACCAACTTATCAGAAATATCCCCTCGGAATTTGGATATTTAGCTAGGCTGCGGTTTGTTAACTTGAGCAAAAATGCTCTTGATGGTACCATCCCCTCTACTCTGGGTAACTGTTCCAAACTAGAATTTATTTATTTGAGATACAATTATCTCCATGGAACCATCCCATCTAATCTAATGCGATGCAAACAACTTCAACAAATTCATTTTGGAAATAACTTCCTCACAGGAGGCATACCTTCAGAGTTGGGTCTTATCCCGAAACTTCGTATCTTGGAACTCGATGTAAATAATCTGACAGGACCCATACCTTCAACCATAGGCAACCTTAGTAGTCTGAAGGACCTTTATCTCCACCAAAATAATTTGGATGGTTACCTTCCATATAGTTTAGGAAAACTCTCTAATTTAACATCTCTTTGGCTTTATGAAAAATAACTTCAGAGGTTCCATTCCACCTATCTTAGGCAATCTTACTAAGCTATCAATTCTCTATCTTGACCAAAATAGTTTTGATGGTTTCATCCCACCTGCCTTGGGCAACCTTACTAACTTATTGCGTCTTCACCTTTTCGGAAATAGATTAAGTGGCAACATCCCTTTAGCCTTGGGTAATCTAAGGAACTTGGAAGTTCTTTATCTTCAGTAGAATGAGTTATATGGTTTCATCCCTGATACAATTGGGAATCTCCAAAACCTCCAAACTTTTAATGTTTATAACAATAATATATCAGGTGAGATACCACACCCCATTTACAACACATCAACAATGGTTAGCTTGGTACTTGGTAGTAATGGGCTAAAAGGAACACTCCCTTTGGATATGTGTAATTCTTTTCGAAATCTGCAATATTTTTTATTATATGAAAATGAATTCGATGGACAAATCCCACCATCCATATCCAACTGTTCTAGTTTGTATGATATCGAGTTAGATTCAAATAACTTTAATGGCACAATACCATCAACCATTGGAAACTTAGAAAATCTTGTTACCCTCAGTATTAGTTCAAATAAACTAGCAGCCAAGACAAGTCATGAATGGAATTTCATTAACGCATTGGCCAATTGTACATCATTACAAAAATTATATCTTGGAGATAACCAATTGCAAGGATTGATGCCTACCACTATAACAAATCTTTCCAATAGTCTTCTTGAACTCTTAATTTATGACAGTCCAATTTACGGAAGCATACCAATAGAGCTCAAAAAGCTCACCAATCTACTTGTCCTTGATCTTGACAATATGCTTCTCAATGGCACTATTTCTGAAGAAATGGGGAATCTTTTCCAATTAGGATATTTGGACTTATCAAGTAACATGATTTCAGGTCAGATTCCACCAACTTTTGGTAATTTCACAAAGATGACAAGGTTAATTCTAAACAACAATGGATTTCAAGGGAGTATACCAACAACGTTAGGTAATTTGCAAGTTTTAGAGCTCTTAAATTTATCAAATAATAGGCTGATAGGCAAAATTCCCAAGGAAATAATGAGCCTAACTTCTCTTTCTGTTGGTTTGGACTTATCACACAATCATCTATCAGATACCTTGCCACTAGAAATTGGTAACTTCAAAAATCTACAATCAATTCGCCTTTCAAGCAATAAGCTATTTGGAGATATTCCTAGCACAATTGGTGGATGTGAGGAACTTCAAGCCCTTTATCTTGATAATAATCTACTTCAAGGAACAATTCCATCCACCTTGAGTAACCTGAGAGGTTTAGAAATACTTGATGTCTCTAATAATTCTTTCTCGGGTCAAGTTCCTGAATTTATTGGTAAAATGAACTTGTTGTATTTGAATATATCTTTCAATAATTTTGAGGGAGCATTACCAAGAGAAGGCATTTTTAAGAATGTTAGCGGTCTTGATGTTAGAGGAAATCCTAAACTTTGTGGTGGAATACCTGAACTGCATTTGCCACAATGCAATTCAATATCGAGACATAACCATTCGAAATACATTCTGCTCATAAGTTCCATTTTGGGTTCTTGTATTTTATTGACCATAGTTATCTACATAGTAATTACTTGTTACTCCCAAAAGAGACCTCAAAACGATCTACAATTTGATCAAACTTTAAAATATGATAAGATGCATGTTTCATACAATGATCTTCTTAGAGCCACTGAAAGCTTCTCTACAGAGAATCTAATTGGGCGAGGCACATTTGGCACAGTGTACAAAGCTGTCATGAGTGTTGAGAATGTGACGACCGTTGCAGTGAAGGTGATAAGCCTTGAGCAACGCGGTGCTACTAGAAGTTTCTTTTCTGAATGCGAAGCACTGAGGAATGTGAGACACCGAAACCTTATCAAAGTATTGAGTTCATGTTCTAGTATAGACCATCAAGGTAACGAATTTAAGGCTTTAGTGTTTGAGTACATGGCAAATGGTAGCTTAGAAGCATGGTTGCACCCAAATTTGTATACTGAGCAACAAATCAGAAGCCTTAACCTTCCACAAAGGTTGAACATTGCAATTGATATTTCAACAGCACTAGATTGAAAGAACTAGAGAATCTAATATCCATATGTTCTCAGAGATATGTCTACTTGTAGATTTTTGTAATATGCGTGTTTATATGTTTAAATCCCTAAATTATCTATTTCTGTAGTATATTCGTAAAATTATTAAAGTACGTAATCTGAGAACATAACGCTAGGATCCTTTTTTTTCTTTTTTCCTGATATGTATTAAAATATGTAACAATCGTAGCTTAGTTTTCTGTACTTTTCTTGTATAATAGCAGAGATATGTAAAAAATAACATATATAATAGTTATATATTTTGTAAATGTATTCATTTCTATCATTTCACACATAATCCACTAATTGCACACACTATCCACTTAAAAAAAAAAAACCCTCCATGAAAATCCAGCAAACATAATTTTTTTTTTAATCAAATACAACAAAACAATTTAAAATACAAAAATATAAAATAAAAACAAAATAACAAAATATTGCTGAAGCAACGCGAGGCCTCGATCCTAGTATCTACTAAATACACACAATGTACATGACACATCTAGTCATCTACGTAAAGTAGTAGAGGAAAGAAATGAAGATTGTAATCAAGTACTAGTCTGTCTATATATATATATAGAGGAGGGATCCATTGACAATACTTAATTTGACAATCTTGACAATGAGACTTTTAAGAAAAATTTGTAAAAATTTACAAAAAACCTTAAAAATGAAAAATGGTTTATGGATGTATTATTTAACTTATAGATTGATAGTATTTCAATTTTCAATCAACTTGAACATCGTTTGATGCCTTATCAAAATTTTGTATATTTTTTAACGGTTGTAATTTAACGGATCATTAAAGAGCAATTAAAGATCGCTCAAATTAAATATAATCGGAAACATAATCAATCTATAAGTTAAATAATACTTCCGTAGGCTTTTTTCTATTTTTAAGATTTTTTATGAATTTTTATAAAATTTTGAAAGATATGATTGTCAATATTGTCAAAAAACCCATTGTCAATGGATCTCTCCTCATATATATATATATATATATATATATATATATATGTAGAGGAAAGAAATGAGGGAAAACAAATTAATAATGCAAATTAAAGAATAGCCGGCCAGCCATTAAGATTTGAGCCCACCCACCTGCAGGCTGCAGCTGCAGGTGAATGGAGGTATAGATCCCGATCGAGCATGCATCAGCTCATCACAAACTGCACTGCACATACACAACATAAACAAACAAATAAATGTTATATGAACAACCAATTAACCTCTTAGTAAGGAAAATTAAATACAGAAGTGAACAACCAACCAACCTCTTAGTCTTAGTCTTAGTCGTTATTCTTTCTTTCTTTTCTTTCGCTGGAATTATTATTCTAAGTTTCTATGATGATTGTGCCGGCCCGGATCCGATTGCCATTGCCCATTGGGGAGGAGAAATTAAATTGGGCTGGGCTGGGCTGGGCTGGGCTGGGCTGGGCTGTGGCCTTGTTTAATTTTGATTAGGGGGAATGAGGTAGGTAGGTTTGTACTGTGCGGGCCGGGCCGGGCCTTCAATATCTTCAGAATAATAAGCAAAGCAATTTTTGAGTTTACCTGCGTTTGCGTGCTTCATTTGATTTGGATTTGGATTTGGACTCACTGTTGTGTTGCCTATTCTATTTAGAATCACAAGGCAGATATATATAATATAATTCCCAGGACAAGTTTGATTACATTACATGTAACTAATTTCTCTTCTTATCTTATCTTTTTTTCCGATTTCTCATTCATTTATTAGTTCATTACTAATTATGACTGCACTCGTACGTGTTGCAACCTCCTAATTATAAACAGCAAGGTTTAGATTGTTTTTGCAGAATTATATTATATTATATTATATTATATATTGTTAGAAAAATTAATTAATTACATTTTGAAATGTAGAGGGGATAATATGTTATAAATAAATATATTATATAGAATGAGTTGGAGAGATCAAGCCTCAATATTCGCGCACGTAGCACTGCCCTAAGAACGAAATTGGTCCCTTTGCTTTCATGCAGGAGCAGGGCTACATCTATCACTACAATTAATCCATCGAGACTCATTTTTCAATATCCTATTCCTAGTAGATAGTAGTAATAGATGCATAAACCTGTCCTCAACTGAATTCTTCAATAAGCCTCGTTTCAATATTTTTTGTTGAATTGTATACTATTTATAATTGCATTCAATAGTATCCAATTTTTCATTTAGACGCATTATGAATCTTCACAAGTATAAAGTACTTTGCACATTGATTAAATGAACAATAATAAAATTCGGATATTTATTAAATATTTATTGATCGGATATTGTGCTCTAGTTATATATATATATATATATATATATATATATATATATATATATATATATATATATATATATATATATATATATATATATGCTTGGTTGGAAGCAAATGGGCTAAGCATATACTTGAACATAACGTGCTTCTCAGCTTCTGGATAAGATCCTTGTATAGTCGAAATAAACAAGAATTAACATCATAATTAATTAGCAGTACCCATGGTGCTTCGTTCTTAATCCTACTTATTGAAACTAGATCGAGTTGTAAGCCAGGCTTCGCCCCGGAAACAATTTCTATCATTGGAGAGCATAAATAAAAAGATGACATTTCAAACTCTATATAGAAATAGAATAGTGAGCATTGTTTGATAAATAAAATTCTACACTAATATATGCATTAATTAAAATGATTTTCCTAGCATACAACAACAACAACAACATTTGTTATCCTTCGTGACAACACTAGGTTAATTGGTTGTGCCTTTGGCACAATCATTGCTTCTATGCAACGGAAGCAGTTTTCTATTCATTTAAATATTATTAGTGTACAAATAAAATGAATATATTATAACTATACAACCTCAATTTTCCTTGACTTGTGCAACTCAAGCATATTATAATATTCTTTCGAACCAAATTACTAAATGAACTTGACAAAATTGAAAAATAAACTAAATTGGAGAAGAAACAATAAGAAAAGAATGAAACTCGAGCTGCTCAAATAATGAGTTGACCTCAATTTTATGAGAGTGTATTGTCTAGGCATTTTAAATATAAAATATACATAGAAAATGAGTAGACGCCTTTTTAAATATAAATTGGAGAAGTAACAATAAGAAAAGAATGAAACTCGAGCTACTCAAATAATGAGTTGACTTCAATTTTATGAGAGTGTATTGTCTAGCCATTTTAAATATAAAATATACATAGAAAATGAGTAGACGCCTTTTTAAATATAAATTGGAGAAGAAACAATGATGCATCGCATTCGTATCTGCATTTTACCAGACTTGCACCTTATTTTTGACCTAAAACTCTCAAGTTCATATACATTTTAGTGTTAGAATGCTTAGATTCCAGTTACGTATTTACTTTTGTCCAAATTTCAGGTAGATTGGGCTTTTGGAGCCATTTGGACGCGATTCGGAGCAAATCAGCGCTGGAACTGGATTCTTGCGGGGCCGCAGGGCGGTGCAGAGCAGTTTTCTGTTTTGGCCGCCCTATAGGCTATTTAAACCCTTTCTTGAAGACATTTTAGGCATCTTACTTTTTCTTTCTTCACCCTCTTTCACCCTAGCTGCCTTAGAGATAAGGAGTTCGGTTTTGCTTGGATTTTCATCGCTTTCTTCGACGGATTCGCGAGGATTACTTGGAGAAGTGGAAGATTGAGGCCGCTCTTGTTCTTCTTCGTCTCTTTAGTATCATGATCTCTTTTATTTCTTTCTTTTGTTTGGTTTCCCTCGCCATAAGCGAGTAGACTTTTAGTTTTTAGGGATGATGATGATGTTTGCGCTTATGGATTGATTGTACTATGTTTTGATTTACGTTATTTTCGTAGTTACTTGCGCTTTAATTATTATGTGCTCTTGACTTGACTTGTTTGTTTGGTAAACTCACGGATTAGGCCAAATCCGGTGTGGTTAATTGAATATCTCACGACCAAGAATTGTTATTTGCACGATTTGGGTTGATTGCTTGCTTTCCAAGAATACCGAAAGGTTGAATTGCGGTTTTGACGAGAGTCGGATCGAATCCGTGAACAAAAGTAACTTGAACGTAGGTTTAGAAATAAATTTATGAATTTCTATTGAACTGGAATTGTTAGAAGGACCAAAATACGACAGTTGAGGAACTTGTAGTAAATCTGATTCTAATAGGAATTGATAACGTGAGTCGAAACACGAACCAGAACCGAATCTGCTTTCTGTCAGTTGTCTGCGAACCGCAGAGACATCTTGCGGAGCCGCAGACAGTTGCAGAAAGTGAAAGACAGAGTTTTCGACATTGGTTGCGAGCGCAGGAGACATTCTGCCGTCAGTAGGCAGTGTCGGTATCTCTACCTACCTCCTGCGACCCCGCAGAGACATCTTGCGGGGCCGCAAACAATCAATCCAGAGGCCAAACTGATTCTGAAAACCCTATGAACGCCCGTTTATAATCTGTTTTAAAGTTTTTACTTGTTTTTGCTACTGTTTACTTGTTTACTGTTGTGAGATTGATTTGACCAACCACCCCCCCCCCCCCCCCACATTCTTATTATAAAAGACCAAAAATATCTTATTTAGGATTTGAATTGCAATTAAAGTCTAGTTTAGAATTAACTATGTCCTTGTGGTTTGACCCCGACTGTACGCTTGCGATCAAGTGCTTACTTAGGGTAATTAAAAGCCTATATCTTTTAGGACATCCAACAATAAGAAAAGAATGAAACTCGAGCTGCTCAAATAATGAGTTGACCTCAATTTTATGAGAGTGCATTGTCTAGCAATTTTAAATATAAAATATACATAGAAAATGAGTAGATGCCTTTTTAAATATAAATTGGAGAAGAAACAATAAGAAAAGAATGAAATTCGAGCTGCTCAAATAATGAGTTGACCTCAATTTTATGAGAATGTATTGTCTAGCCATTTTAAATATAAAATATTCATAGAAAATGAGTAGACACCTTTTTTTTTAATAATTATGTAATTTTGCTTTAACGTAAACACGTTAAATGGTCATCTTACTGTTAAGAGTCATGACACATTTCTAAAAAGCTTGCATTTGACACAAATGAAGAATAATAATTTGTTTATAATTCATAATTAACTACTAAATATTTTACAATATACTAACCGTATAAAATACTTTCTCTTCACCTTTTTTATTGTTTATTTATATTTATTTTTCCATTAAAAAATAATTTGGTAAATTGGAATTTTATGCTTGCAACTATATTTTCTATCTTAGCCTCATGGCAGTCAACAATTTATATCTACTAATACAATAATAATACTAACTCAAACTTCAATGATATCCCATATTTTATGTATATATTTTTTTTTCTATTTTTTGTCTATCATTCTAGAGAGGTTGTACCAAAAAAAACAAATGGAAGAGCATTCCCAAAGATTGTATACGACAAACCCAAAACCACAAACCCAATGCAATATAGGAACATCCCACAGTACAAAACGAAACACCAGTAAAGAAAACTGAACAGCCCCACCTAGTGTTGTACTCCTCGCACGTCACGGGCCGCCCCGCCCGCGCCCTTCGCCCGCCCGTGCCCGTCCGGGTCTACAATCTCGTCCGCCCGTCTAGGGTCTGGGCGGGTGGGTCTCGAAGGGCAAGGGTCTGGATATTTGTCGTCGCCCCTCGAAACCCGCCCGCCAGTCGTCGCCCTTCCCGCCCGTGCCCTTCGCCCCCCGTGCCCGCCCATGCCCGCCCCCCATTCCCGCCCGTAACTTTCTTGTTTTTAAAAAATCTAATATTATTTCAATTACAACTTACAAGTTTCTTAGTTTCTAAAATTATATTTTACTTCATTTCTTTTCATATATGAAAATAGAAAAACAGAAAACTTATTCAAACTTACAAAAGTTGGCAAAGAATTTACAAAGAAGTTGTGAATTTGTAGAAAAAAAAACTTATTCAAACTTATAAAATAAAATTATTTAAAAGATAAATTGCTATTTTTTGTTTTTCAAAAAACAAAATTATTCCAAAAAATATGTTTAAAAAAATTATATAACTTTTCTTGTTTTCTTTAATCTTCTTCTACTTCTTCATCTCTTCTCCTCTGTGGGCTGTAGCTCTGTCTCACCCTCATCTCACGATGCCCTCACCTCACTAACTGCTCCTCTGTTGTTAAACAAGAAGAGATTAGAGAAGAATGGAGCGCCTCAACCCTCAGCCCCTCAGCGCCCAAACCGCCCGCAGTACGTCGGCAACACGCCCAAACCAAACCCCTCGCCCGCCCTTGCCTGCCAAGCCCGACGGGCAAAGGGGCGGGCAAGGGCCTCCCCTCGGGACGAAACCCGCCGTCGCCCGTCGCCCGCCGGGGTCCGCCCGCCTGTGCGAGCATAACACTATCCCCACCCCAACAGTCCAACAGAAAAGGAAACAACTGCCTCACATAAAACTAAGGGCCCGTTCGATCACACAGTTTTCATAAATTTCTGGTTAATATAGACTGTGGCTTGCTGTGTTTATATCGTAGCAAGCCATGCATGTATAATGCCAAGTATAAATTCTAAAATTTAACCTTCAAAAGTGTTCGGTAGCATTCATTTGGTTTTGGTTTGTGCATGGGCCCACCCCAGTATGGTGACATGTGAAAAGTACTTTAAAAAATTATTAAATATTCAATATACTCTAGGCATTTCTTTGTTGGCTCCACCGAACTTGGTATCTTTTTGAATTTTTTATTGCTTACCTACAAATGGTTACCTTGAAACCAACAAAGCCACGCAAAAATCTGGTTCGACTGGATTTTTCGGAAGAGCCAGTTTTTAGTTCAAAAGTTACGTTTCATGTGGTTTTCACTTTAGCATGCGGTGGCTTGCTATGGCCTTTGACCATGAAATCAAACACTCCAAAATTACAAACCACGGCATGCCATCGCTTCCTATGAAAAACTGCGCTAGCGAACAGGGCCTAAGGAAAGCAAAATAGGTACAGACTTAGGAGGGAAATGACTTGATGGCTCAGCCCCCCATTTTTTTTTTTCCCTACAGGGAGCCTAATATTTTTCCTACTACGAGCCCTTCTCCCCCTTTTTTGAGAATATTGTGAGCCTACTCAGTTCCTACTGTGAGTCTATTCCTATTTGCTCTTATCTATGCTGTTTTCCTTTTTTTTATTGGTAAACTGCTTAGCGTCTCCTAGCACGACCACCTATGTGCGGGCCTTGGCATGAAGAGCTCAACATAACAGCACGGGTCCCAGTCGTCATTGACAATGGCAAAGCCAGCTTACCAATTTTCGGGTGATACATACAATATTACAGCCTCCTTCCAGTAACACGTAGACATTCATTACATCAGCCGCATACATCACACAAAGAATGCAAAAGCACACAATGGAAATCAAAGACAACACATCAAATTGAGTTCACTGTAGGTCGGTACTATTCATTCTATGGTGGAACCAGGCGGGGCCAGCTGGGACCCGACATCTCTAATTGAAAAATTAAAATAAGGTAGCTTTATTGAATAAACTGACAGACTTGGACCTTATTCTTATAACTGTGTTGGACAAATAGCTTTGAGAGATTTTGACTTCCAGACAACCTCCGTCAAGTTCTCAAAAAAAAAAAAAAAAGAAAAGAAAAGAAAAGAAAAGATTTTGACTTCCAGCCAAGCTAAAAAAAGGTACTACAAAAAATCATCTAGATCTTTTCCAAGCACAACCTTAATCATAGTTCTCCTAACCTGAGCTTTACATCTCATAAATTGCGTATAATTGAATCCAGTAGAGGGAATTGCAAGTTTGCAAAGGTATATAAGGGAAAGAAATCTTTTCACATTCTCTAACAATAGCTGGTGGTGTTAAGATCAAGAGGAGATGAAAGGGCAGAAACCAAAAAATCATCAATGAGGAGATGAAATGAAAGGATAGAAAGTTAGAAACTGAGAAGTCATTAATGTATATTAACTTTCTGTTAGAAGTGAAATGAAAAAATAATTAAATTAAATTTCTAAGGTGGCATATTTGAGAAGACAAAATCCTACCCCTCTTTTTGAGGTATAAATTGAGAATGGGAATCTGTCTGTTAGGTGTTAGCCAAGCGGACGCTAACAATCAACGGACCACATCTCCCCGCTTTTTGTCGGCTTGCTGAAGAAAAAATGAAAAAAAAAAGAGAATATCAAACGCAAAAAAGAAAGAGTAAGAGCGAGCGTCCACTATTTTTACTTATCCACCGGTTTACCGTATTTTCAATGAACTAATATCATTTTTCAGTACACATTTATATTTTTCCGATCTATATATATCATTTTTTAGTGAACAAATACACCATAGTTTCTAGTAAACATGTATGTGACTGTAGTAAACACATAAGTACACGTAGTGCATTAGAACGAACGAGAGATGGGTGAATGGGTGTAGATGTTTCTCAAAAAAAAAAAGCGTGTCAGCGTCCTTTTCGCTCTCACTTGATGCAAAATGTACATTGTACACTAGCCCCGACATTGGAAAACTATCGGTGGGCATATCTCTTCATTTATTATGGCCCGGATGACTATGGCTTAATCATATATATTCACATTTTATAAACGAAAACACATGTTATGTTATATATTTCAGCAGATTTTGTTATTTAATTTGATCCATCAAAATATAATATTACTGCTATCCTTATCCTTACTCCTTATAAAATGATGAGTTGTTTTGGATATTGAAATAACTATCTATCCAAATTAGTTTAATTTCAGCCATTGGATGGGTTACTTTTGGTTTAATCATCACCGTTGATCCATCAATATCGATGTTTCGATTTTCACAGCCCTGATATTGACCAAGTAGAAGCAGTAATAGTAACGCGCAGGATTAAATGCTTCCAAATCAATTAAATACTATCCTACTTTTGACAAAAAAAAATTGTTCAATTTTTATTTGTGATTCCCGTGCGTTGCCACGGGGTAATATACTAGTACATCAATTACGAGCTACTAATTCTATTTCTAGCAAAATGTAATTTCAAATTGTCATTTTGTCATACATTATATTCTCATAATGTGCTTCATGATATTACATAATTTGAAATTACTGTTAATTTTGAACTTCTTTTTTGGAAGGGAAGGGTTCCATTGACAATGCTTATCTTGACAACCTCTTTTAACAATAGCTCTTTTCAAAATTTTGAAATAAATCACTAAAAGTTCTTAAAAAGAGAAAAAAAAATTATAGAAGTATTACTTGACTTATAAATTGATTATGTTTACGACTATATTTAATTTGAGCGACATTTGATAGTCTTATAAAGATCCGTTAAATTACAAATATTAAAAGGTACACAAAATGTTGATAAGGTACTGAACGATATTCAAATTGATTGAATATCAGATGGTTAAGATAAGCATTATAAATTTATCCTTCCTTATTTAGTGTATATAGGTCCGGATATTAACTTGTGAAGCTGTAGCACTACTATTAACCTGTTTGGAGCGTCGGTAGGAGCGTCCGTTCACTTCACTTTCTCCCGTCCTCACTTCTCACTTCTAATTGCTCACTAGCCAATGTCACTATCAAGTGAGCCATGCTCTGGTGGGCACTTCAACTCGTATTTGATGCACGGAATTTTCCAAGCGTCCTCATTTCAATTATCCACACGTTCACTTATATACAAAATTTGTAATTTTTATCTTAAATTGTGTAATAGCTCAAATTTTATAACAATATAGACATGTATGAGTTAAGACTATTGTGAAAATGTTTGTACTTCAATCCGAAATGCTAACGGTCCAAATTATATTTGTCATGTTCGAAATTTTGATTTATGGTTTCCATTAAATTCACTATATAAAAATACTAGGAATATAAAAATTTTCTATTTTTAGAGCTTTTTAAGTATTTATTTGAGATTTTTAGAAATTCCGAAAAAACAATAATATAAGTTATTAATCCCTCACTTATCACTCACTCAGTCTCTCCTTTCCTTGATTCCTTTCCAGCCGGGAAGCCAAAAACAAAACCATCCCCATTCCCGACCATTGTAGGAAGGCATCGTAGGAAGGCATCGGCGAATTCTCAATCCACCCACCAGGCCACCATGCCTTCCTACATCGGCGAATTCTCCCGCTCGGTCGACGACGGCCTCAAGCTGGCCAAGCGCCTCTACGGCCCCAAGGATCCGCCGCGCCAGCCGCCCTTCATGGACTCCTTCCTCCCCACGGCGCCCACGGCGTACGCGCTCATATCCGATCCGGGGATCGTCGACAGCCCCGACGTCCCCAGCTACCAGCCCTACGTCTACGGCAGGTGCGATCCCCCCGCGCTCATTCCCCTGCAGATCAAGGACCTCCAGCTGCACGTCGACTGCGTGCTCGATACGGTGTTCGTTACCCTGCGCGGCCGCTGGTGGGTTCACTGCGTCACCAGGAGCCGCGCCTGCGAGTGCCGGATCGTTGTGCCCATGGGAGAACAGGTCAGAAGCACATCTAACATGCCTAATTATTTACTTATTTGTTCAATTAATTATTTTTCTGTGTACAACTGTAGATGCCGATTATTATGTTTTAGTGATTCAAATTCAATGAGCTCTTTGACTGTTAGCTCTGGGCACAAATGAAGTGACTGGTAGTTGTCAAGTTACTGTGTTTTGTTTCACTCATTATTATGAATTGCTAATTATACCTAACACATAGGACAAAAGATTGACAGCAAGTTCGCCTGCTTAACTGATAAACAACAGCTAATTTAGTGTTTCATTCACCCTTTATTTTTTTGTTTGGGTTTATCCTTAAACCCAGTTTTACTATTGGTACTATAGTCAATTAAACCTCATCTCTTATTCTTATTCAATATGCTATTTGGTACAACTCTTGAGCTAAGAAGGGGTTTGCTAATAATAGGGTTCAATTCTAGGCGTAGAAGTGGAGGTTGGCAAGTTTAAGAAATCATATTGCACAGAGGTTGTTGATTTGACTGATGAGAGAATTGATCAATCAAAATCCAGTGGAGGCGGTTTTCTCAAACCTCATATTTTTTATTTACCAACTCCTGAGGTACTCTACTATCTTTTATTGATAATCAGTAAGGCTTATAGACAATGAGTTTAAGAGAGAATAGTTGTTGCAAGTCCCTCATGTACTACTTAAAAAAATGTGTGAATGGAAGGTTCATCTTGATTTTGAGGCCTTTGTTCATGGGAACTACAGTTGCATTTGCTTACTGGACATACATCCTGAGCAACTTAAATAAGTTCTTATTGGGAAATTAAGCTTGTTGCATTGAACACAGTGTTTGTTTTCTCTTTTCGTTAATGTTTTTATTTTATGAAACAATATTAAGTTCTCTTAGTTGTCAATTCTTTCTTGTTTGTGATAACAGGCTAATGGAGGTTCGGATGTATTTGCAACAATAAAGTGGTCTCAGAAATTACTGTATGATGAAGGGCAGTTTATAGTGCACATCCCCTTTACTTTCCCAACTTATGTTAATGCTTCTTCAAAAATATTTGTCAAGAGAGAGAAAATCGTGTTGATGCTGAATACTGGTATTGGCAAGGAAGTTTTGTTGGAAGGATCAAGCCATCCTTTGAAGGTTAGTATTTCATATTTCATAATAATAATTTAACATGCACTGACACTGTTGTTAGCTATCGCACCTGTATAATAACTGTACATGCATTATTGCTTGACTCTAGGAAAAAACACGTCAAGGGGAAAAGATGAGCTTTGTCTATGATGAGGCTGTTGAGAATTGGTCAACTAAGGATTTCAATTTTTCATACAGTGTGAGTTGTTTTTACATTTTGATCTTCTATGTCTTTCTTGGTTAGTATATGGAAAACTTCTCTTTGGAGTACATGACATAATGTCATATTTCTAGCCTACCCCAATTTGTTGTTGTTGTTGACATTGCTCTATGGCATCACATAATGCATCAGGTGTTATCTATTATTCTTGATGTAAAAATATTTTCTTTATTAACCTTTTAATATTCTTTAAATCACGCATTTAAGAATTTAAGATGTAACTAAACCCAAAAAGAAAACATAAATTCTCTTAAATACTTAGTTTTACTTTTAATTAATAAGTATGTTTTGAGGTATTACAATTAATATGCACCTCTTCATTATGGAAATTGCTAAATATGCTCATCAATGAAAAAATTTGCTTGGCTATTCAAAGTTGTTTTGCACAATTTTTATGTACATCCCCTTATTTCTCAGGTACATTCTGCTGATGTATTTGGCAGCCTCCTCTGGCATTCTCCTTCAGTCAATGATCATGATCAGAGAGACATGTTTTGCCTTCTTCTTACTCCTGGAAATAATAAAAAAAGAAAGGTTACATTAGTATTTTTGTCAACTGTAGTATTGCCTGGTCCCATTTAGTAATTATTATATAATAAAATTGGCACTATGTTGACGGTCTCAACTTAAGGAATAAAAAAATAATAAATAACAAATTAAATAAAGTTAATTTAAACCAAATGTCTTGTTTTCTGGTTATAATTTGACACTATTTATTTTTGTACATGGATGTTGAATTGGCCATTTATTGGATGTACTATTTTTGTGCATTTTAGTATGAATCAGTTACCTTATTACTTTCAATTATGAACAGTGTCTATTAGTACATTTTTCCCTGATGTTGAGTATATAAATAAACAGATATTTAAAAGGGAGGTTGTTTTTCTGATTGATACAAGTGGGAGCATGGAAGGGAAGCCAATCGAGAGTGTGAAGAATGCTGTGTGTGCCTCTCTGTTGGAACTGACTGACCAAGACTTGTTCAACATTGTATCTTTCTCCGATGAGTTGTGCTCTTTTTCGACTAGTCTTGTACCGGCTACTGAAGAAATGGTTGAGAGTGCCAATCAATGGATGGGCTCAAATCTTGCTGCAAAGGGAGGAACCAACATTTCACGCCCATTAAATCAGGTACTTAAACATATCTGTCATTTCTAAATTGCATCAGCTGGGCCTTTGTTATCACATCCTTAAATTACCAGATTTCTAAATTATCTTAAAAGTTTCATAATTGTTTATGACAGGTAATGGAGACACTAGCAAATACAAAAGGCTCCATCCCTCATATTTTTCTCATAACAGATGGAACAGTGGAAGATGAAAGAGATATATGTGCAAATATACGAACTCAGATTGCAAATAGTGGACCAATTCCCCCCCGAATATCTACCTTTGGTATAGGTAAGGTCCTTATGAGAAGTCGTGCATTGTTACTTAGAAGATTGCTGTTTGTACCTTTAAAACTTATCTATTTGAATCTATAAGAGACTACTGTGGGATCTATTGATGGATCAACAATTGTCATTTAACAATAACATCACTTAATGATAATGTCAAATCTTATAGTAGAGTTTGACTATTATACTAACATTAGCATTTCGGATCGAAATGCTAACGCCTCAAATTTAATGTTATCGTGTCCGAAATCATGATTTATGGTGCTCAATAAATTCTTTATATGAAAATATTAGGGAATACAAAAATTTTTCATTTTTAGAGTTTTCCAAGTATTTGTTTTGAATTTTAGAAAAGAGCTCATAAATATTAATAAAATATTGATGCTTGTACATGCAATTTTAAAAAATGCAAAACAAATACTTAGAAAACTTTAAAAATAGAAAATTTTTGTATCCCCCAATATTTTTATATAAATAATTTATTGAGCATTATAAATCGTGATTTCAGATACGATAACAACAATTTTGAGGCGTTAGCATTTCGGTCCGAAATGCTAATGTTAGTATAATAGTCTAGCTCCTTATAGTATATCAACAACTTAATATATTCAAGTTTCAACTGTCCATATTTAAAGTGCCTTATACAATATCAAATGAAACTTTTATAACATGAAATTTGATAAACCAACCCATTAAAAAAGCATGACCAACATATTTGGAAATTGCTCTTGTTAAGTATTTTTAAGCTTGCTGACAGCTGTCAAATCTCCATAACCTTGTTCGCATAAGAATGATTTCAAAATGTTATATCCTACTTATGTGGATAGATGCATTATGAAACCAATTTTTTTTAATGTTATCTGAAAATGGTTTCAGGGTTATTTTGCAACCATTATTTCTTGAGTATGCTGGCATCAATTGGTAGGGGGCACTATGATGCAGCATATGATCCAGGTACACTTCCTTTGAAATATCATAAAAATTATATATGAAGTTGTTGGTACAGCACTTAAGTTGAAAGTTCAGTTTGTAATTGACCTTAGTCAAATACCCACCATCATCCCTCTACCTCGGTGCTTGATTTACAAGTGGAGCATTATGAAATGCTTGAATTAGTTTATCAGAGATATTACTTGAAACATCTTTGAATTATTGACATTTTGTTATGCATTTGTAGATTCTATTGAGGACAGGATGCTATCATGGTTTAGAAGAGCTTCACGCACTAAACTAGCAAATATAACAATTGATGCTTTTAACAATCTTGATGACTCTGATTTTGAGGTAATGTTTTGATGTTTTTTATATAAGAAAATGTCCATTACTGTTCATAGTGCCAATATGGCTCATACTTTTGACCCCTACACGAATTATTTGATGAAATGATAAAGTTGAGATATTTGATTAAATAAAAACCTTCAAGCAATTATAATCAAATTAATTTTTTTTGGCATATTTAATGGTTACTATGGTGTATGCTTCAGGTGCACCCACAAAGCATCCCAGACATATCGGCAGGTTGTATCACGTGCATGTTTGGAAGATACAAAGGAAACTTTCCAAATTCAGTTAAAGCCAAGGGTTACCAAGCTGACATGAGTGCAATTGAGATCGATCTCAAAGTGGAGCATGCCAAGGATATCCAGCTTGAGAAAGTAAATCTTTACTTCTGTTGGTGTACTCGTCTTCTTGTATATATTGATAAATACTAAAACAGCAAACCTGATTGTACAATTCTTTGGCTTCTTGTTTTTACTAGGTATTTGCAAAACAACAAATCAACTATCTGACAGCACAGGCTTGGCTTTTTCAAAACAAACAGCTTGAGAACAAGGTAAATTGTTCACAATCAACCTGTCTTTACTACATTTCTTTTGTGTTGAACATGTTCAATAAATTTGGAATATAAGATTTGACAGATCAACAGACAATTAAATACCAAGTTCTAACTTGGTTTTGTACCTAGAAGAGCTCTTTCATATGATCATTCATATGTTTTCTGTTAAGTCTTGATGATGCTACTGTTCCATCTTTTGTTGGTATTTCATTCTACCTAATATTTTTCTCTCATTGCATTAATCTCTAGATAATCAAGTTGAGCATACAAAATAGCATTCCATCCGAGTACACACGTATGATCATGGTCCAAAAGGATTCAGTAAAAGATGACACGTCAGAGGTGAGGCTCCTTTTTCTTTATACTCAATGCTCAATCATTTAATCTTGATGACAGGTGCACTAAATTAAGGGTCATTTACATAAGAGGAGGGATCCATTGACAATGCTTAAAATGACAATCTTGACAATCAAGATTTTAAAAAATTTGTAAAAATAGTTAAAAATTCTTAAAAATAGAAAAAAGTTTATAGAGATATTGTTTAACTTATAGATTGATTATGTATCAAATTATATTCAATTTAAGTGACGTTTGATAGCTCTTTAAAGCTCGTTAAATTTCAACCGTTAAAAAATGTATAAAATTTTGATAAACTATCAAACAATATTCAAATTGATTGAAATTTAAAACACTATTAATCTATAAGTTAAAGAATGCATCCATAAAAGTTTTTTCATTTTTAAGATTTTTTATGAATTATTACAAATTTTTCAAAATCTTGATTGTCAAGATTGTTATTATAAGCATTGTCAATGGATCTCTCCTCTTTACATAATTAGCCTAATATTTCTTTTGCACTTGGAGTAGGCTAAGAAGCATGGGTTAAACAAACACACTGGTCCTGAGGAGAGACTACCAATCTTAATTGAGGGCCTGGCCATTGGATTTGGCAACATAACCGCCACACAGGAGAACTTGCCAATTGTGTTTGGAGAAGTTAAACCGCCAGAAGCCCTTGAATTGATGTTCACAAAAGCTGTTGGCTGTTGCGGCAGTGTGGCTGATTGCTGTTGTTGCAGGTGTCTGATCCAGGGTTGTTCCAAGTTGAATGACCGGTGCTTTATTGTTATTACCCAACTTTGTACTGCTCTTGCTTGTTTGGGCTGCCTTGAATGCTGCTCTCTGTGTTGCGGTAATTCTAGTTCGTGATTATGGATTACTTGTTTGGTGTGATACATGCTAAGATATGTAATTGTGGTGTAGATAAATTTCGTTGTGATCCATGTAAATTAAACATCGAGCTAAGAATACAAAAGAGTTTAGGCTAGTTTGTGGGTATAGTTAATTGTATGTATATCTCGTAATATAAATTGATTTGTTGGGTTTTGTCAGGTTGTTGCTCTAGTGATTCTGAATTATAACGGATATGGAAAATCTTGGGGGAACGGGGATTGGTGACCGTAGTTTGGTGTTTTTATTTCTGCAATCTGTTCGCTTTTACATTCAGTATGTAAATTTTGTTATAAATATTTTTGACTGGGAGTTGAGGCTGTTTAACATTTAGATATCATCGCAAATGGTCTAGTAGCTCAAGTGATAGCTAATTATGGTGATTTCTAAGATGTCATAGGTTCAAGTCTCTATAGGCATAAAATGAAATTTGAGGAGCTAGACTTCCATCTTTCTAAAAAAAAAAAAAAAAAAAAAAAAAAACATTTAGATATCATCTGAATTTTAAACCTACAGTTTCATACACTAATTCATATCCCCTGCAATACCTCATGTTTTTACTAAAAAAATAAGAGTCCACAAGTCTGCACCTCTTTGGAAGTTCTTTCATAGATCAAAAGCATGCAATTAATCTTAAATTCATTCAACAACATTTTGAATTTTGGGTATTCAATATCCTACTGATAAATGGCAGCTCAGACAAGTGCTATAAAACAAATTTTGGCACAAGCGAACAACTAATTTAAAAGTCCTATCCAATTGTTCCAGATACCAGAGCAGAGTGTGTGAAGAAGCATTCTACATATGCCAGCACAAGAATTTCTAAAAATAGGGAGAAATCCACAACATGTGCTCAAAGTCAAGGTGTTCTCAGTTTCTCACAACCAATGAAGACTAGACTTTTACCTGAAGTAATACAGAGCAACAGAGTCGTGCAAATAAAATTACAGAGCAAGGCCATGAGAAGCACACTCCTTATAAATAGCCTCTACATCTAACCATTGAATTGAAAAACCAAAAAAAGTAAAAAAGCACAAAAGCAGAAGAAAAATTTGTAGGTAAAGCATTTACAATAATGGCTGGTATGCAGCTTGCTCCCATCAGTTTAGATGGTTCGCAACACGCACCTCGTTCGACAAAAACAACCTTTGATATGCTGGCGCCGTGGCGAAGCATCGGAAGAAGCAACATCAGTAACAACAACATGAGAAACAGGAGAAAAGTCGATCTAACGCTTGATCCGATCAGGGAGGAGGATGGATTATAGCCTCTATGAATTTCACATTGTGTCTTCAAAAGGGAGCAAACATTACATTGATAATATTGTAAAGACATTGCATTGTAAAAGAAAAGAAGCATCTTCTTTATTTAATCTTTATGGCTATTCATGTCTTATATATCGTTTCCACTTTCCACTTTGAAATTAAAGCATAAGAGATAAAGGTAATGCCAAAACTGCTTGAATTTGTGGAATACAAGAATCAAGAACTCAGAACGAATTAGCTTGCTATCTGTAGAGATGAATTGATGACGGTGAGGTTGTCTTTTTTTCAAAAAGTTGATAGCAGCTACCAACATGGGTGAGGGTGAGGTTGTCAAAACTTGAAAGGTTGAGAGATACATGTGAAAACCAAGTTGAATATGATCCCTTGCAACTTTGCAAGTGCACGATTTTTCTACGAATAGAATTTATTATTTTTTTTTTAAAAAAAAGAAAGTGTCCACTATTTAATTAGCCCTAAGATCTCCTCATTGGCTGAACTCTAAAATTGTTACTTAGTTTAATTAGACTGGCATAAAGATGGTTTTGGTTTATTTTCAGTGATCCAATTTAATCACTTTAGTCTAAAAATTATATAATTGAGTTCCATATGGGCCATATCACACTCTAATATTTCTAGTTTTTACTAGGTTCCTCTTTTTAATTAATCGATACCATATTTATAAAATTTGACAACTGAGCATCGATTTTTATGAAAAAAAGAATTTAAGTACAGAATTTTGTACACTTTATTTTCAAATTATATATGTATCGCAGATATCTTTGCAAATCTATAAATCAGAAAGATGGGTGGGTTTCAAAGCTTCTAAGGCATACCACATCATCAATGTTCTTAGCCATTGGATTTATTGTTAACTATCAATCTAATGACTAAATTGATTTTACTCTCTTCACTAGAATTCCAAAAGACATAGAGACATTAAATGTAAATAAGTATTGTTACTAAATAATTAGTAATCTCTTCACTTCCATATAATTATGCGTTACAAGTTTTCTTTTTTACTCTATAGCACCAAAAAAAATTATGCCACATTAATAATTATAATTAATTTATAAACATATTTCATACTATAAGGATTTAAAAATAGTTGTCACTTATGTATATTTTGATTGTTTTTTTTATCGACTTGAGTAGTTACAAAAATAGCTATAAAATTAATTAATCCCATCACATATAATACAAGTTCGCAACATCACACTATTCTATATATCGATTTTCTATTTTAAAGATTTATTAAGTGTTATGCTTACAAAAATTTTATAAGACCATAATAGACATATTTAATTGTCTATGAAATAAACAATATTTTTTAAATCTTATTTAGAAATTCAAATATTTATTTTCATATATTATTCCGGGCGAATTCCAGCCCTAGAGTTATGAAATTTTGATCGTCTTTGATGTACCAAACAACATCCAAAGCAATTGATATTCGAAACAAAATCAATCTAAAAAAGGTCAAAACATTTTGTTTAAGAATTATTTGACGGTTCTCTTCCTCAACGAAAATATGGTACCATGCGAACTATCTTAAAACGGCTTAGGTCTCGGCTACTTAAGAGAGGAGGAAATCCTTAGCAATCCTGATAATATTAACAATAGTTTTTTTTGGGGGAATTTTGTATATTTGTCACTCCAAAACCCTCCAATTATAACTTTGTCACTCCAAACTTAATAACATTGCATTATTGCAATTAAAATTTTTATATGATCAAATTGCCCTCAAGCTCCCCCATGGCAGCCTCCGCGCACCCCCCGGCAGCCCCTCGCGCCGCCCCGGTAGCACCCTGCAACCCCCCCCCCCCCCCCCCGACCCACCCACCCTCCCGGCAGCCCCCCTCGAGCCGCCCCGGCAGCCCCCGCGCGCCCCACGACATCCCCCTCGTGCCCGAGGGCTGCCGGGGGGTGCGAGGGGAGCTGCCGGGGAGCGCGCGGGGGCTGCCGGGAGGGCGAGGAGGCTGCCGAGGGACGCGCAAGGGGCTGCCGGAGGGGTGCGGGGGGTGCGGGGGGGGGGGGGGGGGGGGGGGGGGGGGGGCGGGGTGGCGCGAGGGGGGGGGGGGCGCGGGGGGCTGCCAGGGAGCTGCCATGGGGGAGATTGAGGGCAATTTGGTTATATAAAAATTTTAATGGCAATAATGCAATGTTATTAAGTTTGTAGTGGCAAATTTGCAATTTCCAAGTTTGGAGTGATAAAGTTACAATTGGAGGGTCTTGGAGTGACAAAGTTATAATTGGAGGGTCTTGGAATGGCAAATATACAAATTCCCCTTTTGTTCTAAAAAGAAAATTGTAAAACCTTTGTAAATGTGTTATGAAGCTTATTGATTGATTATGTTTTCAAATTTGAAACAATTTAAATATGTTCGATATTCTATTAAAGACCACTAAAATTTGAATTGTTAAAGGTTGTACAAATTTTTGATGAGCTATCATATCAAACAACATTTCAAATTTTCTAAAGAGTAGTGCTAACGGTACCCGTGCCTTTGTACCCGGCCCGCGTACCCCAAAATTCAATTCTCTATTTTAGAACAATTGACTGGTCAACTGAAGTAAAGACTGAAACCGGGAAAAGGTTCGAGCCGGCACGCATGGACCAAGATTCAAAGTGCCCAGCGCAGGTTATAAATACATTATAAATTGTTAATTGCTGTGGGTTTTATATTTAAACAGAAAGTTATTATATTATGGCATTTATATAAGCACTCAATGCATATAATTTGTTAATTAAATAGATTCTTTATATATTTATTTCAATGTCATTTGTTAATTAAATAGATTCTTTATATATTTATTTCAATGTCAGTGTTTATATTTCAAGTGTTTATATATCTATTTCACGTGTTTATATTTCTATTTCAAGTGTTTATATTTCGATTTCAAGTGTTTATATTTCCATTTCAAGTGTTTATATTTCCATTTCACGTGTTTATATTTCTATTTCACGTGTTTATATATCTATTTCACGTGTTTATATTTCTATTTCAAGTGTTTATATTTCTATTTCATGTGTTTATATTTCTATTTCAAGTGTTTATATTTCTATTTCACGTGTTTATATTTCTATTTCAAGTGTTTACATTTCTATTTCACGTGTTTATATTTCTATTTCAAGTGTTTACATTTCTATTTCACGTGTTTATATTTCTATTTCAAGTATTTATATTTCTATTTCAAGTGTTTATATTTCAAACCATAAAATAATTTAGTATCAATGATTAGCAAAAAAAATGCTGATGGCATATATACAGCAAGGCTTTTCGATGAGGGAAATTAATTTTGGAGAGCAAATGACTGAGCACTTTTCAATGGCTGTTGAAGGGTCATCTACCATAGAAGAATGCATGAGGTGCCATATTGAATGAGATCTCTTTCGCATAATAAAATCGATTTATATTGATTTGCAAATGTTGAGGAGGGAGAGATCGATCCTTCTTCCCTGGGAAACGAAAATATCGTCAGAATATTGCTTGAAAGCACGCCAGAAAGCCGAGATACAGAGAATCAAAGGAATTACTGATCAATGGGCTGGAAAAGAATAACTAATTAATGGGCTAGAAAGGAAGTGGGCTGCGAAAATATCACGTGGTTAACTAAAACTGTACTGGGGTACAAAGTTGGGGTACAAAAGATGGGGTACCGAGAGATTTTCTCTTTTCTAAAAATTGCACAAATTTTGGATTCAATCATAGTTAGATTGGTATTACTATTTTTCTATTTAATTTCTGTTATTAATCAATCAAAAAATCGTTAATAAATAATCTGACAACCCAATTATTAGACCATATAAGAGAAAAGAAAAGAATCATTCTGTTAAGATCTTTTTATTGAAACCTTTAATTTAAAATATTTTGGGGTGATCCTTCCAAATACATCCTTTATGAAGGATTTTATTTGATATGGGATTCGTATTCTTCCGACAGGCGCAAGCCCCTGTCGTTAATTACCCTGATTTATTTTCAGGAACCTCCGATTAAGAGACTTAATGCATGTATGGCGCACATATTTATTTTGGATTTTGAAAAACTGATCAAGCACTCATCTTGGCCGGATCAATATCAATATATTTTTATGTTAATTTTGATTATATATCATATGGTCTAAGATCGTACTAATGACTCAACGGAGCTAGAGCAATCTTTGAATATTGGACATGAGATTAGTTTCACATGACTAATTGAATTGAGCACATGATTAGTGTAACATGATTAATCAAATTGGATACAAGATTAGTTTAACATGACTAATTAATTTGATTTGTTTAACCAACTGTCATAAAAAGAAAATGATCTCAGTTTGATATTACTTAAGACCAAAATCATATCATGATGGTTTCTTTTATTTAAGTATGGCGTATTTTTTTTGTTCAGACTTTTTGATTGCAAACCTAATCAGACAACAAGACTGACGCAATTTAATTCAAAGTTCATGTCTAAAGTGAAATTTATTAGTTATTCACTTGGTTCAGTAAAATATCGTCGTCATCATTCCATTTTTTTTTTTTAGAAGACATGCAACCGTCTCATTTAATCTCGTTATAATCAATGAAAGGGTATATGGGGATTTCTCTGTTGCTATATATCATCCCTTAATATCCATTAAATGTTCTGTTATTAACTTCCATGGCAGTATTCATGAAATGCATCTATCTCCTGCTCATGAACTATATCATTACAAGTCCGAATCCAGTGTCCTTCTACGCATACAATTATTTATATATATAACCGTATTTTTGATGGAAGCACATATTCATTTTCTGTTAAAGTGATTTTGTCAAAAATACAAACGATTTGAGTCTAATATATCAAACTTGGATTTAACAAGAACATCAAGGCATAAACCTAGATATTACAAAGATCTATAACTTGATCATGAATTTTTATTATGGCAAGGGTATTATTTCCTTTTTGCCAAAATCATGAATATAGTGGATTTGGATTCAATATACTCCAAAAGTGGAATTATAGCAAGAATATGAAGACATAAGCCTAAATATTCCAATTAATGATCCATCATGGATCATGGATATACATATGTCATAAGAGCGTGACAACGTCAACCGTTGTCATCTCTCGACACGACGGCACCGCCGATCGCAAAAATATGTGTCATAAGAGCGACAATCGTCGTCTCTCGACGCGACGGCACCGCCGATCGCAAAAATATGTGTCATAAGAGCGACAATCGTCGTCTCTCGACGCGACGGCACCGCCGATCGCAAAATATGTGAGTAATAAGAGCGACAATCGTCGTCTCTTGACGCGACGGCACTGCCGATCACAAAATATGTGAGTCATAAGAGTGACAATCATCGTCTCTCGACGCGATGGCACTACCGATCGCAAAAAGAATCAAAAGAAGAGAAAAGAAAAGAAGATGCCGGATAAAACCATGATTAACTACCTTGTATCGCTCTCTGTTTCTTTTCTTCTCCTTTAATCGAACACAGCACAACAGATATTTTTATTTTCGCAGCACTTCAGTATCTAACTCCCTCTCTGATTTGTTTGGTTGTATGGGTATGAGCCTTTATATAGGCGTATATACGGCCTTGGCTGTCAAGCCAAAGGATGAGTACGTGGGCATCATGGAGTAGTTATCTGTGATCATGATGATCGTGCAGCCTAATATGCGCTTCATGCTTCATCATCCTTCATCCGGTGGCAACCAAATATACAACTGACTGATTATCAGTTTTCTCTGTCGATAGTATAGGATTTGATTTTTGTTGGACTGTATTTGTAATCCGTAATTAATTTGGGCCTTTAACATATTTTATAATCCATATATTAATTTAGGCCTTTTTAATTAGACTTGAATATTTTAGCAAGTCCATATATATATGTATGGCCATATATGATTAGGATTAAATTAGACCGATATTCATACGACATGTTATACTAATTTGACAATCATTCATGCAAAAGCCATATTAGTTAATTAATATCCGAGTTATTTTATTTTAACTCGTCAAATATATCAAGTCATATTTTTATCATCTATATGGCCTATTTTTACCATATATTAATTTGTTTTTATTTTTTTTAATATTATTGGGATACCAAAATTGATACCGACTGGATTAGTATTCATGTTAATTGAGAAGCTATCCAAATTTATCTCTCTAATATGTCTCGCGTTTTATATAGCGGATCATATATGCGACTCGAATAAATTGAACACTAAATATGTTAATGCATATATATTAACACAGTCAGTATCAATTATAGCATCGCTTTTATATTTGATATATGTGGCTTTCCTAAAAATTATTTTTAGGTGTCAACACATTCATTAATGAGAAACATCTTGCGTTCATTTTAAAAAAACGTCAATACAACCATAAACGTATACATAATATAATATATATAACTTAATAGCAACTAATATAGTTAGTATGAACAATATTTTATTTAAGAGGAGGGATCCATTGACAATAGATATTTTGACAATCTTAACAATGATATTTTTAAAAAATTTATAAAAATTCATTAAAAATCTTAAAAATGAAAAAAAATTTACGGAAGTATTATTTAACTTATAGATCGATTATGTTTCCGATTATATTCAATTTAAATGATATTTGATAGCTTTTTAAATGTCCGTTAAATTACAACCGTTAAAAAATGTACAAAATTTTGATAAGGCATCAAATGATGTTCAAATTAATTGAAATTTGATACACTATCAATCTATAAGTTAAGTAATGTATCCATAAAACTTTTTTCATTTTTAAGATTTTTAATGAATTTTTATAAATTTTTTAAAGGTACCATTGTCAAGATTGTCAAAATATCTATTGTCAATGGATCCCTCCTCTTTATTTAAACTAGGGGATGATCGCGCGATGCGATATTGATATTCTTTTACCTATGAATTACGACCAATTAATGTTGTGTTATATACAATCATCAACGCACCCGTATTTAATAAGAACATCATTGACATGCATATTGGCATCCTTAAATTACCTTTATTTTTTTTATTAAAAGGTATCCATATATAGTATTTCCACTTGCAGCAAGTTTATAATTAACGGACGGGAAGAGTGTAACATTGTGGTTACAGATATTATTTATTCATTCATGGGTTGTCAAATGAAGTTTTATTTTCATGCAAAAATTGAACAAAGGCAACCTTTAGCTCCAGACAAAAGATAGATCAATTAATTCTTCAGACAAGTGAGAAGTGTGTTAAAGCCTCATTCTGCAGTTATCAGTTACCAGACAGGACAAGTGTTCTATAGTATGGAAAATAAAAATGCCCCACTGATTTTCACTTCTGACTTCTCTGCAAAAGGTATATCATACAAATTTCTTTATTCTCAGTCAGTTTTTTCTTAGACCAACACTAAAATTAATGCCATTCTAATTCTATATGAAAAATAGAATTCTAAATTTCTTACTAGTCTGTGCTGATCTCCTGAAAGCCTCCTTAAGGATTACACAGAAAGAGGAACAAAATCATCACATGTGAAAATATAGCTAAATCATTGAAACAGAGAAGAGAGCACATGTTTAGAGAGGTTGAAACAGAGAGCACCTGCTTACCTAGAGTTTCCTTTTTCCATGTAGAAACACCCCTAAAGAATGCCTTAGTCGATGTTCCTTAAAATTGTTAAACCGTATATTTAATAAAATTACCAGTGAATTACTGTAATATATGAAGCTATAAAGGAGGGATAATAAAGGATTCAGTTTGAATTACCTAAGAAAAGGATGATAAGAAGAATGGTTAACATCCAATCAGCAAGCAGGGCATTAAAAGCAACCCCAATGCTGATGCCAAGCATCAGCATGGGTTGAATAAGCAAAGCCAAGTCATAGTCTATACTAGGCATGCTGAGAGTTGGATGCCTCAGCCTGAGATTGTACTAAACCGTCGATCCGGCTGCACCCGTTATCATACCTTCAATTGAGAAAATTCTTAAAACTTGTTATTAATTTGTCAAGTGTAATTTCAGCTGGCTTAATCAGAATCAGCCAAACCAAGCAGCTTCCTCCGGCTCTGGCTGGGGCATTGCACTAATATCACATGCATCGTAGAGAAATCGAGCTCAGGTACACCAACTACAGCAGGCCCTTTATATAGTGCCATCATAACGGCACCTAAAATACAGACAACTGTGCCTCCAATCTTTGCTTTACCCACAATTGTGCTCAAATTCGCCGTCTCAGTTCTGTAGTAAAGGTAGGTCCCTCCATATAAGGTGATAAACACCCATTAGCGGTGATTTCAAATACACAAACCAATATTAAATTGACAGAAAGGGGGGAAAAAACAAACTGAGTACGAAGGTAAAGAGGGGGTTGCAGGCTGAAAAGCAACAGCATAAGTGGGGCTTGTGTAATTGAGACCGATCGGGAACAATAACTGGTTACCAGATATCCTACACAATATAATGTTAAAGGCTAATTACACAGTACATACATACATACATACATACATACATAAAGCATTTAAACAACAATGGCATCTAATGTGGAAGGAATGAGTTACACAGTGAGGCTGAGGAGGAAGAAGGCGGGAGGCGGCACGGTCGTGGATGAAAGCGGCGGGCAAGAGGACAGAGAGCGCGAGGAGGTTGCGGAAGACGCAGAAGGTGAGCTGGTTGACGCCAACATTGAGCGCGCCAAGAACACGTGGACCCCGCGTAGATCACCTGCACCAGCACCATCGTCGCGTGCGCCCTGCCCACCGCCGCCGCCTCGTCTCCTACTCCTACGCCCGTGGCCATTGCACGGACAGACTGACAATGTGAGTGTGAGGTTGTGTTGGCAGAGGTGCGGGGGCGGGGGCGGGGGAACGACCACTGTCTCTCATTGGAGAGGTTGAAGGCTTTACAACTCTACTGTGCGGTCACTGTGCGTTACTTTACTGTAAACAACTGACTAGCGGCTGGGATTGAAAGTCGGCGCATATTGGACGGTGAGATATTCATTTCCGAACTGTTCTACCTTACTCAAAATGAAATCACACCATAATATATCAAATGAGAAATAAAATTCTATTTTTTTAAAATTCCTTGCTCAAAATGAAAAAAAAAAAAAAACAAATGAGAAATAATTTCATTTGGGATGATTTGGAAGGAGATTTTCCATCAAAAAATTTCCCATGAAAGTTGGTGTTATTTGGTGAGAATTCATTTGAGTACAAAAAATACTATTATATTCTAATTTTATGTTGAACACAAAAATTCAATTCACAATCATTTCTATTGAAATCAATTGAATTCTAGAAAGAAATTCATTTTAAACAAAGTATTCATTTTACTGTAGATTGGCCATACAGGATTTATAATCGGGAGAATATACTTGTCCCCAAATACAAATCCCCAAGTCAAATCCCCAAATTTGACCGGCCTTTTATTATTATCAAGATGCAAAAGTATAAATAGTTAGTACATGATTTTAAAAAAAAAAATATGAAAAAGGTCATCGATAGTAATAACTATAAAATGAACTACAAATATTAAAGACTCAAACTATAAATATTTATATAAGAAACTTTTGAAAATCGTCCTAACATCAAGAATCAAGAAAAACGTTTCATCCCAAAAATCTTCAAGTCAAATCCCTAGTTTGACTAAAATAACTACTAATATAACTAACTTTCGAAACATACAAAGTATAAATAGTTAACACTGTAAGTACAAATAATTATATATAGTGAGAAAATATTTGTCCCCAAATACAAATCTTCAATTCAAATCCTGAAATTTGACCATACCATCATGATTATCAAGGTACAAAAGTATAAATAGTTAGTACATAACTTTGAAAAAATGTACAAAAAACATATTTATATAATAATATTTACAATTAGAAGTTAAAATATTATGAAGCACAATATAAAGAAACTTTTCAAAATTGTACTAACATTCAGGATTTGAAAAAACATACTAAAATTCCCAAGTCAAAATTTCAAGTTTGATCAATTGATTAAAGTATAAATAGTTAACATTTGAAGTCAATATACTTGTATTTGAAAACTAAAATACCTTCATAAATATAATAATGTGTCATTATTTATACTCAATTTCATAAATATTTTTACTCAATAAATTAAATATTTTTACTTGATACATTGATAGAAGCAAAAATATTTAACACACAATATCAAAATACTGATATCAGAAAATAAAAATAGCTATATACACTTTTCCCCTTTGTTCATCCGAGAGAAGAAATAATGTGGATCATATTGATTTGCCTGGAAATTACTTTGCTTAAGTGAATCCTCTCATCAAGCTCTTTACGTGTCCTTGCATGGTTGCATCTGACAACTCCAGTATATTGTCGTTCAATATGTTGCAGATTTGCAGTCTTGGACTTCACTTGAGTATTTGTGCCAGACGCAAAAATGCGAATCAGGATTGGGAAGAAATTTACGGGAAATTATGAATTTGTATTTGATCGATCACTTCACAGAATTCACTCTAACAAAGACAAGATCGCAATTTATCTTGGAATTCATTCTCTAAGTTGTAATTTATTGGATTGCTCGTTGTTGTTTGGAAGTGAAAAGAAGAGAAATGAGATGTGGGATCGGGAATTGGTGACCGAGAAAGTTACAATCAAATAGGTAAGTGGGAGAGTTCGATAAAGGAAGAAAGGTACGGAGAGAGAATGTGCCGATCGAGTTAAAAAAGGAATCATTCATGGTTAAAATGAGTTCTTTTGGATATTAACCGTTAGATCTGATTTGGGGACAGAGACTGGGGATTTTAAGATGGGGGATAGAAGATTTACCCCGTTGAAAGTGGGGTACGGGAACGGGGTAATAGAGTCCGGGGTATGCTACGTTATCCCTTAATTAAATTAAGACGATCCCAACGTAATTGACAGACACTTGGGCCCCAGCCGACAGACAGATCCAGTTCTCCAGTCCACTCCAGTCCAGTCCAGTCCAGTCCAGTCCTCCAGTCCAGTCCTCCTCTTAATTCCCAAATCTCCATCGTTCTCCATTCTCCGATCATCATCTCATCAATCAACTTCGCCTCCGAAGAACACTCGACCGAGATCATCTATCTCCATCTCCGATCCACTGCCCGCTAGGCTTTTCCCATTCCTGCTGCCTGCCTGCCGATTCGATTGATTCGCATCGCATCGCACCCCTTCCGCCGGACTCCTATATCCCATCGTACGGAACCTACGGATCCTGAATCCATCCTATCTATGTGCTAGACCAAATGTCGGACTACTGAGCTCACCAAGCCATGAACATAGTCAAGGGGGTTGCCGACCTCATCCGGAGGTCGTCCACTGCTCAACCCGGCGAGGCCGCCGCTCATTCCGGCCCATCCGATAGCCTCTCCGCTCCCTCTCCTAGGATTCTATTCCAGTAAGCCCCCCCCCCCCCCCCCCCCCCTCTCTCTCTCTCTGTATATATAGCAGTGTCCGTCTTCTACAGCTCTAGTAGTAGTGCCAGTTAAACAGAAAGGATAACTGATGCTTAATGCTGCACATTGTCTTTTGATCTGTCAGGGACACCGGTGAGGAGGCTGTTCTCAATACTCTATGGCAGAGATATGACCATGCCGTGGACAAGGTACTTGCACCTAATTTGTATTTCTGGTGATGCCAATCAGGTTTCATTGAAAGTTTCCAGAACTTGTGGATAATATAGATTAGATTAGCGGTTGGTTTCCAACATAGAAAAGTTAACGGTACCAGACAGAGTTAGGTATGTTGGTTATGATGTTATGGTTCACTACATGTATCAGATCCTTTCTAGTGTCTTCCTCAAAATGTTATAGATAATTGTTGCCCCTGCACTTGAATCATTTTTTTAGAAAACGCAATTATGCCCTGTTATATGTTTACGGACTGAAAGAAGAATGTAAGGGAACCTTTTAAGAGAGAGAGGCAGACAGTGGAGGGGCTTTACATTAAAAAATAATAATAAAGAAAACAGGGATAGCTTTTCACCTCATGCTTTACAAAGATACAAGATACACAGGATTTATCATGTTTATCAGGAAATTGTTTCTATTTAGAGTTTTGGTGGGGTATTGAACATTTATGAAACTCTCTATTGCTCACTTATCATAGAACATATATGCAATTCTGTCAATTCTTACCACTTTCTATGTGTTTCAATATAGATAGAGAAGAAGAAATGCTTCCAAGTATTTCTTTTGCACTTCATACAGATATACAATAACTGGGAGCCAATCAATCATGGGGTATTTTCTGAAAAGGAAACAGGAACTGAAGATTTTATTACTGGTTGTTCTTTTGGTCACCCCTCAGAAGTGATGCTTATTCTTGTACAGGAGCTCACTCGTATAACTTCACTTGTCAGTGATAGTAAGTCAAAATTTACCACATAACTTTTTTATGTGAACCTAAGTAGGAGGATCTCATCATAGATTGGAAGTAAAAAGCGTCTTGATATGAAATGCTAGTTTCGTAAGCGTCTAACTAAAATGTTATGTTTAATGCAAATGTATTAATCTATACTGATACTATTGTACTTCTATGGGTCATCCAACTAAGCGACATGTTACATCTGAGAACAACATACTGAAGATGAATCAATTTGATTTATGATCAAAATAATATTCTATAATACAAAAGAAGCAAGCTAAGCAAAACTATATTTCAAGGCATCATCTGACAAGTATGAACAACATAAGGAAGATAAGAAATTTAATTGATGATGAAAATCTTTTGTAAAATTAACAAATGGTGGTACGATATTGTTATGTATGCAGATGTGATGTCTTCATTTCTTATAGTTGATATATCTATTTAACCATTTCTCTATAGTTGGGAACAGCGGATCGGATGACCTTTCCGAGCAATCTGCAAGCTTAGGATTGAACACGGATGGTTTGCATGTTTTGAACTGCCTTATGATCATGGCACGATCTATGCATAACTGTCGTGTATTTACATACTATGGAGGCGTACAGAAAGCTACTGCTCTTCTAAAAGGTACATTTTATTTTGTTGAATCTAACTTCCTCCTGGCTAGCTTCCATACTAAGCAAATGGAGCCAACATGCAACAATTATTTTGGATAATTTGCTATTAAATACATGTAAAATAGTGTTTCCAATGGGTTGGGTTGGATAATTTTATGGTTTGTATTAGACGGGTCTGACCTGACCAGACACAATTCATGTCTCCCAGTTAAGTATTTAATTATTTTTTCTATGTATTTGTACAAATAACATTAACTAATATACGATTAACCTTAATTATGGTGTAAAAGGTCTTATCAATGGTAAGTAACAAACTAACTCCCCAAACACAATCAGTCGACCCTACCCTACCTGAGATGGTTAAAAGAAATCTCGACCTGTACCTGAATTGGTTCAGTCAGGTACAGGTCCACCTGCAGTTGGTTAAAAATTGACACCCTATTGTAAAACAAATTGATGTAAAGGTTTGTAAATTAGAAATCTTGTTAAGCATTCTTCAGTCACCAACATTTATCTTTTGTAATTAAATTGCATTCCAGCGGCGGTTATACAGCTGAAAGGGTTGGCTAGTTCACTTGCTGCAGACGAACAGCTGTCCAGTGCTGGTGTAGAGAAAACCCGTACTTTGCAAACTATACTTGTATATGTAGTAAATATTATTTCATTCTTTATGGATTTCGACTCTTCTCCTGCCAAGGCCACACACACTGTAAATATAAACACCAAGGAACAACCGTCTAATAGCGCATATGTCGGTGATACAACAAGCCCGACTGCTACCAAAGGAACTGTACCTGATCTTATGCTACGGTGGCAACAGAAAGCTATTGTTTTAGTGATGGAAGCTGGTGGTGTTAACTGGCTTGTTGGTATAACCTTTTTTCTATCTGCCTCCATTTTTGTGTGTATTATTATGTCAATCAGCAATGTTACAAAACGTTATTTATGCCACAAAGATATTCCACGTGAATGGTGTACCAGCCTGTACTGCACCAGGCTGATTTGCTATAAAGACGAGAATAATTACAGAGCTCTGCAGAATCTGATTGTCTAAATTTTCTGCTTGCCATATTTCTTCAGACTTATGCATGAGAATTTTCTTACAGAGTTGTTGCGGGTGATCAGGAGACTGAATATGAAAGAACAATGGACAGATTTGTCTCTTCATTTTGTAACCTTACGCACCCTCAGGTCAACCTTATATCAGAACATCAGGGCCCAGAACCATTTTAGAAGCATTGGTGGTCTTGAAGTTCTTCTTGATGGCCTCGGTCTTCCCACTAGTAGATTTTCGTTCTCCAAGAGTCCAATTAACTCAGGAGATGGAAGGTTCATTATTTTTTTTGTTTTGTTTTGGTTTGCTTTGCTTTTGTTGCTTCTATTTTCATTTATTGGCCTTGATGTGTTATCGAAATGTTCCATACTACGATAAATTTTTGGGTAAATATTTTGTACATACCTTGTGCTTAAGCATCAAAATCAAATAGTTAAATCACAAAAGCAGCACTCAACCAACACCAATTGGCTGACATATATGGCTGCGAGATTAGCAGAAATGGAACTGAATTTGTAGACTGATTTCCTTATTCTTGTTTAACTGATACTATTTTCTTTTTCAGAAGTGAAATATTTCAGCTCCAGACTCTGTCTTTGGAAGTCCTGAGGGAATCCATGTATCCTATCTGTTTACATATTTATTACATAGTTTGCACATATATATGACCAAGTGCATCTTGGAAATGATAGTTGGAGTTAGTGATAGTGTACTCCATCATACCTAAAGCTTAAAAAATCTTATGGAACTAACAGTCTGAATGACATCTGTATTATCAATAGTGCTGCCTTAACTTGGGTTTTTCAGATTTGGCAATACAAGCAACCTCCAATTTCTTTGTGAAAACGGACGCATACAGAAGTTTGCAAATAGTATCTGTTGGCCTGCCTTTGTTCTTCAGGAGTTTCAGAGACAGAGAGGAAGCCTTACCACTCCTGTTTCAGATTCTGATTTAGATGGGGTTACTGATGAAAGTCAGACCAATATTCCCAGTTTAACTGAGTGGAATGAGTACTCAGTGGAGCTATGCATAGCTCTTTGCTCTTTCCTTCTTCCACATGAAGATATCAGATTTCATGATGGTGATGTCAGCCCTGTTAAAAGTCATGGCCAAAGTTCTCAGACAGTTTCATTGGCTTATTGGGAGCTTGCTGTTAGGTGGATAATTAAAGTGCTGCTTACAGTGTTCCCATTGATCAAGGCTTGCGCCAATGACAGTGGGTTACCTAACCATATAAGGTTTAAACCCTTTTTTTTTTTTTGTCTCCACACGTTAATACAGCAATAAGTTAACTGCTGCACAAGGTGGAAACAATGTTAAACCCTACAGATGCTAACTTAGTCATCCTAAACTGTCACATAAAGCCTACAGCTTGTAACTAAGTCATGTAAACCACATATTGAAGATCAGACACCTTTTTTAATTCATCCCAATTTGTGTTGCAAAATTAGTTCATTACAAGTAAATTCAAGTTACAAAACTGCATACATAACATGGTCTCTGTTGAACCTTTTGTTGAAGATCACATCAATATTTTTATGGATGAGTACTATAGGAGTACAAGGTATCTGTCCGTTTCTACAATTTTTGCTTTTTTTTTTGCTAGAAAATTTTTTACCCCCCGCAGAATATTTTTTTGATGGTACATGGTAATTATTTTATGTTAATTAAGGCAGTATCATTTATCTTTCTTACCGCACTCCCAATTGCAACTGGTATGGTTTGTTAAAGATTTTACTCTTTCACAGGATCTTGGGCAATACATTGCAGCACTACATCCTTTGTGCATTTCGTAAAGTACTGGTTTCTTCCCCAGCTCTTCTCAAAGTCTTTCGAGAGGAGGGTGTGTGGGAGCTTGTCTTCTCAGAAAAGTTTTTCTATTTTGGGCTCTCTCTTGAAGTAATTAATACCATGGATTATAATAAAGACAGAGACAAAATCAGCCCGACCATACCATCTCAAATAGACATGGATGAATTCCAAATGGAGGCTATTTCATTTTTGGAATTTGCAGCAACTCACAATGGAAATACGAATAACGTGGTAATTGTCTCTCTTTTCTTTAAGGCAACAAATATCTGGTTTCATATATAAATTTATGCACAGTTCTGTGTTCAAGTTCATTAAATTTCCTTCAACGTGATGGAGTGATGCAATGGAGATGTTTATCAGTGCCCTCATTTAATAATGATAGATCTTACTTCTGTTTGATTTTGAAATTGTTATTTTTTAAGAGGCAAACAAAATGAAAATAATTGCTAATAGCATTGCTGTAGGCTTTAATATGTTATTGTCTAAAGCTGACATTCTGATATATAATTAGCACGTCTCTCTTATGTAATATCTGCTTTCTGATGTTGAATATGTACTTGAAGTGGCCAAAGTACAGAAGCATTTTATTGACTGAAAATTCAGTACAACAAAAAATTGGACAATAATTATCAGTAAGGACACTACAACCCACTTACAATCAAGGAAAATAATGGCAAACCATGTTCTTTCTTAATCCTTGCAGCCCGAATGCTCTGTTCTTCTCTCTACGCTCGAGCAATCTATTCATAATCCCAGGATATCTGCTTTTCTACTAAAAAGCCTCCAAAGAGTTCTTCAGTTGGCAACCGAACAGACTGTCTCATCTTTCAAGGTCCTCAATTGCATCTCACGTGTGCTTCATGTTGCATGCACTGAGGCTCAGCAGTTGAACAAGTTGAGTATCTGCGAAGAAGAATTAGAAGGGGTTGCTACCAATTTGGTGGTATGCATTGAGTCAGCATTTGACCTCTTTGAGGCATACCTAACAATGGCTGAGAATGGGAGGATTTTGGTCTTGCACAGTGCTAGTTGTATTGATTCCTTGTTTGAGTTATTTTGGGTTGAGACTCTCAGAAGACATGTCCTTGATCAAATCTTCGAGTTATTCCGGGTAATACTTTTGTACCACAGCTATGAATGAGTTGCTACTTTGCTAGAATAACACCAACCAGAAAGCATTATATGTTTACTTGTTGCTGTATAGTCAAGTTGTATACCAATATTTATCCGCTGAGGCCATCTTGTCCACTGATTGTTGGCTGAAACAGAGCTGACTATATAAATAGTTTGCAAGCTAAAGGAAACAGTTGGCCCTCATGATTTAATGCATAGAAAATTGGTTCATATGTTGATATTATCTTACTGTTTTAGCTGCCAAAGGCGTCAACTCGGGACCATACAGGAAAAATGCACTTGTGCTCCAAGTACCTGGAGACTTTCACTCGTGCTAGGGAGAAAGAGACGTCTTTTGCAGATCTTTCAATTATTCTCTTGGCTTACATGAGAGAGATCATCATGCTGGATCAACCGGTAATACCTGTCTCTAGCATGTTTGTTTTGTGCTGTTCTTTCTGTAAAACCATTTACTGGCTATTGTGCTAGTAGAATTATTGAGTTTATACAACCATAGTGACAACTTATTAGTTCGGGATTCGTTCGGCGAGGTCAAAAATTCGTGATTTGGGAATAATTCGGGTATAATTCGGAAATACTTCGTCTAATTTAAATATTAATATTATATTGAAATAATAAAATTATCCAAAGAAATAAACATAAATTATGAATTTTATAAATTTATTACAAAAACTTGCCACAGAAAATCTAGCATATGTAATCATATACAGCAGAGCCTTTAAAATCGCACCTTGTCTGCAATTCATATCCTCTACTGTGCAGTAAATTACTGCACAGTACTCTGGTGGTTGGATCCGCCTCAAGATTCGCTCAGCTCAATCTCGAGAAACCCCCCTATAATCCACATCGTTGATTCGCTGTGCAGTAGAGGATAAGCACTCCCTTGTCCGTTCCCATTTCCCAATGACTTTAGCCTTTTTTTTTCCTTTGCTTTTTCCTGCCACCCACGTGAACCCCGACTCTAATTTACCCGTCTGAATTAATACGGATGATACGCGATATATTCGCTAAATTCGTTTTATTCGCGAAATAAACGAATAATTCGGGATTTATCTTTTTATTCGCTGTTCTGTTCGTCCATAGTCAAAAAAACGAATTATTCGCGAACCTTGTTACTATGTATACAACCGTATTGTTTTTTTCAAGCATTCAAAAAAATGACATAAGAGATCTATTAGTCTTTGGAATATCTGCACTGGGACTTCCAAGTCAGTGCAATGATTTTAGTTATGCACGAACAATTACTGAATTACGCAATTGGCTAATCCCGCAAATTTTACTTATAAATTTTGATATGTATATATATGTGTGTTTTAGTTTGTATTTGCATCAAACATCTGCATCATAGTTCTGTTTTTTTACACAATTAGTGATGATTTTGCATTATTGTGCAATTTGCATTTGTTATTTTTGGGAACTTCTTTTCAGTAATAGTGTATGATGTGATGCTGACTTGAATTCTACTCTTGTTCAATTTGGTCTTGTGCAGTACTATCAAGATTTGTTCTGTAAAGGGGAGTGCTTTCTTCATGTTATCTCTCTGTTGAATGGGTCAGTAGATGAAACAATTGGAGAGCAGCTGGTTCTCAACATTCTTCAAACCTTAACTGTTCTCCTGACAGAAAATGATGATTCCAAGGTATTTCTTTTCTTTTTTAATAAGACTTCCTTTTCCTGCTCATGTAATATCTGAAAGACTATATTGCAATTATAAGGGAAAGGAAAAGAAGATGACTAGCAGAGTTGTACAGTTATAAGGGAACATGGCCCTTCAACGAGCAATAACATATTTACAAAAGACTAGCATCATACCCGTGCGTTGCAGCGGCTCTTTGGAGTTACACATTATTATATAATAGAATATTATTTTATTTATCACAATTGACCATGACACTTCAATCAAATGCGGTACAATGTTAATTACAAAATATTAATCTTGCGAGTTTCAATTCCTCAATAGATAGTTATATATGAAATTGCTTTCTCCAGAACTATTATCCTATGAACTTTTTATTGTTTAAAATGAAAAAAAATATAATATAGGTAAAATTGTACCAGTGTGCATATGCTTTTATTAGATTTGTTGAATTTTAACTCAAGTTACCAATTCCGTGCTATTTAGTTTAGTTGGGTTCAATTGTTGAGGAGCAATTGTTCATCGAAGAAAAATAACTCCTAAAACTACAGTTCATAATGTGTTGTTGAGTAGTATCCTGTATGTAGGGTATGGGTATCTTGTATGGTGCTAAAAGTATTAGTCTGATAGGCTGTTGACTCATTCTTTTTACAAGCTTATGCATTTAATTCCCTGAAAATGGTGGTTTTGCTGGTTATAGGTTGCGTTTAGATCACTTGTGGGGCCTGGTTATCAGACACTACAGAGCTTACTCATGGACTTTTGTAAATGGCTACCAAGTGAGAGACTCCTAGGTCCTCTACTTGACATGCTTGTTGATGGCAAATTTGAGCTGAATGATAAAACTGTAATAAAGGTATTAATTAAGGACCTGTGGTTTCGCACAGGTTCTTCTGTGAATTGGTGGTTTTCTTTTGATGCTTTTGGTTGACATTTGTATAATTTTTTTTTCACAATTAAATCATAACAACCCACAAACATGTCCTTTTCTTTTCCGAAACAACACTTAAATCAAAATAACTCACAAATTAAATATAACCTCCCTCAATCTTGGTTTTAATTTCCAGAGCACCTTGACTTTATCATATGCCTGTACCAGGGCACCTTGACTGCTGCATGAACAACATGCTTATAATAATTATCATTTTATTTTCTACAGAATGAAGATGTGATCGTGCTTTTTCTAAATGTCCTGCACAAGGTTCTCTCTCTCTGTTCTTTATTTAGTGAACAATTTTTTTATCTTGCAAAACCTGAGAAGTTGATGCAAAATATGAGAGGTGTGCAAATTTTTACAAAACATAGGAAGTTAAATACTGGTGTCAATATGTAAAGAATTAAACTGTCCTCTGTGCCTATCATCTTAATTTAAATTGGATTGCCTCAGACTGCCCCTACTTCGAAATGAATTAGTACATCTTATTAAAAGTTTGGAATGGAAAGATGAGTGAGGCATGGTTGAGATATTCTGGTTTGCAAGGATATATATATTAAAGTTCTTAGGGGGCAGATGCAAAACTTTTTATTTAATTAAACAAAAAGATGTTTCTGTTGGCAGAGCAGCAATGAAACACGGCATCATGGGCTAGACATCCTCCAATCATTAATAAAAGATTCAATCACAAATCGAACTTCCTGTTTCAAGGCGGGTGCCCTTAGCTTTCTTCTGGACTGGTTCTCTGTCGAAGCGAAAGATGATGTGACTGTGAAAATTGCCCAGCTGATTCAAATTATAGGTGGCCACAGCATATCTGGGAAGGATATAAGAAAAATATTTGCACTTCTAAGAGGAGACAAAGTCAGCTCAAAGCAGATGCACAGTTCTTTGTTGTTGTCAAGTGTTGGTTATATGCTCAAGGAAAAGGGGCCTGAGGCATTCTTTGAGTTTAGTGGGCATGATTCTGTGAGTCTTTTCCCCTAAACAAACTATCCAGGAACACAATGAATATTTTTCTTTTTGAAGTACAAAATAGTATCACACAATGTTAATTTTTCCAATTAATTAACAATTGACGAGCTATAGCTTCATATATAATGGTATACCCATAAATCTTGGCCATTTCTTTGTAATTTTCGTAACCATTATATTGTTGTTGGTCAAATGGAACAGAAATCAAGCAATTAATTAACAATTAACGAGCTATAGCTTCATATATAGCTTCATTACTTGAGATGTTATTCACATCTGCAATGTTTTTTCAGGGGATTCAGATAAAAACTCCTATTCAGTGGCCATATAACAGGGGTTTCTCCTTCTCATGTTGGCTACGGATCGAGAACTTCCCTGACCGTGGAATAATGGGTCTTTTTTCTTTCTTCACTGAAAATGGAAAGGGTTGTCTAGCAATGCTTGCAAAAGGCACACTCATTTTTGAGGTAATCTGTTAAAGGCATGCTACAATGCTTTGTTAGCGCTTATTTGGGTGGCCTCTAAGAATGAGGCTTAATTGTGTCATCAGGTGATCTGAATTTTAAGAAAAGAAAATGCCATAACTTGAAGCCAACTTCTGTACAGCACCAGTTGTAACCAGTCCTACCTATGAGGTAGCTGCAGGTACAGTCTGTTGATATCATAATATTGGTTGGTTTTTGCTCCCAAGAAATCTATTGGGGCTGACATCTTTCAAATTACTGTTAGTTTCTTACTGAACCATCCAGGAGTGCTGTTAGAATATACTGCTTGTTAGTGTGGTACAAAGTATTAACAAACCTTGTGATGTTGTTCTTACTGTAAGGTTGATGCCATTTTGTCATGGCATATAATGATCTCAGCCTATGATTGCTAGTCTAATTGCTTTTTTTTTTTTTTTTTTGGGTAAATGTCAGTCAATCAGTCAAAAAAGACAGTGTGTGATGTTACCTTTAAACATGATGGCAAAACAATGGCATTTTGTGTCTGTAACACATAGCATAGGAAGGGCATTCTCTGCTGGCAGCCAGCTGCGTGTTTATCTTGATGGCAACATCGTTTCTTCTGAAAAATGCCGGTACAATATAAAATTTCATTTTTTTTAAGATTATTGCCATTGCTTTTGATACAAAATATCAAGCCTACATGTTAACACATTAAAATTTAATATGTCAATTGAGCCTATCTGGTAACCAACAAGTCAATCTAAGTGCTGGTATGAAATTATGCAAAGCCGATGCAGCATTTATGGAAGATTACTCCCAAAAGTTTGATTCTAGTTTAGGATTTGGGGGGTATTTTTGCTGATATTTTTGGAAATAATTCTGCACAAAGTTTCTTCATAACACATAACAGAGTAAAACAGGTCGAGTGCCTGGTGGGTTCAACATACAGTTATACATGGAAGGTCCATAACAATGTTAGCACCATCCCTTGTGTTATAAATATTTCTGTTATTTCCAGGTACACAAAAGTTACAGACATAATGACCCGATGTACGGTGGGAGCTGAACTAATGCCGATTAGTGAAGAGCCAGGTCTGCTTGGTTTTCAAAGTACATATCCATTCACTGGCCAGATGGGACCTGTTTATGCCTTCTCTGACTCTCTTACTCCGGAGCAAGTGAAGGGTATATATAGCCTTGGGCCGAGTTACATGTACTCTTTTGTTGGTGACCAGAGCCTCCCCTCTACTGATGATTTGGTGCTTAATGGGATCCTAAACATGAGAGAGGGGCTTTCTTCAAAGATAATTTTTGGTTTAAATGCACAGGTTAGATACATCACTGGATTGATTTTTTTTTTCTTGTGATATTTTATTTAACCAGGAGAAAGTGGTCATTAGAATTCAAATCAGATGCAGCAAAATAAAGGTTCGGTGCAAGTAGACAGAAAAAAAAAAAGGAAAAAAAAGAAAAAAGAAAAAAGAAAAAAAAAAAGACTATTTATACCCACCTGCCCCTCTTTTAAGAGAAAAGCAAAAGAAACAGGTTCTGTGAAGTGTGCAAAAATAAGCAAGTACCAAAAGGGTCCATATACTTTTGGGCAAATAACAAAATATTCCACAAATCAAGACTGATAAGACAACTGCCTAGATCGAGTGGATCATTGACATTTCTGTACTATTGGAAGACATTCTAAACTTTTGAAAAATATTGGTACTACTTCCGTCATAAAATTTACTTTTGACAGACATTTTGTAAACTACGTAATAATCTTATTTCTCATATATATGCATTTTAATTTCAATTTGTTCCTATTAAATTTTTAGGCAAGTCATAAGAGAAATTTGTTCAGCGTCTCATTTGCTCCAGAAAGCACTGACAAGACTAAATTTGAAGCAAAAGTGATGGATGGAACCAAACTATGCTCACGACGCCTTTTAAAGGAGATCATCTACTGTGTGGGTGGTGTTTCGGTGTTTTTCCCTCTTCTGACACGGTTTGATAAATTATCAATGAATGCTTCTGGACCAAGTGACAGCAGACTAGCAGCTGATGTGGTAGACCTTGTTGCATCAGTTTTAGACGGAAATACTTCCAACCAACAGCAAATGCATCTCCTTTCGGGTTTTGGAATTCTGGGATTTTTATTTCAGTCTGTCCCGCCTTCGCAGTTAAACATGGAGACTCTCAAATCTTTGAAGTATATGTTCAGCGTGCTAAAGGGCTGCGGTATGTGTGCTAGTACTAGATCAATTAATATCCAAAAAGTACCTTCTAGTTTCAGTTTCCTTTATTTGCAGTGCTCTTCTTTGTATGAAAAGTCATCTAACCAAAGAACAGGTCACCAACAGATTTGATTATTTTTTTATTCTTCTTTTTAGTTGCTTTCTTGAACAAAATAAGTCCGTTGCTGAGTTGTTTTGTTTACCATGAATACTGTACTTGTCTCGATATGACAGATACAATGAATGAAGTACAAACACTTGTGACAAAAACATTAAGATAATGCTGGTATAGTTTATGCGCACTGGAGCAGAACACTGATATTTTTGCATCTAATGCTAAGAGTGCTACAGGAAAAGCACTATCAAGTAGAAATGTATCAGAAAAAAAAATTATAAGAATGTCAGTAATCTATGGTATAGTAGAACTGAGGAAGCAATATTTAACACTTCCGATATTTTTTTGGTTAGGCATGTCAGAAATTTTTACAAAAGAAGCTCTGGTGCAAATCTATCTCAACCCATATATATGGATGTACGTAAATTATGAAGTGCAAAGAGAACTATTCATGTTTCTCATCGAGTATTTTGAGAGTTACTCAAGCTGGTTGCCAGAGATATGTGCATTGCCCAGGATTTTAGATGTGATCCGTCAGTTTTACTGGGACAAAGCTGACACCAGGTCAGCCTTTGGTACCAAACCACTTATTCACCCAGTGACAAAACAAGTTATGGGAGAGAGGCCATCTAGGGAGGAGATTTCTAAGATTCGGCTTCTTCTTTTGAGTATCGCTGAAATGGCTATAAGGTACATATGTTAATTTTTCTTTTTTTCTTTTTTCTCTATATTCACTGATAATTTTACTCTTGGTGTTCTGCCTCCCTCTGGCCCTCTCCCACTGTTTTTATTTCTTGTTTGTGGGCATGATGAGAGTCTATTGGGAAGGTTACTGGACAATAAGATGTTTCTAGTGTGAATTTAGCTAGCAGGTTTATCTGATTTCTGTCACCACCTTCTAGCAAACTTTAGGACTAATTGTGGTTGCAAGTTTGCAACTACACATATGTAAATCTACACTTTGGTTTTCTCTCTGTTTTTTTTTTTTTTTCAGGATAAAAATAACATCACCCGATATAAAAGCTCTCATATCATTTTTTGAGAGAAGTCAGGATATGGCATGTATAGAGGATGTATTACACATGGTCATCCGGGCCCTTTCTCAGAACTCTTTTCTAAACGTATTCTTAGAGGAAGTCAATTCAATTGGTGGTTGTTACATTTTTGTCAACCTTCTTCAGAGGTTAGTAGCATCTGCCAATAAACTGTACTTGTATTGCAGTGCATCATACCAGTTATATAGGAGTAGAGTGATACGAGAGAGAATAAGACTTTTATGGATTACTCAGAAAAATAATAATATACGGTCTCTATCTTGTAAGGTAAATTTAGCATGTTGGTGCACCTATTATTTTGGCTATCCACTTGAGAAAATATACTTCATTTAGAAAGGAAACAGCTTGGAATAATGTACAGTGCGTTACATATAATAATGGGCACACACACATATATGACAAAGCAGGCTTAAAATGCCTGCTGATTTCCATTTCAATTTGGGAATCTAAAATGGGCATACTGCATATGATTACATAAATGTGGTGTCTCATTCTTTTGGTGGTCTTTGGAATGAGTACATGAGCTTGCCATATTAACAGAACAAATTATTTTGGATGTAATAGGGAAGTTGAATCAATCAGGCTTATTGGGCTACAACTGTTAGGAAAGCTTTTGGTTGGACTTTTACCTGAAAAGAAAGGTGCCAAGTTTTTTGCACTGGCATCGGGAAGATCCAAGTACCTCCCTGAAGTTTCGAGAAAAGGGACTAGTCTAGGGCCAAACCTAATTTTCTCGGCAATTTCTGAGCGAATTTATAAGTTTCCCTTGTCAGACAATCTTCGTGCGACACTGTTTGATGTTCTTCTTGGGGGAGCTAGCCCTAAACAGGTGTCATGTTGTCATGTTATGTACATTATAACCAAGGGTTTGTTGGGCCCTAACATGAAAATTAATTATTATCAATAGCAAGGCTAATAGGGTTAATTTAAATTAATTATATTTTGGACATTGGCAATATTGCAAAAGCCAACAGATTATAACAAAAGAATGGGTGATAAATATTAGTGAAATAACAGTGTGTACGCTCCAGTGAGTCCCATTTAACACAAGATGCTTGATACAGAACCAAGGTACAACAGTATAATATTGTGATAATTATGATGCATTGATGATAGACACTTAAATTATGGTTCAGTGATAGATGTTTCTATTGCTGATATGACACTGAAATAAAACATCCTTGTTTCAATCAGGGCTAAATGCATGCTCCTTTTCTTAATAATTTCAGGTCTTACAGAAACAGTCACAAACTGATACAGTCAAGAACAAGAACTATATTGGACCCTCTTCCTCCTCCCATTTTGTACTTCCTCAAATTTTGGGGTGTATTTTCAAGTTTCTGCAGTGTTGCAAGGATTGTTCAGTTCGTGTTAAGATCTTAGAGGATCTTCTGAGTCTCTTGGTTTCAAATCCATCAAATGTTGAAGCGCTCATGGTAAGGCTTAATAACTTTCCTATATTTGAATTTGCATTTATCTCCCTATCATACTGCATGTTTCATACAATGATGATTGATAATCTTGCAAGCTAGCTCGCCTTTTGCTTATACCCAAAAAGTAAACATTTTTTTATATGTTTTCCGTTCTTTTGGGTGATGCTATCAGATTATTGTTGTTGATACTTATTTTTCCCCCTGAATCTGTATATCAAAAATGATAATCTCACAAGCTAACTTACTGTTCAAGATACTTGTTTTCCTTCCTAAATCTGTATATCAAAAATGTCTCACCACTGCATTATGTTATTTTTAATTGACATGGTCTAGGAGAAACAACTGGTGCCTATAATCAGTGCAGGTTAGCACATAGTAGTTGGGGGTTATATGTACAAAAATTGTGTTACTGCTGTAGTATGTCAAAATGAACTGCAAATTTTTGTTTTATTTCCATTATTAGGAGCATGGTTGGAGATCATGGCTAGAGACCTCAGTATCACTTGATGTACTTAAGGAATATAAAACAGTACAAAATGATGGAGGATCAGAAATGACTGAGATAATACTCGTCAGAAACTTGTACTCCATTGTCCTGACGCACTATCTGTATTCGGTTAAAGGGGGATGGAGCCAGCTTGAAGAGACCATCAATTTCCTCATCCTGAATATTGACCCGGTAAATATCCCACAATATTTGTGCTTGCAACTACAAGATATATTGGTTTCTATTGGTAGTTGTTTTTAGAATCTCAACCATTTGTCAAACCTATTGGCTGGTCAATTTGGTTCATACTTTGAAATACCCTGATACAAAAAAATGAATAGGTAATTGGTGTATTTGGCTTTATAAAACTTGTTGTCTCTATCAGGTCAAGTTGTCAGACTTGCTGAAAGACATTTTCGAAGATCTTTCGGGAAGTCTCATTGATATTTCCTCAGACGAGAACATTTTCTTGCTGCAGCCATGCCGTGACAACACACTGTATCTTCTTAAACTTATTGATGATTTGCTTGTCAGTGAAAGCGGCATCAAACTATTGGTAAAACTTTAAAGACTAGCATTTGTTTCAATGTCATTTCTTTTATTATTATGTCATTTTATGTTGAAATATGTTAGATTGAACTCCCATGTCTTTGTTTGGTCAGCAGATATGGTTATTGTTTTGTTGAATTCATTCATGATTTTCATTTGTAGTTTTGGGTTTACCAATTTATGATTTTCCTTTCTGAAACTTATATATAACCTATGCTGATATTCTTCAATTACTGTTTCTATAATTGAGCTGTCCGACGAGGAGGTACCAACAGAGCATCTGTCAGAAAGCAAAGATGACATGAGCTCTGCTGTCATGGAAATTTATAATGCCGAGAGTGGTGACCAGCTTCAAAGGTATATTTTTTGTTAGAGGACCTTGCATCAGTATGGTCGCCATAACTTCTTACATGATACTTTTTTTTTTATTCTTTTAAATATCCTATATCTTTAGGCTATTTTGGAGTCTTGACTCTTCTTCTGACATATGGTGGGGCTTATACGACAAGATATGGATCATGATATCCGCTATTAATGGGAGGGGACCTCAGAGGGTTCACCAACCAAATAAAATCCCAGACGTGGCACCTGCCCCATCCTTTGGCCAAAGAGCACGTGGTCTGGTTGAGTCCTTGAATATACCAGCTGCTGAGGTGGCAGCTGTAGTTGTTGCTGGAGGTATACTTATTATGAAAAAACAATCTTGACAACACTTGATGCTTGCTTATGGAATGACTTGTAGTTGTGTCAGTTCCTGATGGATCAACTTATCTCAAATTTGTGATCAAAGAAGCTAACAAGCTGCAAAGACAAAATTAAAATTTGGCTCACTTTTATCTTTTATGTATTTTGATAGTGGGCCTAATGTTTGTTCACTTTGAGTGCATCAATCATTCTTGCAACTTGTGATCAGCCTTGTCAAAATTGTCCTCAACTTTGATTAATGATTTAATCGAGCACTATTTTCCATATAATTTTTTTTTATTTTGCTCTTAAATAGGTGCAACGATAACAAGCATCGGATCTGCACTAGGGGGAGGAAAGCCAAACAAGAACATTGACAAAGCTATGCTGTTGCGAGCAGAAAGGTGTCCCAGGATTTTGTTCCACCTCATCATCACCTATCTTTACAAGGCTGACTTAGAGAGTGCTTCTCGGCGAGTGCAGCAATTTATCTCCCTTCTCCCTGCCATTCTTGGCCAGGAAGATGACCAGACAAAGAGCAAGCTCCATTATTTCATCTGGTATCCACCCTACCCTCCCTTGCTCCCAAAGAAAAAGAAACCTTACCCCCGTGCAAAAGTTTTCACACAAATTACCAGTACAACAACAGCTAAATTCTTTAACTCTGTCAAATAAAAGTGTATGACACTAACAATTAAAGAGAGATTAGACTAATTATTATTAATTGTTTCATCTAAGAGTGGCAACCATAAATGTTGTTTCCCTTATAATAACTTTCACTACATGCAATGATGGATCCTGAGTGAAATAGTGTTAATCCTTGGTTTTCTGAATGCTTCTTTTAATTGGTTGTCACCCTTTATATGAGCAATGATGCCAGTTTTAGTGCTGTTTGTTGAAAATATATAATATTTAAATTAACATATGAGGTGGATTGAAACAGGTCATTGCTGAAGGTAAGATCAGAGTATGGGAGACTGGATGATGGAGCTCGGTTCCACATCATATCTCATTTATTGCTAGAAATGGTAATAAGCGGTAAATCAATGCTTGCAGCTAGTATGCTTGGCTATGAAACAGTTGACACAGGAAATAGTAATAGGGAAGAAAGCTTCATCCTTAACCTACTTCAAAAGGACCGGGTGCTCTCTGCGGTACACTCTCATAGATTTCTATTCTTTATTATGCTAAAAGATAATTTGTGCTTACAAAATGATTACTGCAGGACCACTAAAACGCTTTGATTCTTTATGTTTTTTATGTTTCCTGTTGAATTTTTTTAACGTGTTATGTTCTTGTCTTGTATACTATGTACTTTGACCAGTGCTGTCTGAGTGTTTCGATCATTTATTGGGTTATATGTAGCTGCTAATATTTAGTAAAATGACCATCAAATGTAAAACTCGGGTTATCCAGAGAACCTTATGGATCATGTCTATTTGCATGTTAACTACCATTTTGTTGGATTATTGCTCCACTGCTGGGCACAATTTTTAGATCAGTGCTGGAATAAGGAGTCCACGCAACAAAAAGTTTAACTCACAAAAGAAGTCAAAGCTTTTGGTCCTTGAAAATGTGATTTGAGTGTTTAGTTAATTTTAACCTTCAGACCTGATCTATCTCAATATATTTTAGGCATCTGATGAGGTGAAGTACATGAAGATAGCCAAATCAGAACGGCTTATGCAAATAGAGGAACTTCGTAATAAGGTGAGTGAGCAACTTGTAGAATTTCGAAACCAACTACATGGGTTTGAAGAGGAGATGCAATCAAGCAAGGCCACAATTCTCTCATCAGATGATGCCAGGAAGGCTTCCTTTCAGCTTTCTTATGAGGAAGACATGCAGATTGTCAAGGTAAAGAGAAGTAACATCATTAGCAAATGCATAGCAGCATTTTTTTAGAGATGGTTTGTATTGCTGGGATGCTGTCATAGTGTTACCATCATCATGAATATTGTAACCATAACTGGTTTGTTTTCCATCTTCTGCTCGAAAACATAACCATTCTGCATTATTATCTGCATTTCCTTTTTATACAGGATAAATGGGTGCATATCTACCGAGCACTAACTGATGAGAGGGGCCCATGGTCCACAAAACCATTTCCAAACAAAGTTGTAACACACTGGAAGCTTGATAGAACTGAGGACAGGTGGCGCCGAAGACCGAAGCTAAAAAGAAATTACAAATTTGATGAGCGTCTTTGTCACCCACCAGCCATTAAATCTATTGATGACGCTAGTGAAAATTTAAGCGACGTTGAGTCCAGCATGGATCCCAGCCTTCCTGAAAATATGAAGCGGTTTCTTTTGAAAGGGGCTAAGGGAATAACTGAGGAGAGCTCAGAACAAACTGAGCATGCCAGTGGGAGTGATTTAAACAATTCCAGGGATGAGGGTCTAAGCAATAGTCCAGAGGATGCAAATAGCATGATTGGTTCTGCAGAGTATCTTAGCGACGTGCATGAAAAGAAGGAGTCTGTTTATTCACCCGTGGAGATGGACTCTAGCGAGGTATATAAAAAACTCCCCAAAAGATATATTACCTACATGTGCTTGTACCACTATACTTTATTTCTTGAAGCTTTATTTGTTCCGTGTTGGCACTTTTAAATAAACAAAAAGAGAGTATGCTAATCTGGTTTAGTGTAACTGCCTAAGGTCTGCTATTCTTAGGAATGAGCCAGAATACTCGGTGGATTTGGGAACCAATAAAATTGACCTCCCTTTCGTGGCTCTTCCTTACAGGTAGTATCCACACTTCCTTGTGTGTTGGTAACGTCAAAATGGAAGCTTGCTGGACACTTAACAATAAGGAGGAATGTTTTGCATTTTTCTGGTGAATTTCTGGTGGAAGGCACTGGTGGGTCATCAGTGTTCAACAACTTCCAAGATTGCAAGAGCAAAGACTCGAAGAATGAATCTAAGGACAAGAATGGGAGTGATAATCCTGATTATCTCAGAAGTAACAACCAATCTAACAAGATTAAACGCCACAGGAGGTGGAATTTAGTCACAGTATGTTTTTCTATTTAATTTTCCTTGTGGAAGTTCTATTTTGAATGCTAACCATATAACTAATACTGGATGGTATATAGAATATATATAAAGTGACTGAGAGTTTCTAATAAAGCAGATACTTATTCAATGCTTCCTTGTGGCATGTGTGAAAATGAAAAACTTACAATTTAATTATGTACTGGTACTGCAATGTAACTATGTTTGATGAACTGGTGAAGAATTCAACTAAGAGACTGAAGAGCAATGATTCCCCATCGATGAAATGGATACACTCTTGAGTTATTATATGGATACTTCAGAAGTAGTATGTACACAGTGAAAATATGAAACTGACCAGGCTTTTAGTTTATTTTCTTTAACATAAATATTTTTTCTGTTTCATCAGATAAAAGGTGTACATTGGACCCGATATCTTCTACAATACACTGCAGTAGAGATATTTTTCAGCGACTCTACTCCACCCATATTTCTAAATTTTGCAAGTCAAAAGGAGGCAAAACAAACTGGTTCTTTACTTGTCTCTCTTAGAAATGAGTGCTTGTTTCCAAGGGGGAGCTCGAGGGACAAAAGTGGAATTATCTCATTTGTTGATCGACAGGTGGCAGCTGAGATGGCTGAGACAGCAAGAGAGAGCTGGAGGAGGAGAGAGATTAGTAATTTTGAGTACATTATGATCTTAAATACCTTAGCAGGTCGATCCTACAACGATTTAACCCAGTACCCAATATTTCCATGGGTTTTAGCTGATTACACATCAGAGAAGCTCGACATAAACAAGGCTTCATCTTTTAGGGATCTTTCTAAGCCAGTGGGTGCTCTAGATGAAAAACGATTCAAGGTAGTGTCTTCACTTAATTTAGTTATTTGCATGTGACTCCCATTACATTTAGAATTGAAAATGTGCCATAAACATCTGTTAAGCGAGTTTGTCACAAGCTAAGAGAAGGGCACAAAGTAAAGAAGTTAGATAAGCAATGTTCTAAAAATTAGGTAAACTGGGGCAAAATATATGCCACTATGAGAAATCCTGTTTGCAAGCATTGGTGTGGGATCACATCTGTTGATGAAATTGGCTTTTTGTAGGTATTTGAGGACCGTTATCACAACTTCAGTGATCCTGACATTCCCAGGTTATCATAATTCACTGTTTTTCGAAATTTTTGTGACTTGAGAAACAAATAATTTTTGAATTGTTGTTTGATATGTTTTTCTTTCTGGTAACTCTTGCATGTGCAGTTTCTATTATGGATCTCACTACTCTAGCATGGGTATAGTCCTTTATTATTTGCTGAGACTCGAGCCTTTTACAGCTCTTCATCGTAACTTACAGGTAACATAGGGTTATTTTTATGTACTTATGTCCCATCTAAGTTTTCATTTTCTCTGTTGTATAAGAAAGTTAGCTAGATTTTTGGAGAGGAGTTTGGATATTTGAATCCAGCTTCATAAGCTTTTTGTGATGTCAGGGTGGAAAGTTTGACCATGCTGACCGGCTTTTCCAAAGCATAGAGAACACATACAAAAATTGCTTGACGAATACAAGTGATGTGAAGGAGCTCATACCAGAATTCTTCTATATGCCTGAATTTCTGTTGAACTTGAATTCATACCACCTTGGTGTTAAACAAGATGGCGAACCCCTGGGTGATGTTACTCTTCCCCCCTGGGCAAAGGTGTTTATTATTTTATGCTTAATTGTACTCTTGCCTGCTTAAAATCCTAGCAAAAGTTTGATTGGTATTTGATTGGATTGGTTGGCTGTTATATTGCGTGATTTTTTATTTATTTATCTTTGCCCCAGGAAGGAGGTAATTCTGATTTTAATTAAGAAATATTTATTGTAGGGTTCTCCTGAGGAATTCATACGGCTGAACCGAGAAGCTCTAGAAAGTGAATATGTGAGCTCAAATCTCCATCACTGGATTGACCTCATTTTTGGTTATAAACAACGTGGCAAGCCTGCTGTGGAGGTATGCTAAAATTAGAACGTCTGAACGACTCTGATGTACCACTACACAGTTCAATCACAACATTTCACTCTACTTTTGTACAGGCTGCAAACATATTCTACTACCTGACATATGAAGGAGCAGTCGATTTAGAAAACATGGATGACATGCTACAGAAATCAGCAATTGAGGACCAAATTGCAAACTTTGGTCAAACGCCAATTCAGATCTTTAGAAAGAAGCATCCAAGGAGGGGCCCACCAATTCCAATTCAACATCCTTTATATTTTGCGCCAGCCTCAATCACACTGACATTGTGTGTCAATAATGCAGTCAATGCTGCCTCTGCATTGTTGTTTGTTTGTTTGGTCGATTCAGATATAATTCTAGTGAACCAGGATCTCACATTGTCGGTCAAGATCTGGGTATCATCCTCGCTGCAGTCCAATGGGAACCTCACTTTTTCTGGGAACCTGGTATCTTTTATAATTATTGCAACCTCTTTCTATAGATCTCTGTCCATATTAGTTAGCCAGTTCTAAGTCTAATGGACCCAAAAACGGGGAAGCTCCTCCATCTTGACTTGTATAAATGAGGTTACATATTCTGGCAGGAGTATAGACCATTGCAAGCGATAATATAGCTGCATGTGTCTTAACTTTGTGTTAATGTTACACCATTACAAGCTATAAAATTGTGCCTAATAGCTCTCTCTGGTGTAATTTGTGAGAAAATGTAAATATTTATGTAGCAATATGCCTGCAAAGAATGTAAAAATTGTTGTATTTGTTTGCAGGACCCTTTGTTTGGTGTTGGTTCTGATGTATTGTCCCCAAGAAAGATTGGCACCCATTTGGCTGAGAATATAGAGTTCAACCGACAGTGTCTCGCCACTATTCAAATCAACAATGACAATTATTTGATTTCGGGTGGCAATTGGGAAAACAGCTTCCAGGTTATTTCCCTAAGTGATGGGGGGAAAATTGTACAGAGCATTCGCCAGCATAAAGATGTTGTCAGTTGCGTAGCAGGTAGGTTAACATTTAATATTTTCTGGAGCTGAGTTGCATTTTCTTTAAAGCTATTCTTGTATTGAATATACAAAAGCAAAAGAATACACAACATGAGTATTCCACTAGAAAATTTGTTTTCACGAGATTGTTGTGTACAGCATAATGCAATATAAAATCTAAGTAGATTGGTCCAAAACTGTTGATTTCTGACATTCCTTGCATAAGAGACACAAATTGTTAGTTATGGAAGAACCTGTTTACATTCATTGTATTCAATACAGTTTCATCAGATGCAACTGTTCTGGCGACGGGTAGCCATGACACAACTGTGATGGTGTGGCATACCTACAAAGGCCGGCCTATGGATAAGAAATTTCGTGGCACTACTGACCAATCCATGAAAGATCACATCATCATTCAGAGCCCCTTCCACATCCTCTGCGGCCATGATGACATCATCACATGCCTCTTTGTCAGCACAGATCTTGATATTGTCATCAGTGGCTCTAAGGACGGGACTTGCATCTTCCACACATTACGAGAAGGGATCTATGTCCGGTCCATTCGGCACCCAACCGGGAGTTCTATATCGAAACTAGTTGTATCCCAACATGGGCGAATTGTTCTATATTCTGAAAATGACCTCTCCTTGCACATGTATTCAATAAATGGGAAACATATAGCTTCATCAGAGTCTAATGGGAGACTCACTTGCATGGAATTGAGCTGCTGTGGGGAGTTCTTGGTTTGTGCCGGGGACCATGGGCAACTTATATTGCGATCCATGCATTCACTTGATGTGATTTACCGATACGAGGGCGGTGGAAAGGTTATTACATCATTGTGTGTTACTCCAGAGGAGTGCTTTTTGGCAGGGACGAGGGATGGGTGTTTGTTGGTGTATGCCATTGAGAACCCTTTGCTTAGAAGAAATGCACGCAGTACAAGGTCAAAACCGGCTGTTCCTGGGTCATAGATGAACTACTTTTCTTCTTGAATTAAATGGTGACTTCAATTTATAGGTATAACTCAAGACATGCAGTAATTGTCTTTCTTGTGTGCTCTTGTTATGGTAATTATTTGGTCATTTGTCCTTTTATTAATTGACTTTTGTCTGCAATAACCCATTACATACTTTTTCTGCAGTAATTAGCTTGGTGTTTGAAGTTATTTATGCGGCTAGCTAGACCAATAGAGAAGGCAAATTAGATTAGCAACTCAGATTGTAAATAACAAATTGCTAGAGGGTAGTGAATTTTCACTATGGACGAGTAAGCACTGGCTATTCTACTATATTTCCTCCTCCCTCTTTTTATTCAATTTTTTTTTTCCAACAGAGCTTTCCTCACAAGTTAACCACATCTTGTCACTTTACTGGATTTTGCTCATTGTTATGTGCTGCTGTAGGTTTTGGTTGCTCGAAGGAAGTGGTTGTGGCTGTATATGGATCATAGGTTCATCAACTTGTCAAAAGTATTTGGAAGGACAATTAAATAGTGCACTTTCAGCATTTGCGGCTCAGATAAATTATTTTGGTTGATGAGGAATAAAGGAGATTGTAATAGATGTATATTAGCTTCGTTTTTATTTACTAAGGTTGGCGTTTATATAGGCTTAGGATTTTAGATCTAATTATAATTTTGTCATTTATGCGAAGTGTTGAGTTACAGACCACAATAAATTCACAAGTTCATCCATTGAAGCTTCCAAGTAACTTTGTTGTTTGTGTAATTAGAATTGCAGTGTGTATTTACGAATGAAAATCAGCCATCTCTTACGGTTTATATTCAACTGTGCGAATATTACAACTTACAAGCTTTTTGCGGGGACCTGATGTTCAAACTAATTAGTCTGTATCTAATACTAATGTTTGGGTTGTAAGATATTGAAATTGCTGACATTTATATTGGATACAGCAGTTTGCAGTTGGCAGATCCGGGGTTTTCGGATGGCGGGCTGATTGGAGCGAGTCCCTTCATTTACGTTTGTTGTTCATTTCAAGGTTATTTAACAACTGCCAATTGGCCATCAAACGTCGCATTCCTCTTTAAATAAAGCCCGAAAGGTAACAATTAATTTTTGGAAAAGAATAGGATAATATCGATCGTCTGCGTACAGCGTACTGGCTCCGGCTGTCAAATGCAATCAACATGATTATTTAATATGCAGAATAACATATATATGTATATATATAATATTGTTCTTGTTACTATTGTATGAGTTAAAATGTGTGATAGAAACGTGGGTCAAGTTGGAAAGAAGCACCGCGATGGGAATGGGAATATGGGATGCTTGTCGAGTTCTTTAGTCTATGATTCTCTGCTCTGCTCTGCTCTGCTCTGCATGTGTAAATCTTTGACCAGTTGTCCAGTCAAGTTGACAATTTACAGCATGCATGGGAATATGGGATTGGGGACTGGGAGTGGGGGGAGAGACTGATCCAAGTGAGTGAACAGAGAGGGATTGAATTTTGGGTACAATCCTATCCGAATCCGAATAGGCAGGCAGAGTAGTATATGTCTGTCCAATGTCCATTATATATATTTATCACCGACAATTATTAACTTAATTTAATTTATAAGATGTGTAAGCCTACTACATACTAATTATTTCCCAAGTGAGAAGTTACCTAAAATCAAATATTAATCATCAATGTTCTCTCATTTCAGCAGTTGGCGCCAACCATTCCTTATTTCAGCCAAATTTGTATGTATTATGTAAACATTTCTCTGTTTCTGTAATGTGCTGTGACGTCCGGTCCTGTGAAACAATATTAATTATTTATGAGATGTTAAAGTTAGTTTCCGAACTCAGAACGGACAGACCCAACATGTCTTCAATTTGAAAGTCTGGTCCAATGGTGACATCTGTATCTGTTTGTGAATTGTGAGTTGTGGTGTGCAGTTGAGTTGGGCACCTGACTGAGACTCTCACTGAGTTGTAATGGATGGAGTTGGACTCTATATATGTACGTATTCCATTATATATACATGACAATTGACACGAGCGATCAGACATTTGACAGCACACGTTGACGTTGTGCAAGTATACATATACTAACTTAGTTTGTGCATTAATTAATTAAATTGAATTATTGCACAAGATCATGCATGATTTATTTATTTATTTAGTAGTTTAGATCTGGCGCAAGTCCAAGTCGCATACATTGAATATGCTATCTTAATGGTACGCCTTTGATTATGGATTCTTCACGAATTTCATTGAAAATAATAGTTTCTAAAAAACTCACAAATTTTCACTTATTTTATATATGATCTTATGTCATGATTCATGAGATTTAAATTTACGTCCGCTGATAATTGACATTATGTTACTTTTATATTTTTTTAAGATTTTATATTATTTTAAAAAAATAAAAAGGCTTTGTTAGAATAAAAAAAGTTATTTCTTAAAGTTAAGTTAGATCGTCCATATTAAACTTGGAATAAATATTTTTTTTTTCAGATGAGCATTTCTAATAAAATTTAAAGAACACTAAAATCCACACACCCTCCCCTCAGGAAAATATTAATCGGATATGATTATTTAAGCTTTAAAATTAGAGAAAAAAAATATACTGGCCCATGATTATATTGACCATATTGGTAATTTAATTTTTAGAGATAAAGATGAGGGTCAAGCTACTCAAATTTAATATTGGTAATCTAATTAATTATAAAAATAACTAGTAAAACAACCTCATAGATACTATATGACATATATATAAATAACCTAAAGAACCAGTCTTTGGTCTAATGGTTAAGGGCAACGCTCTCCGTGTGAGAGGTCGTGGGTTTGACCCTCATCTTTATCTCAAAAAAAAAAAAAAAAAAAAAAAAAATATATATATATATATATATATATATATATATACAAATAACCTAAATAAATTTTAATGCAATATAAGTACTGTTTGATTATGCATCTAAGACTACTTAAATTTCGAGCAACTCAATATACAAAAAGGATGCACAAGCATTAAACAATATCTAGTCATTTTTTTGAGAAACTTATAATTATTCGCCAAAAATAAAATAGTTTCTGAACTTCACACTTGTCATGTGAAATAAGAACATCTAACTTGTGCGTCATTTTGGCGGCAAAGAATGAAAAATAATTGGCATATTCATACTCTGCAAAGAATGTAAGCTTCCAAATTTTTTTAGCTATGTCACATCATCATTAATAATCTCAATCATTGATTTTATTTCTCTCTCTTTTTTATCTTAATCAAATGACTCAAATTAATTTTTCTTTTTTTATTAAAAGAGACAATATAATTTGTCTAAATAACAATTTAAGACTCAAAAAATTTGCAACTCTTTATATTCTTTTATGTGAATTAATATGTAGCTAAAAACATATTGTATAGAAAATATGCTAGGTTTAATATTTACTCAATAAGATATATTTAGAAAAAATGTATATTTATTTTTAATATCTATTAATTTATGTAATATTATTTCTTTGGGGCTTCGCCCCGATTCGCAACTCTAGTGACTATAAATTTTTTTTAAAATAACTACATTTTAAATTCATAAATAACAAAATTAATTGATAGAATGTTGTATATATTATATTTTATGTGTAATAAAAAAATTATATCATTTTGATTTTACTTACATATGTATCAAGCATTAACAAAAATCAACGGTTCAAGTTTTATGATTTTTCCTCCTCTGTTGATGACTATCGAAACAACGTTAAAACTTTATCATTTTTTGTGTGTATATTGTTGAGATAATATAGAATAGATCTAATGGTTTAGAATTTTCAATTTATGCATAAATACTAAAATGATCATCATAGACACCAATGCTGATGGTTAATGGTTATTGGATGCCTCCTCATTTAATATTAACAATTGAAAGGAAATATTTGACACTTGCACAGCAGAGCAGAGGGCATCTATATGACTACTATATATATATATATGCCTTTGTATACTTACTGTATATATAGCCATGTTGATATATGTTGTCCTGAATATAACACTCTCCAAAGTCCAAACCTACATTTGGTTCCATTATTATTATAAAGGATAACCGATTCCTCTCCTCTCCTCTCCTCTCTCTTCTATTCTATGAATTGAATTAATTAATTAGTGTTCTCTTGGATCTCCCCACCTACCCTACCCTACCCTACCCTACCCTCACAAGTCACAAGTTCATTTACTACTATCCCTCCCTCCCTCCTTCCCTCCCTTAACCGGTCATTTCCATATTCATTCACACCAGAGAGCAGAGCAGTCATCCTGTACTGGCACTGGCACTGGCACTGCCAGTTCACTAAACAAGTGCCTGCCTGCCTGCCTGGGTAAGTTAATCAAACAGTCACCTCAGTCAAGGAATCCAATAAGAGTGAGGGAGTGAGGGAAGGAGAGTGATAGTGAATAATTAGGAGAACAAGAACAAACAATGGAGGTTCCTGTGTCTTTCCTCTCTCTCTTGTTCATCGTCATTGCCGCTTTCTTTCTTTCCTCCCACTGCGTACTGCGGGTGCGAGGCGATGACCCCTACCGCTTCTTCACTTGGGTCATCACCTATGGTGACATCTATCCACTTGCTGTCAAGCAACAGGTACATCATCCTTCATCCTTCATCCTTCATCCTTCATCCTTCATCCTTCATCCTTCATCCTTCTACAACACACACTTTAATTCCTTTTTTTAGAAATAATTAATAATGTTGACTTTGGCACCGGTAATCGGTATAGTTATATATGCTTTGGTGTTCCTGTCTTCCTGATGCGTGGTAAGTATGAGTGAGCTTCTTGTGTGAATATATGTATAGGTTGGTTAATCATGCATATTCTACCTTTTCCTTTGATACGGTATATATTATACAAAACTTAATTGTATGAAAGATATTAAGCCATATCACTCAATTGGTTTTTGTACTGTACCGGGGCGGTATATATACTGATACATACATACATCTCATCTCCGTATATATATGTATATGCTTGCTGCTAGAGTTCTGCATTGCACAAGTGATGCTCAACTGATGAACTCAAGACTCTACTTATTCTTGTTTTGTAACATATCAGTCGATGGCTTTAATTTGTAGCTTCAATGTAGACTACATATGGTTGCTGAACTTTGCAAATATAAATATATTATACAGATGATTGATATAGATTTTACTAGTTAAAAGCCAGCACTAAATTGATTTTACTTCAAATTAACTGTGTGCAGGGAATTTTAATCAACGGTCAATTTCCGGGACCTCAGATAGACGCAGTAACAAATGACAATCTGATCATCAATGTATTTAACAATTTGACTGATCCTTTCCTAATTACATGGTAAATTTTACTCTCTTTTGTCATTCGTGGTCTTACTTTTCTTCAGGATTAAGTTTAGGATATTTCACACTGTCGAGTGTTTTTTTTTGAGAAAACACACTGTCGAGTGTTAACTAAAGTGTTCATCTAAGTGTACTTTTTATTGCTTTTATCATTACTAATTGTCTAATTCTCAATATTAAAAGTCCTTTAAGCTTCTTCTTTATACAAAGGAAAAAAAAAAAAAAAAAAAAAAAAAAAAAAACGATAAAAAAGTAACCTGCTTTTGATTTGCTTCTCTTACACCCAAGGATCGGATACCGGTTTGGATTAGATCTTTATGGTATTGGTATTCCACACAAAGCAGAAGCAGACACCTTTTCCCCCAGGTGTTTAAAAGGAAGGAGAATAATGTGCTTTGGACCACATGGATGGAACTAAACATGTGCACAGCTCTAAAAAAGGATAAAGATCCTATTATCCCTAGATGTAATGGGTCCTTATAATTAAAATAATTAATGATCAATTACATGTCTTTTACTTGGTAAAAGTTAAGGAATTCAATAGTATGTACTGTGGTGGGTATCACTAATATTGTCTCATGATTAATGCAATGTGAAATTAATGAACCTCACAATGATACTAGAGTACACTCAACCAATGTACCGGTAACCAATGATCCAGTAGAGTAGAGTAGCTAATAATGTAGTGAACATTGAAGTCTCATCTCATCCAATCCAATACAGTATTCACTAGTCTGATAATGTGAACCATTATTCTAAACTACAGATTTTATTTATGTAATTATATTAATTGGATTATGATTAAATGAGTTAAAATTCATAGCACAACTGATATCTGGATAACAAATAAGCAACCAAATACACATACCGACTTTGGTTTTTCAGTTTTTAATTTGGGCAAATTGATATGCACATCTACTACAAAGATGGTTAAGATATTTTAAAATACAAATAATACTAATCTTAAAATGATTCGGGATTTCGGACTTGTAGGGATGGGTTGCAACAGAGAAGGAGCTCATGGCAAGACGGGGTATACGGCACAAACTGCCCGATCCCACCTGGTGGTAACTTCACTTATGTGATGCAGGCAAAAGATCAGATTGGAAGCTACTTCTACTTCCCTTCTCTCGCATTCCACAAGGCTGCAGGAGGTTTTGGTGGAATCAGAGTTCTCAGCCGCCCCATGATCCCCGTGCCATTCCCACCTCCATCCGGAGATTTCACCGTACTTGCCGGAGATTGGTTCAAGGCCAACCATACGGTAAATTCGCGCCTTAAATTTCTTTTCTTTTTTTTTTTATTGCTTACTTTTTAGCATAATATAATTTTTCAGACCCAACTTGTAAGTCAAAACTTGGAGATGTTAATTAAGATGTAAATTAGTACCATTACGTAGTAATAACTAAATGAAAGCTCCAAATAGTGCTTGCTGCTTGGTTGTGGTTTGTCTAAGTCAAGCAAAGTGCAAGTTTAATATGAAGTTTGAAGCAAAATCAGCGAGACTGTATCAGCCTTTCCTCTTACATTACATCTCTTTCAACTTTCTTTACATTGCGGATTTAAATTAGGTGTATAAACTTTTGTAGGATTTACAAGCAATGTTGGATGGTGGGTCGGATCTTCCTTTTCCTGATGGATTGCTCATCAATGGCCGAGGACAAGATGGGAACTCTTTTACTGTTGACCAAGGTAAAATAAATCACATTTCCTTACTTGGCTGTTTTTTAAAATTCTCACTCTTAATTGCAAGCGCTTTGTTTCAGGGAAAACATACCGGTTCCGAATTTCAAACGTCGGTATCTCCACCTCTGTAAACATAAGAATTCAAGGCCATTCCATGGTGCTGGTAGAGGTAGAAGGGTCCCACACTGTACAGAACACTTACACTTCTTTAGACATACATCTCGGCCAATCATACTCCGTCCTAGTTACAGCTGATCAGCCGCCGCAAGATTATAAAATAGTCTTCTCGACAAGGTTCACAAACCCGGTGCTCACAACCACTGCAATCCTCCACTACAGCAATTCTGCTGGGCCTGCTGCAATTCCTTTACCGGATGGGCCCACGATTGAGACTGACTATTCGCTTAACCAGGCAAGATCGATCAGGTAAGACTCGTCGTATCGATCCATTTACCATATTAATATCTGATATAAACTTTTCAAAAAGTTGCTAGCTTTCAAGATTACAATTTGTATTGGAATTAAACTTAGTAGCTTTACTAATTACATATATATGCAATTAAAATCAGATGGAACTTGACTGCCAGCGGGCCAAGACCGAACCCTCAAGGCTCGTACCACTACGGCCTGGTCAATACGACACGTACCATCCGACTTGCAAACTCTCAGACCACCATTAATGGCAAGCTCAGATACGCTGTCAACAGCATATCCTTCATACCAGCTGACACTCCTTTGAAGCTAGCTGATTTCTACAATATACCCGGTGTATTTACACTGGGCAGCATGCCTGATAACCCGACTAACGGTGGTGCCTATCTCCAGACCTCTGTCATGGCAGCTAACATGAGGGAGTATGTCGAGATTATTTTTGAGAACAGTGAGAATGCTTTGCAGTCATGGCATATCGACGGATATTCCTTCTTCGTTGTTGGGTAAGATTTGCTACATTTTTTTTCTAGATTGCAAATTTCTTAATTACTTTGAGAATTTGTCATAATTAATTATTCTGATGAACAGAATGGATGGAGGACAATGGACACCAGCAAGCCGGGAAGGGTATAACCTACGGGATACCGTGGCGCGGTGTACCGTGCAGGTACATATGTAGTTAATATCTGAATTGTGAAATGCGTTACAAAAAAATCAGTCCCTAGTTCGTTCTACCGATGGAAACTACTAAAAGAAGAATTCAGGTCTCAAATTGTCTCAGATAGAATTAATTACTTGGCTGATCAAAATTAATTACCAAAATTGTCATTATAACCATAACTGATGAATTTAAAAAACATGAGAAAAGAGTATTAAGAAAAATATACTGGCAAGTCTGGCATCCAATTGAGATTTATATATATGTTACTTCCCTTAATATATATGTATGTATCAGGTGTATCCACAATCATGGACAGCGATATACATGGCACTGGACAATGTAGGCATGTGGAATGTGAGATCTGAGAACTGGGCCAGGCAGTACTTGGGTCAGCAATTTTATCTGAGAGTCTATTCCCCGGCTAACTCATGGCGGGACGAGAACCCGATCCCCCGGAATGCGCTGCTCTGTGGCCGGGCTTCGGGTCGCCGGACGAGGCCTCTTTGAATTTTGACTTAGGCAGGCAGCCAGGCTGAACGGTTTTTACTGTCACGAAAGGGTGACAGATTCATTGAGATTAGTTAATTTCACGTCGGAGTTGCATTCTTTGTTGTTACGTTTTCTTTTATTTTTAATTTGATTTATAGTACTATTTAATATTTAATTTTACATATGTACCAATTAATAATTATCTAATTGGTCAATTGTTTTGTACTTTCTAACGAGAATTAATACATAGCATTATAGCAATTAAGAATAAAAAACAAAAAATAGAGCTCGTTTCTACCTACCCATTTAAATGGTACATACAGTTAGAGTTCTAAAAATAGACACAGCGTGCCTAGTTTCGTCACGACACGGCACGGAGTGCGGATGGAAACGGCACAACTAAGGCATAAGAACGGATACAGCACGGGTCATTAACAGTGCTATATATTAACCGTGCCGTGTTTGAGTTTTGACAATTTTGAAACGGCATGGAATAACACGCGTAGTATTCTGAAAACGGCACGGAATGATTATCAAACACGACACGGTAACGGCATGTGACACGACATACACGACAGAAACAATGTAGGTAACACGGATTGGAACAGATAGGACATGGGTAGACATGGATAGGACACGGGTAGACAAGGATAGGTTACGGGTAGGACACATGTAATAACTCCGCCTATATTTCATACATAGCCGGTCCTAAAGCCCAGAAAAAGGAGGGGTAATTTATATGAGGAGGGATCAAATGACACAACAATATTTTGACACAAATGTAACACTAAATCATATAAATTTATAAAAAATTTAAAAAATGGAAAACTTTTTTTATAAATATATTCATTTCTTTATAGATCGATTGTGTTTCAAATTTTATTCAATTTTAGTGTCATTTGATATTCCATCAAGAATCATTAAATTTAGATCGTGTTAGTTACTATATAAACTTGATGGTCGTTGATATAGTATCAAATGACACTCAAATTGAATAAAATTTGAAACACAATCGATCTATAAGTAAATAAACATGTTTGTAAAAGATTTTCTATTTTTAAGATTTTTTATAAATTTATATGATTTAGTGTAACATTTGTGTCTTTGTGTGTCATTGGATCCCTCAATTTATATAATATTATGTAATTATTAATTAAGAAAATGTTTCATGCGAATATGGTACTTTTTAATTTTTTTATGTTTTCTAAATTTTTTATTCTAAATTTTGACAAATAAATAATTTAATGATTTTTTGGGTTAAATTTTAATTTATTTTAACTTTTTATGATTTTTGGATTTTTTTTAATTTTTATGTTAAGAACAAGTGGACACGTTTAGTACGGTTAAGACACATGTATACGACACGGTAGGTCATGTATCCGATTGGACACGACACGGATAGAGCACGGCACGATAGACATGGTACGTGTATCTTACCCGTGTCGTACCTACGGAAAAAATATTAATGAAAAAAAGACACTGCACGATACAGCATGAAGACACAGCGTGTCTAGACATGGTACAACACGGAACGACGTAATTTTAGAACTCTATATATAGTATGATATTTCTTTGATAATTTGACTAGATGATAGTTAAAAATTCAGATCAATATTCCGTTCCGTCTCATTAACCAAAGTTACGCAATTTGTCGGGTCGGGTTCGGACTCGGGTCGGGTCAATTTGACCAAAGGAAGATGCCGGGTTGGGTTGGGTTGGTTTGACAAGTGCCTATATTTTTTCGGGTCTTAGATCATTTCAATTGGAGTCGGGTCAGGTATTGGGTTTGACGATTGTTGGTGTATTTTTATGGCATATTGAATTGAAATCCTCTGAGGTATTCCACCGGGGAATGGTCAAAAAACCCCCAAGCTATTGTGTGCAGTTTTCGAAGCTGCCTGCTACAGTAGTACATATTATTTCCAATAAATTTCTGACTACTCCATGATTTGGGGTAATCTGACCATTCCAGGGGATGTGCACTCATATGATTTCTGGTCATCTCAGATTTCAGGTGGTTTGGGCTGGGTCAGGTTCGGGTCACAAGATTTGCAGGTCATCTCAGGTTTCGAGTCGTTCGGGTTCGAGTAGAGTTTGGGTCACCAGATTTCCAAATCATTTCGGCATTTAGATCGTCGGGGTTCGGGTCGGGTCGGGTCGGGTCGGGTTTGGGTCACCAGATTTTCGGATCTATCTCGGCATTCAGATCAGGGCGGACGGAGAAGTTTTTGAGGTCGGGTTAAAATTTGGCACCTCTAGGGTTTTGTAAAATTAATTATTTAAATATTGTCCTCTATTAGGTATAAGTTAAGACTTAGGGTGTCATTTGTGAAATTTGGCCTCGAAAGTATATCTATATATACTCCCATCCTCTTCTAGGGTTTGTTGTCCCCGCCCGAAGCCGCCACAGGTGGGAAGAATAGAATACCATCTCTTCCTTTGTTTCGCCCTCTCTCTTGTAGCAAATCGGAAGATGAGAATCATCTCTGTTTTTCTTTGATTTTTGGGATCACTTGATTCATCGATCATTTTGAACTTGTTTTCAATACATAATTTGCTTTTGCAGTCCCTACTAACTAACCTCTTAGAATAAGCGGGCATACTGTTACCAAATGCAAATGGGTATGTCTGAAAAATTAAGAGGGACAGTAATTTCTCAAGATATCGTTTCGGTTGCCATGAGTTAGTTGGTACTCGATTGTTGCTTGGGAACAATTCATTAAATGGATTATTTTGTTCTGTGTTTTAGAGAGAGAGAGGAGCTATGAGGATGAAAGTATTTTGGACTAGAGTTTCTGATATATAGTTGGGTGTATGATATGATATGCCCAATTGTTGACGACTAACCCTTGGCTGTCTGAGCTCCTCTTTCCAGTCCTTACCAGTACCATTGCATTGCAGCGGTAGCCTAGGTACTGATAAGATAAATAAATGAATCCATCTGGTCTGGTACCAAGCTAGATTGATGTGATGTGATGTGATGATGATTACAAAAATTAAATTAAATTAAATTAAATTAAATTAAATTGGCAGTAATTAATTCTATCTCACTGAAAGTAGGAAGAGCATACAAGTAAAGTACCTAATAACTTCTTGTATTCCCATTTGGCCGGGTATCTCAAATGTTTATGTTCCAGCTAAACAAATTATACCGTCACCAACTGTTCTGCTTAGGTAGATAGATTATGCCTGAGATTGAGACTCAGACTACTGATTATTTTGCTGCGTATGATACTTGATCTGTACTGGTAATATTATTGTGGTATCTTACAACTACTGATGTATTTGACCAGTATCAGAATTCTATTTGTATTGTATTCTATGGTATTATATATTATATATTTGTACCAATAAGGCAATCTTTCTTTGAATACAAAACACTACTTCAGTTCAACAATATGAGATTAATTCCTCCCTCTTTCATATATATATATATAAACTCACATGGTACATACATTCTCCACTCTAGTAAAACCAATATAAATATACATACTCACTCTACTAAACCATCTCGGACTTTTTTCACGCATTCAAGAAAAAAAAAAAAAAAAAGTACAATAGTATACAAAGGTTAAAAAAACTTGAGATGCTTCTTATTGATATATATCCATGTGTTACATACCATAAGATAATAGCATCCTTCAAATAAATAGATAGATGTCTATCCTTCCACAATCTTAATTTCTCTCACCATTCCCGTTTGGCTCCCGGTGTAAGTGGCGAAAAGAAAATGCCGAGGAACCCAAACGATTGATCCAATACTGACCTTGATATTGTAAACCACTGAGATAGCAAACATATATAAGCATATAGATATGTTTTCTTCCACTTTTTTCTGCTTTCCGATGGGGGAGAGGTTGCACGCACAATAATGGATAATTAGTACACACAAAAATCAGTACATATATCACATCATTTTGACCAATATACAAATATATACAGCACACATTTATATATATCGCATGGATAGAGGCTGGCAGGGTGTTTGGTTGGAGTTGTATACTCGAGTAACGACACAGAAATTTAATTTGCCTCAGTGAAAAAGTTCCTTGGATGTAAATCCTCACTCGTTATTCCCAAGTGACGGGACCCTCCGGTGTTAGAGGGGGCAAAAAGTGCTGGTGGAGTGCCATTCCATGGTCATCGTTGGTTATGACGGACCCACCGCCAGCTCCACCGGATGTCTCTCCTCCGCTGCCACCTGAGTTATCAGGGTTGAGCAAAATTGAGAGCTCTTCCATTGTTTTCTCAATTACTGAATCCTTCAGCTCTGCTTTTAGCATCGAATTGTTCATACCTGAATCAGAGAAAAAAGGTATTGTTAAATTAATATTGTTAGAATAAAAAATGAAACATGATGCTTAAGGATGAGTGGAGATAGATAAAGAGACAAGCAAGTGCAAATGAATCATGAGTTTCATGACCACTCGATGATAGAGAATTTTGAACAAAGGGAATGGAATGCACATCTTTGAATCTACTTGACGCCTCTACTTCAAAATGAAAATATTCTACTCTTCGCTTAATACAGTTGCTACAATGCTAAACCGTCAAAGAAATTAAAGTGGAATGAAATTAGAATGAGAATGAGAATGAACAAACAACACTTGCATTATGTGTTATGTAACAATGTATATTTGTTGAGGAAATATATCATGTCAACAAATATAGAATCAAGACACACCGTTAGTGCAATCCGGATCGACCCACTTGTTCGAGTGTTCTCCTTGCCCGTTCATCCCACCATTGTTTCCTCCAATGTTAGCATGGTTGCCATTTCCCCAATTCGTTGGCTCTGCCGGTATGAGTTGTGGCAAATTTGGTAAAGATGGAACTCTTTGCATAGTTTGCATCCCAAGACCTGACTGTGCATTAAAAACTGTTGCACCTGTACCAGTAGAAGTACCCCTTGGGACTTGCCCTGAACCAATTTGATTTTGCTCCAAATACATCTGAGTCTGAGAAGATGGCATTTCACTCTTTATGGACTGGTAAGAATTAGGCATCATGGCAGATTGGTTTCCACTAAAATTCGTTAGTCCATAGTTCATTTGTGGCCTGAAAGCATTTGCATTCTGCCCATTGTTTGAAAAGGAGAGCATAGGCAGGTCGGTCTGCATTTGGTTTGCAAAGTTGGGGTAACTTTGGTAGTTTTGGTTCAAAAGTGGATTTGCACCGATTCCATTCGTCTGCGCATTCGAGAAATTCAACGGAGAGGGTTGTAGAAGGAATTGTGAATTGACACCATTGAAATTAGTGGTTCGGTTATCAGAAAAGGTGGCAACCTGCTGGGTGAATTTGCGGCTTATTCCAAGCTCTCGTTCAACTTCTACTGGATAGGGAGGTAGACCGGCACGCTGTCGGCGCTTCAGACGGGTGTTCCAATAATTCTTTATCTCATTATCTGTTCTTCCATTCAACTGCAACATATAACATTAAAAAACAAAGTTCATTGCTTGAAATCACAAACTATATATATATACAACCTTTATCCTGTTTAAAAAAGCATTTAATTTTGACATCATATATATTTCTCTGAATACTCACATGAGTGGCGATACGTGCCCACTTGTTGCCGATACGAGCATGCAACCTCAAGATAAGCAATTCTTCTTCGGGCGAAAAGGGGCCTTTTTTAAGATTAGGTCTCAAATGATTAGCCCACCTCAGCCGACAACTCTTGCCACATCGTGCAAGGCCACTGCTCCTCTGAACTGCATTCCAATTGCCTTCGCCATATCGCCTGACGTGCTCTACCAAAATTGAATCCTCGGCTGCAGTCCATGGACCCTTTCTTAACCCAGAGCTAGCTCCATTTGCGACATTTGTAGGTTGGCCTCCATTCATGACACAATTCTGCCTCTCTTCATTGGTTCCGGGTACACCGGCTGTGCTACTGCTATTGCTGTTGATGCTATTCTTCGTCATTAATCAATGTGATCACTGTGCTATCTCGGCCAAGCCCTCTTCTTTTTGTTACAAAAAAGATATATAGTTGAGAAGAGAAGAACAGGACACGAAACGTGCGTACTTCCTCTTCCCTTCTCGATTATCTTTTTCTTAGAAATATATATCGGTGGTTTTGGTTTGTTACGATATAATGGAAGAGAGGAAACAGATAGTTATAAGTTTTTACTAAGCATGGTCATTATTGGTTAGTTTTTGGGTCAAGCTCGCTCTTATCAGGAAGGAAATGGGAATGGAAATGGAAATGGAAATGGTGAGAAAAAAAGATTAATAATAATATTGATGTATATATGGTGTTGATAAAAAAAAAAAAAATAAATATATAAATGCTCCGAAATGGAATTAAAGCACTTTCATATTGCGGAGCATTGAGGAGGGGTGGAAGGAAGGTGAAAGAAAATTGTTGAAGCCAAGGGAAAAAGCTTGAGAGGCAAGAGGTGCTTGAAAGGCTAATTATAGGCAACGGTGGAGCTTCAAATTCGCGCAAAATACGCTCTGATCCAAATGGAATGATCAATGATGCATCGATCGAACACACAACTGATTTGGATATCACAACATAACATTGTAATTCGATCTAAACATGGAAAGCGTGTAAGATGAATTCGATCGAGCTGTTTTCTTTTGTATGTCTGCATGAGTTTGTTTAGATAATTAGATTACTGTACGTGATTCTTTAATTGTGACCTTGCATTTCTACAAGTTAAAAATAGAAATATATATTTTCTAAAGAGTAGGTGAAGTTAAGGTGGCTACATATATATGTATGAACTTTCTGTCTTAAGATATAGATGCCATTTAGAGATGAGTTGCTAGCCTAGCTACATTGCGCGCATATAGCTACATTACTACGTACAGTTTGTACATATATGCACTCAAGTTTAATTGTATGGGGAAAATCATGATACACACTGAGAAATCACTGCATGGTTAATTGACCACACCTAAAATAGTAATTAAAGATGTTAATTTGTTTCTGCATGTAATTTCATTTTTTCCGAGTGATTACCAAATTATTTGTGTCTTAATTCTCTGGGGTACCCAAAAATGTGTGCAATATAACATAACTACATTTTAGATTAGATTAGATTAGATTAAAAACTAGTCATCCCTTGCTTTGGGCTGAAATTGTTATTTCTTATATATAATAAATTTTTAAGATAATACGTAATAGGCCTTAAATTGAGAAAATTGATATAGGCCATAAGTTTTAATGGATTGATACATTAAAGTATGTCAACGTTGGTGATCAATCTAAGTAAACAATCAATGGTTGAGATTTATTCCTTGAGGAAGATAGAACTTTCATGTAAAAAAAATCGTATCTCCATTTATTAGGAGTAAGGATAAGTTCTGTTCTATGTTAATACATCACAGTTGGGGGTCAAGCAGAACCCCATTGTAGCATTAGTACAACATTTTGACAGTTAATTATCAGTCAAATAAATAGCTTTATTTGCATGTATCTATGACTTACATCTGTGTCAGTTTACCGTTCATTTGGATATTACAACGATTATCTCGGTCTAATAGTGGCTGGAGCCTGGAGCATATATTATATTTGACTAACTATACTTTCTGGTCTATTTTGGAAACTGATACTGTTACGACTTACGAGTCAAGCAAAAAACACTAATCTTGGATTAATGGTCTTGATCGTTATATTAGTTTTCAGTCAAGTAACTAAATTTAATTACTAGCTAGGTAGTCAAACTTAATTTCCTTGTGTTTTCTTAACTTGTCTTGAGGTTGCTTCACTTCATGTAACTAATCAAATCCTGCATATACCAGTTCACAACAGAAACTTCTCTAGTTATAGAAAATAAATACAGAAAATTTTCTAGTTTTATTAATACATTAGCTTCTTGTTTTTTTTTTTTTTTGGAAATAAGAGACAGCATTAGATGAACACATAATATTAGTTGTAGAATTTACAATATTCTCTCGCAGTAATGTCATTTAGGAAATTGTTTGACAATGTACAAGCTTACATGATTGAAATAGTACGTGATAGAATGAGACCGTTGAACTATTAATTACACTAGACATGTGAGCGTGCTCCGCGCGATGAATATAAAAACACCGATATTAATTTGTGTTATAATTGCAAAAGTAAGATTATCATGAGCTCAAACTCATATAGTCCTTATGCGGACGTAACTTTAAAAACATATAAAATCACCTTTAAATTTTTATTTATATGGCTTAATAAGTTTTTTATATCAAAAGTTCAAGACTTATAGGATATACAAATTTTCTATTTTTGAGATTTTTTCAGTATTTGTTTGAGATTTTCTTAGAAGCGATTATACAATATAAGAACATAATCATTATTTTATGTGTAACTCTTACAAAACACAAAAAAAATACTAAAAATTAAAAAAATAGAAAAACTTCGGTAAATTTTTTATATAAAAAAATTATTGAGCCTAACTCATAATAGCTTTACGTCATTTCCTAAATACATGGAGTAACACCACCTATGAACTTAGCTGTAAATATATTAAAACCTAAAACAAAATACTTAAAGCACTATAAAATAGAAAGATTGCAACTATTGCATTTTTTTAAGAATCAAAAACTTAACAATAAAAATATTAACACTAACATTGAAATTTTATTGTAATTAGTGAAAATAAAAAAAAAATTTAAGAAACTAAACTAAAAATAATAATAACAATAATAAACCCCAAAAAAAATTAGCAAAAACCCAACCCCCCCCCCCCCCCCCCCCCCAAAAAAAAAAAAAGAATAAACCAAACCCGAAACCCAAAAAAAAAAACACTGTTCTTTTGGCACTGTAGATCTATAATGCGCCGGCATGTTGAGCTTTTAATATCTCTAATATATTTACTTGTAAACTGGTTTTATTATATTTTTTTATATAATTTATTATATTTTAAAATGTTACTTGATTAAAATATTATGAACCATAAGAACCAGCTTTGGTCTAGTGGTTAAGGGCAACGCTCTCCGTGTGGGAGGGAAGTCACGGGTTTGAAACCCGGATTAATTGGGGACTTTTTTATAGACATTTAAATATGGGTGGCTTGACCCTCATCTTTATCTAAAAAAAAAAAAAAAATATGAACCATATTTAAAGAAATAACATTTTAATTAAAGCATCTAAAAATAGTAAAAAAAAAAAAAACTCTATTAAATATATAGAACTTGATCTACAAGTGAAATTTTATACGACAATCATATTAAATAGTTTGGATCAACTATCAATATTTTGAAAATAAAATTAACAGGTAAATAGTACAAAACAATTTATACTCGTATTAATAGTATAATAGTCTCAAGATGATATAGAAAAGCAAGCGACGGAAGAATGTTAGGAAACTGTGTTTTAAAAATGGAATATATATTTTGCAAGATAGTTATAGTATTTTTGAGAGAATAATATGCGACGAATCATAAAATATTTTTGTGTATATAATGAGATAAAATTATTATTATAAATCAAGAGATAAAGTAATCGAGTTAGAAAAGATCTTTTAGATTGATGATGATACCATGTTTTATGTCGGGTTTTGTCTTTAATACTATACCTTTTCACTTAGGTTTGAGTTAATTTAGTTTAGTTTTTATGCCAAGTTCGAGATATTGCCGCATTCTCGATTTTGATCGCAGATTTGAAGAATTTGAAAGAGATTTGGACACAAAACAAGGAGACCGAAGGAAGACGGATGAAGCACAAACACATTGAAGAAAACTGCAAGAATTTCGGTCCGAAATCCAATATTTCGGGCTGAAATTGTGGAGCCTAGAAATCTGTTTTGCACCAGTGAAGAAATCTGCCAACATTTCGGTCCGGATTGAAACATTTCGGGCCGAAATCTGTGGATGCGAATTTTCTGTCTGATCGGTTATTTCCTATTTTGGGGACATAAATTTGTAGGGATTTGTCTTGATCTATTTAAAGGTGTTCATAACTCATGAGAAGGGAGAGCCGTAATTAGAGAGAAGTTATCATATCAAGGATTGAATTGAGAACAAGCATTGGATAGATCTCGGAGAACGAAGCAAGCATCGAATTGGGAATTGGTGTATCATTTTCTTATCTTGTTCTTTGCTTTTCTTTTTCTTCTTTGTGATGTACTCTCGTGAGATCTTCTCCACGAGAGGCTAAAACAATTCCTAGGGTTTGGCATGAACTTAAAACTTGGTTTTTAAACTTACTCAGATCGTTCTTACTTGTTTATTGTGATTTCCTTTTGCTTGAATTGTTGAATTGCATGTTTGTGTTCATTGATAGAATTGTCATTAGTAATCCACTTGAGATTAACAATCAAAAGTAGTTTAGATTCAAATATGATGATTGATCTTTCTTGACATGCAAAATTGATTAGGTTAGATAATTTGCTAACAACATATATCTAATTTTAGACTCAAAAGCAAAACTCTAGGTTTAGTGATGTACTTAATCGAAAAACTGTAACCTAGTTTGGGGAATCCAAATATTGGTTAGGAATTGTGTAGAATAACTTAAACGTGAATACTCAGTTCTTGATTAATTAGGGTCTTGTAGTAAATGATCTTGATAGGAAAAGTGAAGAACTTAACCGTGAAACTTGAACTATTTTAAGCATGATATTGACCCACGAAAGTGTAAGTTGATATTCTTTAGAAATTCCCTCACAATTAAACAGGTTAAAGAGAGGTAAGATAGGATTAATTACTAGTTGAAATGATTGCTAAACCCTAGTCCTTTATATCATCGATTGAACTCTAGGATTGCTATTTAGTATTTACTTTTAATTTAAATTAGAAGCAAAAACCTGAAATCCGATTTGTTTAGATCGGCAATTAAATTAGAACCAGTGCATTACTTTGTTTGTCCCTGTGGAATCGACACCTCTATATACTATATGGTAAGTTTGTGCGCTTCCAAACTAAACTAATTATGTTAGGGATTATTAGTATTGGTATTTCACATCAATTGAATCTTTTTTTGTTTACTTATACTGTATTATTATAAACTTTAGAAGTTTGTACCTAATTTTTGGTTAAGGAGTTGATTTTTATAAAACTTTTTTCGGTTTTTCATCAGTTTATTTTGTTAGTAACATATAATAAATAGTGTCATATATATCAGGTAATGTAAAATAATAAGTATCCAGATATTAATAAAAAGATGATCGATTAATTAAACGTAACTTATTCCTATCATGCATAATTCCATATATTTATACAATATAACGAGTTAGGTTACCGTATTTTGCATAACAAAACTGTATTTTTGTTATGCGCTCATATCTCAACAACAATAACTCCGATCGCCGATCCGATTGGACCGTGTATTCTACATATCGAACACTCATTTGATACTAATTTTTACTATTTTTGGAGATTTCTAACTATTTTTAACAATTTTTGAAAGATAGACAAAAAATAATAATAAAATAATCTATTTGGAACTCAAATTCAGGGTCGTTTTTTCAAAAAACCATTAAAAATAGTTAGGAATCTCCAAAAATAGTAAAAGTTAGTATCCAATGAGTGTTTGATATATAGAATGCATCGGTTGAATCAGATCAGCCAACAGAGTTACGGTTGTTAAAATATAAGCGCATAACAAAAATATAGTTTTGTTATGCAAAACACAGTAACCTAACTCTGATATAACTGTTCATTAATTCTCAAGTTAATTAACTTCTTACGCATTTTTATTCAAAAATGTTATGTCTTGTACATCTTGAAATCTTATAACCGCAAAATCTCAGCCCATAATATTCCTGCCTGCCAAACGGACTTAACTATGCAATATTTTGAAGAGAGGAGATCACATGATAACTAATTATCTTGACAACCATGACAACCACTTCAAATAAGTTTGTAAAAAATCTTAAAAATAAAAAGCTTTTTACAAATATATTCATGTACTTTTAGATTGATTTTGTTTCAAGTTTCAATTGATTTGAGTGTGTCATTTAATACATCATCAAAAATGATTAAACCTAGACCGTTGTAATTACAATACAATTTTGACAGCTCTTGATGGAGTACCAAATAGTACTCCAATTGAATATAATTTGAAATACAATTAATCTAGTTACGACTATATGAACATGTTTGTATAAGATTTTTCATTTTTAAGATTTTTCATTTATTTTGAATCCGGAACATATAACTAATTTCAAATTCTCTCTTTACGAAATCAGGGGCCGATCCATATTATTAGACAATTTGCTAAATAAAATATGAGAAACAAATCGCTGAATAGGCTAATAATTTGAAACCTCCTTTTCTTCCCGGCCCCGAATTATTTGTACGTTTTTTCCTTACTCATGTTTATATATGTTCTACATTTTTGTTCTTTTATTTTGGGAGGAAATTCATATGTACAGATTGTTTCATTATTATCACTATAATTACAATCGTACTCGATCTCTTTTTTTTTTTTTTTTTGTTATTAAAGTTTTAAAGTATTCATACGATGATGAACTAGAACAATTAAAAAGGAAATATTATTGAGTCGACCACGAAGGCAAGCACGCGCAACAGTTTACTGTGACTGATAATTAAGCTAAGTACATCCCAAGGCCAACTGGCCAAGGGTGCTCCAAGCGGGCTCTTCTTTAATTCGTTTTCTTGTACTACCAACCTCGTAGTCTTATCATATGTGCACTTTCACTTTGATCGATCAAGGCCTCAAGTAGGGCTGGCAAAAAATTAAAGTTACACGTACCTCGTAATTCGCTCGAGTTTCATTCGGTCTTAGCTCGATTCGATTTTTTGTCAGCTCGAGTTTGATTTAGCGCGGCTCAATTTTTTCTTGATTTGATTCGGATTCGATTCGTAATAGCTTAGATATATAGTAAATTGCACAGTTTTTGAACTATTTTGTCTTGTTTGTAATAATATACCTATTTTATTATTTAATTAACAAACTTATTTTATTTTAAATTAATATAATATATTTTTTTAATCATAATTTATTGTAAAATTAGTAAAAATAGAGATAAGTTGTTTATATTATGACAAAATAATATACTTATTTTACCTCTAAGTATCTATGGTAATATGAAAAATAAATATAAAATTACAATAAGTGAGCTCGTATGGAGCTCAGAACTCGATTCAAGTTTGAGCAAGTTCGATTCAGTTTAGCTCGATTCGATTTCAACTCGAGTTTGGTTTAGCTCCAGCTTGATTCGGTTCAAGTTTGATTCTAATTAAATTCGATTCGTTTACAGCCCTAGCCTCAAGGGTCAAGGCAATGAGTGCAGAAATATGGGTATATGAATCTGCTGCTTTTCTTCTTAGAAGATAGGATGGTCGAGATCGGTTATTGCACCGAAACTCAAAGTAATTCAGTATTTATTGCACCGATCCCAAAGTATTTCGGTGTTTCTCAACCGTCAGATCAAGAAAGGCAGGTGACCCCGATCCGAAATATGATTCGTTCTTGTCCAGCAAACACTGAATCAAAGCAACACTTGATTGGTCTATAATTTTGTTCCCACACATTAAGCTAGCTTCCCTCACCTAGAGTTCTAAAAATAAACACGGCGTGGCCTGTTCCAGCATGACACGGCACGGGTACGGATGGAAATGGTACGGGTAAGGCACAGGAACGGATACGGCACAGGTCACTTACCATGTTGTGTCTTAACCGTGTCATGTCTGAGTTTTGACAATTTTGAAATGGCACGGAACGGCACAAAAAAGCCGACACGGCACGGAACGGTTGACATGAGATGGTCACTACACAGGACATGATAGACACGACAAAAATAATATAGGTGGCACGGATATGAACATATAAGACACGGGTAAGCATGGATATAGGGGTGTGAAAACGGAGCGGATACGGAGCAGATAATGCTAAAACCATATCTGCATCCGCATCCTATTAGGCAGATACAAATACGGATACGGATATCAAACGGATGTGAAAACTCAATACCATATCCGCCTTAAACGGATACAGATACGAAACGAATAGTTGGCGGATTCGGATTCGGATGTGAATTTAATTACAAATATGAAATAAAAATTAAAAATATATATTACCAAATGAATACATATACAATAATAATAAGTATTTAAATTAACAACACTTATTTAAGATGAATGTATCGATTAATATTTGTGTAAAAACATTATATACATATAAAATTTTTGGTAACTAGCATTATCTTATTAGAAAATATTAGTAATGTTTGCTTATTTTCGGATACGGATAGTTCAGATATCCGCCTGATTGAACAATTTGAGAAATTATCCGTATCCGTATCCGCATTAGTCTTTACGGATACGGTACAGATACGAATACGGATAACTAATATTCGAATACGGATATCATTTTTACGGATAATATTCCGGATACAAAGCGGATTCGGACGGATAAAATCCGCTCCGTTTTACCCCTACACGGATATGTTGTGAGTGGGACACAGGTAATAACTCTACCTATGTTTCAAACATAGCCGGTCCCAAAGACTGGAAAAAGGAGGAGAGTAATTTATAAAACATTATATAATTATTAATTAAGACAATGTTCACAATATATATATATATATATATGAGGAGGGATCCATTGACAATCTTGACAATGATCACTTTTAAAATTTTGTAAGAATTCATAAAAAATCTTAAAATGAAAATTTTTTTGTGGATGCATTAGTTAACTTATAGATTGATATTGTTTCAAATTTCAATCAATTTGAACATCATTTGATGCCTTATCAAAATTTTGTGTATTTTTTAACGGTTGTAATTTAACAAATCTTTAAAGAGCTATCAAATATCGCTCAAATTGAATATAATTGGAAATATAATCAATCTATAAGTTAAGTAATACTTCCATAGACTTTTTTCTATTTTTAAGATTTTTTATGAACTTTTATAAAATTTTGAAAGGTAGCATTGTCAAAAAAAACCATTGCCAATGGATCCCTCCTCTATATATATATAATTAGGCTACGGTGATATGCATATCATGGTTTTACCGTGCTATGCAGGCAGTACCTGCATTTTCACTGTCCATATAGTCGATCCGAACCGCTCAATATGATCTCTATATCAAAATATACAAGGAAACCAAATTTTATAATTTTTAGAAATTTTTTGCTATTTTTAATGATGGAGAGAAAATCGTTGTTTTGTATGAACGAGAATCCTTGGATATAGGCATTTTCTTCACATCATTAAAACTAGCAAAAAAATATAAAAATTATAAAATTTGGTTTATTAGCATATTTTGATGTAAAGATTATGTTGAGCGGTTCGGATCGACTATTTGGACACCGAAAACGGAGATACGGACCGCATAGCACGGTAAAACCGTTGCATATTATTGTAGCATGTACGGACCGCATCGTTGTTTTGCATTTTTGAAAATAACATGTACAAACATCAATATTTTATTAATATTTATGAGCTCTTTTTAAAATTCAAAATAAATACTTAAAAAACTCTAAAAATGAAAAATTTTTGTATTCCCCAATATTTTCATGTAAAGAATTTATTGAGCACCATAAATCATGATTTCGGGCACGATAACATAAATTTTGAGCCGTTAGCATTATTTAATATTTTGTATGTTTTCTAAATTTTTTATTCTGAATTCTGAAAAAAAATAATTTAATGATTTTTTGGGTTAAATTTTAATTTATTTAAACTTTGTATGTATTTTGGAATTGTTTATTTTTTATTATTTTGGAATTTTTTTAATTTTTATGTTAAGAATGAGTGGGCACAGTTAAGACATGTGGATACGACACGGTAGGTTAAGTATCTGATTGGGCACGATACGAATAGAGCACGACTCGAATAAGTCATGCAACAATAGACACGGTGGACTTGGCCGTCACCTCGAATAAGTCACGGGTTGACGGCTGAGAAAAGAATTATATATGTCACATGTGGACTTGGCCTTGGGTTGAACCGACGTGTAGCGGATGGATCGTCTTACTTACTGTGATGTTTGTTTGATCCTGTGAGTGACTATTTACGCCGCACCAAGATTGAATTGACGCTTCAACTTCAACTACTGACAACTCAACTGAGTCTGTCCACCAACACCAACTCAATTTTTTTTTTTTTTTTTTTTTTTTGTCTATCCCTAAAACAATAAAAATTAACATCACTATTCATTCTGCATTGTAAAGTAAAATCCAGAGGAGAGGAGAGGAAATAACCCAAACCCACCTCCACTGAGTCTGAGTCCACTCCACCTCTCTCTCTCTTCTCTCTTCTCTCTTCTCTCTCTCAGTGTCGGCTCCCTCCCTCCCACCTCCTCTCCTCTCCTCTCCTCTCCTCTCCTCTCCTTCGAAATCACATCCTCAGCACCTGTATATGAATCGGTGAATTATAGCCTTCCTTTTGTGGAGAAAAGGGTGGTGGTGGTTGAGATGAATTGGAGGGCGAGGAGAGGGGAGGATGCTGGGATTTCTTCCAGGTGGACTCTTCTCCTTTGCATTGGCAGCTTCTGTGTTGGCCTCCTCTTCACTAACATGTAATTCTATTCTCCCTCCCTTTTCCATCACTTTTCTGCCTCATTTATTCCAAGGAGTGATACTCGTAACAACAGTAGATCTAGTCCAATTATGCTAAATTAGGCTGAATTCTCTGCTGATCGGTACTCAATTGTACCACTTCATGCCAAATTTTGGTTTATCAACTTAATTCACCAAGATTATGGCCATCTCAGTCAGATTTTCCTCCCTCCCTCTCCTAAATTGTAGCTGAGTAAATCAATTCAGCAATATGCACCTGTTTCAGTGCTGTAATTTGATGATTTGCATATATTCTAAAACGGGAATAATGTTTTTTTTTTTTATTTGCAGTATTTGGGAAATGCCGGAGCCTGATGAGTTGATCAGGAGAAATGAAACTATGATAGATGAGATCAAGCTCCTTTCTGGAAGCTGTGATTCCATTAAAGTCAGTGTTCCTGTAATTAGATTATTATTGTCTATAGCTTGCTTTTGTCAACCTAAAATCTATTATTTAGAATCCTGAAAGAAAAAAAGAAAGGTACAAAGTGGTGCACATAATCTAATTTCAGTAATTTCTATAGAAAAGCTAGATAACTAGGTGTACTTATTGCCTGTATTATTTAATTTTGTATAAATAGTTCCTGGCACTAGCTTGGGGTTTCAAATCATTGGTTTTTGTGATTTTGTCTAAAAAGGTGCAAAACTTAATTGATTGATTTTTTTTTTTTTTTTTTTTTTTGGATGGTAGAGAAGAGAGAAGCAACCTAGAAAAGAAATTATACAACTTCCAGGCACGCAAGACGTACAGTAAGTTCCTTAAGTCAAATTGATGTGTATGTGGCTACCAGTATAATATCAGTGGCTTAGTTAAATTTCACTATCGTTTCTCATACTTTTTGTCGTTTTTCCCCTGCTAGAGACATAGATAAGACAATATCACACTTAGAGATGGAACTGGCTGCAGCAAGAGCTGCACAAGAGTCTCTCCTTAATGGGGCCCCCTTGTCGGATGATCTAAATTTCAAGTTTTCGCAGTCTAGGGAACGGTCAAAATATTTCATGGTTATTGGCATAAATACAGCATTTAGTAGTCGCAAGAGACGTGATTCGATTCGTAATACATGGATGCCTCAAGGTATTATAATGGCTTTCTCATTTGAATTGTATGTGATGCATGTCGTTCCAAATATACAAATTTGAACTTAAAGCATGTTTAGTCAAGTTGAAAAATCTTAATTTAAGGAAGTTCTGTTTAATAGGCGAGAAAAGGAAGAAACTTGAAGAAGAGAAAGGCATAATTGTTCGTTTTGTTATTGGCCATAGGTATGTACATTATCCCTTTCCAGATGTTTGTATTGGCCATTTATTATTACAAAAAATTCAGCTTAATCTAAATAATTTCTCACATTCCACAATTTGTTTCCAGTGCTATTGCAGGTGGTATAGTTGATAGAGCAATTGAAGCTGAAGATAAGAAGCATGGTGATTTCATGAGACTTGTAAGATTAAAAAAATTTGTTAATCATTTACCAGGTTAGCATTGTTAGATGCGCTTTTACTTAAATATATTTGTTCATTTTCATGCAGGATCATGTAGAGGGATACTTGGAATTATCCGGGAAAACAAAAACATATTTTGCCACTGCTGTGTCTATGTGGGATGCTGATTTCTACATAAAAGTTGATGATGATGTACATGTAAATATAGGTTAGTATTTCTATGTAACATGTTCTTCATATGCCACTACAATTGAAATGAAATTCTTAATTTCAAGTTGATTTATACTTTTGCAGCATCTCTTGGGCATGTATTATCAAAATTAATTATGAAGCCTCGAATCTATATTGGATGCATGAAATCCGGTCCAGTTCTTGCTAAAAAGTAAGCCTTTTGAATTAGATTTCAAGTAGAATTACCAAATGAAAGTGTCAGTCCCAAAGTTCCGTAACGATTATAGGAAATTGTTTTGTTGTACAGGGGTGTAAGATACCATGAGCCAGAGTATTGGAAGTTTGGTGATGCGGGAAATAAGTACTTCAGGCATGCTACTGGCCAGTTATATGCTATTTCAAAGGATCTTGCAACCTACATATCTATTAACAAGTAAGATATTATTTGTTCTTTTACAATTTGAAATATAAAATTCTACCAAATATATAGAAATGATCCTGTGTCAAAATGAAGTCACAAAATGTTAAAGTATGGGTGTTCCATGTAGTTACAATAAGGGAAGTTTTTTTTTTTTTTTTTTTTTTCAAAATAATGATTATATGTATTGTATTTGTATTTGTATTGTAGGCATGTTTTGCACAAGTATGTAAATGAGGATGTATCATTAGGATCATGGCTCATAGGATTAGATGTTGAACATATTGATGATAGGCGCCTTTGCTGTGGCACTCCACCTGGTAATATTATATACATATATTTTTTTTATTTTCAGACATCTCTCTCTTGGCATTTTGTGTGCTTATACAAACAACTAAGAAAAAAAATCTGAAATAATGTGTAACTAGACATACTTAATGACATATGAAAGTTATGATGCTCGGCTGGTCTCCATCCTTCCAAAATATTAAAAAAATTAGCCATCTTATTTTACTCTTTTGGTTTTTGACTTTTCTGTGTTCCTTGGGGGTACTAGTGACTAATTTATGTTTTTTCACTTGTCCTGTTGTATGGTTGGATTATTACATTCGTCTGAGTTCATATTGAACTTTTCATGATTTTATAGATTGCGAATGGAAGACTCAAGCAGGGAATATTTGTGCTGCCTCTTTTGATTGGACTTGCAGTGGCATTTGTAATTCAGTAGATAGGATGAAAGAAGTTCATCAAAAGTGTGGTGAAGGTGAAAATGCCGCTTTTGAGGCTGTTTTCTAACTTAGAGGCTTCCTCATTTTGTTATTTGGGGGTATTTTCGACTCAAAAATCTTCGTCCAGCAGCTGGTAGGACCTTTCTTTTACCATACGGTCTGCTAGTTCGGAAAGAGGAAACTGGAAAAGAAAAGGAAGGGTGTAGAGTGGTTGTATGGGTGTGTGTTGGTTCATTGGTTGTAATTTGTAAACAAATCATTTTTTGTCTTGTGGATATATTTTCACAAGTTATTGTAATAATAGTCAAGTTATGACTACCCTCTCATAGTTCCATCACTCTTGTGATAGTAAATTTCAACTCCCTTGTAGCGTCCTCTTTAGTATTTTTTATGTTAATTAGCAAGCTGAATGGAAGATAAGAGATGTTAAATAGAACAATAATCTGTGTTTGAATGTTTATACCAGTAAAGAAAAGACTAAAGAGCTATCATGTCTGAATGTTTAACGAGGCTCGCCGACAAATAAAAAAGAACAAAAAAATGACTGAAATTTAATTAAAGTATTTATCTTTTAATCCGTGTGGAAGATTGACTGAATTACACGTTTATAAATACTTGCATTCAAATTTAAATAAAGTATTATTGCAATGCAATTTTGATAATTTATATATTTATATTAAACTTTTTTATTCTTAAGATATGCTTTTTATAGTTCATGGGCTGGGCTAAAATTCATTGTGGGCCTTTAGATTTGACAATATAAAATATTTACATAATTCTGGGCTTTTTTTTCAGGGTTGGCATTTGTTATTTGTTATCTAATGAATCTAATGGTTTGGTTTCTCAGGATCTAAAACATGAGCTCTTCTTCTCTAAAGTCGTTAAGAATTGCGTCTAAATGCCAAGCCAAACCGAATCTGGAATTTAAAGGATAATCAAATTCAGTTGCTTGAACTCACTCATTTAATTGGATCGATATATAAAAGCATGTTCTGATCTTTAATATATATATTTGCCTACTATTATGATTACCACAAGTCCACAACTTAAGTTGACTACTATTATGTTACCTAGCTAGCTATACTCTCCAAATGCAGCATCACACAATATTATTATTATGTATCAACATTAAAAAGAAAGACACATGCATAAAAATTAAGTCTACTAGCAGAGCAACAGGCTAGAAATCACACATACACATACACATACACAATTACAAAACAAATTAAGCTACATCCATTATTCACTCTGTTTTTCCCCTTCAGAAATTAGTATAACTAGAAGAAAGTAAACTATTCTAAAAGTGCCAGTAGGGGACCAATTAGTTCATTCATCCTCTCATCCTGCTCCAAATCTTCTGATTCTGATTCTGACGCCAAGTAAGATTCCGGCCTTCTCATTGGCACTGGCGCCATCAACTGATAAATCCAAGGAACACGACACCACGGATTGTCGTAGTATTCCTCAAAGTACAAATCCTCTGAGGCCATGTAAGATTTTGGCCTCTGAATTGGCCCCTCCGGCGACCCAGAAGAAAACCTGGGATTGGGAACAATCTCACTGCACACACAACTGTGGAATTTCGGGATCGTGTCACGGTTGAAGGCCATCATGCATTCTTCGCACTCCTCCGTATAGCAGATGACATCACCATCTTCAAAGTCTGTATGCTCGTCGGTCCAAATTTCTTCTCTGTCATCATCATATTCTAAGGACTGTTGAAGAAGCTGGCGCGTCCTTTAATTATAAGCAGGAGACAAATTTTGTTAAGCCAATAAAATAACCTTTAAGCAGGGGAAAATATTTGTTAAGCCAATAGATAATTGATTTGATATAATTAATTTTTAATAAATATTAAATTTCCTTGAACATCTGCAGTCTACAATGCAATGCTTTTTTATTAAACTTAAGATGAAATCATTCAAGGAAGGAATAGCATATTGATTAATTATAAAATTACTTTAGAAAAGATGAGGAACAATTTATCGTACTGATTTGTTTCTATATGCACTGTTTGCCATTACTAGATCTTTACAATTATAGAGAATAACCATTCAAATAACAATAAAAAATAAAGTCTCAAATAAATTAAAAGGGGTCATGTACCGTAAAGCCGTAGAGCAGAGGGGGGTACATGGCCCCTCCAAAACCTCCCTTCCCTCTGTCGTTGCGAAGGGCATATTCTGCTTCTTGCTACTTTCTGATAAGTCAGAGACCATGTTGTCATCAAGAAGTTCACTAATTAGATCAACCAAGCTATCTGTATCTGGTGTAAACAACGGAAAATGTTCGACGTTGTTGTATTCATCATCATTATCAACCTCCGCTACAGAAGAAATTATCTGATCCATAATATCGGTGATGATGATTAGGGTTTCGGAGCTTAGAGATGTCCTGTGCTCGATCTTAATTGATTAGGTAATTCGGAGCTTAGAGATGGACTGTTGAGCTTAGAGATAGTTGTAAGCTAGCTAGAACAACGGTATTTAAAGGGAATGAGTAACTATTTGCAGGTGTTATTTCTGGATGCGTATTTTGAGCTCTTCTGATAAAAATTAAGCCATAAAAAGTTGACTATTTATTATTGTAGACTACTAAGAAATTAAGGCTTCACACAATGCAAATTAAAGTCTAAAGACGGTAGTTTTGTATGGTAAGTATTATACTATTAATTAGTCATGCATAATTAGTAACCAGCTGTGCTAATATTTTAGAAAGTATATATTAACGGAAGTTATATAGTTATCGCTATATTAAGAAATGGCCTAATACTAATAATATACTCTTCCATTAATATATATATATATATCTCCTAATTAAGTCCCTTCGTTCGATAATGTTACCTGAGAAGTGAGAACACAACACAGCACGTCTTCTATATATGTCCTTCTTCTAAATTTAACTCCTAGCTAGGAGGCTAGGAAGAAATCAGATGTGCTTCCATCACAAAACGGACGGTGATTATTGTCAATTTGTCAGAGCAGAAGTCGTCTCGCAGCCACCAACTATGGCCACCTATGAACCACGGCTGGAGGCCGAACGAATTAAGTTGGGAAGAACAAATTTTAAGCAATCTCAGTTTTTTACCTAAGCTTAATTATATATTGTATCAGTAATTAAAGCATTTTCAGATCCTCCATTTCCAGTTTGAACTTTAATATTCCTAGCTATTATCATGATCTATGCATGCTCCACAACTTAAATTGACTTTATAGTAAAGACCCATTAAACAAGTGAAGTAATTAAGCAATTATACTTCACAGTAGAACAACAAATACTTCCCATTTCTAAGCTTAGACCCAAACTGTTACTGATTCTTCCACAAACCCCAGGACCAAACGTCCGAGCCATAAAAATGCAGCATCAAGTACCAAAATGAAGCACACAATGTTAGTAGCCATTAGTAACATAATCATTAGCACTTTTATCATCTCTAAATGTGTAGTTCTGAGACGCACCATAAAAGCTCATAAGATCTTGAAACACCGTAAATATCACATCAAATTCTGTGAATACAAATCATAAAGTTACCTTTCCCGCTAGTATCCATGCTAAAGACTGTAATCAAATCACCAGAATCCTACGTGGCAATCCTCTCGGAGATTTCTCTCTCTTTCTCCTTTCCTTCGCCAATGGGTGCGAGCACTTTTCAGGAATTAGATTATGATCTATTGAAGTCTATTGGAGGAGAGAGACGATCTGCTTGGGGTCTTTTATATGTTCCATATGCACTTTTTCAGTGACTGAACATTTTCTTTAATATGTCTCTAATTAATCCGCCCATTAAAGATTAATTAATAAGAGAATTAATTAATAAGAGAATTAATTAATTACTGAATTTTTCTTACATTCTCCCACTAATTCAGTAATTCATAATGAATATAACTTTAATAACATATATCAACTATAAGGTGAACAATAATATATATGTTGTATATCCTCAGTTTGACAAAACATAAGGTTTATCATTAATCAAAATTAATACGGGTCATGGCGGTTGTGTGTCATTATAATCGACTCGTTCCCTTCCATGTACTACAATATTAACCCAATAAACATAAACAATAATGGCAATTACTTAATGATCCCTTTAATTGTTCTTGCAAAGAACCAATTATTATTTAAATATAACGATAAGGTATACCAACATAAGTAAATAATAATCATACAAAAACAAACAAACAATGAACACTTTAATAATATTAATTCAAAGTTTACAAATTCAACAAAATCACGCACACTCAACCAACCCATATTTACGACATGATCTATAAATGTCTTGGGCGTAAATCCTTTGATTAATGGATTAGCTATCATTTGGTCGGTGCTTATATGTTGAATCGTAATTGTTTGTTTATGTAATTCTTCTTTCACAACCAGATACTTAACTTTAATGTGCTTTGCACCTTTAGAGTATCTGTCGTTCTTACTAAAGAAGAATGCTACAGAGTTGTCACAATAAATTTTCAGCGGCTTGACAATAATGTCAACATACTCAAGTCCTGAAATAAAATTATGTAGCCATAATCCTCATATCGTAGCCTCAAAACATACCATGAATCGGCTTTCATATGGATGCAACAATCATATTCTGCTTCACACTCTTTTATGATATTGCTCCGCCTGCTAATAGATACACAAAACCACATGCGGACTTGCGTGTACCAGTGTATCCGGCGTAATCTGAATCATTGTATCTCTTAAGAATTTTATTTATATAAGCTTTATAAGACAAATCTAAGAATCATTTTGATCTATTAGGGTGTGTTTGGTATGAGGATAAATTAGAGATAAATTGAGAGATGGTTTATCCTTTGTGAGAGTGGTGATATGTTATCTCCTAATTTATCTCTCATTTATCTCCATACCAAACAAGGCCTTAGGGAATATTTCAATTCCTATCACATAATTTGCCTCACTCATATCTTTCATTTCAAAAATTCTTTGAGAGAAACTTCTTGATTTGATATAACATACCAAGATCATTAGTGGCTAACAAAATATCGTCAACATGTAGGACTAGAAACATTATCGTACTCCCATTAACTCTCGTATAGATACAACGGTCATTACTAAACTTAAAATACCATTGTCGTGAGACTTGTTTCAGCCTATATATATCGACCTTTTCAATTTGCAAACCATGTGTTCCTTCCCCCAAATTGAAAAGCCCTCGAGCTGATCCATATAGTTTCCACTAACTTGCCATTCAAGAAAACGGTCTTAACATCCATTTGATGTAGCTCTAAATCATAATGAGCTACCAAGGCCATGATGATTCTAAGTGAATCCTTTTTCGAAACGGGCGAAAAAGTCTCCGTATAATTGATGCCATCTTTCTGAGTAAAGCCTTTGGCAACAAGTCTAGCTTTATATTGCTCGATTTTACCTTTTGAGTCACGTTTGATCTTAAAGATCCATTTACATCCAACACATTTGGAACCGTGAGGCAAATCAACAAGATTCTAGACATTATTATCATTCATCTTTTATTGCATCGATCCACTTTTTAGAATCTGCACTTTCAATAGCCTCTTCGTATGAAACCGGGTCATCAATAGTTGAATCATTATACTTTAAATATGCTTTAATAGGGAACATGATAGGAAGGAAGAAGATAGAAAATAGGACTACTATAAGCTTTGATTCTTCTAATCACTTTTGATTCAGACTTCAAAGCAAATACTTCAAGATAAATCCTAATTACCCTTTGGGGCTTACTAAGATTTATATCCTACAAAAACTTTAAGATAAACCCTAGTTACCCTTTGGGCTTACTAAGATTTATATTCTAATAACATAATATCATATCATATTATATACACAACACTTTATAAGTAATTTTATTGTGTCCCATCATGTCACCTTTGGGCATACATAATTGACAATAATGTAAATTACTAGCAACTTTAATATGTAATTCATAAGAACGACGTATCTTCTTTGGAAGTATACTGAATGTCTCATGATTTAACATGATAGCAACAAAACAAAAATAACAAATAAAACTATATTATTTGAGCACTTTAATTAAGCAGTTTCGTTGGTGTTCCATTGTGCTACCTTTGGGTATAACACAATTTACATATAGAGGAGGGATCCATTGGCAATGCATATTTTGACAATCTTGACAATAGTCATCTTTAAAAATTTGTAAAAAATTATAAAAAATCTTAAAAATGAAAAAAGTTTTATGGATGCATTATTTAACTTATAGATTGATAGTGTTTCAAATTTCAATCAATTTGAACATCATTTGATGCCTTATCAAAATTTTGTACATTTTTTAACGGTTGTAATTAAAAGATCTTTAAGAAGCTATCAAATATCGCTTAAATTGAATATAATCGGAAACATAATCAATCTATAAGTTAAGCATAACTTCCATAAATATTTTTTCATTTTTAAGATTTTTTATGATTTTTTACAAATTTTTAAAGATGACTATTGTCAAAATTGTTAAAATATGCATTGTCAATGGATCTCTCCTCTTACATATAACAGAAGTTGCTTGCACTTTAATTTGTTTGATCATAGGAACGGCGGACCTACCTTTGGGAGTATCCTTAATGCCTTATGAATTAACACACAATTCAATTCAAATGATATTATGTACACTTTAATCAGTAATTTTATTGTTGTCAATTATTGCTATCTTTAGATATACAACAATCAACTTATAACTTAAATTACTTTAGCTTTAATACGTATAATTACTCAACTCAACTCAACTCAACTCAATCACTTAATTTGAAGATCATCTCAAAACATCCATTAGTAATATATAGATCGATGAACAATGAATCGAATTAATGCCCAACTGCATGCACCTAGGACTAGGAGACATGAAATATTTGGGCCTTGTTTATATGCGCATGCAAGTAAAGTAATTATTATAAACTAGTATGATTTTCCTTTCGGAAATTCAATTGCATATGAATTCTCTACTCTAGTACTTGATCTTAATTTAGACAAGGAAAATTGACCGTCTCTCAAGTGATACTCATACCATTAACTTTTATTTCTTTTATTTGTATATTATATATATATTAGATGTTTAATAGGAGAAAATATATACAGAGTAAATCTAGCGTGCTCCTAGGAGCACGGAGACCTCCCGTGTTTCTAACTCAAAAATCATACTAAACCATCATAAAATTTTGATTTATCATTCTCATTAAATTCTTTATATGAAAATATCTTATGATACAAAAATTTTCCATTTTTTGATTTTCTTAAGTATATGTTTTGGAATTTTTTAGAATGACCTCAAAATAATAATAAAATAATGTATAAAACTATGTCATCTTTAAAAAATACAAAACAAGTACTTAAAAATCTCAAAAAATGAAAAATTTTTGCATCCTATGATATTTTGATATAAAGAATTTAATGAAACCCATAAATCGAAATTTCAAGATGGTTTAGTATGATTTTTGAGTTAGGAGCACCATAGTTTTACTCAATATAGACATATACATATACATAATATCAAATAAAGGAAGAGAAACTTCGTCGACAACGACATGCACGAAAAAGTTATTTATTGAAGAATTCTGCAGTTGAATGAGCCTTTATACTAACAAAAACAACATTGTATATATAATTATAATTATATATATATGAATTATTTAAACCAAATTAAATTCCCCTCCTCAATTATTAATGCTTAATTACAGAGTCAGCAGTTGGTAACCTCCCTCCCCTCCCTTTCCCTATATGTAATTAAAGGAAATATATGTACATTTCCGACTTCAACGTTTCACAACTATCAAAAAAATGAAAAAAAAAAATCAGTTAAATAATACAAAGCATTTTTTGTTTCACCATTCTAGCTAGAATAAAATTTGCTTTCGATCAATATATATTTGTCTGCATCAGAGATTCAGAGGAAAGGAGTAAGTCTGTTTTGTCTTGCTCTCCTAATCCTGTTTCTTAGTGTACCAGGGCAATTGATGGCAACTAACAACGAGCACCTGGCAATCGGAATTGACCTTGGGACGACTTACTCGTGTGTTGGTGTGTGGCAGCATGGTCGGGTGGAAATCATCGCCAATGACCAGGGCAACCGCACTACTTCGTCCTGTGTTGCCTTCACCGACACTGAGAGACATGTCGGAGGTGCAGCCAAGAACCAAATTGACATGAACCCTACAAACACAATCTTCAGAGAGTTCTTAATCATCACTTTTGTTAGTTCTTTGTAATGCTTAAATTATCGGTTACTTCGCATAGTTCATGTTCTGTGTTACATTACATATAGGTCAATGGCAAACTGAAACTTACTTTACGAGAGAGATTCTGAAAGGATTTGGGGTGTTAAATTGTATATTACAAATCTCCTCTGCATTTTCTTATAAAAGATGTACATCAAGCTCAATTTAATAGTAATCAGTATGTTTCAAATTAAATGCCAATTTTCAATATGAAACAGTACCATAACTGAAAAGGCAGGACTCTGGGGATCAAATAAATTTAATTAATTTAGTACAATCTGATAATCCTAGTTAAGATCCTCGATAAAAAGCAACCCGAGAATTAATGTTCTAGTCACACCTTGTATTTCTTAATTGTGTTAATTTGCTGTACTGTAAGACTAATTATTGTTCATCATTAATAACTAACAGCTGTGAAGTGATTGATCGGGAGGATATTCTCGGATTAGTCTGTTCAAACAGACATTAAGCTATGGCCATTTGCTGTTGTGAAGGGTCCTGCTGACAAACCTCAAATTATCGTCAAACACGAAGGTGAGGAGAAAAAGTTTTACCCTGAGGAGTTATCTTCCATGATTCTTGCTAAAATGAAGGAAATTGCCGAGGGCCTTTATAGCCAGCCATGTTAAAAATGCCGTGGTCACAGTCCCTGCGTACTTCAATGATGCGCAGAGATGGGCCACAAAAGATGCAGGTGCCATTGCCGGGCTTAATGTAATACGCATCATGGATGAGCCGACAGCTGCTGCTGTAGCTTATGGTTTTGACAAAATTAACAATGACTCTGCCAAGAAGAAGGTGTTCATCTTTGACTTAGGCGGAGGCACCTTCGATGTCTCCTTGCTTTCTGTCAAGAATGGTGTATTCGAGGTGAAGGCGACTGCTGGGGACACCCACCTCGGTGGTGAAGATTTCGATGACCGCCTGCTGAATCATTTTCTCGATGAGTTCAAGAAGAAGCACAACAAGGACATTAGTGGGAACCCGAGGGCTCTTCGGAGGCTGAGGTCTGCATGCGAGAAAGCAAAGAGGAACCGATTGATAGCCTCTATGAGGGAATCGATTTCTGTTCTCACATCAGCCAAGCCCGGTTTGAAGAGCTCAACATGGATCTCTTCACAAAATGCATGGACCTTGTGGAGAAATGCCTCAAGGATGCTGCCACAGACAAAACCAGTGTCAATGTTGTTGTCCTTGTTGGAGGATCCACAAGAATTCCTTAAGTGCAACAACTTTTGAGCAACTACTTCCACGAAACGAAAATCAGCAAAGGTATCAATCCGGATGAGGCTGTAGCATATGGTGCCACTGTGCAAGCCGCTCATCAGACTGGCCAAGGAAGCAAAGAAGTTCAAGATATGGTGCTCATAGATGTGACTCCTCTCTCACTTGGCATAAGAATTGTAGGAGGAATCATGTCCGTCGTGGTTCCAAGGAATACCGCTATACCGACAAAGATGGAGAAGGTGTTCACGACAAATTATGACAATCAGACGGTTGTTGAATTTGGTGTATATGAGGGTGAAAGAGCCCAGACCAAGGATAACTATCTCCTTGGCAAATTTACCCTCTCCGGAATTACTCCAGCTCCAAGAGGTGTGCCAAATTTTGATGTGTGCTGCGACATCGATGCGAATGGCATACTCACTGTCTCAGCGCAGGACAGAACTAGTGGACAAAAGAAAATGATCAGAGTGACGAACGAAGAGGCGAGGCTGAGCAGCGAGGTGATTGAGAAGATAATTGCGGATGCAGAGAAGTACAGGGCCCGGCATGGGGAGTGTCGTAGAAACTATGAAGTGAAGAATGCGCTGGAGCGATATGCTTACCGTATGAAGAATGTCATGAAGAATAGAAACATCACCGATACTCTGCCATTGGTGGCGAAAATGGAGATCGGAGATTCTATAGAGGAGACATTAAATTGGGTCGAGGATAACGAATTTCCAGATGTGGCCGACTCTGAATCAAAGATGGAGAAACTTAAGAGTATCTGTGCTTCAATTGATCGTATATATATAAATTAATTTATCAGGAAATTAAAGCGGGAAGATTAAGTTATGCAATATATATATATATGTGTGTGTGTGTTACAACTTTTTTTCTATTGTTGTTTTTGGCATGGATGGAATTGAACTACTGAAGTGTGATATATTATTAATGTTCTGCTTCAATATATGCTTTTCCCCTTTACCAGTTACCATCGTACCAATAGTTGATTCTCAGTACTAATTTGTTCAATTTTTCAATAGCATTATCGCAACCCTTTTTTTTATTCTGCTCTTAACTGCAAGTTTGAATATGTTTGCTCTTATAATCTTTGCAAGTACGTCTTAAAAAGGCTTCGATTTTATTTTATTTTCTTCTTCTTATAATCTCTGCAAGTTTTGTTGTGAATTTGCAGTAGTACTGACAGAGAATTCAATGCCGAGCTCGCTCGTCATTTCTCTCCTCTAAACAATTTGAATTTTACTTCAATATGATCTCACTATATAAAGTTCTAATTATTTCGATTCGACTACTATAAATGAATGTTATCTACTATTAAATTCAACTGTAATTGGTTAATTGTTTGGTGCGAGCAACGACCCTAACAATTTAACATGGATACTCTATTTTCAATGAAACTAAAGAGATATATGCATGTATTTATTTCCCCTAATTTTATACGGGTTACATGGAACCCCACTCTAGATTAATTGGTAGTATGGCCGTGGCTTGTCGTTAATTTCAAGTGATCTGTGATCAGAATCAAGTAAAACTATAAAAGGAAACAAAATAACAAGTCAAAATGGTTTGATGCCTTGATGGTGCGATGATGCTGATTCTTTCCTCCCTCCTTAATTGTAAGTTATAAAATGGTTTGATGCCTTAATTAATTAATATATGAATTAATGATCAATTAAAACAAAAGTTGGAGACTCATTTTATCTAGTCATTAATTATATGATTTATATCTATACTCCATAAAGAGTGGTGGATTTCCAAGCACCTCAACTATGCCACATTATTACTCTTATTAATTATTGATTTTGTTTGAAACCTTTCATCTACTTTGATCTAATGGCTTATATATATTTTTTCTCTCCTCATTAAATAAGATGAATGTGATATATCTCAAACAAATTTTAACCCCTAAAAAGTGGTTCCACATTAACATATATTCTTATTTACAAATTATTACATTATTATTATTATTTAATCACATTAAAAATTTAAAATTTTTGTTTAATATAAATATTGAAAATTTTATAAAATTCTTAGTTATTTACTTGACATCACTTTTCGGGGTGAAACCCCGAGTTACAGCTTAGTATATTTAAACGTGTAACCGCGCATGTGTACTGCAACGTATAGTGATGGTCGTCAAGGTCATGATGATCATTCATTATATATACTAGAGCTGTAACTCGGGCTTCGCCCCGAAAAGTGGTATCAAATAAATAACTAAGAATTTTATAAATGTAAAATATTTATATTAAACAAAACTTAAAAAAAATTTGTAAATTTTTTAATAAGTAAATAATAATAATTTATAAATAAGAACATATATAAATGTTGGACCATTTTAAGTGTTAAAATTTGTTTTAGACATGTTACATTCATCTTATTTAATGAGGAGAGAAAAAAATACAAGCCATTGGATCAAAGTAGATGAAGATTTTAAAATAGAATCAATGGTTAATAATAGTGATGGTGTGGCATAGTTGAGGTGCTTGAAAATCTACCCCTCCTTATGGATAGTATAGATTTGGTCCAATAAATTGTTCAATTTAGGGTGGCGACTGAGACATGATCTTTTAGTTTCAGATTTTCCTACCAACGATTATTTCCTAGTTAATGCATGCTGGACCAGATTTATAATGTATCAATCAATTAAACGGACACAGCATATATGGACCACGCAGTAGGGAGCTCGGCTCCAGATTAGGGGGGGCAACAGCAATTACAAAATTAGGTGAACAAAATAATAGTATCATTTACTAAAGGAACTTAAATATAATAACAAAAACAATATCGCTTCTTGTGTTTAAATTTTAAGCAATTCTTTTCTTGACACCAAATTAGTTAATATGAAAATTAAAAAAAAAAAAAAATGACTGAGTTTGGCTACGGTGCTTCCATAAGCGTTTCGATCCAAAAGGCTTCGGAAGCACCGTAGCCGGACTCGAAAATGACAATTGCTCTCTGAGTATTTCAATCATAAAGGGAAAAGACTCGAAAATGTTTCCGCATTGGGGTCCAACCTTCCGTCTATTGGTGGAATTTCAACCATAGACAGAGTGTAACACGGTGGGTCCTACTATGTGACACTTTGTATCTATAGTGGAAATTCCACCATGGACACAACATGTTTCTGTGTTGGAAATGACAATGGTGTCCTTCATCTTCAGTAGATTTCTTGTTCTTTAGTTTTGGTTGCAAATATCTAGTTTCTACAAGGCACTTCATCTCTTCAATTAACTAGGCATTCGCAAATTTGAGGGCACAGTCTAGAGTCTCTCTCCAATAGCCAATAGGAAAATGATGTTGGGAAGGAGGTTGGCCAATTTATGGCCCAACTTCAAATTACACAGTAATATTAATAACTAGGTTACAATTTTCAAAAGGGAAACATCTTGCATCCACAGAGTTGACACATTCACACTCACAAGTGGTCACAAATGGGTCTCATGTGATCCACTTGTTAGTAAATGTTGTCAAACTTTATGAATAAAATCTTATAATAAAGGGCCAAAAGCCCATCCCTTGTAAGGAAACTGATGTGGACCTTAGATTTTAGTGGACCGAGATATTAATGTATGTCAACGGTGATAATCAATCTAAGTAAACAATCAACGATTGAGATTTCTTCTTTAGGGAAGATAAAATTTCATATCAAAAAATCCAATCTCTTTTTATTAGGAGTAAGGATACGTAAAAATTGTAAATACAGTACGCCGGCCATTGAATTATTTCAATATCTGAATCTGCTCTATCTTAAAATTAGAATCCAAGGACCTATAGGCTATATCTATACTCCTTTTTTTTGTAAAAAAAAAAAAAAAAACCAAGGATTGGACTATTTATTAATGGTCATAGTCTAACTTTTATCTTAATCTTCATCCATTAAATAATGAAAATGCTCAAATCACATCCATTTCTATTGTGTTCCCCTCCATTTCTATCTCAGCACAAAATCGAAGTGGCGAATTGTCTGACTGACCTTCTAAGTCTTAAACCCATTTATTCTCTTCCATTCTTTCACCCTATTTAGCTTGAATGAAAATTAAAATTGCCTACAACAACGTGCGCGCAGGTACGCTTCTAGTATATATATAATGCAAGATGCAATAGAACTGCACAAGCTTGGGATGAGGCGATGAGCACTCCGGATCTGGCTGTAATTTGTTATGCGCGAATCTGCTATTTTTTATTGTTGATACTAGAATCTTACGTACAGTGCTTATGGCCACTTGGCAGCTGAAAATTATATAATAAACGGACCAAATCATTCCAACTTAGATACATATTAGATGATTTTTCTAAAACAAATCCGATCCGTTTATTTATATTTTTATATTATTTAAAAGAGTAGGGTGTTGGGTATCACGGCCAAATTGAGGCCTGACGCAGTTTGTGAACAAAGGGGTGAGTTGATTTACTCTTTGTATCTACGGTTTTATAGTAATTTGAGAGAGATAAGCTCAGATTTTGTTAGAGAGTGAGGAGATACCATTGTAGTGAGAGGGAGATCGAGCTTGTTTGTAAGTTTGAGAAGTGAGCAATATTCAGATTCAGCTATTGTAGACATTTTTCTTGATAATAGTGAAGTTTGCCAATTGTCATTAGAAAGAGGGGTAACTCTCTAAGCATTTCAACTATGCTACATCACCAATATTATTAACCATTGATTTTGTTTAGATCTCTTCATCTACTTTGATATAATGGTTTATATGTATTCTCTCTCCCCATTTAATAAGATGAATGTGATATGTCTAAAACAAAAATTAACCCTTAAAATAGTCTAACATTTATATGCTTTTATTTATAAATTATTATTATTATTATGATTCATATCAAAATTAAAATATTTTTTTTCTAAAATAGTTATTTAAATTTATAAGCTTTATTATTTGTTTGATATGATATTTCAGGGCAAAACCCGAGTTACAGCTCTAGTATTAATTATTTTATTCATGCTTATAGAGAGACACGCTCTGCGGCTGTAATAGAATTGATTCCATCTCATCTCAATCACAGTATGAGGTGTCCAACTACAGCTAAAAATTAGTCGTTTACTTTTGCTATATATATATAGTGATGTGCACTGTAATTACAAACAACACAATGAAATGAAACTTTAGAAATCATCTTGATCTCTATCTTTTCTCTATCGCTTACTTGTAATCCGAACATAGGGTCCTCTAATTTTATTCTTTGAAAAAACATAAATTATTTGAAAGGTTCAATCTAGCTAGCTGAAGGATTTCGACGCTTAGAAGATGACAGTTATATAAATTAAGAGTATCACAACAGCTAATAAATTAAATTAAAATTGAATTACTAGAATTAATTATGTACCAAAATATATGTAAAAGAATTAAGTTTGTCTATTTCCATCTATAGACTATAGTTGCCACAAGGAGCAATTTAATTTGTTAAAAAGAAAGAAATAATAAAGCGATCGATCAGCTAGCAACGCCTTCTTTCAACTGTCAATCTGTCGGACATGCATGCATGCATCATGAGTTGGGAGCGTGAAGCTACCTGCCTTGAGAGATCAGGACTCTCTGCTAATTAATGCTATCAGGACTCTCTGCTAATGCTAAACCCCAAAAACTAAACAAAAAGAAAAAGAAATACTATCAGGACTCTCTGCTAATGCTACCTGCCTTGAGAGATCAAATTAATTGTATGCTGAAAGGAGTGCACATCGCACGCTACTCTCAACACTCCCTGTTGGTAGCCCAACTCCTCGGCCGCCAACTCCAGCAGAGCGGCCATGCACGGCTCCTTCAAAAGCTTCACATGCACCAGAAACCTCTCCAGCTCGTCTTCCCCGGCTTCTTTACCGCCCACAACCACCGGTATATAGCCTTTTCGTACTTTGCTCTTATGTACATTATTATTATTTTCGCCGGTGAGGCGGGTGTAGCTGGGCGACAAATCTTTATCTCTTCTCATCCAATTAACCCCCATGTTTTAAATCCTCCTCTTTAATTTGGTATCTTAACTTAATTAGTTTTGGCTGTTAAGATGGAGACCGAAGGAGAGGGAATTAATGTGGTGAGTTGCTTAGAGGCTGTGTTTTATATATTTTGCGGTCCAAGTAGATGAGGCATTGTCCATATATATATGTATGAGGAGTACTGGAGATGATTAATTAAGTTACTAAATCAAGCTAAAGACGCATGCATTTGGTTTGGTTTGACTGGGGACCATATGATTGCATTGAAATTGAACCATTCAAATTTCAAATCTTTGAAGGGAAGGGAGCGAGGGATTTTTTAATGCCACTGAATAATTAAAGGTCCTAAATCCTAATCATGATTCCATGAAGGCGAAATGGAGAGGAAGCAACCTGCCTGTGGCTATGGCCCGCCTATGGCTATGGCTTGCTAATTTCATGCATGGTATTGGACTATTGGTTGGTTTATATATACTATATATATATAGTTTATCAATTTTATATTCTAGCTTTACGGCTAGACGACCTTGACTGACTGTGTTGAAATTGAAACTTGAAAGCTAGGCCAACGCAATTTTAATATTTAATTTGAAAGCACGCACGTAGAAGAACTAATTAGAACTGCAATTTTTTCTTCTCTATTGTAGTTAATTTGATTGATTCCATTTCATCATTTCATATTAGTAGAGGGCTGATTACTGTCCCAACCATTTGTCCAAATAAATTATATCCCCAATGATTGGTAATAAATAGTCCAACTGAATGTAACAAAAAGATAAATTAATTATATGTTTTCAGATATGTGCTAGACAGTTGTTATGAAAGCATTTTAAGGATGGCGATATATATTAATATATGTTCCTATATAAAAACATAATAAAATGGCTTAATTTTTTGTATGCCTTTCAACTTTTCTTCAATTTCTTATTTACCCTTCAAGACTTCAATATATCTTATTTACCCTTCAAGTTTTTCAACTCTTTCTTATTTACCTATCAAATCAATTAGAACCAATATTTAACTTTTGCGTTCATTATTTTCAATCATACCCTTCTCCCCTTTCTTAGCATTATTACAAAATTACTGTGAAGAAGCTGAGTTGGAACTTGGAACATGATTTTAACCTGAATATACACAAGTTGCCGCTGCCAAGAAAATATATAACCAAGTATATATGAAAATTTGCCATGTAAGATGAATTACTTATAATGGCTTCTATAATTCTTTTGGACTGTTAGATCGCGATATCCAACGGTCCAGGAGCTCAAATCAACTATGGGGCTTCATTTCTCCCCCTCTTTAGAGGGAGATATATTCGGCTGGTACCCGAAACACGTGCCCTGGACCCTCCAACTCGATGCTTCTACAGTTCTCCGTCTCATATTACTTGTTTGACATGTTTCGGCTTCTTCGCTTTGAATTGATAATATCGTTTCATTATCAGCTAGTACTAAGTACTCCCCTAGTAGTAAACCCGTTCGCACCTGATATTTTATTTTATCTTAGTTGCTTTCAAGTTCAACATCGGATGGATGGATGATGGATGTGAATGTCATACATGGTGTCAAGCATGCATCTGCAAATTTCCTACAAATTATTAATACACGTGCACCACTCGGTAGTCAATATCTTGGCAGTCATAAGTCATAACATCCCTCTACCTTCTAATTCTAGTTTTAGAGTCTGATTGAGATTTGTTTGACGTCCATATATAGAATTCTAACATAACACCAAAGAATTTAATTTATATGCTTCATTGATTTTCCTTTTTTTTTTTTTTTCTTCTTGCTTGATTTAAAATAATTGTATTCTATGTTGGGTTTTCGGTTTCTGATCTCATCATGCTTCGCATATATTGCTGTCGTCAATTTCCTACGTGAGCTGATCATGCCTTGATTATGTAATAATATATTTGTCTTTTAAACTTCGGGGATATATATTTTTTTTTTGAAAATGAAAGCAGTTACTTTTTTTTTTCAAATTAAAAGTTTTCATTAGTATAAGAATTTTTCTCCTTTGTTAAATTGGTCTTATTTATATAAAATATAATCAGATGGACTATAAACCAAGGCTTGCAAAATCGGCCGAGTCCGAGTTGACTCGGCCGAGTTGACTCGGACTCGGCCCATTCCGAGCCGATTTCGTCCGAGTCTGGTGACTGTGCGAGTTTTGATGGGAAAATCGGATAACTCGGCCGAGTCGTCCGAGTCGACTCCGAGTCGTCCGAGTTATGCGGCCGAGTCGTCCGAGTTATGCGGCCGAGTCGTCCGAGTCATCCGAGTCAAACCGAGTCTGGTGACAATTCTGCTTTGTTTCTGCTTAATTATTACAATTTCGTTATTTATATTCTTTTTTTCATGTGATTTTATTGGATTGCTATTTTTTAAGTTGTTTTTCATTGTTTGTCACATTTTCTTTTGTTTTTTTTTATGTTTTTGTACTATATGTGAGAATTCATCAGACTATCTAGTTAGTTTGAATATTTTTATTAAATTGAATTAGTGGTTTAATTGTGTGTAATATGTTGTTTTAACATTATTTTGTGATTAGATATTTTTTTTTACATTTTTTATGATTTTTTTAAGTGAAAAATAAGCTTTTTCCGAAAAAATCCGAGTTTCCGATATGAGTCGGCCGAGTCCGGCCGAGTCGGCCGATTCCGAGTCCACAGTCCCATGGGCGAGTCCGATTCCGAGTTTGCGGGCCTTGCTATAAACAAATTAAGAATAAATTTTTATTTTGTATACCCTCTTTTTATAAAAAATGGTCCTTACACCTAATTATTTTAGGTACCAATGTACTTTCCTAACGTTCACTCGAGTTTGAACATGAGACCTTATATAGCGATAGCGTTGGTGCCACTGACCATCTTTATTAGACAACATACTCTTTTTTTAACATTACAATAACATAACTTGTTTAATTATTATCATTATCATCATTATAAACATTAGTTTTTCAAATATTAAGGCTTAGATCTGAATTTTAATAAGGAAATCATATATTTATGTACGTAATAACATGGATCTTACTTTTTCTAAATCCATATTTAGATAAGTTAAGGTAAACTATTAGATATACGACATTCTAGACTGATAAACGTATTCGTTAGTGCAAATTCCGATTAAATTATCGATTATGTATTTATGGATATTCATTGACAAAACTAATTATATGAATAAACACATGGATAGATAGTGACGTATTATTTTTCCTATAATTTGTTTTGGTTCGGACCTCTGTTTGTGCAGTGCGTCACTAGTGCAGTCAAGTCAAAAACTAATTGAAGCCTGCCTTTGTAGGACATATATATTTCGTGGCATGTTTCTTTCTTTCGATCTAAACCCATAAAAGTAAAACCAAAAATAACAACGACAATCGTTCCAAACTTCCAATTTTGAATCATTGAAAGTCATTAATAACATGTTGAATTACACAATGCGCACTCGAAACCAAGTCTTCAGCTGATTTATTAATTTCAAAGTTCAAATGTTGGAACGCCAGATGTCATTCCCATTTATTTATTACAAGTTACATCGATCAAAGGATCACTGCCGAGTCATAATCGATCGATAGGGACTGAATTAATGTTTGACACTACGGAACAAAATAAATAAAAAATAAAAAAAAAACATCGATCTATATATATATGTCATATGTGCCATGCAGAAATCAGTTGGCCCAATGCCCCAATAAGCCCAGCCCAGAGTACTAAAATGAAGAAGTTGGTCGGCCTATTATAGCCCACTATATTGATGAACTCGGTACGTGGTACTGGACTACTGGTAAGTGGTAACCCACTAACCCGTAAACCGATATATATAACCTTCGATAAATTCGATTTAATAATGATTTGTTTGGCAAAAAAAGAAAATATATAATGATTTGAGTATTGAGGATATAAATGCAGAGGCAGAGGCACAGATAATCCAAATAAATTGCTCATTACTGAGTACAACATATGTCTATGAATAAATGAATTTTTAGGAAAAGTCAAAGTAATTAGTGGAGAAGTAAAATTACTTTTATGCCCTCAATTTGTAATCATTACATAATAAATGTTCCAATTAAATAATATAGATAAAATGGTAATCATAAAATTGGAGAACTAAGAGACGAATAGAAAAATAATATTGAATCGGTAAAGTTCATTTAATTGGGAACAAGTTGTAAAGGGTATAAATTCATTTAATTGTGGACGGAGGTTGTAGTGTATTAGAATATATCTGGGGAGAAATGGTGGCTCCTCAACGAATAGAAATTGAGAGCCGTTGGATCATGGCATCCAATGGTCTATATAAGTTTGAGCTCTCTCAATTTCTTTTGCTAATGAAGATATAGTCAAGCCTACTTTTTATAACTATTTTCATATATGACCATATGACCAATCAAATTTAGATGAACCACCGTGAACTAAAAATATTTTCACATATAGCCTTGGCTGAGCATGTGCACCCCTAAAAAATTTATTTTCTTATCAGGGGTGTACATGTAAAGTGCACCCCAAATAAAGTTCAAATTTTGTTTATTTAGTTTTCTAAGCAATAATTAATGTAGATCTTTTCATGAGCTTTCCAGAATGTGGTTATACATTTTTAGGAGAGTTTTCTGTCAAAAGTTATGCTTCTTTAAAGATCAAACTTATTTTATATGTTTGTTCGAGCCTGTTGAGATTGTCTATTTTTATGATCCCAAAACTTTTCTACGGTCGTCATATATGAAAATAAAATTCATTATTTATTAAGTTTCAAGTACATAATATTACTAGCAACGTACCCATGCCATGCTGCGGGACGATTTAATTTTCATTAATGCTAACAATATAATGCATCGCGGACAATTTAATTTTCATTAATGCTAACAATATAATGACAAAATCTTAGTTGACTACAATGCGCTAATTAAGAAGGTTATTTCATAATCTCAATTTTAAGTTTGTACTCTTTCAGACCAAATAGTTTATGATTTATTTACAACCACATTTAATTAGGACATGTGTCTTACTCATTATTTATGATTTTTCGATAAATATTAAAATACCAAATTTTGATATAGTAATATTGTAAGTTGTTATCTTGTTTTTTAGAGGAATAATATTACTCGTAAAACGTTAATCATTGAGCAGTTAATTAGAATTCTGATATTTTCGTTTCAATGAAAATGGATGGCGTAGTATTTTGATATTTTTCAGTCTCTTTTAGATGCAGGGGCTGGGAGAAAAATTGATAAATGGAAAACATATTATCAAGCGAAAAAGAAAAAAAGATTGTTTTTTCGTTTGACATTTAAACGCCCGGCCCTTAGGCTTCCATTAATCAAATTAGAGACAATACAATTATATCATGTAAAAGAGGGAAACATAGGAAACATTGATGTATTCTATTTTAATTGCAGTCTACAATTGAACATTTGAAAACATATTTGGATCCAAAAATAGATATCCATATTTGAAAATGTTCAATATCCAAAATAGATATCCAACCGTTGATCTGATATTAGATTAATTATGGATCATGGATATCCAACCGTTGATTTGATATTAGATTCATCATCGCAGATCTAACAGCAAAGTTACAATCTGGACCCTCCATTGCAGTCCCATCTAACCATTTTTCATGAGACCGCAATGGAGATTTCCATTCCTTACGTGCTTTTTAATATAGAGAGATATGTCCTATGGTATAGTTGCGGAGTTAAGAACTAGGTCTAGACAAGATTTGAGGTGATTGGAAGTCTTTTTTTTTTTAATTTCCGTCTCTCGGTTTCTGGATATTTATCTTAGTGATGAAGCTGCTGAGATGCAGCTTCTGTTATTTAGTTTTTTATTACTGATTTTCTATAAGCCATCAAAATCCTTAAAAATATATGTCAAGCCTAACATATGCAGGCAGCCAACATTGATTATACCCAGATGGGTTTTAATATTGAATTAGAAGGTGAATATAGCTAATCGATCTTAATCAAGTGTTTTAACTCCAATTTAGATAGAGTTGCTTCTGTAGTAATTTGCGTTTCATTTAATGAAATCCTCATAGATCATCTCCCAGAGAAGTATTAACACAATAAATTAATAAATCTATAAACAAGAAAGATGAGTGGATTTCAAAGCTTCTAAGGCATGCCACATCATCAATCTTCTTAGCCATTGGATCTATTGTTAACTATCAATCTAATGGCTAAATTTATTTTACTTTCTTAACTAGAAATCCAAAAGGCATAGAGACATTAAGTGTAATCAAGTATTGTGACTAAATAATTGGTGATATCTTGTAGAAAACTTATTATGTGTTACATGTATTCTTTTTTATTTCCTAGCACAAAAAAATATACCACATTAACGATTATAATTAATTTATAAGCATATTTTGTACTATAAGGATTTAAAATAGTTGTCACTTATGTATAATTTGATTATTTTCTTATCAACTTGAGTAGTTACACAAATAATAGCTATAAAATTAATTAATCCCGTCATATACGATACAAATTCACAATATCACATTGTTCTATATATCAATTTTCTATTTTAAAGATTTATTGAGTGTTTATGTTTGCAAAAATTTTATAAAACCATAATAAACATATTTTAATTGTATATGAAAATAAACAATTTATTTTTTTTTAAATCTTATTCCGCAATTTAAATATTTATTTTCATATATTACTATTTGTCCAGGCGAAGCCGGAATTCCAACCCTGGTAGTAGTAGTAATAATAATAATAAACATAATAATAAGGACTTTTCGTCTAGTGGCATTAGTTTTTTGAGTGGGACCCCCCTTTCTCCCTCGCAACCCAAGCGACACAAAGGCAAAAAACACAAGACAGCCAAACCCTAGGCGGGGAGGTCACGCCGCCGACCTCCCCTGCCTCTCCCGGCCTCCCTCCGCCTCCACCGACCACCTCGCGCTCCTTTCCTCTCCAATAAAATACAAGCAACAACTTTTTGTTGGTTCTCGTTGGGTCTACACCTCGAACCGTCGGGCAGCCTCGAACCGCCGGGTCTCGATCCCAACAGCCGGGTCTCGGTTCCAACAGCAGGGAGGTCGCGCCACTGCCGGCCTCCCCCGCCACCCTCCCTCGCCACCACCATAGCTATCATAGCCGCCACAACATTCACAGCCCGCCGCACTTGTCTCACCTCCCCGCAGCAGCTTGCCTCGTCCGCTCAGTCACCGCGAGCCTCACCCCGCCCTGGTCCGCCCCACCACACTGTTGTGAGACCCCCTCCTCTCCACGTCGTTGCCAAACCCCCTCCCCACCACCTCGCCGCCTCTGGCCTCACCCCACCCCACCTGCAACTGCTGCCCGCACACTGCCCTACCTTGCCGCCACTAGCCTCGCCCCGCCCCACCTTGCCGCCGCTGCTCGCGCACCGCCCCACCTCGTCACTGTTGGCCTTGCCCGACCTCGCCGCCTCACACCTCATCTCACCGCGCACGGCCTTCACCTCACTGCCGCACACCATGACTCACCTTGCTTGCTACCACTTGCCTCACTCCATCTGTTAATCACACTCACTTCGCCGTCGCTCACATCGACTCCCCTCACTCGCCGCCACTCTTCTCACTTCATCACTCACTTGCCTGTTACCATTGTGTTGCTGCTTCATTTTTATTTTTTTTGTTTTTTTTTCTTTATTTTGGGTATATGTATATATTTTTATTTTATTAATGAAAATTTTGGTATGGTTGTTGCCTACCACTTCAAAAAAAAATAATAATATATAAATGTTACACTGCTTTAATGTAAGATAAATTTCGTAAAAAATAAAAAAAATGATTAGTACATTACTTGAACCTAAATTGTACTCATTCATTTTTTCTTATCATTATTTAAGAATTTACAAGAAAGAATAAATTAAAAATAGTAGCACCCGCCGCGAAGCGCAGAGATTTAACCTAGTAGTAGTCTTCTTACTAAATGCTCGACAGTCGACAATCGACAATCGACAGTTATCTCGGTGGGACTCTCTCTGCCTCCATTTAATGGAATCCGTGCAGTGCAAGGACCTTATTGAAGGGTGGAGATTATCCGTGCTGCAAGGTGCAGCGCGTCTACGTGGATGGATGAACACAAGAAAAGAGGAGAAGACGGATTCTTGAGACTGTCCGTCTCCTCGAGTAACTGCGCCGCCACGAAGAGGGGAGGACAACTCTAACTCTTCTGTGCATCTCCCTAGTCCCTCCCTAGTCCCTCCCTCCCTCCCTCCCTCCCTCCGTCCCGTGAAGGTGAGAATATGATGAATATGATGATGGCCTCCTCCTCCTCCTCCTCCTCCATCATTCTCTCCTCCTCTCCTAAACCCTACGCCCCCACCCCCCGCCACACTCTCCCCTCCTCCTCTTCCTCCTCCTCCCGATTCTCCCTCTCCCTCTCCGCTTCCACTCTACTCAAAGCCCCCCACCCCAGATCCCCCACATCATCGCTAATTCTCTGCTCCTCCGCTAAACCCCCCCGCCCTCCCTACATTCCCAACCGCATCCCCCACCCCAACTATGTGCGCGTCTTCGACACCACCCTCCGCGATGGTGAGCAGTCCCCTGGCGCTACCATGACCAGTGCTGAGAAGCTGCTTATTGCCCGCCAGCTCTCCAAATTGGGCGTCGACATTATCGAGGCCGGCTTCCCCGCTTCTTCCCCCGATGATCTTGATGCCGTCCGCTCCATTGCTATTGATGTTGGTAATACACTAATGCTAATGCTAATGCTAATGCTAATGCTAATGCTAATGCTAATGCTAATGCCACTCTACTCTACTCTACTCTCTCTATTCTATTCTATTGCAAATCAAACTAACTATTCTCAATCCTTAAGGTAACAACCCCATGGGAGATGATGCCCACATTCCTGTCATTTGTGGCCTTTCCCGATGCAACAAGCGCGACATTGATGCTGCCTGGGAGGCTGTCAAGCATGCCAAATTCCCCAGGATCCATACTTTCATTGCTACCAGTGATATCCACATGCAACACAAGCTGCGTAAGACTAAACAAGAGGTTGTCGCCATTGCCCGAGAGATGGTTGCATATGCACGCAGTTTGGGCTGCCCTGACGTTGAATTTAGCCCAGAAGATGCTGGCAGGTCATTTCTACATCTTCTTTCTGTCAACTAATTTATACACCTATCTATGCATTGTATTGATCATGGTCAAGTCAAGAGCACTAGCTTTTACCAGACTAAAGATGCCTCTCATATTCAATAGTGTTCCAAAGGACTATTGGTTTGCATTACTCCAAAATGATCTTTTGCTTAATGCAATAGTGTATCAAAACTACTTAATGCAATATTGTTTGAAAGCACAAATGATTTTATTGGAGTTATACGACCTCTTCTTATAAGTAAATTATAGTGACCTTTGTATTTGTAGGAAAGTTCATTTTTTTCTCAAGTAGGGCCTTCCATTTCAAGTATTTAGATATCTCATTGTGCTCTCTTTGTTTTGTAATTTCTCATTTCAAATGGCCAAGAAATTAAGTTTCCTTTACAAAGCCCAATACAGGTCTGATCGTGAGTTTTTGTACCATATTCTGGAGGAGGTAATAAAGGCTGGTGCAACCACACTGAACATTCCTGATACAGTTGGTTATAATCTTCCCGGTGAATTCGCCAATCTAATTGCAGACATTAAAAAGAATACTAAAGGAATAGAGAATGTTATTATATCTACACACTGTCAGAACGACCTTGGTCTTGCAACTGCAAATACACTTGGGGTACAACACTTTAATAACTTCTCAGAAAATATTTAGCTTAACTACAGGACAATACAAAAACCTTGAATCTTTCTTTTTTTCTAAATTTAATTAGGGGGTGTCTGCTGGTGCCCGACAAGTAGAAGTAACTATCAATGGAATAGGAGAAAGAGCTGGAAATGCTTCTTTAGAAGAGGTAAATACCATCTTAAGTTGCATTATTTATTTTTTTTTCTTTCCCCTATAAGTTTGTTTTATATTTAATTGTGTTGTAATGTTTTTCCTATTCCGCTCAATTTAGGTGGTTCTTACCATAAAGTGTCGTCAGGATGAAATGGGAGGGGTGTACACTGGAATCAACACTCAGCAGATCATGATGTGTAGCAAGATGGTACTTGTACATGAACTCATTAAGTAATATATTTTGATTTTTGTATATTTCTTCATATGTACCTAGGTTCAATTTTTTCGCATTAAATTATTTTTAGGTACAAGAGCATAGTGGATTAATTGTTCAGCCACACAAAGCTATTGTAGGAGCTAATGCATTTGCTCATGAAAGTGGTATTCATCAGGTAAGAACTATCCTTTTTCCTCTTTTCTTTGTGATCCTATGTTAAGTCTTGTGGGTCATATGAGGTAACAAGTGCATTTTATAGTTGATCAGATTCTGATGCTTCCGCTATATATTTATTTTGTACAGGATGGAATGCTTAAACACAAGGAAACTTATGAAATTATATCCCCCGAAGATATTGGTTTATATCGCTCGAATGAGTATGGTATTGTTTTAGGAAAACTGAGGTAAAATAATTCCTTTTTGTATGTAACTAATACTTCTTTTTTTTTTTGACACATCACGTCCTAAGGTAGTCACATGGTAACTAACATACGATCTTTAACATTCCAGTGGCCGACATGCTGTGAGGCTGATTGAGGTAATGTGTATCTTGCTCGTCGTTGATTGCTTGGTCTTTATGATATATGTTCAGTAAGTGTCTTAATTCTGCTTTTACTTCAGCTCGGTTATGATATCAATGATAAAGAATTTGAAGATTTTTTCAAGCGCTACAAGGAGGTTGCTGAGAAAAAAAAGGTTAGCTGCATTTTGAACTGTTCCTTTCAATTACCATGGCATGTTTTGTGGGTTTAGTGCTGTGAGCTTTCTAAATTGTGTTTGTAGAGAGTAACAGATGAGGATATTGAAGCCCTTCTCTCTGATGAGATATTTCAACCGAAAGTTATTTGGTCGCTTGGTGAAATTCAGGTACCTTTTGTCACAAAATTCACTGATAGGACATCTCAATTTGGATGCATCGCAGTTCTTGCTTCTTGAAAAGTACTTTAATGTAACTTTCTTTGTTTCAGGTTACATGTGGGACCCTTGGTCTCTCTACAGCTACGGTAAAATTAATAGCATCCGATGGAGAAGAGAAGATAGCATGCTCTGTAGGCACAGGACCAGTTGATGCTGCTTACAAAGCCATTGATAGCATTGTCCAGGTTTCTTTCTGATATTGAGCTTAAGAATTATAAAGTATATTCATAGATCAAAGAAGGCTGGCCCATTGAGCAAAACAAAGCACTTGCTCATTGCATTTTTGTCATCTCAAGTGAAAATTAATTGACATGTTTTCTGTATTTTTAAACTCCGGTTCCCATTAAAACTATAATAGAAGATATGATTTGGGTACCGTTTGGCAATTTGTGGCTGACTGCTATGCTTAACATTATTGGCCTTCTGTTTGGTTAGTGTTTTGAGTGAAATTTCGGTATATGACATGTATAAATAACCAGACCTGAAATTAAGAGCAGGTCTGGTTAAACTATTTTTATGGTACCATACTGTTGAGTAATCACTAGTTCTGGCCATACTGTTTTTGTTAAGTGGTTGTATGCTTGGACTTGACTGCTTTTCTTAAGTGAAATCTTAAGAACAGTTCAAAGTATATTTTTTTACTGCTTTCCTATGTGAAAACTTAAGAACAGTTGAAAGTATATTCTTTTACTGCTTTTCTTATGTGAAATTTAAGAACAGTTGAAAGTATATTATTTTACTGTTTTGTCACCATGTGTATATTGTTTGTGTGGTTATGTATAGGTGCCAACTGTGTTGAGAGAATATAGCATGACCTCAGTAACACAAGGCATTGATGCTATTGCAACTACACGTGTTGTTATTGGTGGGGACTCAAATATCAGCCCAAAACATACATTAGATGGAGCAACCTTCAATCGCACTTTCAGGTCACTCTCTATATTGATTTTTTTCAGTAAACACTCCTATTGTTATATGCACTTGTAAAAGAACTATTAATATTGAGATGCAACAGTTGCAACAGTTTCTTTTGCTACATTGATTGTCCTGAATTACGGCATATCAGTTAATGATTCATAAAAAGTTTCTATTTTATTTGAAGATTTACAATGTTTCTTTCCTATTATTATTTTTTATATTTCAGTGGGAGTGGTGCAGCAATGGATATAGTGGTTTCAAGTGTCAGAGCTTATTTGAGTGCATTAAATAAAATGCTGAGCTTTGTGACAGTTGTCAAAGCTACTAGAGAATCGCCAGAAAGCAGCAAAGCTTACCAGAATAGTGAGCAAAATTCTGAATAATATATTTCTAAGCAAGCAGACAAATCAAAACAAATAATAAGAAAAGGTGAGAATTAGCTGCACTAGCAGACATGAATTTTAGTTGTAATAAATTTAGACTAGTTGGTTCAGGTGTGTTTTTTTATTGTTTGTTTTTTCAGATATTAATTGACAGAGAGTTGCTATTGTCAAGATGATTTGGTTTCGTTACATGGACTGTTAAGACATGTATGAGCAAGCTAGCTGTTTGCATAATTAACTAGATAAGGGTCAAAGCTGCTTTCAATCTTAATTATTTAGTTGGAGATACAATGGTCAATACACAAAGGTGGAGAAGAGAAGACGGGTAGGCAGCTGTCAAGAATCAAGATTGGTGACGGCCGCAAGAGGGGAGCTGTCTGCCTCAAGGGGAGAAGAAGGTCAAAACAATACTCTTTGTCAAGTGGATAAGAATGATCAAAACAATGGACTCCTAAGTACGGTTCTTCTATCATTAAGCCATCCAATGGACTCCTTTAGAACCCTTTTGCTCTCGGGTTCCAAGTCTTAGTTAGGTTAATTGGGCTGTCTATTCCTTCTCCTTTGCTAATGACACATTCTCGCTTCTTATCTGCAAGATAGTTGAGAATGAAATGCGCAAACCAATAATATCAGTTGTTTTTCTTAATTAGAAGAAAGAAAGAAAGAAAGAAACATTAGTGGAGGCATTAATAGGAGTAGGAAAACAGTTGAAATAAACTCGGTGATATCGAACGACTGGTACGAACTACAAACTGGGAGCGAGAGATATACCACTGGTAAAAGCAGAATGATAAATGGTGAATATGATGCTTGATACCAGGGAATTGCATGGTGAATCACAAACAAGAGTAGAAATGTAAAAAATATCTGCCCGCACAAAAACTCATGCAAGTGTAGTTCCTGTATAGAATATCTGCCCACTACATCCGATGAAATAGAGATTATTCTTTAGGGAATCGATACATAGATATCAAAATTCAAAAGTGATACCAAAATTGATACTATTCAAGTTAATAAAATATTTGACTTGCTTGCATGATATATGGTAATACACTATAGCTATACAAAGTAAGTTGCATAGTGAAACCAATAATTTGAATGTATGTATGTTTAATTTGAATATTAATATAGTTGGGTATCACTTCTGATATATATATATATATGTTTATAACATTTTTGCATTCTCTTTATCAATTATCATGCATGAACATGATGTGTACCGGTGTCTGAATGAACAGATGAGGAAGTTTCTTCATAAAATTCATCCAAAACCGTTAATATCAACCGGGACCCACTTAACAGAGACATCTCTGCATGTCATGTTCCTTTCATTCCCTGAACTTACATATATAACTAAACTGAACGGAAGCAATTATCCTGACTTGACTTTGATGCATTGAAACTCATGCATCAATTATATTATATATATGTTGAATTACACAGTGCACAGTACTAGCAAACAACGTTTCTCAGCTGATTTATATATATATTTCAAAGTTCAAATTTGGAATGCCAGGTGTCAAGTAATTAAGTATATTCGATGGAAATACTTACTAGTTTAGTCTATGGAATATGGCCGGATGCCATCAAATCAAACAGCCGGGACTCATTTGGCTTTTTAAGCTAATTAGGATGCATGTTATTTGTTTCGTCATAATCTTGTTGCTCCCATGTCCTTAATTATAATATAATTGTACTCAACTACTTGGCGATTAATTAATTATATTTCATTTCTCAGTATATATTATCTCCACCGTGCAGCTGCATGAGATATATACATAGCCTTCATCATAAAATAATAATTAAATTAATGCATCTTCATTATTTGGACTTGTCATGCCACAAGCTAGCTAGCTAGGAATACAGAAGCTAGACAAACATCATCATCTTCTACAGTGACTTACGGTTCGATCGGTTCGTGGCACCCGCGCTAGCTGCTGCAAATACTAATTAGCTGACACACGTACGGTATGTATGATATATGGGGTTTAGAAATTACAACTTTCGATATAGTTTGCTGCTGAGATCGATCTGACAACTGAAAAGTACTTATGTACATATTCCCTGGAGCTCATCCATTGATTTTGATCAGGCGGTCACTGGAAATCTTTTCAAGTCTAAAATGTTCAGCAATGAAAGTTTGTAAAATTTGATATCTTCTCTAAGTACAAAAAAACTATAAACCCTGCTATATATAAACATACTTTTGTACTAAAAGCACATCTAGCTAGTTTTCTATGACATGAAAAACCTGAAGGCTGAAGCCATGGAACCTGGGAATGCGGAGATTAAAAAATCAAATGAAAGGTATGGAGCTGTAGATATATATATATATGTGTGTGAATAAATGTGTAGTATGTTAAAATATTGCAGTACCTTTTGTTCATCAAATACCAGCCTAAACCTTAACAACGTAACAACGGCAACTAATTCCTGATGATAAAAATCTAAATTAAAAGCATTAATACATTTTATAATTAAGGAGTATATCATAGATTTGTACATCGATCAATCTAACTGCGACTAAGTTACCATCTATTTCTGTCAAAAAAATGATTGCTAGCATAACTTCGTAAACAAATGAAGGAATATTATAAAACAATTGAAACTAGGGATACATGAATAGAAAAATATATCTTCAATCCAGCATGCAATCATCTCCATATAAATTCAGCAAAACTGAATCTTTCTTGTGAACTGAAAAACTATCCAAAACCTTCTGAAAATGCCGCGCATCGCAAGGAACTCGCAACACGCCTTGTTGGTCATAGCCAAACTGCCGAGCTGCTAACTCCAGTAAATCAAGCATCCAAGGTTTGCTCAGCAGTTTGACATGCACCAGAAATCTCTCTTCTCCATGTCCATAGGGTTTGCCATTGCCCTGGCCAACAATGATCGGCACAAAACCTTTCGGTGTTTTCTTGATAAAGTTTGATTGGATTTGATAAAAGCGTTTTGGCGGTCCCTTCTCCTTCTCCTTCTTCGTGCAGTGCATCTTTTGAAGTAAAGAATACAAAACTGAGAAACAAGATGTGGAAGTAGTCTTCATTGAAATTAAATTCTCTTCTAATTCCTTTCTTTTTGATCTTTGTATATGTTGCACTTTCTGTTCGGAAGAATGTGTACGTGTGTCTTCGGTTAATAATTATATATAGAAGATATATATATAGAAGAAGAAAAGGGAGGGCTGAGGTTGGACATGATTTCATAATCTGGTATATATATATGTATGACCATTAATCTGGTGGCTGCCTGCATGCAGCAGCGAATGCGAATTAGCGACACAGGTCAAATGTTTGAAATTGAATAAACTTTGAGTCATATATAATCTTAATTAATTTATGGACTGTGAATTTGGTTAGATCAGCATTTAGTTAATTAAAAAAACGTTGTTCGACTAAGGCTTAATATCATATATACCCTTCAAGTCTTCCTTCATTTCATATTTACCCCTCTACTTTTTTTAATATATCAAATATCCCCTTCAACTCTTCAAAACCTATCATATTTACCCTCTACTCTTTAATATATCAAATAACCCATTAAACTATTTAGAAACTATCATATTTACTAGAGGTGGCAAAATCTGATCCAATCCGATAAACCCGCCCGACACGCCCGACCCGAACCTGAATTTTCAGGGAAAGTCAAACTGACACGAACCCGACCCGACCTGAACCCAACCAGTGTTTCAGGGAAAGTTAAACTGACCCGAACCCGACCCGATCTGACCCGACCCATGTTTAAGGGAAAGTTAGACTGACCCGAACCCGACCCGACCTGACCCGACCCGACCCGTGTTTTAGGGAAAGTCCGACTGACCCAAACGACCCGAAACCCGAGATGACCCGGGAATAGAGGTTCAAAATTTGACCAAACCTGAAAAACCCGCCGTACCTGACCCAACTTGAACCTGACCCGACTTGAAAAAAATGTCCGCAACCGTCAACCCGATACCCGACCCGACATTTCCATTTGGTCAAATTGACCCGATCCAAACCCGAACCCGACCCAGTAATTTATCACCCCCATTAACATACAAAGTTTAGGGATTAGATGGGTAAATGTGATAGATTATGAAGAGTTTAGGGATAAATATGATATAATAAGACTTAATGGGTAAATATAATAGGTTTTAAAGAGTTGGAGGGGATATTTGATATATTAAAGAGTAGAGGGGTAAATATGAAACAAAGGAAGACTTGAAGGGTATATATGATATTAAGCCAATTAATTAAGTAGATAATAATCGAAACTTATATAATTGTATTGTTTGGAACCAAATAAACTTTAATTTGAAGTTTTGAACATTGAAAAGATCTGTGTAAAAGGGAATATGCAAATACTTGCTACGTACAGTGAAAAATGGCCTATCGCCATCAGTAGTACGTTTCTTCTTACTGTCAATTATATACGCTTAATTTCTAAACCGTAGTGTGGAATCCACGGGTTTAATTTTGGGCCACGGCCTGCATGTGCTTTGAAACATTTTCAAAATCTATCCAACAAAAAACACCCAATGGCATGCTTAATTGGATTCTAGGAAAATTCTAAGAAACTTAATTTTGAGTTTGGTTAAAATTTTGTCCAACTTAATTTATATTTGCGTGCCTTGATTTAATATCTCTGTATGCATTTTTTGAACAAGGAATTTAGACTAATTATATATGAAGATAATACAATTTTGCGTACTCATAAATTACACAAATCATAATTTAGAATTTTACCTTCCCCATTTGTAATATGGAAAATGATTAATAATTTGCAATAATCTTCTCACTCAGCAATTTTTTTTTTTTTTGGTTAAAACACTTGGCCACTAATCTTCTTCATTCAAAAATGCAATCTTCCTTCCAGTTTTATTTATTTATTTTTTCTTTTGCATATTTTTATTGAGATAGTTCTTTAATTAAAAAAAAGCTTAGTTAATGCAACAGTAATCATTTATACTATTTGCCAGCTATTATATCATGAGCTGAATCATTGAGACCAAAATAAATTGAGCAGTTTAAGGAACAACAACAATTGTCCTAAACTATGTCTCGTTTTGCGCATACACTCTTATTACTCCTCCAAGGCAAGGCAAGAAAAGAAAAGAAGAGAACGAACACACGTACCGCGCTGGCCCCAAACGGCCGGTTGTCATTCAAGATGCAAGTAAGGGATAGTTGTTAACTAACTAAATTAAGGCTTCGATCCCAAATATAATTAATATAATGGCCCAATCAATTTAAACTGAAATATTGTGGAGGTGTTAGCTATCCTCGTACTCACAACTAAAAAAAAAAAAAAAAGTACTAATTTTCTTTGTCACGGTTCACTAGTCATTAGTCATTACTCACTAGCCTGTGCTGCTTTTTTTTATTTGGGAGCGGAGTAGGTCCGATGGGCATCGGACCCAGCTCTGTCCGATGCGTGGTTTAAGCCGTCCGATTGAATTGATTTTGATACGATGAAAGAGCGAGCGCCCCATCGAATTAAACCCGAATGCGCACAGAAAATACCCGTTTATTAACCCACCCGTTTATCTAGTGAGATCTTTTTTTATTCCTTTCTTTTCCCAGTTCATCCATTTTCTGTTTTTGAAAACTGGGCCACCGCCCATAGCCAGCCATCGCCATCGTCCACTCCCTTCTACTTCTTTCTGTCCTCTTTTTTCTCTACCTCTCCTTCTCATGGACGATCGACTGGGCGGTTTTCGAAGGATCGCCAGCACCAACAAGATCAAGGCTAAGAGTTCCTGTCCGTTCAAGTGCCATCAAAGATGCGTTTGTTCAATTGAAAGTTACTCGTTGAGATGAAAGAAAGTTTCAATTGCCCAACAAGACATATCAGAAACTTAATTGGAGCTTTGGACAAGAATCAAGCATCAAAGCTTATTGCAAGCAATTTACGTGCAAATGAAATAATTTACAATGGGAACAATGTGGCAGTTAATTTAAAGATAGATGTAATCTGAATATTGAAAATTGTTTCTTATTGCAACTTCTCAAATTGGATTATTTAGTTGATCATCAAGGAGATATCTCATCTTGTACTAAAATCGACATAGATTGAAGTTGACTAGAAATAGAGAGAGGCCAGGGGAGAGAATGGGAGGGAGTGCTTGAGTTGGAGTGGGAGTCACCATGTTAATTTACAGAGTAGAATTGGGATTTGGGGGAGATGTCATTGCAAAGAGGAAAGTAAAGAGAAACGGGTTACAAAGATTAACGGGTTTTGGTTGTGCGCAATCGGGTCTATTTTGATGGAGTGGAGCGCTCGCAGTCGCTCTTTACTTGGATCAAAATCGATTTAATCGGATGGCTTAAACCACCCATCAGACAGAGCTGGGTCCGATGCCCATCGGACCTACCCCGCTCCCTTTTTATTTTCCTTGTATAAAGCAGTCCACCCACTTATTAACACCGCGATTTCAGATCTTCTAACTATTCAACTTATTTCAATCTCTTCATCTACTTTGATCTATTATATAATAATTTATATGTATTCTCTCTCCCAAAAATATATATATAGTCCAATATTAATGTTTACACTCTAATTATTCACATTAAAAATTTAAAATTATGTTCAAAATTTTAAAAATAAATATTTTAATTTATAAAATTTTATTGTCTATTTGATATCATAATTCATTGCAAAGCCCAAGTTATAACTTAAATGTTACCGAGAACGACGTATATATATTTTTAAGCATATATATAGTGATAATTAGGATTCCTTTTCAAATGAACAGACGGGATCAAAATAATTCAAAACTTAATTTCAAAGTTCCTTTGAATAAACTATTAAGTATATATGGTAAGCTCAATTTAATTACTCTAATAAGAACAACATGATTCCACTTTTCTATTTAAAAAGAAAAGTTAGATGAGAACTACTAATTATGATTAAGGCTTAGCTATCAACAACAATTATATTGTTAAAACAATTAATATAGTGTTGTGCTGACAAACAACATACGCAAAAGTGGGTTGATCTGCCAACACAAATAGCACGCAATAGTACTTTTTATAATTGACTTTATATTAATCAAGCACTTAATTTTTATGTTTTTATCGCATGTATGTGCACCACAAAAATAGTCCATCAGGTAACAGTTATGGATGTTGTCTTTATGAAAAAGTAAATAGATCTAAAAATTTCTCATCACTTTATCCGTTAACTTCTATTATTACTTGGTTAATTTGCAGCAAAAGCAGGACCAAGTTCAATGAATCTCAATGGCATATATAGCATAAGCAATCCATATCTCCATAAAGAGAGGTAGGTTTTCTTTGATTTTAGGCATGAAATATCAACAATTTGCACGTTTTTTCACGTGCAAAGCGCGTTCAAGTGCTGCGCGCTTGAGCATAAAAAAATGATTATACTTAGCATACAAAGTAATTATACAAATGGTACAATGTGTTTTTACTTACAATTAAATGTATTTCAACTTTTTAAAGCTTAAATTTAAGAAAAAAATTTGGTTTTAAAGATAGAAAATGAATTATTTATATGCCAAAAAGTGTTTCTACTAATGATTTGTACCAATCATACCAAAAATCGGAAGTGGCTATACAAAATTTTGATTCTAAATTTTTGTATTCAAAGTGATTATACTAGCAAATATTTTATACAACTTTTTTTTTTTATATTTTCTATACAACTTTCAAAAATAAAAATAAAATTGTTAGAAAACTCTAAAAATAGAACATTTTTGGAATGCAATTAGGTTTCAATATTAAGATTTATGTGGGCAACTCAGATTGGTCATAGAATTATTATTTAATTAGGAGATATGAGACTGAAAAGCACCAGCCACTGCGCTTTGCAAAGCGCAATAGCCTCACTCAATAAAGGGTCTATGGTCTAGGGTCTAGGTGAAGGGTATGAGGCGCCGTGGTAGGTGTCTAGTCACACAAAACTTTTCCTACCCAAGCCTAGTTCTAGACCAAGGAGAGATGAAGAGATACCTTATGACTTGGATTGCGATGGTTGCTCGCGCCACGTCTCTCTTGACCGTCTACTCGTATCCACCTCAAGATGAGAGAAGAGAATAGCGAGAGTGGTAAGCTAGGACCTCTCGCCATTCAACAACCATCTAGCCTACAACATTCAAACTCCTTTGAATATATTTTGTAGCTAATCCAACTCATAGAACTTAATTAGATACATAGATCTATTTAAGTGGAGCGTTTTGGTGTATAGAACACATGAAACCGAGCACCACCACCAACCACCACCTCCAAGGCGGCGGCCAGCAGCAGCGGTGCGTCGGCCATGGCCGAGGCCGAGCTCGGCCAAGGAGAGGGAGAGAGGTAGGAGATGAAGATGAGAGGAATGAATGAATTGTCATGCGAGGGAGGAGAGAGAAATGAAATATATAAGTATCCAATGACCAATAGATTGAATTTATTAAATTACCCAAGCATCATATGTTCTAGTCAAGGGACTAGATGGTAATTTAATCAATCAATGGTCCACTCATGCATGGTGCACCAAAGGTCCATCCAAGATTGGATACTCTAAGAGAATATGCCATGGGACATTCCAATGGATATTTCTTGGAATATTCCTTTTCATTCTCCTCCACATATTTTCTCATCCTCATCCAAATTGGGGACCACTCCAAGAGCAAAACGTGGCTCTTTATTATGGCTGTCCAAAAGTGGGCTTTCGGCCCATTTTGGACTCCCAATTTGCCTCAAATGGATCTCTATTGATCCATATATACATAGCCCACTAATTTCCAATTAATTGTTATGTTACTACTTTATTTAAGCCCATTAATTCACCAATTAATTGCTTCATGTTCCATACACCAAATATTATAATTAATTAGTATAACTAGTATACTTATGTAATTATAATTAAGTGCTTAATTAATTTGTGCATCAACTATACACAATTAATTAACACGTGCTCACATAGAATAAATAATTAATTTGTATTCTTCAATACAATTAATTATATCTTTTATTCTAACAACGAGTTGGAATAAATATGCCACGTCAACAAGCGTGCATATTATTACGGTTGTTATTAATATGACACGTCAACAAGCATGCATATTATTAAATCATCATATTGATGAAGTTCTTCTCTCAGAGCTTGTGTAGGTGTGACCGAATAAGATTTATATCATGTTGGCAATGAGAATAGAACTTATATTCTCATAAGTCGTAAGTGATGTCTAGCATAACATATTACGATTACCCAATTGATATAAACATCTTGGTTAACATGTACATAACGTCTTATATACATGTAATCCTATTATAGTGCAAAGTCCATTGCACTTGTATTTAATTCTTTGTCTTGTCGATATCTTAATAAGTTGCTCAATGCCAATCATGAGAACTTACACTTTAACTTGGTATACTAGATATGATTATTAATATATGATTAATATCCTTAATCATATTGCGCGCATAATAATCTTATCCACCAAGGGGCCTAGTTGATATCTTTCATGTATTCGTATAATGAAGTTGCAAGTTTCATTATATATACAAGCGACAAAAATCATCTTGATATTTGCGAACTTCTCCATATTCAATCACATATGGAAATATTATCTTTATGGCTCCTTGTTACATAGAGCGTTGGATAATATTCACTAATATGCTCTTTCACATGAGAAAACCAAATATCTCAGATTATAATTAAATACTTGAAATACATTGTACATAAGTATAATTAAATACTTGAAATATTATCTTTATGGCTCGTTTGGGGTTTGGGGTTTAGGGTTTCGGGTTCGGGGTTCGAGGGTTCGGGGTTTGGGGTTCGGGTTCGTGGTTCGGGGTTCGGGGTTCGGGGGTTCGGGGTTCGGGTTTGGCGTTCGTGGTTCGGGGTTCGGGGGTTCGGGGTTCGTGGTTCGGGGTTGGGGGTTCGGGTTTGGGGTTCGGGGTTTGGCGGTTCGGGGTTTGGGGGTTCGGGGTTCGGGGTTTGGCGGTTCGGGGTTTGGGGGTTCGGGGTTCATGGTTGGGGTTTGGGGTTGGGGGTTCCGGGGTTCGGGTTGGGGGTTTCCGGGGTTCGGGTTGGGGGTTCGGGGTTGGGGGGTTCAGGGTTCGGGTTCGGGGTTCGGGGTTCGGGGTTTGGGGGTTCAGGGTTCGGGGTTTGGCGGTTCGGGGTTTGGGGGTTCGGGGTTCGGGGTTTGGCGGTTCGGGGTTTGGGGGTTCGGGTTCGGGTTGGGGGTTTGGGGTTGGGGGTTTCCGGGGTTCGGGTTGGGGGTTTCCGGGGTTCATGGTTGGGGTTGGGGGTTTGGGGGTTCGGGGTTCGTGGTTTGGGGGTTGGGGGTTTCCGGGGTTCGGGTTGGGGGTTTCCGGGTTCGGGGTTGGGTTTCGGGTTCGGGGTTCATGGTTGGGGTTAGGGGTTCAGGGTTTCAGGTTAGGGCTTAGGGTTGGGGGTTGGGGCTTCGGGGTTTGCGGTTCCGGCTCGGGGTTGGGGGTTTCGGGTTGGGGGTTGGGGGTTAGGGTTTCGGGTTGGGGGTTAGGGTTTCGGGGTTGGGGCTTCGGGGTTTGGGGCTTCGGGGTTTGGGGTTGGGGCTACGGGGTTTGGGGTTGGGGCTTCGGGGTTGGGGGTTGGGGCTTCGGGGTTGGGGGTTGGGGCTTCGGGTTTCGGGTTTGGGGTTTCGGGGGTTTCGGGTTTCGGGGGTTTCGGGTTTCGGGTTTCGGGGGTTTCGGGGTTTAGGGTTTGGGGTTTGGGGTTTGGGGTTTGGGGTTGGGGGTTTGGGGTTTGGGGTTCGGGGTTCGGGGTCTGGGGTTTGGGGTCTCGGGTTTGGGGTTTGGGGTTTGGGGTTTGGGGTTCGGTGTTTGGGGTTTCGGGTTTGGGGTTTGGGGTTTGGGTTTTGTGGTTTCGGGTTTGGGTTTTGGGGGTTTGGGTTTTGGGGGTTTCGGGTTTGGGGTTCGGGGTTTCGGGTTCAGGTTTGGGGTTTGGGGTTCGGGTTGGGGGTTTGGGGTTTGGGGTTGGGGGTTTGGGGTTTGGGGTTTGGGTTTCGGGTTTGGGGTTTGGGGTTTGGGTTTCGGGTTTCGGGTTTCGGGTTTCGGGTTTTTAGGGTTTCGTGTTTCGGTTTCGGGTTCGGGGTTCGGGGTTTTTAGGGTTCGGGGTTCGGGGTTTGGGGTTCGGGGTTTGGGGTTTGGGGTTCGGGGTATGGGCTTGGGGGTTCGGGGTTTGGGGTTTGGGGGTTCGGGGTTTCGGGTTTGGGGTTGGGGGTGGGGTATGGGGTTTCGGGTGGGGTCTGGGGTTTCGGGTTTGGGGTTTGGGGTTTCGGGTTCGGGGTTTGGGGTTTCGGGGTTTCGGGGTTTTGGGGTTTCGGGGTTTCGGGTTTTGGGGTTGGGGTTTCGGGTTTGGGGTTGGGGTTGGGGTTTCGTGTTTGGGGTTTGGGGTTTGGGGCTTCGGTGGTTTGGGGTTTGGGGCTTCGGGGTTTCGGGTTCGGGGTTTGGGGTTTCGGGTTTGGGTTTTGGGGTTTGGGGTTTGGGTTTTGGGGTTTCGGGTTTGGGGTTCGGGGTTTGGGGTGCGGGGTTTCGGGTTTGGGGTTCGGGGTTTCGGGGTTTCGGGTTTCGGGTTTCGGGTTTCGGGTTTCGGGTTTCGGGTTTGGGGTTTCAGGTTTCGGGGTTCGGTTCGGGTTTCGGGTTTCGGGGTTCGGTTTCGGGTTTCGGGTTTGCGGGGTTCGGGTTCGGGTTTCGGGTTTGCGGGTTCGGGTTTGGGGTTTGGGGTTTGGGGTTTGGGGTTCGGGGTTTGCGGTTTGCGGTTTGGGGTTTCGGGTTAGCGGTTCGGGGTGTGGGGTCTGGGGTTCGGGGTCTGGGTTCGGGGTCTGGGGTCTGGGGTCTGGCGTCTGGGTTCGGGGTCTGGGGTCTGGGGTCTGGGGTCTGGGGTCTGGGGTCTCGGGTGTGGGGTCTGGGGTCTGGGGTCTGCTGTTTGGGGTCTGGGGTCTGGGGTTTGCTGTTTGGGGTCGGGGGTCTGGGGTTTGCTGTTTGGGGTCTGGGGTTTGGGGTTTTGGGTCCGGGGTTGGGGTTTCGGGTTAGGGGTTTGGGGTTTTTGGGGTTTGGGGTTTGGGGTTTGGGGTTTTTGGGGTTTCGTGTTGGCGGTTCGGGTTTGGGGTTCGGGGTTCGGGGTATGGGGTTCGGGGTATGGGGTTCGGGGTTTCGGGTTTCGGGTTTCGGGTATGGGGTTCGGGGTTTCGGGTTTCTGGTATGGGGTCCGGGTTTCGGGTTCGGGGTTCGGGGTTTCGGGTTTTAGGTTTCGGGGTTGGGGTTTCGGGTTGGGGTTGGGGTTTCGTGGTTTCGGGTTTGGTGGTTTCGGGTTTCGGGTTTGGTGGTTTCGGGGTTTGGGGTTTGGTGGTTTCGGGTTTCGGGTTAGGTGGTTTCGGGTTTCGGGTTTGGTGGTTCGGGTTTGGGGCTTGTGGTTTGGCGTTGGTGGTTTGGGGTCTGGGGCTTGGGGGTTCGGGTTTTGGGTCTGGGTTCTGGGGTCTGCGGTCTTTGGGGTCTGGGGTCTGGGTTCTGGGGTCTGCGGTGTGGGGTCTGGGGTCTGGGGTCTGGGGTCTGGGGTCTGGGGTCTGAGGTGTGGGGTGTGGGGTCTGGGGTGTGGGGTCTGGGGTGTGGGGTCTGGGGTGTGGGGTGTGGGGTCTGGGGTGTGGGGTCTGGGGTGTGGGGTGTGGGGTCTGGGGTCTGGGGTGTGGGGTCTGGGGTGTGGGGTCTGGGGTCTGGGGTCTGGGGTTTCGGGTTTCGGGTCTGGGGTCTGGGGTCTCGGGTTCGGGGTTTCGGGTCTGGGGTCTGGGGTCTGGGGTTTCGGGTTTGGGGTCCGGGGTTCGGGGTTTCGGGTCTCGGGTTCGGGTCTCGGTTCTCGGTTCTCAGGTCTCGGGTCTCGGATCGCGGGTCTCGGGTCTCGGGTTTAGGGTTTAGGGTTTAGGGTCTCGGGTTTAGGGTTTAGGGGTTAGGCGTTAGGGTTTGGGGTCTGGGGTTTGGGGTTTGCGGTTTGGGGTTTCGGGTTTGCGGTTGGGGGTTTCGGGTTTGCGGTTTCGGGTTAGCGGTTCGGGGTATGGGGTCTGGGGTCCGGGGTCTGGGGTCCGGGGTCCGGGTTCGGGGTCTGGGGTCTGGGGTCCGGGGTCGGGGGTGTGGGGTGTGGGGTCTGGGGTCGGGGGTCTGGGGTGTGGGGTTGGGGGTTGGGGGTTGGGGGTTCGGGTTCGGGGTTCGGGGTTGGGTGTTGGGGGTCGGGGGTCTGGGGTGTGGGGTTGGGGGTTGGGGGTTGGGGGTTCGGGGTTGGGGGTTCGGGGTTGGGGGTTCGGGGTTCGGGGTTGGGGGTTGGGGGTTGGGGTTGGGGGTTCGGGGTTGGGGTCTGGGTTCGGGGGTTGGGGGTTCGGGGTTCGTGGTCCGGGTTCGGGGTCTGGGGTCTGGGGTCCGGGGTCGGGGGTCTGGGGTCTGGGGTCCGGGGTCGGGGGTGTGGGGTCTGGGGTCCGGGGTCCGGGGTCTCGGGTGTGGGGTTCGGGGTTCGGGGTTCGGGGTTCGGGGTTCGGGGTTCGGGTTCGGGGTTGGGGGTTGGGGGTGAGGGGTTGGGGGTTGGGGGTTGGGGGTTCGGGG